>CM076684.1:347500-1547500 GCA_038501925.1 Xenopus petersii | reverse complement strand
CTACAAGGTCAACGTATACACAGCGGTGGATACGGATTACGTAAAATATAAGAATGCTGCTTGAAAAAAAGTCACTCCGGTGTTTTTTCTGGAGACGGTAATATTATGGATATTTAGACAGAATGTGAACACGGGCACACAGCTAGATAGCAGTTGGTTGAATAACACACTGGGCAAAAAATGCCTACAGGGCAAATAATGCCTACAAGGTCAACGTATACACAGCGGTGGATACGGATTACGTAAAATATAAGAATGCTGCTTGAAAAAAAGTCACTCCGGTGTTTTTTCTGGAGACGGTAATATTATGGATATTTAGACAGAATGTGAACACGGGCACACAGCTAGATAGCAGTTGGTTGAATAACACACTGGGCAAAAAATGCCTACAGGGCAAATAATGCCTACAAGGTCAACGTATACACAGCGGTGGATACGGATTACGTAAAATATAAGAATGCTGCTTGAAAAAAAGTCACTCCGGTGTTTTTTCTGGAGACGGTAATATTATGGATATTTAGACAGAATGTGAACACGGGCACACAGCTAGATAGCAGTTGGTTGAATAACGTATGGCGAAAAATGACTATTTTCAGCATTTATATGGCATATTTTTTCTGGCAACTGTGCTTCAGTGGCTGCGTCCAAAAAAACTGGGCAAACAATGCCTACAAGGTCAACGTATGGCAGTTGTTTAAAGAGAACAGTAGATTACTAGCCAGCAAAGCTACCTAAGCTAAAATGTCCCTCAAATCCCTGCAGACTTCTGTCCCTCCAATACAGAGCAGTATCACGCAGATTACTAGCCAGCAAACTTACTATCATCTGTCCCTGAAATCACTAACAGCTCTCCCCCTACACTATCTCTTCCAAGCACACACAGGCAGATTTTTCAGATACATTTTTGCCCTTGATCCCCCTCTGGCATGCCACTGTCCAGGTCGTTGCACCCTTTAAACAACTTTAAAATCATTTTTCTGGCCAGAAATGTCTTTTGTAGATGTTAAAGTTCGCCTTCCCATTGAAGTCTATGGGGTTCGCGAACCGTTCGCGAACCGCTCGCAATTTTGCGCAAGTTCGCGAATATGTTCGCGAACTTTTTTTCCGACGTTCGCTACATCCCTACAATGGACTACTGTGCCGGTGGTGAATTAACTACCTATATGAAACCCCGAGCCTTTCCAAAGGAGGCAGCAGTGTAAGTAACATTCTACTGTTAGGGACCTTCTAAGGGGTAAGATTTGTGCAGCACAATAAGTCCTGTACCCATGCAGTGCCATTGGAATGGGACCTGCTGAACATCTCATGCTGAGCTGCATATAGGGGGCTTCTGTTTGCTCCCCCAGAACCATTCACAGACAAATTTCTGTTTTCCATGGGGAAATCTGCTCTTTATGTTCTCCCAATTGGGAGGAAAGTGTCAGGTCTGCCCCCTCTGGTGCTAAAAAGGGTAACTGTGCAGTGGAAATAGAGAGCCTGGCTCAGTGAATAGAGATTCAGCAATAGTCACATTGTGCTGCATTTCTACATCAATAATATTATGTTTAGGAAACAACTCACACGTCTTTTTTGCTTTTTCTTTGTAGATTTTACGCCGGCTGTGTTGTTTTAGGCTTACAGTTTCTGCACGAAAGACACATTATTCACCGGTAAGTATGAAGGAATTTTTACTAGCCACGTGCCCTTAAGGCAAACATGATTTATTCGCACGTGTCGTTAGATATTATTATAGCCAATTCTTCTTTCCTAAATGTGTGATAATCGTGATACTTTCTTGTTTAAATAATGTCCCTGTACTAAAGTTATAATGTTCTTTTGTATTATTGCAGAGATATAAAGCCAGATAATATCTTGCTGGACCGTGATGGCTACGCTAGGCTCGCTGATTTTGGCATCTCCAAGAAAAGTAAGATTTGAATTTTTCTAGGGGGAGAGTCAAGCAAATACATCAGTCCAGGGCCTATTATATTTGAGACCCACATACCACATTTAAGTCTATCAGTCTTGGTACAGCTCACTGTTTAGTTTTATATGTAGCAATTTATCTTACCATGCGCCTGATGTGCAACTAGTACTCACCCTTGTAGGAGATAAAAACACAACAGGAGGGCTATGGCAGTAAGCAAGTAACATTGTGACTACTGCCCATTGTAAGACAATAGCACCATAACCAAAAACTGGCACCATAGCCAGTAACAAGCATAAATAAGAGGAAAATACATATTCATTTATATTAATCTCTTAAGATTTCTAGTAGACAAGAACATTGGGAACATGAATTACACAACAGTAAAAATGTAATGTATAAGGGGATGCTGATTTCCAGCTACATTATGTGTTGTCTCTGTTTCAGCTATGGGATTTGATGGCAGAACCCGCAGTAATATAGGAACCTGTTACTACATGGCCCCTGAAATCCTCAGTTTCCATGGCTACCAGAAATCCGTGGACTGGTGGGCACTAGGGGTGGTGATTTATCAAATGCTTCTCCACAAGGTAAGTGTCTGTTTCCAGTAGAATTGTTATTAGTTGTGCATGGAAAGTAGCGCTGCTCATGTGCATCTTGTGCATCTCAAGTGTGATTAGTACATATTTATTGTGTCCGTGTTGTCGGCACATTTTCTTTGGCCTGTCTATACAGATGCAGCCAGAAGGAATTGTACATCTGGCGCGCTGTAACGGATCAAGATAAACGCGCTGGTCGCGTTACATGCAGGGAAACACGATGCCCCGACGTTCAGAAAAGAAAGAAGCTTAAATTAAATTAGGTGTGCTTCCATGAACGACCACCAGGTGGCGCCTGATCTTACACGCTATTTACAAGTTGTATTCTGTATAGGTCTCCTGTGGCACTAAGTAAGATAAATCCATTCAAACATATACTGGAAGTAGCGTTGTGGATAGAGTGCTGGTTTTAACTCCCAACATACTTTTATTTTTTCACTCAATTTGTCTCTTCTGCCGATTTTACATTTTCCCCTGTGTCTGTCTCTTCTGACGATTTTTCATTTTCCCGTGTCTGTCTCTTCTGCCGATTTTACATTTTCCCCTGTGTCTGTCTCTTCTGCCGATTTTTAATTTTCCCCTGTGTCTGTCTCTCTTTCTGATTTTACATTTTCCCTTGTGCCTCTCTCCCTCTTATTTTTCATTTTCCCCTGTGTCTGTCTCTTCTGCCGATTTTACATTTTCCCCTGTGTCTGTCTCTTCTGCCATTGTTACATTTTCCCCTCTGTTCCTCGCTTCCCGATGTTTCATCTTCCTCAGTACCTCTCCCACAGCATTCATTCAATATGCGACTATTGTAGTGTAGTGGTGAAGGAAATGGTCTTAGAAATGAAAGGTCTTAGATTCGAATCTTGATAGTGCTTTTTTTTTTAACTCTAGATCAATAAAAACTATATTTTAATTACATGTAACAGAGCTAAATAAATGTAAATGTATGTACATTTCAATCTTGGCTTAGCTACATTATGTAACTAGATAAACAGCTACTATTAGTAACTACTTGTCATGGCTACAAAATGCACAATAGTGATACTTGATAATAGTGTCTTACTTAATTATCACTATTGTGTATTTTATAGTTATGAGAAGTCGTTGCTACTAGTAATTCTGTGAGTCTTCACTGTTAGGAACTTTTCTTTACAGAATCCACAAATCAGTGTGTCATTGGAAACCCTTTGTTACATTTACATAAGTGGTGCCAATGACGTGTGAATGCTCAACTAATTCTTGTGCTTTATCAAATGCAAATCAGCTGTGGTTCTATTCCAAGATCACCTGTAATTGGAAAAGGTGCCCGAGCTCTGCTAAATCCACACAATAGATTTTTCATTTTCCCATGTCTGTCTCTTCTGCTGATTTTTCATTTTCTCCTGTGTCTGTCTCTTCTGCCGATTTTAAATTTTCCCCTGTCTGTCTCTTCTGCTGATTTTTCATTTTCTCCTGTGTCTGTCTCTATCTCTAATTTTTCATTTCTCCCTGTGTCTGTCTCTTCTGCCGATTTTACATTTTCCCCTGTGTCTGTCTCTTCTGTCTATTTTACATTTTCCCCTGTGTCTGTCTCCTCTGCCGATTTTTCATTTTCTCCTGTGTCTGTTTCTTCTGTCTATTTTACTTTTTACCCTGTGTCTGTCTCTTCTGCCGATTTTTCATTTTCCCCTGTGTCTGTCTCTCTCTCTGATTTTTCATTTTCTCCTGTGTCTGTCTCTTCTGCCGATTTTTCATTTTCCCCTGTGTCTGTCTCTTCTGCCGATTTTAAATTTTCCCCTGTCTGTCTCTTCTGCTGATTTTTCATTTTCTCCTGTGTCTGTCTCTATCTCTAATTTTTCATTTCTCCCTGTGTCTGTCTCTTCTGCCGATTTTACATTTTCCCCTGTGTCTGTCTCTTCTGTCTATTTTACATTTTCCCCTGTGTCTGTCTCCTCTGCCGATTTTTCATTTTCTCCTGTGTCTGTTTCTTCTGTCTATTTTACTTTTTACCCTGTGTCTGTCTCTTCTGCCGATTTTTCATTTTCCCCTGTGTCTGTCTCTCTCTCTGATTTTTCATTTTCTCCTGTGTCTGTCTCTTCTGCCGATTTTTCATTTTCCCCTGTGTCTGTCTCTCTGATTTTTCATTTTCTCCTGTGTCTGTGTCTCCCTCCGATTTTTCATTTTCCCATGTCTGTCTCTTCTGCTGATTTTTCATTTTCTCCTGTGTCTGTCTCTATCTCTAATTTTTCATTTCTCCCTGTTTCTGTCTCTTCTGCCGATTTTACATTTTCCTCTGTCTGTCTCTTCTGTCTATTTTACATTTTCCCCTGTGTCTGTCTCTATCTCTAATTTTTCATTTCTCCCTGTGTCTGTCTCTTCTGCCGATTTTACATTTTACCCTGTGTCTGTCTCTTCTGCCGATTTTTTATTTTCCCCTGTGTCTGTCACTATTGTCTATTTTATAGTTATGAGAAGTCGTTGCTACTAGTAATTCTGTGAGTCTTCACTGTTAGGAACTTTTCTTTACAGAATCCACAAATCAGTGTGTCATTGGAAACCCTTTGTTACATTTACATAAGTGGTGACAATGACGTGTGAATGCTCAACTAATTCTTGTGCAAATCAGCTGTGGTTCTATTCCAAGATCACCTGTAATTGGAAAAGGTGCCCGAGCTCTGCTAAATCCACACAATAGATTTTTCATTTTCCCATGTCTGTCTCTTCTGCTGATTTTTCATTTTCTCCTGTGTCTGTCTCTTCTGCCGATTTTACATTTTCCCCTGTCTGTCTCTTCTGCTGATTTTTCATTTTCTCCTGTGTCTGTCTCTATCTCTAATTTTTCATTTCTCCCTGTGTCTGTCTCTTCTGCCGATTTTACATTTTCCCCTGTGTCTGTCTCTTGTGTCTATTTTACATTTTCCCCTGTGTCTGTCTCCTCTGCCGATTTTTCATTTTCTCCTGTGTCTGTTTCTTCTGTCTATTTTACTTTTTACCCTGTGTCTGTCTCTTCTGCCGATTTTTTATTTTCCCCTGTGTCTGTCACTATTGTCTATTTTATAGTTATGAGAAGTCGTTGCTACTAGTAATTCTGTGAGTCTTCACTGTTAGGAACTTTTCTTTACAGAATCCACAAATCAGTGTGTCATTGGAAACCCTTTGTTACATTTACATAAGTGGTGACAATGACGTGTGAATGCTCAACTAATTCTTGTGCAAATCAGCTGTGGTTCTATTCCAACATCACCTGTAATTGGAAAAGGTGCCTGAGCTCTGCTAAATCCACTCAATAGATAGTTTCACTATTCATAAAAGATCATAGTAGTGGGAAAGGAGTTACAGTTATGCAGCTAATACAATCAATAGACGGTGGCAATGTGCAAGACACAATGGAATCACTAGTTCTGTGGATGAATTGGAAACACTATATTTTCCAAAGACGAAAATGTTCATTTTCGTACAGATTTAACACTTTAAAAGGACAATTAGACTGTTAAATAAAATAACAAAATAAGATGAACACATTATTGCCTGTCTACTGCATATTTAGCCTATACATATGTTGTCCATGCAACCGTTATCTTTATCCTGAGCAGTGAGTGAGCACAGGGAAAAATGAAAAATCAGAGAGAGAGACAGACACAGGGGAAAACGAAAAATCGGCAGAAGAGACAGACACAGGGTAAAATGTAAAACAGACAGAAGAGACAGACACAGGGGCAAACGAAAAATCGACAGAAGAGACAGACACAGGGGAAAATGTAAAAAAGACAGAAGAGACAGACACGGGAAAATGTAAAATAGACAGAAGAGACAGACATGGGAAAATAACAAATCGGCAGAAGAGACAGACACAGGAGAAAATGAAAAATCAGAGAGACTACACTACAATAGTGACATATTGTGTCAATGCTGTGGGAGAGACACTGAGGAAGATGGCTACAAAATGCACAATAGTGATAGCAAGGAACAGAGGGGAAAATGTAACAATGGCAGAAGAGACAGACACAGGGGAAAATGAAAAATAAGAGGGAGAGACAGACACAGGAGAAAATGAAAAATCGGCAGAAGAGACAGACACAGGGGAAAATGTAAAATCGGCAGAAGAGACAGACACAGGAGAAAATGAAAAATCGGCAGAGGAGACAGACACAGGGGAAAATGTAAAATAGACAGAAGAGACAGACACAGGGGAAAATGTAAAAATGGCAGAAGAAACAGACACAGGGGAAAATGTAAAATCGGCAGAAGAGACAGACACAGGGAGAAATGAAAAATTAGAGACAGACACAGGGTAAAATGTAAAATCGGCAGAAGAAACAGACACAGGAGAAAATGAAAAATCGGCAGAGGAGACAGACACAGGGGAAAATTTAAAATAGACAGAAGAGACAGACACAGGGGAAAATGTAAAATCGGCAGAAGAGACAGACACAGGGAGAAATGAAAAATTAGAGATTGAGACAGACACAGGGGAAAATGTAAAATAGACAGAATAGACAGACAGGGGAAAATGAAAAATCGGCAGAAGAGACAGACACAGGGAGAAATGAAAAATTCGAGATAGAGACAGACACAGGAGAAAATGAAAAATCAGCAGAAGAGACAGACATGGGAAAATGAAAAATCGGAGGGAGACAGACACAGGAGAAAATGAAAAATCAGAGAGACAGACACAGGGGAAAATGAAAAATCGGCAGAAGAGACAGACACAGGAGAAAATGAAACATCAGAGAGAGAGACAGACACAGGGGAAAATGAAAAATCGTCAGGAGAGACAGACACAGGGTAAAAAGTAAAATAGACAGAAGAAACAGACACAGGAGAAAATGAAAAATCGGCAGAGGAGACAGACACAGGGGAAAATGTAAAATAGACACAAGAGACAGACACAGGGGAAAATGTAAAATCGGCAGAAGAGACAGACACAGGGAGAAATGAAAAATTAGAGATAGAGACAGACACAGGAGAAAATGAAAAATCAGCAGAAGAGACAGACAGGGGAAAATGTAAAATCGGCAGAAGAGACAGACACAGGAGAAAATGAAAAATCAGCAGAAGAGACAGACATGGGAAAATGAAAAATCTATTGTGTGGATTTAGCAGAGCTCGGGCACCTTTTCCAATTACAGGTGATCTTGGAATAGAACCACAGCTGATTTGCACAAGAATTAGTTGAGCATTCACACGTCATTGTCACCACTTATGTAAATGTAACAAAGGGTTTCCAATGACACTGATTTGTGGATTCTGTAAAGAAAAGTTCCTAACAGTGAAGACTCACAGAATTACTAGTAGCAACGACTTCTCATAACTATAAAATAGACAATAGTGACAGACACAGGGGAAAATGAAAAATCGGCAGAAGAGACAGGCTCAGGAGAAAATGAAAAATCAGAGAGAGAGACAGACACAGGGGAAAATGAAAAATCGGCAGAAGTGACAGACACAGGGTAAAATAAAAAATCGGCAGAAGAGACAGACACAGGGTAAAATGTAAAATCGGCAGAAGAGACAGACACAGGGAGAAATGAAAAATTAGAGATATAGACAGACACAGGGTAAAATGTAAAATCGGCAGAAGAAACAGACAGGAGAAAATGAAAAATCGGCAGAGGAGACAGACACAGGGGAAAATGTAAAATCGGCAGAAGAGACAGACACAGGGGAAAATGTAAAATAGACAGAAGAGACAGACAGGGGAAAATGTAAAATCGGCAGAAGAGACAGACACAGGGAGAAATGAAAAATTAGAGATAGAGACAGACACAGGAGAAAATGAAAAATTACAGATAGAGACAGACACAGGGGAAAATGTAACAATCGGCAGAAGAGACAGACACAGGGGAAAATGTAAAATAGACAGAAGAGACAGACACAGGGGAAAATGTAAAATAGACAGAAGAGACAGACAGGGGAAAATGTAAAATCGGCAGAAGAGACAGACACTGGGAGAAATGAAAAATAAGAGATAGAGACAGACACAGGAGAAAATGAAAAATCAGCAGAAGAGACGGACATGGGAAAATGAAAAATCGGAGGGAGAGACAGACAGGAGAAAATGAAAAATCAGAGAGACAGACAGACACAGGGTAAAATGAAAAATCGGCAGAGGAGACAGACACAGGGAGAAATGAAAAATTAGAGATAGAGACAGACACAGGGAGAAATGAAAAATTACAGATAGAGACAGACACAGGGAGAAATGAAAAATTACTGATAGAGACAGACACAGGGAAAAATGTAACAATCGGCAGAAGAGACAGACACAGGGGAAAATGTAAAATAGACAGAAGAGACAGACAGGGGAAAATGTAAAATCGGCAGAAAAGACAGACACTGGGAGAAATGAAAAATAAGAGATAGAGACAGACACAGGAGAAAATGAAAAATCAGCAGAAGAGACGGACATGGGAAAATGAAAAATCGGAGGGAGAGACAGACAGGAGAAAATGAAAAATCAGAGAGACAGACAGACACAGGGTAAAATGAAAAATCGGCAGAGGAGACAGACACAGGGGAAAATGTAAAATCGGCAGAAGAGACAGACACAGGGAGAAATGAAAAATTAGAGATAGAGACAGACACAGGGGAAAATGTAACAATCGGCAGAAGAGACAGACAGGGGAAAATGTAAAATCGGCAGAAGAGACAGACACAGGTAAAAATGAAAAGTTAGAGATAGAGACAGACACAGGAGAAAATGAAAAATCAGCAGAAGAGACAGACATGGGAAAATGAAAAATCTATTGTGTGGATTTAGCAGAGCTCGGGCACCTTTTCCAATTACAGGTGATCTTGGAATAGAACCACAGCTGATTTGCACAAGAATTAGTTGAGCATTCACACGTCATTGTCACCACTTATGTAAATGTAACAAAGGGTTTCCAATGACACACTGATTTGTGGATTCTGTAAAGAAAAGTTCCTAACAGTGAAGACTCACAGAATTACTAGTAGCAACGACTTCTCATAACTATAAAATAGACAATAGTGACAGACACAGGGGAAAATGAAAAATCGGCAGAAGAGACAGGCTCAGGAGAAAATGAAAAATCAGAGAGAGAGACAGACACAGGGGAAAATGAAAAATCGGCAGAAGTGACAGACACAGGGTAAAATAAAAAATCGGCAGAAGAGACAGACACAGGGTAAAATGTAAAATCGGCAGAAGAGACAGACACAGGGAGAAATGAAAAATTAGAGATATAGACAGACACAGGGTAAAATGTAAAATCGGCAGAAGAAACAGACAGGAGAAAATGAAAAATCGGCAGAGGAGACAGACACAGGGGAAAATGTAAAATCGGCAGAAGAGACAGACACAGGGGAAAATGTAAAATAGACAGAAGAGACAGACAGGGGAAAATGTAAAATCGGCAGAAGAGACAGACACAGGGAGAAATGAAAAATTAGAGATAGAGACAGACACAGGAGAAAATGAAAAATCAGCAGAAGAGACAGACATGGGAAAATGAAAAATCGGAGGGAGAGACAGACAGGAGAAAATGAAAAATCAGAGAGACAGACAGACACAGGGTAAAATAAAAAATCGGCAGAAGAGACAGACACAGGGTAAAATGTAAAATCGGCAGAAGAGACAGACACAGGAGAAAATGAAAAATCAGAGAGAGACACAAAAAAATCAGGAAGGAGAGAGAGAGAGACATGGAGATGGCTGAAGGAAAAAATCTGGGAGGATAATATACTGTATAAATCATTTTTTTTAATATAAATTATCTTTATCTTTTTAATATAAATTAGAGGGGGAGAAAAGTTACATATAGTGCGGGGATTGAACATTGAACCCCTTGGCAAAAATGCAAGCATTTAATCCATTAGGCCACTACTACAACGTAAATGCCTGTATCTCTTTTCTCCCTTAGTAAACCATGCACTGCATACTGGAATTGATCACAATACCTAGCGCTTAGCGGCCTCTAGTGGCAGCAACTTGTATTACATGTTGGTAAATGCGCTAAACGCGTCGAGGCTTCATGACACATCGCACTTTCTGCAGCTCAACTAGCGTTACAGCGCGATAAACGTACAAAATAAAGTGACTCCATCTGTACATATATATGAGCCAATAGTGCAGCATCATTGGAACTGAATGATCAGCTTCATGTAGTATTAAACTGTAGAACACTAAAACTTAACCTGTTAATGCATTGTTTCCTTTGTAACCAAATACCATTGTTCTTCTGTAGAAGCCATTTGATGGACGTAACATAGATCAGATTTTCATGAGCATCAAAAACAAGGAGCCAAAATACCCCAAAGAAATGGATGAAGACGCCATTAGTCTTATAGAAAAAGTAAGTGTCAGCAGTTTGTATACTGGGGCTGTTAGTCTTTGTGTTATTGGAGATATAAATGTCATTGGTATATAAAGTCAGTGTTTTCTGACCAATGAAACCATGTAGCAGGTTGGCTTGTGAATTCAATGCAAACAGATGGGCAGATCCTGCTTTTGATCACAATGACATTTACAGTTTAACTGAAAAG
The DNA here is from genome assembly GCA_038501925.1 of Xenopus petersii. Lineage (NCBI taxonomy): Eukaryota > Metazoa > Chordata > Amphibia > Anura > Pipidae > Xenopus > Xenopus petersii. The sequence continues at coordinate 1,536,523 of CM076684.1, read as the reverse complement.
CATTGAATAAGTGTAAATGATATATACTGTATATTAGAAACAGACGGATACATTTGCTTCTGGGTGTATAACGATATATACTTATATATATTTATAGCTCTTGAGGAAAGACCAAGACATACGGCTTGGAGCAAGCGAACGTGATGCAGAAGAACTAAAGGAATGTTCCTTCTTTAAGGTAAGTTTATATTTAACACATCTTTAGAACAGTCAGCATAAGAGAAATCAGTATATAGATTGTGACTGTTTGTTATTTTATGGAGGGAGGGGTAGAAATCATTACAGATCAGCCCCCATATTTATAGCAAATGAGAATTGTAATGATCAAGCAGGGCAGGTGCAATAGGGGTGATTCACATTTGTAGTGCTTTGTCCCCCTAAACCCCTACTGTAAATATTGTCAGATGATTCTTGATTGTGGAATCAGTTGTAGAATATGACATAATTAGAGACTTTTATCTGTAGACATTTGTCTCAGTTATCAGCAGTTTTTAGATTTTAAGTCCATCTGAGCCAGAGACGCACACAGCTTAATATCTACGGGTGAGGTTAATATATATATATATAAATAGATTGCCAAGGCTAAACCCACTTAAACTGTACAACATGTGCTCCAACTTGACTACATTATTAAAGTTATTGTGTCCCAGCAGCCATAATATTGTATTTATTGCCATTGATGAGAACTCTAAATCCCATCATGGAACATATGGATCATTTGGCTAATGCCATGTCTGCTTGCTATTGACTTATAGCTGTGAATTATCATTTGACATGCACAGGATAGTAACCTTGTTACATTTATACCCTATTTTGAAGGAACTGGACTTTAACGCTCTTTCGAAAAAACTCATCAAGGCCCCGATCATTCCCAAACAGAAAACACCTGGATGTTTCCGTAGAGTATTTTCTAGAGGTCCAAGACAGGTTGTATTATCAGGAGAACAATATAAACCAGCACTTAAATTTGTGGAGAAGGAATTTGGAAACTTTGCTTGTTCTCCACTTTTACAATGACGGAATGCCGACCATCTTCACCAGGGTTGGACTGGGGGAACCCCCTCTGTCCTCCCTTTCTGAGCCGGCGTGCTGTGCTGCGTGTGCATGAGCGCCGCGTGTATTGTCCTTTGTCAGGCAGTAGCAGCAGGAAGAAGGTGCGGATCTGACCCACAAGAGCCAGGGGCCCACCGGGTTTTTTCCTGGAGTCCCACCGGCCCAGTCCGACACTGAAATCCTGGCAAAGAAAAGGTACAGTATATCATTGAGGTAAAGAACGGGACATCGATGTGGTCAAGATCAGACTAGAAGAAGAGCTTACAACGTGACCAGGTGTAGAAGACAGGCCTAGGAAGAGGAACATCAAGCTACTATGACTTACAATAATCCCCTTTTTTGTTTAAAAAAACCCCTCCCTAACCCCCCCTGAGCCTACTGTTCCCTCTTATGATTGGCACCATTACTGCCCAGTGGCCTCTCAAACAGTCGGCTGAGGGGGTGTTGGTGCAATAAATCAATAGGTTCTCCGACCTGTTGATTCATTGCAACGACCCCCAAACCCAGTTTAATGGCAGGCCATAGAGCCAAAGCAACTGGGCAACATTCAAACTCATGCTGGTGAGGGGGTGGGTGTGTGGGTGGGGGGAGGGTAAAAGCTTTTGCTTTGCAGCAAGGGTTAAACAAAGAATGTACTTTTGGGGATTATTGTAAGTTCTATTAAAAAGTCTTATTATACTTCTTAAATTACACAACGTTCAATAAAAATCATTTTCTTTACAATAACCATGGGTTGTATATTTTGATGATTTGTCATTTTATGAGCATTTTAGTTGGGGGAAGCTTTGCCAATAATATATAGTTCTGTGTGACAATATAAGGGTTTTAGATTTAAGCCATAAGTGGTTATTATCAAAGAACAAAGATTATAGAACATGACGACACTGTGTATTTGCTACAGATACAGTTCTAATAACCTTCTTTCAGTAGCACATGGGGCATCCATCAGTATATCACATTTGCGCTCAGACAATTTGATAAAAATTGCTCTCTCTTTAGGAAGTATTTCTAAGGGGGGGATTGCTCCAAGGTGATTCTCAGATCTGGGCCTATAACTTGTCTCCCATTGACCCAGCCCCATACTCTCTTGAGGTTTTCTTTAAGGCTATGGCTAATATCTATGATGAACTAAGAAAAAAGGCAATGGCACACTGGGCACGGTCAAGCAGGGTAAACCCTTGCAGAGATTTATTTGCACACGATGCAACATTTCGGGGTGGTCCCCTTTGTCAAGCACCCCGAAACGTTGCATCGTGTGCAAATACATCTCTGCAAGGGTTTACCCTGCTTGACCGTGCCCAGTGTGCCATTGCCTTTTTTCTTATGCCAATGGTTTTGGGGGGGTGCCGATCCCTCCTGGTATTTGAGCACCTGGCAGAGTTCCTGAAGGCCAGGGTGTGCGAGGTGAATCCCTCTTGTTTCTAATATCTATGATGATCCTGACTGTACTGCCTCTGTGGAGTCTGTTATTCGTAACCTTAAACATGGTAAAAAGGAGGTAGAGGTTTATTGCAGTGATTTTCATCATTGAGCAGCAGAGACAGGAAACAGCTGCTGTGACTCTTCCTCTTCACAGACAAGATTATGATTGTGCCATCGATTTGATTCCCGGGTTCAACTCTCCCAGGAGTAGGACTTTTCCGCTCTCTCTCCTTAAAACTTAGGCCGTGGAGGAGTATATTAAAAAGAATTTAGAAAGAGGGTTTATAAGGCCCTTTACTTCTCCCGCTGGTGCTGGGTTCTTTTCTGGTAATAAAAAAGATGGTGGTCTTTGACCTTGCAGAGGTCTAAATAAGGTCACCATTAAAAATCACTATCCTGACTTCCTGTTCGGCGCCTGAGGTGATGGAGGCACAGAGGTAGAGCTCCTGATTACCAGGGTCGAGAGTCGGCACATAGAAGCTGTTCTCTTTATTTCAAATTTGTTCGTGTTGGTTCCCGGAGTGAGGAGAGCCAGAGGAGCAGAGAGGAAGCAGGTTTTTTGGTGATTTGGCTTCGTATGACTGCCGAGGTGTTCCTCATGTGCTGAGCTCTTTAGTTACCTCACATTCTGCCATTGCATTTGTCAAGCCCACGCTGTTTTTGAGATTCACCTGTGAACTTGCGGTTCTCTTAACCGGGGGCTCTGCTGCATACTGGTTATATACTACATTTTGAGTCAGTTGTGGCAAGTTCTAAGCAACATATTTCTAACAAAATGGTGGCCTCTGATTTCCTGCTGGGACACTGAGTTATCAGCTAATTAGTCAGAGCTGCTGAGTCTTATTTTGTGTCACATTGTATCAATCTTAGTGACAGGAATTTGTCACAAAAAACAGTTATCTCTCTGCTGACTAAGACTAAACATTGTTAGTGATTGCTGTCATTACTGAGACTTTTGTTACACCTTTATTCTATACAATGTTGCAATAGCCTGAGGAGGATTGTAACCATAGCAACAAATCAATGGTCACTTCTTTGTGAAAGGAAAACAGAGACAAAGAATAAAACAAGAAGGAAAAATTGACTTGTAATAAAAGTTTTATTAATATTGGGATTGTTGCTCAGGTTCTCTATTGTATGAAAACGTATTCTCCTTCCTTGACAATGTCTTCTAAAGCTAATGGCAAAACATATGAGAAGGCTAACAAGAAAAATGTAAAGCTACAGGATAGCGATACAAATAGTATTTTCTTATCTCACAACTCTGCTCCTACAAGAACATCTTTATCTGACGACTACTCTCTTATTGCGGCTGAAGTAGCCAGACTCATCAATCCAGTTATAGAGTCAACAATTAGTAAGGCCATTGACAAACTGCAGATCAAAATTACTAGCATCTCAGAAAAGCTCTCTACACAGGATAAAAGATTTAGCGAGATCGAGGATGTGGTTTCTCAACTCCAAGATGATATGATTGATTCTTCATCCAGGTTGGACTCTTTAGAGAAACAAAATCAAGAGCTTAAGTTGAAAGTGGATGACCTGGAAAATAGATCTCGGAGAAACAATCTCAGATTCATAAACATTCCTGAATCTTTCCAGAATGATTCCTTAAGCATGTTAATTTCCAAAACAATTCCCATCAAACTGGGTCTTCCTCAGGATTGTCAATGTTTCAAAATAGAGAGACTTCATAGGATTGGTCCACCTAAAGATCTCCAACCCATGAGACCAAGAGCAGTAATTGTCAAATACCTGGACTACACAGATAAAAATAGATTATTTCAAGCCTATAAAAAATTGAATACACTTGATGTTGAAGGAAATAAAATTTTGATATTTCAAGACTACTCATTGCTTCTGTCTCAAAAACGAAAGGAATTTTCCAAAACTTGCCAATCACTGGCTAATCTTCATATCAATTTTGCCTTGATGTATCCTGCTAAGCTTAAGATTTTTCTGCCTTCTGGAGCCAGGGTTTTTAGTGATCCTAGAGAGGTGCACACTTTTGTTTCACATATGGAAAAGAAGAATAGTGGAAATCTTGCTTTGGTAACACCATCTAACTCAAAATGTGGCTCTCCCCAAAGGATCAAAGATGGAAGAGATACGATACCCCTCGACAGTCTAGATTTTCTAAGGACTCAAAACCTTCTCAAGTTCAGACCAAATCTAGGTCTAGGTCGAGATCTCCACTTCCTCCTAGAACAGGCAGTCTTCCACATTCCAGTGAAGAAGATATGATCCCTGATACTTGACTCTAAAAGGGAATAAACTTTTTCTTCAATATGACCCTGTAGTGGGTGTTATATTCTCTGTTTAACTCGTCTCATAGAGAGAGAGTTGTTAGTTTTCCATCCTTAGGGAAAAAAGGAAGTGTCCTATTACTTAGTATACCAAATTTGTTATTCGGTTCTATAAGTCACTACCTTTTAATTTTACATGTTATTACTGATCAGTATTGTTTGCTCTGTTTTGTTTATACCAGTTGATGTAGCTATATATGTATTATTTTACTTAAATCAGCTCAAGCTCATCTTTCAGGTTGATGTCTTCATCTAGATCATATTCCTTGTCCTTTGTTTCCTGGAATGTCAATGGATTAAATCACTTTTCTAAGAGAAGAAGTATACTTAGTAGTTTAAAAAATACCAAATGTGACATAGCATTCCTACAAGAAACCCATCTTAATGCTTCAGAGAATGCTTGGTTGAAAAAAGATTGGGTTGGTGAGCTAGCCTTCTCCCCTGCTGTTAAGAAAAAATGTGGAGTAGCTATTTTATTTCATCGTAAACTGAATGTTGCTATAACAAAGTCGATAGAAGATGAACTTGGCAGATTTATTTACACTGAAGTACTCATTAATGATGTTGTGTGGCACTTGTGTTCCGTTTATGCTCCAAATAGTTCTAAGTCTGATTATTTTAATTGGCTCAAAAAACAAATTTCTATGCTTCCTGCTAACAATATAATTCTAGCAGGAGATTTAAATGAGTCTTTTCTTAGTTTTTTAGACAGATCAGATTGGAAATTGAATAATCCTTGTAAGAAATCTATGCTCCTACATAATTTTTGCAGAGATACTAACCTTAATGATGTTTGGAGACTTTTTCACCCTGCTGAAAAAGATTTTACCTTTTTCTCATCTGCTCATCATGTAGGTACAAGAATAGATTATTTTCTAATTTCCAATAATCTGATAAATAGAACTATTGAAGCAACTATAGGAGACATTAATATCTCAGACCATGCACCAATCTCATTTGTGGTCTCCATTTCACCTGCACCTAGAAACTATGTCTCTTGGTCCTTTCCTGATTCGCTTAAAGATAATCCAGACTTCATTAAGATGCTACATAGCAGATGGGATTTGTTTTTCAAGGAAAACAAATTACATTCAAAAGATCCATCCTTATTATGGGAAACTTGGAAGGCAGTGGTTAGAGGGGAAATATCTTCTTTTAAATTTCACTTCTTTAGGAAAGTTCACAAAAACTTTCTTGAGTTGAGTAAAAGACAAAGCATCTCTTACATTCGATTTAAACAACATCCCTCATTTGAGAATGCTCAAAAATATAAAAATATTTTAGATGAACTTAAAATTTGGATTAAATTGAGACAAAAATTTTTTGCATCTTTTTCGCAGGCTAGGCTTAAAAACTTAAGTAACAAAGCAAATAATTTGCTTTTTAATCTTACTAAGGCTGAAAATAAGCAGGCTAAACTTATTAAGATTAAAGATACTCATGATCAGCTAACAAATGATGCCAATAAAATTGTAAGCATTTTCAAAGATTTTTATAAAGATTTGTACTCTAATCCAAATATAAACTCTGAGAAAATGCAAGAATTTTTTGTAAATTGTAAAATCCCCCAGATTTCAAAGGGTCAGTTGGAAAAGCTAAATAGTCCAATGTCCTCTGAGGAAGTGTCTGTCAGGGCCCGAAGGCTCTGTTGTAGTGAGGACCAAGGAGGAGACACAACACCAAGTTCGCACCAAGGAGGAGACACAACACCAAGTTCGCACCAAGTTCGGAAATACAAGAATAATCAGGAAATCACACCCAGGAACTATACGAGATAGACCTATAATTGGGCAAGGAGAGAAAGGGAACATGGGAATAAATAGTCCACAGTTGGCGCCAAAACTTGACGCTGTGACGTCCTGACGCTGACGCTGGCATCCTCACGTTGACGTCCTGACGCCGACGCACGTTTTGACGCCGGCGTCCATTCCGTCGCCGGCGACCAATCCTGGGGCGACACGTTTCCGTCGCAGGCATATCAGAACCAGGAAGGGCCGCATGGTGGAGCAGGAAGTCGCCATCTTGGACATTTCGAAAGGTGAGTTCTTTGTTTTCCATTACAGTACCCCCCTCCTTAGGGGGGGCCTCAGGACCACCAAGGCTAGGAGAAGAGGGGAAAAGTCTGTGGAACTTACGAACCAGGATGGGTGCATGAACGTCCGAGCTTTTCACCCAGGAACACTCTTCTGGACCGAACCCCTTCCATTCGATAAGATAATGAAGAGAGCCCCGGGAAATGCGAGAGTCTAAAATCCTTTTGACTTCAAATTCCTTGTGATCGTCAACCAAAACAGGAGCTGGAGAGGAAGAAGAGGAAGAAGAGCAAGACATGGCAGGTTTAAGCAGGGAAACATGAAAAACATTAGGTATCCGCATCTCAGGAGGAAGTTGAAGGCGAACAGCCACAGGGTTGATGATTTCGATGATGGGGAAGGGGCCGATGAATTTAGGACCAAGCTTGGGTGTAGGAATCTTGAGACGGATGTTGCGTGTAGAAAGAAATACTTTATCACCAAGACTGTAAGGAGGAGAAGAAATTCTTCTTTTATCGGCAAACCTTTTCTGCACCAGGGAACTCTTTTCCAAGTTTGCGGCAGTAGCATGCCAAATAGCTAACATGTGGGCAGCTTGGTCATTGGCCGCCGGTACATTGGTAAGAAGAAAGTCTTGGGAGAAGGCCAAAGGATTGAGACCATAAACGCAGAAAAAAGGAGACTTTTGGGAAGAGGAATGCAGGGCGTTGTTGTGGGCAAATTCCGCCCAGGGGAGAAGATCCGACCAGTCATCCTGACACAGGGACACGTGGCAACGAAGAAACTGCTCCAAAGCCTGATTGACCCGTTCTGCGGCTCCATTGGACTGTGGGTGGTAGGCTGAGGAAAATTGAAGGGAGATGTTAAGGGCTTTGCAAAGAGATCTCCAGAACTTGGAAATAAACTGGGAACCCCGATCAGACACAATTTCAGCAGGAAACCCATGGAGACGAAATATGTGTTTGATAAAAAGTTCAGAGAGTTCGGGAGCAGAAGGCAATTTCCGCAGCGGTGTGAAGTGAGCCATCTTGCTAAATCTGTCGATCACCACCCAGATGACAGTGTGACCAGACGAAGCAGGAAGATCGACAATGAAGTCCATCGCCAAGTGAGTCCAAGGTCGGGATGGAATGGGAAGTGGCAGGAGTAAACCCTTAGGGGGAGAATGTCCGGACTTGGAAACAGCACAGGTGGAACAGGACAAGACGAAATCTTTGACATCTTTCCTAAGGGTCGGCCACCAGACCAAACGAGATAAGAGCTCAGTTGTTTTCTTAATCCCAGGATGACCAGCCTGTTTGGAACTGTGGGATTGAGATAAAATAGCATGCCGAAATTCCGGAGGGACAAAAGCAACACCAAGAGGAGTCTCTTCAGGAGCCGAGGACTGAGCCGAAAGTAACTGGGAGGCACAAGAAGGAAACAAGGCAGCAATAATCTTGGTAGAGGGCACAATGGGTACAGGAACTTCAGGGCAGGTATCTTCAGGAGCAAAACTTCTGGAAAGAGCGTCAGCCTTTCTGTTTCTGGAACCTGGACGAAAGGTGATTATAAAATTAAAACGAGAAAAGAAGAGTGCCCACCTGGCTTGCCGGGGCTTGAGGCGTTTGAGAGATTGAATGAATTCAAGGTTCTTGTGGTCAGTGAAGATTGTCACAGGAGTAGAGGAACCTTCAAGCAAATGTCTCCATTCTTCCAAGGCCAACTTAACAGCAAGTAGTTCTCGATTGCCTACATCATAGTTCTGTTCTGGGGAAGAAAATTTTTTAGAGAAAAAGGCACAAGGGTGGAGTTTACCATCGGAAGAAGATCTTTGAGATAGAACTGCACCAGCTCCCACATCTGAGGCATCAACTTCGATGAAGAAAGGTTGGAGGGGTTCAGGATGTCGAAGAATTGGAGCAGAAGAAAAGGCTTCCTTGAGGGACTTGAATGCTTCGAGAGCTTGTGGAGGCCAGTGCTGAGGTTTGTTCCCTTTACGGATCAGGGCAAGGATTGGATGGATCTTGGATGAAAAGTTTTTGATAAACTGTCTATAATAGTTGGCAAAGCCAATGAATCTTTGAACTGCCTTGACACTGGTAGGAAGGGGCCAATCCAAAATTGCAGAGACTTTGGCGGGATCCATCTTGAAGCCTTGAGGAGAAATGATATAACCAAGAAAAGGAATGGAAGAAACTTCGAAGGTGCATTTTTCTAATTTGGCAAAAAGATTGTTTTTCCTCAACCTGGAAAGAACTTCACGTACTTGGCAACGATGAACAGAAAGGTCTTTGGAAAAAATAAGAATGTCATCCAAATATACGACCACACGTCCCAGAAGATCACGAAAAATGTCTTTGACCAACTCTTGGAAGACTGCAGGTGCATTGCAAAGACCGAAAGGCATGATGAGGTACTCGTAATGGCCATCACGTGTGTTAAAAGCGGTCTTCCATTCATCCCCCTCACGAATCCGAATAAGATTATATGCCCCTCGTAGATCCAGTTTGGTAAAGAAACAAGCCCCCTTGAGTTGAGTCAGAGATGAGGGGAAGAGGGTATCTGTTCTTTACAGTGATTTTATTTAACCCCCTGTAGTCAATGCAGGGTTGTAGGCTACCATCTTTTTTCTCAACAAAGAAGAATCCTGCTCCAGCAGGGGAGGTGGAAGGACGAATAAAACCTCTTTGAAGATTCTCCTGAATATAGGACTTCATAGCAGAAGTTTCTGAGGGGGAGAGCGGGTAAGTGCGGCCACGGGGTGGAATGGAGCCAGGTAAAAGTTCAATAGGACAATCATAAGGACGATGAGGTGGGAGAATCTCAGCGGACTTCTTATCAAAGACATCAGAAAAAGCTTGGTACACTGGAGGAAGAGAAGAATTTGAAGACACTGACGAAATTTTGACAACAGGAACAGCAGGCAAGCAATTGTGTGTACAAAACGGGCTCCAGCGGGAGATTTGAGAAAAGGACCAGTCAATAGTGATGGGCGAATTTATTCGACAGGCGCGAATTCGCGGCGAATTTGCGCGATTCGCCGCCAGTGAATAAATTCGCGAAAATCCGCGTCAAAAATTCGCCGGCGTCAAAAAAAATTTTCCGAAAAAAATGGACGCCGGCATCGAAAAAACGGGCGCCGGCGAAGCGAAACGGCGCAAATTCGCCCATCACTACCAGTCAATAACCGGATTATGCACACACAACCAGGGCAATCCCAGGACAACGGGAGTTGAAGGGCAGCCGATAAGAAGAAAAGATAGTCTTTCCAAATGCATAGTGCCCACCTTGAAGGAAAGTTCCTGAGTAGACTGTGAGATGATGGCAGAAGAAAGGGGACGATCATCAATCGCCAGGACTCGAAGAGGGGTTGCCAGGGGTTGAAGCGGAATAGAATGTTTTACAGCAAAGGCACGATCCATGAAGTTGCCTGCAGCACCAGAATCGAGGAAGGCCTGAGAACATATCTTCTTGGAGCCGAACTGGATTTGAATAGGAAGAAGAAAACGCTGATCAGAGGAATGGGGAGGAGAACAAATTCCACCCAGGTAAGTCTCCCCGAGCTTACCTAGGTTCTGGAGTTTCCCGGCTTCACTGGGCATTCCTGGGCAAAATGGGCTCTTCCGCCACAATAGAGGCATAACCCAGCGGATCTTCTCCGAAGCTTCTCTTGTTCGGATAAGCGTGCCTGTCCGATCTGCATTGGTTCTTCAGGAGGCAGTGAAGAAGTAGCAGGTGGCACAGGAGAAGAAGAAAGAAGATTGGAGGCCAGACTGGGAAGTAAGGGTCTTTGGAAGCGTGGGGCCAGGGTGGGTTGGAACCTGGAAAACTTCCTAGTACGTTCCCTGTCAAGTTCGACTTGGAACTCCCTCTGTCGGGTGTCGACTTTCACAGCCAATGCAACAAGGTCCTCCCATCGAGGAGGAATCTCACGAGAGACAAGATCGTTCTTAATGCGCATCGCCAAGCCGTTGTAAAAGGCAGCATGGTATCCGTCATTATTCCATGAAGTCTCTGCCACGAGAGTTCGGAACTCGATAGCGTATTCCGGAACAGAGCGAGTCCCTTGTTGCAGCTGGAATAAGCGAGCTGAGGCAGATGTAGCCCGACCAGGGGCATCGAATACAGTGCGGAGATCCCGGATGAAGGCCCTGGCATCGTCAATTACCGGATCCTGCTTCTCCCAGAGAGGAGAAGCCCACTCCAGAGCTTTCCCTTGCAGGCGGGTGATGATGTAGCCCACCTTTGCTTGTTCCGAGACAAACTGACCAGGAAGCAGGGTGAATTGGATTTCACACTGGTTGATGAAACCACGGCATGAATCCGGATCACCACTGTACAGAGGAGGTGCTGGAATACGAGGCTCGGAAACCTGGAGCGGAGCAACCGGAACTGGCATAGGGACTGGATCCGCAGGAGACAGGGCAGACAACTTCTCCAGAATTGCTTCAAGGGCCTGGCCGAAGTGGGTTTGCTGGGCTTCATAGGAATGCATACGGGAAGCCAATCCACGAACGGCTCTGCCGACGTCAGTAGGGACTTGGGGCTCCTCAGAAGGGTCCATGGCCCAATTATACTGTCAGGGCCCGAAGGCTCTGTTGTAGTGAGGACCAAGGAGGAGACACAACAAAGTACAAAGGGTTTATCAGAAGAATAGTCGTAATCAGGCAAATGGTCAATACAGGCGGCAAGAATCAGGATCGATGAAACAGGCAAGAAGTCGGTACACGGAAATACAAGAATAATCAGGAAATCACACCCAGGAACTATACGAGATAGACCTATAATTGGGCAAGGAGAGAAAGGGAACATGGGAATAAATAGTCCACAGTTGGCGCCAAAACTTGACGCTGTGACGTCATGACGCTGACGCCGGCGTCCTCACGTTGACGTCCTGACGCCGACGCACGTTTTGACGCCGGCGTCCATTCCGTCGCCGGCGACCAATCCTGGGGCGACACGTTTCCGTCGCAGGCATATCAGAACCAGGAAGGGCCGCATGGTGGAGCAGGAAGTCACCATCTTGGACATTTCGAAAGGTGAGTTCTTTGTTTTCCATTACAGTGTCCACTATTATTAATAATCTGAAAACTGCAAAGGCAGGTGGCCCTGATGGCCTAACTCCTTCTTTCTACAAAATTATGAAAGATAAAATCTCACCCTTTTTAACAAACCTATTCAATGATATATTATTCTTTGGAAAGAGCCTACCTTCTAGTGAAATATCAAATCTTAGAGTTATCCCAAAAAAAGACAAAGACTTATCCCTTCCCTCCTCCTATAGGCCTATTTCCTTGTTAAATCAAGATATCAAGATACTATCCAAGGTCCTTGCCGATAGGCTTTCTTTAAATCTTCCCTCTATAATATCCGAGGCCAAAAATGGTTTTATTAAGAATAGGTCAGGAGTAAAGAATATTAGGGCTCTGATCCATAACTTATACTTCGCCAAAAAACATAAAATCCCCAGTTCTATTTTTAATATTGATGCTGAAAAGGCATTTGATAATATTACCTGGGATCATCTATTTGTTTGCCTTAAGAAATTTGGTATCACAGGCCCCTTTTTCAAATATATCAAATATCTTTACAAAAATCCCAGAACACAAATAATTTTGGGGGGAGCTAGGTCGCCACCTTTTGAAATATTTAAAGGGACAAGACAGGGCTGTCCTTTATTGCCCCTTTTATTTAATATTGCTCTAGAACCGCTAATTCGTTTCCTTGATCAATCCAAGTCAATTTCGGGAATTACCATTAATAGAAGGCATCTCAAGGTATTAGCCTTTGCCGACGACTTATTACTAATTTTAAAAAATCCTGAGTCCTCACTTAAGGTTGTTTTTGATTTATTCTGAGACTTTCAGTCCTTCTCTGGTTATAAAATTAATGTTGAGAAATGGGAAGTAAAGAATATTTATGGTTCTTTTTCTAAATCTTTACTTAAGAAATTCCAACTTAAAAACCCAAAGAATCCGATCAAATATTTAGGATTAATAATTCCATCAGATCTAAATAATTTATATTCTTTGAATATCACTCCAGCCTGTCATAAGGTTTTTTCCATGTGTGAAAAATGGGCTAATTCTCCCCTTAATATAAAGGGACGAGCACTCTTTTTTAAATCTTTGTTATTTCCCAAGTTAATATATCCATTAATTAATCTCCCCTTGCTTATAAAACATTTTGATATTAAGAAACTTGACTCTGCCTTAAATAAATTTATTTGGAATGGTAAAAAGGCAAAAATTGCACTTCATAAATTAAGAGCTCCAGTTAAACTAGGAGGGTTAAATCTTCCTAACTTTAGAGCTTTTAATTTATCAGCCCTCACTAGATACTGTATTGAGTGGATCTCTCAAGGCAATAAATTTACCAACCCTGACATCGAGATCTTTCAAGAACCCTTCTTTGATATTTTATCTGTTTTACATAGCAAATGGGGTAATGTTCCTTGTGACTTTAAAAGGAATCCTCTTTATCGTGATTCTATTTTTGTGTGGAAACATTTATTCTCTCAACATGGGTATAGTTATACAGAAACCCCTTTCATGCCAGCAAAGCTCTTACTTAAACCCTCAGATTATCAAAAGTCTGATTCCTTTCTATTTTCTGCTAAGAGAAATTTACTAGTCTTAGTTAAAGACTTATTTGATCCACATAAGAAAACTTTATTAACTTGGTCAAAACTCAAAAATGAGTACAAGCTTAATGAATCTGATAGATATTATTACTTAGCTTGTCAATGTGGTCTTTCTCTACTGCATGATAAAAACAATTTGATTTTAGCTGACCACAAGCAGATGATTTGGCAGAATTTTTGGAATTCCCCTGTTTGATTTCAATTAACTCTTTATCTAAAATTTTTTGGAATATTTATGGTACAGACTCACATCCATTATCTAAATCGTCCATTAAATGGACTGAGTTTTTACAATGTCAAGTGTCTCCCTCAGATTTGGTGAAATCTATTAATACTTATAATAAATTAATTTTGGCAGAGAGTTGGAGAATACAACACTTTAAGCTTATTCATTTAGGATATGGGAAAATGTTTGCTAAAAGTACCTCTAATAGTCCTATATCATTTTGTCCTAAATGTGACGAGACTAATGTGTCAATTTTTCATTATTTATGGTCCTGTCCAAAAATTAACCTTTTTTGGAGGGAAGTTACTAATTTTTGAATTCTAGACTGAAGATAAAAATTAAACTATCTCCGTGTATTGCTTTACTGCATCTAGATATTAATATGCTTTCTGCAAATCCTAAGTCAAATATTATCTCCCATGAAAGTAAATTATTGACTTCCTTTTTTCTAGCTGCTTCTAGGAAAGCTTTATTTCATTTCTGGTTACAAAAGGAACCCCCCTCATTATCAGACATCATCTCTTATATGAATCAGCTTACTTGGCAAGAAGCCTTAATAACTAAAACTAAAGGAAGTATTTCCAAAGATTCTTTTAGGCTGGTTTGGTCTCCTTATTTTGAAATCTGTAACTCCAATACTGGCGATCAAATAATGTGCTTTCTTCAATAGTTAGATGACCTATCTGACACTCCACATGATAAATGGGCTTTTTCTTTTTTTTATTACTTGTGCATCCACTGGCTTAGTTAATTTTTAGTTCGTTTTTTGTTATTTTTCATGAATGATATAGTTTTGATACTATCATGCCATTGTCTCCTTTGCAACATATTTTCTTCATCTGCATAACATTTGTTGTCATTTTGATTTCATTTGTTTAATATGAAAATCAAATAAAATTTTTTAAACTATAATAGAATGAATGTGAACAAGTGCCAGGGCCAGATGGAATATACCCATGGGTACTAAGAGAACCTAGTTCAGTTTTAGATCAGCCTCTATTTCTAGTTTTCTGACTCTTTCATCTGGTATGGTGCCTATGGATTGGAGGAAAACTGGTGTAATTCATATATTAAATAAGGGATTACAATCTCAGCCCGGCAATTATAGGCCAGTAACTTTGACGTCCAGTGGCGGAACTACCAGGGGAGCAGGGGGTGCGAGTGGGCCAGGGCCCGCACCCCCTCAGGGCCCCCCAGCAGCCCGAGCGCCACTGACAAATGCGGCCAAATGCAGCCGCACATAGGTGGGCGGGGCCCGGCTGCGCATCACGCACCAGGGCCCGCCCCCCTCTAGTGACGCTACTGTTGACATCTGTGGTGGGCAAATTATTTGAAGGCTTGTTAAGGTATCACATTCAAAATGTTGTCCTAGTGAATGTCATTATGAGCAGCAATCAGCATGGCTTTATGAAGGATAGGTCATGTCAGACTAATTTGATTGCATTTTATGATGGGGTAAGTAAGATGCTGGACAGTGGGGGGGCAGTAGATCTATTTGGATTTTGCCAAAGCGTTTGATACTGTCCCCCACAAATGACTGCTTTCTAAACTAAGGTCTGTTGGGCTTAATGAAGTCGTTTGCACATGGATAGGAAACTGGCTACAGGATCGGGTACAGAGGGTGGTTGTTAATGGGACATTCTCTACTTGGAGTAAGGTTCTTAGTGGGGTCCCTCAGGGCTCAGTATTGGGGCCACTTTTATTTAACTTGTTCATTAATGACTTAGGGAAGGGTATTGTAAGTAATGTATCAGTGTTTGCAGATGACACAAAATTATCAGCCCAATTAATTCCATCCAGAATGTGGCACTTGCAACAGGATCTTGACTAACTGGCAATCTGGGCAGATAAGTGGCAAATGAGATTCAATGTTGATAAATGTAAAGTCCTGCACCTGGGATGTAACAATATCCACTTATACCCTTAATGGGACTGCACTAGGCAAATCCATAATGGAAACGGAGCTTGGAGTCCTTGTAAATAATAAACTTGTCTGTAGCAAGTAATGCCAGTCAGCAGCATCAAGGGCAAATAAGGTCTTGACTTGTATTAAATAGGGCAGAGAGTCACGGGAGGAGGGGTCCCACTGTATAGAGCACTGGTAAGGCCCCATCTAGAATATGCCGTACAGTTTTGGTCTCCATCACTCAAACAGGACATTATTGTATTAGAGAGGGGACAGAGAAGGGCAACTAAGCTGGTAAAGGGAAAATCTTAGCTAGGAAAGACTGGCCAAATTGGGGATGTTCACTCTGGAGAAGAGGCGCTTAAGGGGTGATATGATAACTATGTATAAATATATAAGGGAATCATATAATAATCTCTCTAATGATTTATTTACCAGTAGGTCATTCCAGCTGACATGAAGTCACACATTCCGATTGGAAGAAAAGAGGTTTTGGCCAAATATTGGGAAGGGGTTTGTTACAGTGAGAGCTGTGAAGATGTGGAATTGTCTCCCTGAATCAGTGGTACAGGCTGATACATTAGATAGGTACAAGGAAGGGTCGGATGCTTTATTCACCAGTAGCTCCTCCCAGCAGACAGGAGGGAGCCAATGAGATTAGAGGAGGGAAAGGGGTGTTACAGGGAGAGCTGGGAAGTGAATCAGGGGTACAGGCTGATACATTAGATAGGTACAAGCAAGGGTCGGATGCTTTATTCACCAGTAGCTCCTCCCAGCAGACAGGAGGGAGCCAATGAGATTAGAGGAGGGAAAGGGGTGTTACAGGGAGAGCTGGGAAGTGAATCAGTGGTACAGGCTGATACATTAGATAGGTACAAGGAAGGGTCGGATGCTTTATTCACCAGTAGCTCCTCCCAGCAGACAGGAGGAAGCCAATGAGATTAGAGGAGGGAAAGGGGTGTTACAGGGAGAGCTGGGAAGTGAATCAGTGGTACAGGCTGATACATTAGATAGGTACAAGGAAGGGTCAGATGCTTTATTCACCAGTAGCTCCTCCCAGCAGACAGGAGGGAGCCAATGAGATTAGAGGAGGGAAAGGGGTGTTACAGGGAGAGCTGGGAAGTGAATCAGGGGTACAGGCTGATACATTAGATAGGTATAAGAAGGGGTTGGATGGTGTTTAGCAAGTGAGGGAATACAGGGATATATGAGATAGCTCATAGTACAAGTGAGGGAATACAGGGATATGGGAGATAGCTCATAGTACAAGTTGATCCAGGGACTGGTCCCATCGCCATTTTGGAGTTCAGAAGGAATTTTTCCCCCTCTGAGGCAAATTGTAGAGGCTTTAGATGGGTTTTTTGCCTTCCTCTGGATCAAATGGCCGTTAGGCAGGTTAAAAAATAGTTAAAAAGTTGAACTTGATTCACGTGTGTCTTTTTTCAACCAAACTTACTATGTTACTGTGTTACTACGTTACTATGTATAGATATGGGTTTTTCTGTATGGAATAAAGTAAGAATGGAACTATAGCCATGGTTATTATTTCCAGTTGAAGTGGCACCTTGAGATCTGTTGTTGCTGTTGAACATTTCCATGAGTGAAACATGAGAGGATTTCGTGGTTTATTTACCCCGAGTACTAACTCCCTGTGCTTAATACATATTCACACTGGGGATGGCTGACATTTTGTTCCTTCCTTGTCACAACACTTAGCCCAACTCTATAATCAATTTTGCCTAAAGTTTCTTCTTCTTCTTCCAATTGATGAATTTGTGCATCTTTGTTACCATCAATCAGAAGGTTTCTTTTTGCTGAAATCAAATGATTTGCTTCAAACTCTATGGAAAAGGCCATTTGTGAATATTAGGTTTGTGCTTAATAAATGTGATCCCTGATCAATAGAGAGAGATGAAAAGACAACAGGTGTATATGTGAATCATATCTTCATCCAAGAATAAAGTGCTGAGATGAATTCATTGGATAAATCCATGGAATGAAAATTCAGGAGCTCATTTATTTACTGAATTCAGCTGAAATGACAAGTAAAAGTATCTTGTGCAAGACTTCAATTCATAATCCAAGTGCTGATAAAATCACTTGAAATCACTTGAATTCACTGCAATCCATGAAAAGATCATCAGGTAAACTCAGTGTTCTGATGAGAGTAGAAATTCCAGAGATTCTCTCAGCAGCGCCACCAGTAAAAAGTCCACATTCAAAAAGTTCTGCATGAAGGAAAGTTAAAAAGATGAAAGTAGAAAAAGTAGAAGAAGTTGTAAAATAACAAATAGTGGCCTATGCTCATTTGCAGGGGACTGGGATTTTTGTGGGTAAATTGTGACAGTTTTGTGGGTGGGCTTTAGCATGCTCAGCACATACACACATACACAGCACACAATTGTAACAATTAAACACACACATATACACATATCCACTTTTGTTTTGTATAAAGTATTAGCCTAATAATATTCAAAAGCAGTGATGTCATAATGTTCAAAATAAGGAAGTGATGTCATAATGATTAAAATAAATGATGTCATAATGGTCAAAAGTAGGAACTGATGTCATAATAGACAAAAGCAGTGATGTCACAATGGTCAAAAAGAAGGAAGTGATGTCATAATGGTCAAAAGCAGTGATGTCATAATGGTCAAAAGCAGGAAGTGATGTCATAATGGTCAAAAGTAGTGATGTCACAATGGCCAAAAAACAGGAAGTGATGTCATAATGGTCAAAAGCAGTGATGTCATAATAGTCAAAAGCAAGCTTAGAGCATTCAGTTCCACTCTTGTATCATTTGCGGTTTAGCTTCTGACCAGACTGGTTGTATCATCTGATCAGTGTTAATCGCATTTACTTTGTTTTACTATATATATATAGCTATCTATATATCTATATATACATAAATATATATATATATCTGAACAGAGATTTTCATCTTATTCATCTATTAACAACAATCGGTAAGTATATCGCTGTATGTAGCAAAATTACTTTTTTACCTGAGATATACAATTCTATATTATCCACACCTACTATATTTAATATAAATTTACCAACACCAACATTGATTCTCCGGAGAGATAAAACAGTGTTGGTAAATGCATAATAATCACAGTGTGTTTAGAGTTAGGCTGGGGCTCACTTCTGGTTTAGGGGATTAAAATAAAATATGGGAATATATTAGGCAAATTGCATGGCACTGAGGGGTTATTTATCAAAGGTCGAATGTCGAGTTTTTTATACCTCGATTGAACTCGAATGACTTGAATAACCTTGAATTTAATTAAATGAACTTTAATGAACTCTAATGAACTTGAGTGACCTCTAATGAACTCAGAACTTGAATGGTATCTTATTTAAAGGAACAGTAACACCAAAGAATGAAAGTGTTTTAAAGTAATGAAAATATCATATTGCCCTGCACTGGTAAAACTGATCTGTTTGCTTCAGAAACACTACTATAGTTCATATAAACAAACTGCATTGTTTGATGTTACTCTTCCTAATAAAAAACTCTAATGGTAAAAACTTGACTCAATGAGTTTGAGTTGTGAAACCCAAAAACTCAAATTGATTGAACTTTTGGTATGAAAAAAATCACTTGAATTGATTGAGTTTTTAGGCAAAACCTGAGCATCATGAAGGCTATTAAAATTAAATGGTTCAAGGGACCTCCGTCATTGACTTCTACATGAACTTGGCAGGTTTTAGATGGTGTATTTTTGGATTTCAGCTATTTCCATGGTTGGAGTATAATAATTCAAGTTTTTATTAAAAGAAAAACAAAACAGTTTTTTAACTCAAAAATTTGAGTTTTGACCAAAAAAAAACCAAATCAAAACTCAAATGTTCATGGAAAACACAAAACTCAAACCTTAATAAATATGCCCCGTTTACTGAAATCAACTTGATATGGTGAGATGAGGCTTCATGAAATGCTCACGACTGTGAATAATAAATGGAAATAGTATAGTAAATGTTGGTTATAGAACCATTATCAAATCTTATTTTAGCTTATTGGATTCTGTGGGGTCTATTTGCCAACAACCAAATTGCAAGTTTTCCACTAATCATGAAAAATGTGTAATTTTCCAAAGTCTAAAAAAGCCTTTAATGTCAAGTTAGCAACTACAAGTTGTGGAGGTGCAATAGAAGTCAATGGGACATGTGCTGATCCTATTGGACCATTTTTAGCCATTTTTTAACAAAAAATTTGAGGTATTTGGATTTTTTTGCTCTGAATTGTCTAAAAATTTAATTTTTTTTTAGAGGTTTTCAATGCATTTGGATTTTTTTAGCGCATTGTTCAATACATTTTTTCATTCATACTTTTTCTAATTGGAACTTTTAATAAATTCAATGACAACCGTGATTTTAAAGTTATGGGGTGTTTTCAAAACCATTAAATCTGACCTTTAATAAATAAGCCTCCACAACTGGTGCAGCGGAACTTCCATATCAAATGTTCATTATTTCCAAAGAAAAAGAAAAATAAAGGTAAAAGTCTGAAATAAACTCACTGCTATATGTTTCTATTCTTTATGTTACAGAAAATGTTTCGAAGACTTAGAAAAGCTTTGAGCAAGTTTTTCAGACCCCGCAGAAGGGTAAGTTTACTAATAGCTTTTTTAGCATAATAACCCAAGAAGAAAATGCACTAGGAACAAATTGTTTGCAACAAATATAAGAATGTTTTACTCTTTCACTGTAATGAGTGATTGCACTGGGGAAAAATGATATTTATAACTGTATTATTAGTGAATTCATTAAGAATAATTAATATATTGGGAAAATCATTTATTCCTAAAATGAATAATAAAACATAAATAAAGTGGTAATAAATACTATTTTATATAAACACATTCATATATACACATCCCATAATTATACTGGAATACACAGTTATGTGGCCTCAATAGATAGAAAATGAGGGTCAGTCTGCTGCTTTACGTCTTTCACTAAAATAGTTCCTGAGTTAAAGTGACTCTGACCAATAACAAAGTCAAATTGAAATGATGCCGTTATTAAAAAGTCTCTTTTTTTATCTTTACAGGAAAATAAAAGCAGGAAGAACGATCCACCTGTTCAACTTCCTGAAATTCCTGAGGTTTTACTGACGGAAGAACCTGTGAAACTTCCAGGTATCAAATTGTTGTCACTGGTTTCCTGTTTGTTATTAGTGTTTGTGATAATATTATTATGACCAACTTTTCATCACTTCCTAGTGAAAGTAAAAATTCTCCTTAAGGGGCAAGTTAACCCCAAAAATAAAAATGTGCCCATTAAAAGAAAAAATAATTCTAAGAAACTTTCCAAAATACATTTTATACATATTTTCAGTGCTTTTAAAGTTATTTATAAAAACAATTGCTATTAGAAGCAGCATTTGCTTAACTCCTGCTAATTTCTTTCTAAACAATGTGGCAAAAGTCTTGGATCCCCAGAGACAGGTCTGATAATCAGCTGATGAACAGTCTGAGCCGTCAGGGCAGAGAATAGAAAGGGACAAACACTGCTTTCAATAGCAATACATAGACACATAACTGGACTCAACTCAACGGATAGTGCAAAGTTGCTTACAATTATGTTTTCTTTTATTAGGCAAAATATTCTTTTTTGGGTTCACCTTCCCCTTTACGTTAAATGTGAGTGTGAAAAAGACACTTGTTTTGCAAGATGTTTCATTATTACAATTCAAACAAGAGCCATTTGCACAGTATTCTGTCCCAGGCACAACTACTTCTACACCACATGTCTGATATAGCACTTCAATCACTGGACTATTACTTCCAGCATTTATTGTCTATTTAATATTCATATTTTATATTAATATTCTCTTTTTTATGCCACTATGTCTTCTGAAAATAAACAGGACTGGCTTAATATATATAATGAGTGACATTAGACTGAACCAGGTATTAAGTTAACCAGTTTTCTATCAGTAGACCTGTCACACCAGTATCTGTTGTTATATAGATTATTAGATCCCATGCACATGTTATTAAACAATATTCTTTCATATTCTCAGAATATCCAGTGCATGCAGCTACTCCTGCAGTAGAAGTTGAAAACATTGTGTTGTCACAGGAGCACAAGGATGTAAAGAGGAATTCATTAGAGAGTGTTGCACTCAAATCTACTAGTGTAAGTGCATTGCATTCATATTTAAAGGCCATTTCCCCTATACAAGTGACTTTGATTAAGAAAACTGCCCTTACATTAGGGACATTATATATATACAGTATATAAAATATCTTCATTAGCCAATCAAAGACATGTTGGGAATGTAATAATGCCGAGTTAGATCTTAAGCACAAGAACAAGAGCCGGTGTCTGTAGGGGCCTATGGCTTATGCCAATTCTTATAAAAGGGGGTCATTAACTGTAAAAACAAAGCACATTGCTGGTGAATGGTTCTCTTTCTCACCACTATATACATTATGCAGGAAATAAAAATATAAATAACATACAAATCAGTCCCATGTGCTTGGTTCTGTGATATCAGCCAAACTGGCAGCAAATAGGCAGAACCCTTTGATTTCTCTACTTACTCCCCTGTTTTAAGAGGAAAGCCAAGTCTTGATAAAACTAAACCCATAGGGGCAAATTCACTAAGATGCGAAGTTGCGCCAGGTGCAACTTCGCCGCACTTTGCCGCACTTTGCCAGGCGTAGTTTTGCCAGGGCTCCGCAAATTCACTACAATCCGAAGTTGCGCACAGGGGTAGCGTAAGGTTGCAAAGTTGCACTAGTGTTGATTCGCTATATAAAGCGAAGTTACGCTAGCGAAGGCTAATTTGCATATGGTGCTAAATTCAAATTTCAATGGAGGAACACGTATCAGCACTACAAATGCCTAGAAAACCTTCAAATCTGCAAATAAAAATGTTATTTTGCCCTACACATGTGCCCACTGTCTAGGTAAGTTGCCATGAGTCAGGAAATGTAGGGGGGAAGGAGGAGAGCCCCAAAAAAAATTCGATCTTTTTCAGCCTATCACCCATCATGTAGAAAACACGCCAGCGTTTTTTTGGGACTTAGAAAAAAAATTAACTTTTTTTTCACAAGGTCTGAGGTGGCGAAGGAAGTCTAGCGTAAAAGGTAGCTTTCAGTACACTGCGCAAGTTAGTGAATTTGCGTAGTTTCATCGCTAGCGAAACTTCGCCTGGCGTAAGGTTGCAAAGTAACACTAGCGAAAGTACGCCAGCGTTCGTTAGTGAATTTGCGCAGTAGCGAAAATGCCAAATGCTAGCGAATTAACGCTAGCGTTCGGCGCTTCGCATCTTAGTGAATTTGCCCCATAGACTGGATTTTTCTCTGAATAGAGACACAATGTAAGTTTAAAGGATTGTATAATATATATATATATCTTTTTGATCTTTATAGGATTCCATCAGCAGCTGTGAAGCTGCTCTTATCAACCCTCATGGAACCCACCATGAGAAGGAACAACAGGGTGTAGAAAAGGAAACACCAGAGAGTGAGGAATTAGTTAGTGAAGGAGAAGAGATAAAGGAACAACAGGGTGTAGAAAAGGAAACACCAGAGAGTGAGGAATTAGTGAGTGAAGGAGAAGAGAAAAAAGAACAACAGGGTGTAGAAAAGGAAACACCAGAGAGTGAGGAATTAGTGAGTGAAGGAGAAGTGGTAAAGGAACAACAAGTTGTAGAAAAGGAAACACCAGACAGTGGGGAATTAGTGAGTGAAGGTGAAGAGGTAAAGGTACAACAGGGTGTAGAAAAAGAAACACCAGAGAGTGAGGAATTAGTTAGTGAAGGAGAAGAGATAAAGGAACAACAGGGTGTAGAAAAGGAAACACCAGAGAGTGAGGAATTAGTGAGTGAAGGAGAAGAGAAAAAAGAACAACAGGGTGTAGAAAAGGAAACACCAGAGAGTGAGGAATTAGTGAGTGAAGGAGAAGTGGTAAAGGAACAACAGGACTTAGAAAAGGAAACACCAGAGAATGAGGAATTAGTGAGTGAAGGAGAAGAGGTAAAGGAACAACAGGGTGTAGAAAAGGAAACACCAGACAGTGAGGAATTAGTGAGTGAAGGTGAAGAGGTAAAGGTACAAAAGGGTGTAGAAAAAGAAACACCAGAGAGTGAGGAATTAGTTAGTGAAGGAGAAGAGGTAAAGGAACAACAGGGTGTAGAAAAGGAAACACCAGACAGTGAGGAATTAGTGAGTGAAGGTGAAGAGGTAAAGGTACAACAGGGTGTAGAAAAAGAAACACCAGAGAGTGAGGAATTAGTGAGTGAAGGAGAAGAGAAAAAAGAACAACAGGGTGTAGAAAAGGAAACACCAGAGAGTGAAGAATTAGTGAGTGAAGGAGAAGTGAAAAAAGAACAACAGGGTGTAGAAAAGGAAACACCTGAGATTGAGGAATTTCTGAGAAAAGGAGAAGATCAAAAGGAAGAAAAGGGAGAAGAAAATAAAACACACGAGAGTAAGGAATTAGGAAATGATGAAGGAGGTAGAAAGGAAGAAGAGAACATTAAAATAGAAATTGAAACACCTAAGAGTGAGGAATTAGTGTTCCAGCAACAGGAGAAGACTAAGTATGTTCTACTAGTGCCTGGATTTTGTTTGCTTTTCAATCCTTTTTGTTACACTAAGACAAACACATAGCAGCTCCTTAAGAGGAATAATCCTTTTGTAGCACATGAACATTAGTTTGAAGTGTGGCAGTGGCCCATTTATATTTATTGCACCACAAGCACATTTCGGGTTGGAGCTTCAGTTCATCATTTATAGAAGGGAGACACCCCCAAAAATGGTTGTGGTTCTCATTACTGGCCTCTCTGCACCTTCCCACTATTTGTTACCCAGGAGACTGCTGAGATCAGAGGGGCCAAGTGATAGAACTAAGTTACATAAAGTTTATCACTAGATGATCGGGATGATTTCACATTAAAGACAAAGATTTTAGAAGGCATCATGTTTTGGATAAATACACGGGTTGCTTTGCACTGGAACATACAAGTTCCACCAGTAAATACAATTTACCCCTATCATAAAATATAAGGATAATTCATCAAACACTTCCATGACCAGGTAAACTGGCCAAGCACTTTTATACAAGTCATTGGACTCCAAGGTGATTTCTAGTTTCCTCATATTTAACAGGGGCTACAGTATTCATTATAAAGTGCCAGTGAGTCATGTGACAGAAATGACATCACTGAGCAGAGATTATAACTGATGACATCACTAAGCACTGTTTAGAAGGATATCATTTACAGGGTTTCTCTGGCTGTTGTGTATTATATATGTATTTAACACTTTTAAATGTGCTTTCAGAGTGTCCAGAACATCCATCGAGGACTATGACCTGCAGAAGTTACTTGGTGAAGGCGGCTTTGGAAAAGTGAGTTGATCTGTCCTTAAATAAGATAAAAACACAAATGAGCAAATCTCTGGTTACTGAATGCATTTTCTTCACTGTTTCTATCACTCCAGGTATACCTTGCCCAGCACAAATCTTCTAAGGAAAAGGTTGCCATCAAGGCATTAAAGAAGGAAGGTTTACAAACAACTAAGCATGTTATGAGGTGAGTTATAGGGGAATGAATAGGGATATTTTGTATCTGTTGGGGGCCAAGCAGTTGGACATTATGCAGTTTAAATAGAGGGCCAATCATTTAGCCAATGAGTGGAAATTTAATGTCATATTCTTGTATTTGTTTTATTTTTAGGCTAAAACTAGAGAAGACCATCCTTGAAGAGGCTAAAAGAGAGAAGAACCCTTTCCTTGTTGGCCTATATGCCTCATTTCATACCAAACACCACTATTGCTTGGCAATGGACTACTGTGCCGGTGGTGAATTAACTACCTATATGAAACCCCGAGCCTTTCCAAAGGAGACAGCAGTGTAAGTAACATTCTACTGTTAGGGACCTTCTAAGGGGTAAGATTTGTGCAGCACAATAAGTCCTGTACCCATGCAGTGCCATTGGAATGGGACCTGCTGAACATCTCATGCTGAGCTGCATATAGGGGGCTTCTGTTTGCTCCCCCAGAACCATTCACAGACAAATTTCTGTTTTCCATGGGGAAATCTGCTCTATGTTCTCCCAATTGGGAGGAAAGTGTCAGGTCTGCCCCCTCTGGTGCTAAAAAGGGTAACTGTGCAGTGGAAATAGAGAGCCTGGCTCAGTGAATAGAGATTCAGCAATAGTCACATTGTGCTGCATTTCTACATCAATAATATTATGTTTAGGAAACAACTCACATGTCTTTTTTGCTTTTTCTTTGTAGATTTTACGCCGGCTGTGTTGTTTTAGGCCTACAGTTTCTGCACGAAAGACACATTATTCACCGGTGAGTATGAAGGAAATTTTACTAGCCACGTGCCCTTAAGGCAAACATGATTTATTCGCACGTGTCGTTAGATATTATTATAGCCAATTCTTCTTTCCTAAATGTGTGATAATCGTGATACTTTCTTATTTAAATAATGTCCCTGTACTAAAGTAATAATGTTCTTTTGTATTATTGCAGAGATATAAAGCCAGATAATATCTTGCTGGACCGTGATGGCTACGCCAGGCTCGCTGATTTTGGCATCTCCAAGAAAAGTAAGATTTGAATTTTTCTAGGGGGAGAGTCAAGCAAATACATCTGTCCAGGGCCTATTATATTTGAGACCCACATACCACATTTAAGTCTATCAGTCTTGGTACAGCTCACTGTTTAGTTTTATATGTAGCAATTTATCTTACCATGCGCCTGATGTGCAACTAGTACTCACCCTTGTAGGAGATAAAAACACAACAGGAGGGCTATGGCAGTAAGCAAGTAACATTGTGACTACTGCCCATTGTAAGACAATAGCACCATAACCAAAAACTGCCACCATAGCCAGTAACAAGCATAAATAAGAGGGAAATACATATTCATTTATATTAATCTCTTAAGATTTCTAGTAGACAAGAACATTGGGAACATGAATTACACAAAAGTAAAAATGTAATGTATAAGGGGATGCTGATTTCCAGCTACATTATGTGTTGTCTCTGTTTCAGCTATGGGATTCGATGGCAGAACCCGCAGTAATATAGGAACCTGTTACTACATGGCCCCTGAAATCCTCCGTTGCCATGGCTACCAGAAATCCGTGGACTGGTGGGCACTAGGGGTGGTGATTTATCAAATGCTTCTCCACAAGGTAAGTGTCTGTTTCCAGTAGAATTGTTATTAGTTGTGCATGGAAAGTAGCGCTGCTCATGTGCATCTTGTGCATCTCAAGTGTGATTAGTACATATTTATTGTGTCCGTGTTGTCGGCACATTTTCTTTGGCCTGTCTATACATATATATGAGCCAATAGTGCAGCATCATTGGAACTGAATGATCAGCTTCATGTAGTATTAAACTGTAGAACACTAAAACTTAACCTGTTAATGCATTGTTTCCTTTGTAACCAAATACCATTGTTCTTCTGTAGAAGCCATTTAATGGGCGTAATATAGATCAGATTTTTATGAACATCAGAAACAAGGAGCCAAAATTCCCCAAAGAAATGGATGAAGACGCCACTAGTCTTATACAAAAAGTAAGTGTCAGCAATTTGTATACTGGGGCTGTTAGTCTTTGTGTTATTGGATATGTAAATGTCATTGGTATATAAAGTCAGTGTTTTCTGACCAATGAAACCATGTAGCAGGTTGGCTTGTGAATTCAATGCAAACAGATGGGCAGATCCTGCTTTTGATCACAATGACATTTACTGTTTAACTGAAAAGCATTGAATAAGTGTAAATGATATATACTGTATATTAGAAACAGACGGATACATTTGCTTCTGGGTGTATAACGATATATACTTATATATATTTATAGCTCTTGAGGAAAGACCCAGACATACGGCTTGGAGCAAGCGAACGTGATGCAGAAGAACTAAAGGAATGTTCCTTCTTTAAGGTAAGTTTATATTTAACACATCTTTAGAACAGTCAGCATAAGAGAAATCAGTATATAGATTGTGACTGTTTGTTATTTTATTGAGGGAGGGGGAGAAATCATTACAGATCAGCCCCCATATTTATAGCAAATGAGAATTGTAATGATCAAGCAGGGCAGGTGCAATAGGGGTGATTCACATTTGTAGTGCTTTGTCCCCCTAAACCCCTACTGTAAATATTGTCAGATGATTCTTGATTGTGGAATCAGTTGTAGAATATGACATAATTAGAGACTTTTATCTGTAGACATTTGTCTCAGTTATCAGCAGTTTTTAGATTTTAAGTCCATCTGAGCCAGAGACGCACATAACTTAATATCTATGGGTGATGTTAATATATATATATATATATATATATATATATATAAATAGATTGCCAAGGCTAAACCCACTTAAACTGTACAACATGTGCTCCAACTTGACTACATTATTAAAGTTATTGTGTCCCAGCAGCCATAATATTGTATTTATTGCCATTGATGAGAACTCTAAATCCCATCATGGAACATATGGATCATTTGGCTAATGCCATGTCTGCTTGCTATTGACTTATAGCTGTGAATTATCATTTGACATGCACAGGATAGTAACCTTGTTACATTTATACCCTATTTTGAAGGAACTGGACTTTAACGCTCTTTCGAAAAAACTCATCAAGGCCCCGATCATTCCCAAACAGAAAACACCTGGATGTTTCCGTAGAGTATTTTCTAGAGGTCCAAGACAGGTTGTATTATCAGGAGAACAATATAAACCAGCACTTAAATTTGTGGAGAAGGAATTTGGAAACTTTGCTTGTTCTCCACTTTCACAATGACGGAATGCCGACCATCTTCACCAGGGTTGGACTGGGGGAACCCCCTCTGTCCTCCCTTTCTGAGCCGGCGTGCTGTGCTGCGTGTGCATGAGCGCCGCGTGTATTGTCCTTTGTCAGGCAGTAGCAGCAGGAAGAAGGTGCGGATCTGACCCACAAGAGCCAGGGGCCCACCAGGTTTTATCCTGGAGTCCCACCGGCCCAGTCCGACACTGAAATCCTGGCAAAGAAAAGGTACAGTATATCATTGAGGTAAAGAACGGGACATCGATGTTGTCAAGATCAGACTAGAAGAAGAGCTTACAAGGTGACCAGGTGTAGAAGACAGGCCTAGGAAGAGGAACATCAAGCTACTATGACTTACAATAATCCCCTTTTTTGTTTAAAAAAATCCCCTCCCTAACCCCCCCTGAGCCTACTGTTCCCTCTTATGATTGGCACCATTACTGCCCAGTGGCCTCTCAAACAGTCGGCTGAGGGGGTGTTGGTGCAATAAATCAATAGGTTCTCCGACCTGTTGATTCATTGCAACGACCCCCAAACCCAGTTTAATGGCAGGGCATACAGCCAAAGCAACTGGGCAACATTCAAACTCATGCTGGTGAGGGGGTGGGTGTGTGGGTGGGGGGAGGGTAAAAACTTTTGCTTTGCAGCAAGGGTTAAACAAAGAATGTACTTTTGGGGATTATTGTAAGTTCTATTAAAAAGTCTTATTATACTTCTTAAATTACACAACGTTCAATAAAAATCATTTTCTTTACAATAACCATGGGTTGTATATTTTGATGATTTGTCATTTTATGAGCATTTTAGTTGGGGGAAGCTTTGCCAATAATATATAGTTCTGTGTGACAATATAAGGGTTTTAGATTTAAGCCATAAGTGGTTATTATCAAAGAACAAAGATTATAGAACATGACGACACTGTGTATTTGCTACAGATACAGTTCTAATAACCTTCTTTCAGTAGCACATGGGGCATCCATCAGTATATCACATTTGCGCTCAGACAATTTGATAAAAATTGCTCTCTCTTTAGGAGTAAGTATTTCTAAGGGGGGGGGATTGCTCCAAGGGGATTCTCAGATCTGGGACTATAACTTGTCTCCCATTGACCCAGCCCCATACTCTCTTGAGGTTTTCTTTAAGGCTATGGCTAATATCTATGATGATCCTGATTGTACTGCCTCTGTGGAGTCTGCTATTCGTAACCTTAAACATGGTAAAAAGGAGGTAGAGGTTTATTGCACTGATTTTCATCGTTGAGCAGCAGAGACAGGAAACAGCTGCTGTGACTCTTCCTCTTCACAGACAAGATTATGATTGTGCCATCGATTTGATCCCTGGGTTCAACTCTCCCAGGAGTAGGACTTTTCCGCTCTCTCTCCTTAAAACTTAGGCCGTGGAGGAGTATATTAAAAAGAATTTAGAAAGAGGGTTTATAAGGCCCTTTACTTCTCCCGCTGGTGCTGGGTTCTTTTCTGGTAATAAAAAAGATGGTGGTCTTTGACCTTGCAGAGGTCTAAATAAGGTGACCATTAAAAATCACTATCCTGACTTCCTGTTCGGCGCCTGAGGTGATGGAGGCACAGAGGTAGAGCTCCTGATTACCAGGGTCGAGAGTCGGCACATAGAAGCTGTTCTCTTTATTTGAAATTTGTTCGTGTTGGTTCCCGGAGTGAGGAGAGCCAGAGGAGCAGAGAGGAAGCAGGTTTTTTGGTGATTTGGCTTCGTATGACTGCTGAGGTGTTCCTCATGTGCTGAGCTCTTTAGTTACCTCACATTCTGCCATTGCATTTGTCAAGCCCACGCTGTTTTTGAGATTCACCTGTGAACTTGCGGTTCTCTTAACCATGGACTCTGCTGCATACTGGTTATATACTACATTTTCAGTCAGTTGTGGCAAGTTCTAAGCAACATATTTCTAACAAAATGGTGGCCTCTGATTTCCTGCTGGGACACTGAGTTATCAGCTAATTAGTCAGAGCTGCTGAGTCTTATTTTGTGTCACATTGTATCAATCTTAGTGACAGGAATTTGTCACAAAAAACAGTTATCTCTCTGCTGACTAAGACTAAACATTGTTAGTGATTGCTGTCATTACTGAGACTTTTGTTACACCTTTATTCTATACAATGTTGCAATAGCCTGAGGAGGATTGTAACTAGGGATGTAGCGAACTGCCGATTTGATGTTCGCGAACGCCGTTCGCGAACACCGGCAAAAAATGCGAACGTTCGCGGACAGTTCGCGAACTTCGAACACCCGCTAAAATCGTTCGATTCAAACGATCGAAGGATTTTAATCATTCGATCGAAGGATTTTCATTCGATAGAAGGATTTTCATTCGAATCGAACGATCGAAACCATTCGATCGAATGCTTTTCATTCGATCGAATGCTTACAATCGTTCGAACGAATGGAAATCCCAAATTGGCGAACGTCGCGCGACGTTCGCGAACATTCGGCGGACGCGAACGGTCGAAGTTCGCGCGAACAAGTTCGCCGGCGAACAGTTCGCTACATCCCTAATTGTAACCATAGCAACAAATCAATGGTCACTTCTTTGTGAAAGGAAAACAGAGACAAAGAATAAAACAAGAAGGAAAAATTGACTTGTAATAAAAGTTTTATTAATATTGGGATTGTTGCTCAGGTTCTCTAATATATGAAAACGTATTCTCCTTCCTTGACAATGTCTTCTAAAGCTAATGGCAAAACATATGAGAAGGCTAACAAGAAAAATGTAAAGCTACAGGATAGGGATACAAATAGTATTTTCTTATCTCACAACTCTGCTCCTACAAGAACATCTTTATCTGACGACTACTCTCTTATTGCGGCTGAAGTAGCCAGACTCATCAATCCAGTTATAGAGTCAACAATTAGTAAGGCCATTGACAAACTGCAGATCAAAATTACTAGCATCTCAGAAAAGCTCTCTACACAGGATAAAAGATTTAGCGAGATCGAGGATGTGGTTTCTCAACTCCAAGATGATATGATTGATTCTTCATCCAGGTTGGACTCTTTAGAGAAACAAAATCAAGAGCTTAAGTTGAAAGTGGATGACCTGGAAAATAGATCTCGGAGAAACAATCACAGATTCATAAACATTCCTGAATCTTTCCAGAATGATTCCTTAAGCATGTTAATTTCCAAAACAATTCCCATCAAACTGGGTCTTCCTCAGGATTGTCAATGTTTCAAAATAGAGAGACTTCATAGGATTGGTCCACCTAAAGATCTCCAACCCATGAGACCAAGAGCAGCAATTGTCAAATACCTGGACTACACAGATAAAAATAGATTATTTCAAGCCTACAAAAAATTGAATACACTTGATGTTGAAGGAAATAAAATTTTGATATTTCAAGACTACTCATTGTTTCTGTCTCAAAAACGAAAGGAATTTTCCAAAACTTGCCAATCACTGGCTAATCTTCATATCAATTTTGCCTTGATGTATCCTGCTAAACTTAAGATTTTTCTGCCTTCTGGAGCCAGGGTTTTTAGTAGGGATGCACCGAATCCAGGATTCGGTTCGGGATTCGGCCAGGATTCGGCCTTTTTCAACAGGATTCGGATTCGGCCGAATCCTTGTGCCTGGCCAAACCGAATCCGAATCCTAATTTGCATATGCAAATTAGGGGTGGAGAGGGAAATTGCGTGACTTTTTGTCACAAAACAAGGAAGTAAAAAAGAAATTCCCCTTCCCACCCCTAATTTACATATGCAAATTAGGGTTCGGATTCGGTTCGGTATTCGGCCGAATCCTTTGCTTAGGATTCGGGGGTTCGGCCGAATCCAAAATAGTGGATTCGGTGCATCCCTAGTTTTTAGTGATCCTAGAGAGGCGCACACTTTTGTTTCACATATGGAAAAGAAGAAATGTGGAAATCTTGCTTTGGTAACACCATCTAACTCAAAATGTGGCTCTCCCCCAAAGGATCAAAGATGGAAGAGATACGATACCCCTCAACAGTCTAGATTTTCTAAGGACTCAAAACCTTCTCAAGTTCAGACCAAATCTAGGTCTAAGTCGAGATCTCCACTTCCTCCTAGAACAGGAAGTCTTCCACATTCCAGTGAAGAAGATATGATCCCTGATACTTGACTCTAAAAGGGAATAAACTTTTTCTTCAATATGACCCTGTAGTGGGTGTTATATTCTCTGTTTAACTCGTCTCATAGAGAGAGAGTTGTTAGTTTTCCATCCTTAGGGAAAAAAGGAAGTGTCCTATTACTTAGTATACCAAATTTGTTATTCGGTTCTATAAGTCACTATCTTTTAATTTTACATGTTATTACTGATCAGTATTGTTTGCTCTGTTTTGTTTATACCAGTTGATGTAGCTATATATGTATTATTTTACTTAAATCAGCTCAAGCTCATCTTTCAGGTCGATGTCTTCATCTAAATCATATTCCTTGTCCTTTGTTTCCTGGAATGTCAATGGATTAAATCACTTTTCTAAGAGAAGGAGTATACTTAGTAGTTTAAAAAATACCAAATGTGACATAGCATTCCTACAAGAAACCCATCTTAATGGTTCAGAGAATGCTTGGTTGAAAAAAGATTGGGTTGGTGAGCTAGCCTTCTCCCCTGCTGTTAAGAAAAAATGTGGAGTAGCTATTTTATTTCATCGTAAACTGAATGTTGCTATAACAAAGTCGATAGAAGATGAACTTGATGTTGTGTGGCACTTGTGTTCCGTTTATGCTCCAAATAGTTCTAAGTCTGATTATTTTAATTGGCTCAAAAAACAAATTTCTATGCTTCCTGCTAACAATATAATTCTAGCAGGAGATTTAAATGAGTCTTTTCTTAGTTTTTTAGACAGATCAGATTGGAAATTGAATAATCCTTGTAAGAAATCTATGCTCCTACATAATTTTTGCAGAGATACTAACCTTAATGATGTTTGGAGACTTTTTCACCCTGCTGAAAAAGATTTTACCTTTTTCTCATCTGCTCATCATGTAGGTACAAGAATAGATTATTTTCTAATTTCCAATAATCTGATAAATAGAACTATTGAAGCAACTATAGGAGACATTAATATCTCAGACCATGCACCAATCTCATTTGTGGTCTCCATTTCACCTGCACCTAGAAACTATGTCTCTTGGTCCTTTCCTGATTCGCTTAAACATAATCCAGACTTCATTAAGATGCTACATAGCAGATGGGATTAGTTTTTCAAGGAAAACAAATTACATTCAAAAGATCCATCCTTATTATGGGAAACTTGGAAGGCAGTGGTTAGAGGGGAAATATCTTCTTTTAAATTTCACTTCTTTAGGAAAGTTCACAAAAACTTTCTTGAGTTGAGTAAAAGACAAAGCATCTCTTACATTCGATTTAAACAACATCCCTCATTTGAGAATGCTCAAAAATATAAGAATATTTTAGATGAACTTAAAATTTGGATTAAATTGAGACAAAAATTTTTTGCATCTTTTTCGCAGGCTAGGCTTAAAAACTTAAGTAACAAAGCAAATAATTTGCTTTTTAATCTTACTAAGGCTGAAAATAAGCAGGCTAAACTTATTAAGATTAAAGATACTCATGATCAGCTAACAAATGATGCCAATAAAATTGTAAGCATTTTCAAAGATTTTTATAAAGATTTGTACTCTAATCCAAATATAAACTCTGAGAAAATGCAAGAATTTTTTGTAAATTGTAAAATCCCCCAGATTTCAAAGGGTCAGTTGGAAAAGCTAAATAGTCCAATGTCCTCTGAGGAAGTGTCTGTCAGGGCCCGAAGGCTCTGTTGTAGTGAGGACCAAGGAGGAGACACAACACCAAGTTCGCAGTACAAAGGGTTTATCAGAAGAATAGTCGTAATCAGGCAAATGGTCAATACAGGCGGCAAGAATCAGGATCGATGAAACAGGCAAGAAGTCGGTACACGGAAATACAAGAATAATCAGGAAATCACACCCAGGAACTATACGAGATAGACCTATAATTGGGCAAGGAGAGAAAGGGAACATGGGAATAAATAGTCCACAGTTGGCGCCAAAACTTGACGCTGTGACGTCCTGACGCTGACGCCAGCGTCCTCACGTTGACGTCCTGACGCCGACGCACGTTTTGACGCCGGCGTCCATTCCGTCGCCGGCGACCAATCCTGGGGCGACACGTTTCCGTCGCAGGCATATCAGAACCAGGAAGGGCCGCATGGTGGAGCAGGAAGTCGCCATCTTGGACATTTCGAAAGGTGAGTTCTTTGTTTTCCATTACAGTAACCCCCTCCTTAGGGGGGGCCTCAGGACCA
Source organism: Xenopus petersii (assembly GCA_038501925.1). Taxonomy (NCBI): domain Eukaryota; kingdom Metazoa; phylum Chordata; class Amphibia; order Anura; family Pipidae; genus Xenopus; species Xenopus petersii. The sequence continues at coordinate 1,501,884 of CM076684.1, read as the reverse complement.
CCAAGGCTAGGAGAAGAGGGGAAAAGTCTGTGGAACTTACGAACCAGGATGGGTGCATGAACGTCCGAGCTTTTCACCCAGGAACACTCTTCTGGACCGAACCCCTTCCATTCGATAAGATATTGAAGAGAGCCCCGGGAAATGCGAGAGTCTAAAATCCTTTTGACTTCAAATTCCTTGTGATCGTCAACCAAAACAGGAGCCGGAGAGGAAGAAGAGGAAGAAGAGCAAGACATGGCAGGTTTAAGCAGGGAAACATGAAAAACATTAGGTATCCGCATCTCAGGAGGAAGTTGAAGGCGAACAGCCACAGGGTTGATGATTTCGATGATGGGGAAGGGGCCGATGAATTTAGGACCAAGCTTGGGTGTAGGAATCTTGAGACGGATGTTGCGTGTAGAAAGAAATACTTTATCACCAAGACTGTAAGGAGGAGAAGAAATTCTTCTTTTATCGGCAAACCTTTTCTGCACCAGGGAACTCTTTTCCAAGTTTGCGGCAGTAGCATGCCAAATAGCTAACATGTGGGCAGCTTGGTCATTGGCCGCCGGTACATTGGTAAGAAGAAAGTCTTGGGAGAAGGCCAAAGGATTGAGACCATAAACGCAGAAAAAAGGAGACTTTTGGGAAGAGGAATGCAGGGCGTTGTTGTGGGCAAATTCCGCCCAGGGGAGAAGATCCGACCAGTCATCCTGACACAGGGACACGTGGCAACGAAGAAACTGCTCCAAAGCCTGATTGACCCGTTCTGCGGCTCCATTGGACTGTGGGTGGTAGGCTGAGGAAAATTGAAGGGAGATGTTAAGGGCTTTGCAAAGAGATCTCCAGAACTTGGAAATAAACTGGGAACCCCGATCAGACACAATTTCAGCAGGAAACCCATGGAGACGAAATATGTGTTTGATAAAAAGTTCAGAGAGTTCGGGAGCAGAAGGCAATTTCCGCAGCGGTGTGAAGTGAGCCATCTTGCTAAATCTGTCGATCACCACCCAGATGACAGTGTGACCAGATGAAGCAGGAAGATCGACAATGAAGTCCATCGCCAAGTGAGTCCAAGGTCGGGATGGAATGGGAAGTGGCAGGAGTAAACCCTTAGGGGGAGAATGTCCGGACTTGGAAACAGCACAGGTGGAACAGGACAAGACGAAATCTTTGACATCTTTCCTAAGGGTCGGCCACCAGACCAAATGAGATAAGAGCTCAGTTGTTTTCTTAATCCCAGGATGACCAGCCTGTTTGGAACTGTGGGATTGAGATAAAATAGCATGCCGAAATTCCGGAGGGACAAAAGCAACACCAAGAGGAGTCTCTTCAGGAGCCGAGGACTGAGCCGAAAGTAACTGGGAGGCACAAGAGGGAAACAAGGCAGCAATAATCTTGGTAGAGGGCACAATGGGTACAGGAACTTCAGGGCAGGTATCTTCAGGAGCAAAACTTCTGGAAAGAGCGTCAGCCTTTCTGTTTCTGGAACCTGGACGAAAGGTGATTATAAAATTAAAACGAGAAAAGAAGAGTGCCCACCTGGCTTGCCGGGGCTTGAGGCGTTTGAGGGATTGAATGAATTCAAGGTTCTTGTGGTCGGTGAAGATTGTCACAGGAGTAGAGGAACCTTCAAGCAAATGTCTCCATTCTTCCAAGGCCAACTTAACAGCAAGTAGTTCTCGATTGCCTACATCATAGTTCTGTTCTGGGGAAGAAAATTTTTTACAGAAAAAGGCACAAGGGTGGAGTTTACCATCGGAAGAAGATCTTTGAGATAGAACTGCACCAGCTCCCACATCTGAGGCATCAACTTCGATGAAGAAAGGTTGGAGGGGTTCAGGATGTCGAAGAATTGGAGCAGAAGAAAAGGCTTCCTTGAGGGACTTGAATGCTTCGAGAGCTTGTGGAGGCCAGTGCTGAGGTTTGTTCCCTTTACGGATCAGGGCAAGGATTGGATGGATCTTGGATGAAAAGTTTTTGATAAACTGTCTATAATAGTTGGCAAAGCCAATGAATCTTTGAACTGCCTTGACACTGGTAGGAAGGGGCCAATCCAAAATTGCAGAGACTTTGGCGGGATCCATCTTGAAGCCTTGAGGAGAAATGATATAACCAAGAAAAGGAATGGAAGAAACTTCGAAGGTGCATTTTTCTAATTTGGCAAAAAGATTGTTTTTCCTCAACCTGGAAAGAACTTCACGTACTTGGCAACGATGAACAGAAAGGTCTTTGGAAAAAATAAGAATGTCATCCAAATATACGACCACACATTGTCCCAGAAGATCACGAAAAATGTCTTTGACCAACTCTTGGTGCATTGCAAAGACCGAAAGGCATGATGAGGTACTCGTAATGGCCATCACGTGTGTTAAAAGCGGTCTTCCATTCATCCCCCTCACGAATCCGAATAAGATTATATGCCCCTCGTAGATCCAGTTTGGTAAAGAAACAAGCCCCCTTGAGTTGAGTCAGAGATGAGGGGAAGAGGGTATCTGTTCTTTACAGTGATTTTATTTAACCCCCTGTAGTCAATGCAGGGTCGTATGCTACCGTCTTTTTTCTCAACAAAGAAGAATCCTGCTCCAGCAGGGGAGGTGGAAGGACGAATAAAACCTCTTTGAAGATTCTCCTGAATATAGGACTTCATAGCAGAAGTTTCTGAGGGGGAGAGCGGGTAAGTGCGGCCACGGGGTGGAATGGAGCCAGGTAAAAGTTCAATAGGACAATCATAAGGACGATGAGGTGGGAGAATCTTAGCGGACTTCTTATCAAAGACATCAGAAAAAGCTTGGTACACTGGAGGAAGAGAAGAATTTGAAGACACTGACGAAATTTTGACAACAGGAACAGCAGGCAAGCAATTGTGTGTACAAAACGGGCTCCAGCGGGAGATTTGAGAAAAGGACCAGTCAATAGTGATGGGCGAATTTATTCGCCAGGCGCGAATTCGCGGCGAATTTGCGCGATTCGCCGCCAGCGAATAAATTCGCAAAAATCCGCGTCAAAAATTCGCCGGCGTCAAAAAACATTTTCCGAAAAAAATGGACGCCGGCGTCAAAAACGGGCGCCGGCGTCGAAAAAACGGGCGCCGGCGTCAAAAACGAGACGCCGGTGCCGTTTCGCGAATTTTTCGCCGTTTCGCGAATTTCACGCGAAATTCGCGAATTTTTCGGCGAAGCGAAACGGCGCAAATTCGCCCATCACTACCAGTCAATAACCGGATTATGCACACACAACCAGGGCAATCCCAGGACAACGGGAGTTGAAGGGCAGTCGATAAGAAGAAAAGATAGTCTTTCCAAATGCATAGTGCCCACCTTGAAGGAAAGTTCCTGAGTAGACTGTGAGATGATGGCAGAAGAAAGGGGACCATCATCAATCGCCAGGACTCGAAGAGGGGTTGCCAGGGGTTGAAGCGGAATAGAATGTTTTACAGCAAAGGCACGATCCATGAAGTTGCCTGCAGCACCAGAATCGAGGAAGGCCTGAGAACATATCTTCTTGGAGCCGAACTGGATTTGAATAGGAAGAAGAAAACGCTGATCAGAGGAATGGGGAGGAGAACAAATTCCACCCAGGTAAGTCTCCCCGAGCTTACCTAGGTTCTGGAGTTTCCCGGCTTCACTGGGCATTCCTGGGCAAAATGGGCTCTTCCGCCACAATAGAGGCATAACCCAGCGGATCTTCTCCGAAGCTTCTCTTGTTCGGATAAGCGTGCCTGTCCGATCTGCATTGGTTCTTCAGGAGGCAGTGAAGAAGTAGTAGGTGGCACAGGAGAAGAAGAAAGAAGATTGGAGGCCAGACTGGGAAGTAAGGGTCTTTGGAAGCGTGGGGCCAGGGTGGGTTGGAACCTGGAAAACTTCCTAGTACGTTCCCTGTCAAGTTCGACTTGGAACTCCCTCTGTCGGGTGTCGACTTTCACAGCCAATGCAACAAGGTCCTCCCATCGAGGAGGAATCTCACGAGAGACAAGATCGTTCTTAATGCGCATCGCCAAGCCGTTGTAAAAGGCAGCATGGTATCCGTCATTATTCCATGAAGTCTCTGCCACGAGAGTTCGGAACTCGATAGCGTATTCCAGAACAGAGCGAGTCCCTTGTTGCAGCTGGAATAAGCGAGCTGAGGCAGATGTAGCCCGACCAGGGGCATCGAATACAGTGCGGAGATCCCGGATGAAGGCCCTGGCATCGTCAATTACCGGATCCTGCTTCTCCCAGAGAGGAGAAGCCCACTCCAGAGCTTTCCCTTGCAGGCGGGTGATGATGTAGCCCACCTTTGCTTGTTCCGAGACAAACTGACCAGGAAGCAGGGTGAATTGGATTTCACACTGGTTGATGAAACCACGGCATGAATCCGGATCACCACTGTACAGAGGAGGTGCTGGAATACGAGGCTCGGAAACCTGGAGCGGAGCAACCGGAACTGGCATAGGGACTGGATCCGCAGGAGACAGGGCAGACAACTTCTCCAGAATTGCTTCAAGGGCCTGGCCGAAGTGGGTTTGCTGGGCTTCATAGGAATGCATACGGGAAGCCAATCCACGAACGGCTCTGCCGACGTCAGTAGGGACTTGGGGCTCCTCAGAAGGGTCCATGGCCCAATTATACTGTCAGGGCCCGAAGGCTCTGTTGTAGTGAGGACCAAGGAGGAGACACAACACCAAGTTCGCAGTACAAAGGGTTTATCAGAAGAATAGTCGTAATCAGGCAAATGGTCAATACAGGCGGCAAGAATCAGGATCGATGAAACAGGCAAGAAGTCGGTACACGGAAATACAAGAATAATCAGGAAATCACACCCAGGAACTATACGAGATAGACCTATAATTGGGCAAGGAGAGAAAGGGAACATGGGAATAAATAGTCCACAGTTGGCGCCAAAACTTGACGCTGTGACGTCATGACGCTGACGCCGGCGTCCTCACGTTGACGTCCTGACGCCGACGCACGTTTTGACGCCGGCGTCCATTCCGTCGCCGGCGACCAATCCTGGGGCGACACGTTTCCGTCGCAGGCATATCAGAACCAGGAAGGGCCGCATGGTGGAGCAGGAAGTCACCATCTTGGACATTTCGAAAGGTGAGTTCTTTGTTTTCCATTACAGTGTCCACTATTATTAATAATCTGAAAACTGCAAAGGCAGGTGGCCCTGATGGCCTAACTCCTTCTTTCTACAAAATTATGAAAGATAAAATCTCACCCTTTTTAACAAACCTATTCAATGATATATTATTCTTTGGAAAGAGCCTACCTTCTAGTGAAATATCAAATCTTAGAGTTATCCCAAAAAAAGACAAAGACTTATCCCTTCCCTCCTCCTATAGGCCTATTTCCTTGTTAAATCAAGATATCAAGATACTATCCAAGGTCCTTGCCGATAGGCTTTCTTTAAATCTTCCCTCTATAATATCCGAGGCCAAAAATGGTTTTATTAAGAATAGGTCAGGAGTAAAGAATATTAGGGCTCTGATCCATAACTTATACTTCGCCAAAAAACATAAAATCCCCAGTTCTATTTTTAATATTGATGCTGAAAAGGCATTTCATAATATTACCTGGGATCATCTATTTGTTTGCCTTAAGAAATTTGGTATCACAGGCCCCTTTTTCAAATATATCAAATATCTTTACAAAAATCCCAGAACACAAATAATTTTGGGGGGAGCTAGGTCGCCACCTTTTGAAATATTTAAAGGGACAAGACAGGGCTGTCCTTTATTGCCCCTTTTATTTAATATTGCTCTAGAACCGCTAATTCGTTTCCTTGATCAATCCAAGTCAATTTCGGGAATTACCATTAATAGAAGGCATCTCAAGGTATTAGCCTTTGCCGACGACTTATTACTAATTTTAAAAAATCCTGAGTCCTCACTTAAGGTTGTTTTTGATTTATTCCGAGACTTTCAGTCCTTCTCTGGTTATAAAATTAATGTGGGAAGTAATGAATATTTATGGTTCTTTTTCTAAATCTTTACTTAAGAAATTCCAACTTAAAAACCCAAAGAATCCGATCAAATATTTAGGATTAATAATTCCATCAGATCTAAATAATTTATATTCTTTGAATATCACTCAAGCCTGTCATAAGGTTTTTTCCATGTGTGAAAAATGGGCTAATTCTCCCCTTAATATAAAGGGACGAGCACTCTTTTTTAAATCTTTGTTATTTCCCAAGTTAATATATCCATTAATTAATCTCCCCTTGCTTATAAAACATTTTGATATTAAGAAACTTGACTCTGCCTTAAATAAATTTATTTGGAATGGTAAAAAGGCAAAAATTGCACTTCATAAATTAAGAGCTCCAGTTAAACTAGGAGGGTTAAATCTTCCTAACTTTAGAGCTTTTAATTTATCAGCCCTCACTAGATACTGTATTGAGTGGATCTCTCAAGGCAATAAATTTACCAACCCTGACATCGAGATCTTTCAAGAACCCTTCTTTGATATTTTATCTGTTTTACATAGCAAATGGGGTAATGTTCCTTGTGACTTTAAAAGGAATCCTCTTTATCGTGATTCTATTTTTGTGTGGAAACATTTATTCTCTCAATATGGGTATAGTTATACAGAAACCCCTTTCATGCCAGCAAAACTCTTACTTAAACCCTCAGATTATCAAAAGTCTGATTCCTTTCTATTTTCTGCTAAGAGAAATTTACTAGTCTTAGTTAAAGACTTATTTGATCCACATAAGAAAACTTTATTGTCTTGGTCAAAACTCAAAAATGAGTACAAGCTTAATGAATCTGATAGATATTATTACTTAGCTTGTCAATGTGGTCTTTCTCTACTGCATGATAAAAACAATTTGATTTTAGCTGACCACAAGCTAGCAGATGATTTGGCAGAATTTTTGGAATTCCCCTGTTTGATTTCAATTAACTCTTTATCTAAAATTTTTTGGAATATTTATGGTACAGACTCACATCCATTATCTAAATCGTCCATTAAATGGACTGAGTTTTTACAATGTCAAGTGTCTCCCTCAGATTTGGTGAAATCTATTAATACTTATAATAAATTAATTTTGGCAGAGAGTTGGAGAATACAACACTTTAAGCTTATTCATTTAGGATATGGGAAAATGTTTGCTAAAAGTACCTCTAATAGTCCTATATCATTTTGTCCTAAATGTGACGAGACTAATGTGTCAATTTTTCATTATTTATGGTCCTGTCCAAAAATTAACCTTTTTTGGAGGGAAGTTACTAATTTTTGAATTCTAGACTGAAGATAAAAATTAAACTATCTCCGTGTATTGCTTTACTGCATCTAGATATTAATATGCTTTCTGCAAATCCTAAGTCAAATATTATCTCCCATGAAAGTAAATTATTGACTTCCTTTTTTCTAGCTGCTTCTAGGAAAGCTTTATTTCATTTCTGGTTACAAAAGGAACCCCCCTCATTATCGGACATCATCTCTTATATGAATCAGCTTACTTGGCAAGAAGCCTTAATAACTAAAACTAAAGGAAGTATTTCCAAAGATTCTTTTAGGCTGGTTTGGTCTCCTTATTTTGAAATCTGTAACTCCAATACTGGCGATCAAATAATGCGCTTTCTTCAATAGTTAGATGACCTATCTGACACTCCAGATGATAAATGGGCTTTTTCTTTTTTTTATTACTTGTGCATCCACTGGCTTAGTTAATTTTTAGTTCGTTTTTTGTTATTTTTCATGAATGATATAGTTTTGATACTATCATGCCATTGTCTCCTTTGCAACATATTTTCTTCATCTGCATAACATTTGTTGTCATTTTGATTTCATTTGTTTAATATGAAAATCAAATAAAATTTTTTAAACTATAATAGAATGAATGTGAACAAGTGCCAGGGCCAGATGGAATATACCCATGGGTACTAAGAGAACCTAGTTCAGTTTTAGATCAGCCTCTATTTCTAGTTTTCTGACTCTTTCATCTGGTATGGTGCCTATGGATTGGAGGAAAACTGGTGTAATTCATATATTAAATAAGGGATTACAATCTCAGCCCGGCAATTATAGGCCAGTAACTTTGACGTCCAGTGGCGGAACTACCGGGGGAGCAGGGGGTGCGAGTGGGCCAGGGCCCGCACCCCCTCAGGGCCCCCCAGCAGCCTGAGCGCCACTGACAAATGCGGCCAAATGCAGCCGCACATAGGTGGGCGGGGCCCGGCTGCGCATCACGCACCAGGGCCCGCCCCCTCTAGTGACGCTACTGTTGACATCTGTGGTGGGCAAATTATTTGAAGGCTTGTTAAGGTATCACATTCAAAATGTTGTCCTAGTGAATGTCATTATGAGCAGCAATCCGCATGGCTTTATGAAGGATAGGTCATGTCAGACTAATTTGATTGCATTTTATGATGGGGTAAGTAAGATGCTGGACAGTGGGGGGGCAGTAGATCTATTTGGATTTTGCCAAAGCGTTTGATACTGTCCCCCACAAATGACTGCTTTCTAAACTAAGGTCTGTTGGGCTTAATGAAGTCGTTTGCACATGGATAGGAAACTGGCTACAGGATCGGGTACAGAGGGTGGTTGTTAATGGGACATTCTCTACTTGGAGTAAGGTTCTTAGTGGGGTCCCTCAGGGCTCAGTATTGGGGCCACTTTTATTTAACTTGTTCATTAATGACTTAGGGAAGGGTATTGTAAGTAATGTATCAGTGTTTGCAGATGACACAAAATTATCAGCCCAATTAATTCCATCCAGAATGTGGCACTTGCAACAGGATCTTGACTAACTGGCAATCTGGGCAGATAAGTGGCAAATGAGATTCAATGTTGATAAATGTAAAGTCCTGCACCTGGGATGTAACAATATCCACTTATACCCTTAATGGGACTGCACTAGGCAAATCCATAATGGAAACGGAGCTTGGAGTCCTTGTGAATAATAAACTTGTCTGTAGCAAGTAATGCCAGTCAGCAGCATCAAGGGCAAATAAGGTCTTGACTTGTATTAAATAGGGCAGAGAGTCACGGGAGGAGGGGTCCCACTGTATAGAGCACTGGTAAGGCCCCATCTAGAATATGCCGTACAGTTTTGGTCTCCATCACTCAAACAGGACATTATTGTATTAGAGAGGGGACAGAGAAGGGCAACTAAGCTGTAAAGGGAAAATCTTAGCTAGGAAAGACTGGCCAAATTGGGGATGTTCACTCTGGAGAAGAGGCGCTTAAGGGGTGATATGATAACTATGTATAAATATATAAGGGAATCATATAATAATCTCTCTAATGATTTATTTACCAGTAGGTCATTCCAGCTGACATGAAGTCACACATTCCGATTGGAAGAAAAGAGGTTTTGGCCAAATATTGGGAAGGGGTTTGTTACAGTGAGAGCTGTGAAGATGTGGAATTGTCTCCCTGAATCAGTGGTACAGGCTGATACATTAGATAGGTACAAGGAAGGGTCGGATGCTTTATTCACCAGTAGCTCCTCCCAGCAGACAGGAGGGAGCCAATGAGATTAGAGGAGGGAAAGGGGTGTTACAGGGAGAGCTGGGAAGTGAATCAGGGGTACAGGCTGATACATTAGATAGGTACAAGGAAGGGTCGGATGCTTTATTCACCAGTAGCTCCTCCCAGCAGACAGGAGGGAGCCAATGAGATTAGAGGAGGGAAAGGGGTGTTACAGGGAGAGCTGGGAAGTGAATCAGGGGTACAGGCTGATACATAAGATAGGTACAAGGAAGGGTCAGATGCTTTATTCACCAGTAGCTCCTCCCAGCAGACAGGAGGGAGCCAATGAGATTAGAGGAGGGAAAGGGGTGTTACAGGGAGAGCTGGGAAGTGAATCAGTGGTACAGGCTGATACATTAGATAGGTACAAGGAAGGGTCGGATGCTTTATTCACCAGTAGCTCCTCCCAGCAGACAGGAGGAAGCCAATGAGATTAGAGGAGGGAAAGGGGTGTTACAGGGAGAGCTGGGAAGTGAATCAGGGGTACAGGCTGATACATTAGATAGGTATAAGAAGGGGTTGGATGGTGTTTAGCAAGTGAGGGAATACAGGGATATATGAGATAGCTCATAGTACAAGTGAGGGAATACAGGGATATGGGAGATAGCTCATAGTACAAGTTGATCCAGGGACTGGTCCCATCACCATTTTGGAGTTCAGAAGGAATTTTTCCCCCTCTGAGGCAAATTGTAGAGGCTTTAGATGGGTTTTTTGCCTTCCTCTGGATCAAATGGCCGTTAGGCAGGTTAAAAAATAGTTAAAAAGTTGAACTTGATGGACGTATGTCTTTTTTCAACCAAACTTACTATGTTACTGTGTTACTACGTTACTATGTATAGATATGGGTTTTTCTGTATGGAATAAAGTAAGAATGGAACTATAGCCATGGTTATTATTTCCAGTTGAAGTGGCACCTTGAGATCTGTTGTTGCTGTTGAACATTTCCATGAGTGAAACATGAGAGGATTTCGTGGTTTATTTACCCCGAGTACTAACTCCCTGTGCTTAATACATATTCATACTGGGGATGGCTGACATTTTGTTCCTTCCTTGCCACAACACTTAGCCCAACTCTATAATCAATTTTGCCTAAAGTTTCTTCTTCTTCTTCCAATTGATGAATTTGTGCATCTTTGTTACCATCAATCAGAAGGTTTCTTTTTGCTGAAATCAAATGATTTGCTTCAAACTCTATGGAAAAGGCCATTTGTGAATATTAGGTTTGTGCTTAATAAATGTGATCCCTGATCAATAGAGAGAGATGAAAAGACAACAGGTGTATATGTGAATCATATCTTCATCCAAGAATAAAGTGCTGAGATGAATTCATTGGATAAATCCATGGAATGAAAATTCAGGAGCTCATTTATTTACTGAATTCAGCTGAAATGACAAGTAAAAGTATCTTGTGCAAGACTTCAATTCATAATCCAAGTGCTGATAAAATCACTTGAAATCACTTGAATTCACTGCAATCCATGAAAAGATCATCAGGTAAACTCAGTGTTCTGATGAGAGTAGAAATTCCAGAGATTCTCTCAGCAGCGCCACCAGTAAAAAGTCCACATTCAAAAAGTTCTGCATGAAGGAAAGTTAAAAAGATGAAAGTAGAAAAAGTAGAAGAAGTTGTTAAATAACAAATAGTGGCCTATGCTCATTTGCAGGGGACTGGGATTTTTGTGGGTAAATTGTGACAGTTTTGTGGGTGGGCTTTAGCATGCTCAGCACATACACACATACACAGCACACAATTGTAACAATTAAACACACACATATACACATATCCACTTTTGTTTTGTATAAAGTATTAGCCTAATAATATTCAAAAGCAGTGATGTCATAATGTTCAAAATAAGGAAGTGATGTCATAATGATTAAAATAAATGATGTCATAATGGTCAAAAGTAGGAACTGATGTCATAATAGACAAAAGCAGTGATGTCACAATGGTCAAAAAGAAGGAAGTGATGTCATAATGGTCAAAAGCAGTGATGTCATAATGGTCAAAAGCAGGAAGTGATGTCATAATGGTCAAAAGTAGTGATGTCACAATGGCCAAAAAACAGGAAGTGATGTCATAATGGTCAAAAGCAGTGATGTCATAATAGTCAAAAGCAAGCTTAGAGCATTCAGTTCCACTCTTGTATCATTTGCGGTTTAGCTTCTGACCAGACTGGTTGTATCATCTGATCAGTGTTAATCGCATTTACTTTGTTTTACTATATATATATATCTATATATATATATCTATATATACATAAATATATATATATATCTGAACAGAGATTTTCATCTTATTCATCTATTAACAACAATCGGTAAGTATACCGCTGTATGTAGCAAAATTACTTTTTTACCTGAGATATACAATTCTATATTATCCACACCTACTATATTTAATATAAATTTACCAACACCAACATTGATTCTCCGGAGAGATAAAACAGTGTTGGTAAATGCATAATAATCACAGTGTGTTTAGAGTTAGGCTGGGGCTCACTTCTGGTTTAGGGGATTAAAATAAAATATGGGAATATATTAGGCAAATTGCATGGCACTGAGGGGTTATTTATCAAAGGTCGAATGTCGAGTTTTTTATACCTCGATTGAACTCGAATGACTTGAATAACCTTGAATTTAATTAAATGAAATTTAATGAACTCTAATGAACTTGAGTGACCTCTAATGAACTCAGAACTTGAATGGTATCTTATTTAAAGGAACAGTAACACCAAAGAATGAAAGTGTTTTAAAGTAATGAAAATATCATGTTGCCCTGCACTGGTAAAACTGATCTGTTTGCTTCAGAAACACTACTATAGTTCATATAAACAAACTGCATTGTTTGATGTTACGCTTCCTAATAAAAAACTCCATTGGTAAAAACTTGACTCAATGAGTTTGAGTTGTGAAACCCAAAAACTCAAATTGATTGAGCTTTTGGTATGAAAAAATCACTTGAATTGATTGAGTTTTTAGGCAAAACCTGAGCATCATGAAGGCTATTAAAATTAAACGGTTCAAGGGACCTCCGTCATGAACTTGGCAGGTTTTAGATGGTGTATTTTTGGATTTGAGCTATTTCCATGGTTGGGGTATAATAATTCAAGTTTTTATTAAAAGAAAAACAAAACAGTTTTTTAACTCAAAAATTTGAGTTTTGATCCAAAAAAAAGAAACTCAAAACTCAAATGTTCGTGGAAAACACAAAACTCAAACCTTAATAAATATGCCCCGTTTACTGAAATCAACTTGATATGGTGAGATGAGGCTTTATGAAATGCTCACGACTGTGAATAATAAATGGAAATAGTATAGTAAATGTTGGTTATGGAACTATTATCAAACCTTATTTTAGTTTATTGGATTCAGTGGGGCCCATTTGCCAACAACCAAATTGCAAGTTTTCCACTAATCATGAAAAATGTGTAATTTTCCAAAGTCTAAAAAAGCCTTTAAAGCCTTTAATGTCAAGTTAGCAACTACAAGTTGTGGAGGTGCAATAGAAGTATATGGGACATGTGCCTGATCCTATTGGAACATTTTTAGCCATTTTTTAACAAAAAATTTGAGGTATTTGGATTTCTTTGCTCTGAATTGTCTAAAAATGTAAGTTTTTTTTTTAGAGGTTTTCAATGCATTTGGATTTTTTTTAGTGCATTGTTCAACACATTTTTTCATTCATACTTTTTCTAATTGGAACTTTTAATAAATTCAAAGACAATCTGGATTTTAAAGTTTAGGGGTGGTTTCAAAACCATTAAATCTGACCTTTAATAAATAAGCCTCCACAACTGGTGCAGCGGAACTTCCATATCAAATGTTCATTATTTCCAAAGAAAAATAACGGTAAAAGTCTGACATAAACTCACTGCTATATGTTTCTATTCTTTATGTTACAGAAAATGTTTCGAAGACTTAGAAAGGCTTTGAGCAAGTTTTTCAGACCCCGCAGAAGGGTAAGTTTACTAATAGTTTTTTTTAGCATAATAACCCAAGAAGAAAATGCACTAGGAACAAATTGTTTGTAACAAATATAAGAATGTTTTACTCTTTCACTGTAATGAGTGATTGCACTGGGGAAGAATGATATTTATAACTGTATTATTAGTGAATTCATTAAGAATAATTAATATATTGGGAAAATCATTTATTCCTAAAATGAATAATAAAACATAAATAAAGTGTTAATAAATTCTATTTTATATAAACTCATTCATATATACACATCCCATAATTATACTGGAATACACAGTTATGTGGCCTCAATAGATAGAAAATGAGGGTCAGTCTGCTGCTTTACGTCTTTCACTAAAATAGTTCCTGAGTTAAAGTGACTCTGACCAATAACAAAGTCAAATTTAAATGATGCCGTTATTAAAAAGTCTCTTTTTTTATCTTTACAGGAAAACAAAAGCAGGAAGAACGATCCACCTGTTCAACTTCCTGAAATTCCTGAGGTTTTACTGACGGAAGAACCTGTGAAACTTCCAGGTATCAAATTGTTGTCACTGGTTTCCTGTTTGTTATTAGTGTTTGTGATAATATTATTATGACCAACTTTTCATCACTTCCTAGTGAAAGTAAAAATTCTCCTTAAGGGGCAAGTTAACCCCAAAAATAAAAATGTGCCCATTAAAAGAAAACAACTTTCCAAAATAAATTTTATTTTTCAGTGCTTTTAAAGTTATTTATAAAAACAATTGCTATTAGAAGCAGCATTTGCTTAACTCCTGCTTGTTACTTTCTAAACAATGTGGCAAAAGTCTTGGATCCCCAGAGACAGGTCTGATAATCAGCTGATGAACAGTCTGAGCCGTCAGGGCAGAGAATAGAAAGGGACAAACACTGCTTTCAATAGCAATACATAGACACATAACTGGACTCAACTCAACGGATAGTGCAAAGTTGCTTACAATTATGTTTTCTTTTATTAGGCAAAACATTCTTTTTTGGGTTCACCTTCCCCTTAACGTTAAATGTGAGTGTGAAAAAGACACTTGTTTTGCAAAATGTTTCATTATTACAATTCAAACAAGAGCCATTTGCACAGTATTCTGTCCCAGGCACAACTACTTCTACACCACATGTCTGATATAGCACTTCAATCACTGGACTATTACTTCCAGCATTTATTGTCTATTTAATATTCATATTTTATATTAATATTCTCTTTTTTATGCCACTATGTCTTCTGAAAATAAACAGGACTGGCTTAATATATATAATGAGTGACATTAGACTGAACCAGGTATTAAGTTAACCAGTTTTCTATCAGTAGACCTGTCACACCAGTATCTGTTGTTATATAGATTATTAGATCCCATGCACATGTTATTAAACAATATTCTTTCATATTCTCAGAATATCCAGTGCATGCAGCTACTCCTGCAGTAGAAGTTGAAAACATCGTGTTGTCACAGGAGCACAAGGATGTAAAGAGGAATTCATTAGAGAGTGTTGCACTCAAATCTACTAGTGTAAGTGCATTGCATTCATATTTAAAGGCCATTTCCCCTATACAAGTGACTTTGATTAAGAAAACTGCCCTTACACTAGGGACATTATATATATACAGTATATAAAATATCTTCATTAGCCAATCAAAGACATGTTGGGAATGTAATAATGCCGAGTTAGATCTTAAGCACAAGAGCAAGAGCAGGTATCTGTAGGGGCCTATGGCTTATGATAATTCTTTTAAAAGGGGGTCATTAACTGTAAAAACAAAGCACATTGCTGGTGAATGGTTCTCTCTCTCACCACTATATACATTATGCAGGAAATAAAAATATAAATAACATACAAATCAGTCCCATGTGCTTGGTTCTGTGATATCAGCCAAACTGGCAGCAAATAGGCAGAACCCTTTGATTTCTCTACTTACTGCCCTGTTTTAAGAGGAAAGCCAAGTCTTGATAAAAGTAAACCCATAGACTGGATTTTTCTATGAATAGAGACACAATATAAGTTTACAGGATTGTATAATATATATATATATTCCTTTTTGATCTTTATAGGATTCCATCAGCAGCTGTGAAGCTGCTCTTATCAACCCTCATGGAACCCACCATGAGAAATCTGAGAATAAGGAAACTTGCAGTGATCAAGAATATAGTCATATAGTTATCGTTAGCACTAAGGAATTAGTGAATGAAGAAGGAGACAGAAAGAAAGAAGAGAATGTTGAATTAGAAAAGGAAACACCAGAGAGTGAAGAATTAGTGAATGAAGGAGAAAAGATAAGGGAACAACAGGGTGTAGAAAAGGAAACACCAGAGAGTGAGGAATTAGTTAGTGAAGGAGAAGAGAAAAAAGAACAACAGGGTGTAGAAAAGGAAACACCGGAGAGTGAAAAATTAGTGAGTGAAGGAGAAGAGGTAAAGGAACAACAGGGTGTAGAAAAGGAAACACCAGAGAGTGAGGAATTAGTGAGTGAAGGAGAAGAGGTAAAGGAACAACAGGGTGTAGAAAAGGAAACACCAGAGAGTGAGGAATTAGTAAGTGAAGGAGAAGAGGTAAAGGAACAACAGGGTGTAGAAAAGGAAACACCAGAGAGTGAGGAATTAGTGAGTGAAGGAGAAGAGGTAAAGGAACAACAGGGTGTAGAAAAGGAAACACCAGAGAGTGAGGAATTAGTGAGTGAAGGAGAAGAGGTAAAGGAACAACAGGGTGTAGAAAAGGAAACACCAGAGAGTGAGGAATTAGTAAGTGAAGGAGAAGAGGTAAAGGAACAACAGGGTGTAGAAAAGGAAACACCAGAGAGTGAGGAATTAGTTAGTGAACGAGAAGAGGTAAAGGAACAACAGGCCGTAGAAAAGGAAACACCAGAGAGTGAGGAATTAGTGAGTGAAGGAGAAGAGGTAAAGGAACAACAGGGCGTAGAAAAGGAAACACCAGAGAGTGAGGAATTAGTTAGTGAAGGAGAAGAGGTAAAGGAACAACAGGGTGTAGAAAAGGAAACACCAGAGAGTGAGGAATTAGTTAGTGAACGAGAAGAGGTAAAGGAACAACAGGCCGTAGAAAAGGAAACACCAGAGAGTGAGGAATTAGTGAGTGAAGGAGAAGAGGTAAAGGAACAACAGGGTGTAGAAAAGGAAACACCGGAGAGTGAAAAATTAGTGAGTGAAGGAGAAGAAGTAAAGGAACAACAGGGTGTAGAAAAGGAAACACCAGAGAGTGAGGAATTAGTGAGTGAAGGAGAAGAGGTAAAGGAACAACAGGGTGTAGAAAAGGAAACACCAGAGAGTGAGGAATTAGTTAGTGAAGGAGAAGAGGTAAAGGAACAACAGGGTGTAGAAAAGGAAACACCAGAGAGTGAGGAATTAGTGAGTGAAGGAGAAGAGGTAAAGGAACAACAGGGTATAGAAAAGGAAACACCAGAGAGTGAGGAATTAGTAAGTGAAGGAGAAGAGGTAAAGGAACAACTGGGTGTAGAAAAGGAAACACCAGAGAGTGAGGAATTAGTGAGTGAAGGAGAAGAGGTAAAGGAACAACAGGGTGTAGAAAAGGAAACACCAGAGAGTGAGGAATTAGTAAGTGAAGGAGAAGAGGTAAAGGAACAACAGGGTGTAGAAAAGGAAACACCAGAGAGTGAGGAATTAGTAAGTGAAGGAGAAGAGGTAAAGGAACAACAGGGTGTAGAAAAGGAAACACCTGAGAGGGAGGAATTTGTGAATAAAGAAGATCATGAGGAAGAAAAGGGAGAAGAAAATAAAACACATGAGAGTAAGGAATTAGTAAATGATGAAGGAGGTAGAAAGGAAGAAGAGAACATTAAAATAGAAATTGAAACACCTAAGAGTGAGGAATTAGTGTTCCAGCAACAGGAGAAGACTAAGTATGTTCTACTAGTGCCTGGATTTTGTTTGCTTTTCAATTCTTTTTGTTACACTTAGACAAACACATAGCAGCTCCTTAAGAGGAATAATCCTTTTGTAGCACATGAACATTAGTTTGAAGTGTGGCAGTGGCCCATTTATATTTATTGCACCACAAGCACATTTCGGGTTGGAGCTTCAATTCATCATTTATAGAAGGGAGACACCCCCAAAAATGGTTGTGGTTCTCATTACTGGCCTCTCTGCACCTTCCCACTATTTGTTACCCAGGAGACTGCTGAGATCAGAGGGGCCAAGTGATAGAACTAAGTTACATAAAGTTTATCACTAGATGATCGGGATGATTTCACATTAAAGATCAGGCAGAGATTTTAGAAGGCATCATGTTTTGGATAAATACACGGGTTGCATTGCACTGGAACATACAAGTTCCACCAGTAAATACAAATATTCTGTTCATTTAGTGAATAACTTACCCCTTACATAAAATATAAGGATAATTCATCAAACACTTCCATGACCAGGTAAACTGGCCAAGCACTTTTATACAAGTCATTGGACTCCAAGGTGATTTCTAGTATCCTCATATTTAACAGGGGCTACAGTATTCATTATAAAGTGCCAGTGAGTCATGTGACAGAAATGACATCACTGAGCAGAGATTATAACTGATGACATCACTAAGCACTGTTTAGAAGGATATCATTTACAGGGTTTCTCTGGCTGTTGTGTATTATATATGTATTTAACACTTTTCAATGTGCTTTCAGAGTGTCCAGAACATCCATCGAGGACTATGACCTGCAGAAGTTACTTGGTGAAGGCGGCTTTGGAAAAGTGAGTTGATCTGTCCTTAAATAAGATAAAAACACAAATGAGCAAATCTCTGGTTACTGAATGCATTTTCTTCACTGTTTCTATCACTCCAGGTATACCTTGCCCAGCACAAATCTTCTAAGGAAAAGGTTGCCATCAAGGCATTAAAGAAGGAAGGCTTACAAACAACTAAGCATGTTATGAGGTGAGTTATAGGGGAATGAATAGGGATATTTTGTATCTAAAAAATTGAAGATGACTGGGTATTGGGGTACTTCAGACTCTCTATCTCAGTCGGACACCTCCGCTCCAGGTGCAGCAAATGATCCAAAAAACTCAGTAAGACCGAAAGAGAGCACACAATGCAGATTAACTGCTATATGGTTTATTTTTCACAACATGTTTCAGGCTGCACGCCCTTTATCACACTTGAAAAAAGGGCGTGCAGCCTGAAACATGTTGTGAAAAATAAACCACTTAGCAGTTAATCTGCATTGTGTGCTCTCTTTCGGTCTTACTGAGTTTTTTGGATATTTTGTATCTGCTGGGGGCCAAGCAGTTGGACATTATGCAGTTTAAATAGAGGGACAATCTTTTAGCCAATGAGTGGAAATTTAATGTCATATTCTTGTATTTGTTTCATTTTTAGGCTAAAACTAGAGAAGACCATCCTTGAAGAGGCTAAAAGAGAGAAGAACCCTTTCCTTGTTGGCCTATATGCCTCATTTCAGACCAAACACCACTATTGCTTGGCAATGGACTACTGTGCCGGTGGTGAATTAACTACCTATATGAAACCCCGAGCCTTTCCAAAGGAGACAGCAGTGTAAGTAACATTCTACTGTTAGGGACCTTCTAAGGGGTAAGATTTGTGCAGCACAATAAGTCCTGTACCCATGCAGTGCCATTGGAATGGGACCTGCTGAACATCTCATGCTGAGCTGCATATAGGGGGCTTCTGTTTGCTCCCCCAGAACCATTCACAGACAAATTTCTGTTTTCCATGGGGAAATCTGCTCTTTATGTTCTCCCAATTGGGAGGAAAGTGTCAGGTCTGCCCCCTCTGGTGCTAAAAAGGGTAACTGTGCAATGGAAATAGAGAGCCTGGCTCAGTGAATTGAGATTCAGCAATAGTCACATTGTGCTGCATTTCTACATCAATAATATTATGTTTAGGAAACAACTCACACAAGTCTTTTTTGCTTTTTCTTTGTAGATTTTACGCCGGCTGTGTTGTTTTAGGCCTACAGTTTCTGCACGAAAGACACATTATTCACCGGTAAGTATGAAGGAATTTTTACTAGCCACGTGCCCTTAAGGCAAACATGATTTATTCGCACGTGTCGTTAGATATTATTATAGCCAATTCTTCTTTCCTAAATGTGTGATAATCGTGATACTTTCTTATTTAAATAATGTCCCTGTACTAAAGTAATAATGTTCTTTTGTATTATTGCAGAGATATAAAGCCAGATAATATCTTGCTGGACCGTGATGGCTACGCCAGGCTCGCTGATTTTGGCATCTCCAAGAAAAGTAAGATTTGAATTTTTCTAGGGGGAGAGTCAAGCAAATACATCAGTCCAGGGCCTATTATATTTGAGACCCACATACCACATTTAAGTCTATCAGTCTTGGTACAGCTCACTGTTTAGTTTTATATGTAGCAATTTATCTTACCATGCGCCTGATGTGCAACTAGTACTCACCCTTGTAGGAGATAAAAACACAACAGGAGGGCTATGGCAGTAAGCAAGTAACATTGTGACTACTGCCCATTGTAAGACAATAGTACCATAACCAAAAACTGGCACCATAGCCAGTAACAAGCATAAATAAGAGGGAAATACATATTCATTTATATTAATCTCTTAAGATTTCTAGTAGACAAGAACATTGGGAACATGAATTACACAACAGTAAAAATGTAATGTATAAGGGGATGCTGATTTCCAGCTACATTATGTGTTGTCTCTGTTTCAGCTATGGGATTCGATGGCAGAACCCGCAGTAATATAGGAACCTGTTACTACATGGCCCCTGAAATCCTCAGTTTCCATGGCTACCGGAAATCCGTGGACTGGTGGGCACTAGGGGTGGTGATTTATCAAATGCTTCTCCACAAGGTAAGTGTCTGTTTCCAGTAGAATTGTTATTAGTTGTGCATGGAAAGTAGCGCTGCTCATGTGCATCTTGTGCATCTCAAGTGTGATTAGTACATATTTATTGTGTCCGTGTTGTCGGCACATTTTCTTTGGCCTGTCTATACATATATATGAGCCAATAGTGCAGCATCATTGGAACTGAATGATCAGCTTCATGTAGTATTAAACTGTAGAACACTAAAACTTAACCTGTTAATGCATTGTTTCCTTTGTAACCAAATACCATTGTTCTTCTGTAGAAGCCATTTAATGGGCGTAATATAGATCAGATTTTTATGAACATCAGAAACAAGGAGCCAAAATACCCCAAAGAACTGGATGAAGACGCCATTAGTCTTATAGAAAAAGTAAGTGTCAGCAATTTGTATACTGGGGCTGTTAGTCTTTGTGTTATTGGATATGTAAATGTCATTGGTATATAAAGTCAGTGTTTTCTGACCAATGAAACCATGTAGCAGGTTGGCTTGTGAATTCAATGCAAACAGATGGGCAGATCCTGCTTTCGATCACAATGACATTTACTGTTTAACTGAAAAGCATTGAATAAGTGTAAATGATATATACTGTATATTAGAAACAGACGGATACATTTGCTTCTGGGTGTATAACGATATATACTTATATATATTTATAGCTCTTGAGGAAAGACCCAGACATACGGCTTGGAGCAAGTGAACGTGATGCAGAAGAACTAAAGGAATGTTCCTTCTTTAAGGTAAGTTTATATTTAACACATTTCTAGAACAGTCAGCATAAGAGAAATCAGTATATAGATTGTGACTGTTTGTTATTTTATTGAGGGAGGGGGAGAAATCATTACAGATCAGCCCCCATATTTATAGCAAATGAGAATTGTAATGATCAAGCAGGGCAGGTGCAATAGGGGTGATTCACATTTGTAGTGCTTTGTCCCCCTAAACCCCTACTGTAAATATTGTCAGATGATTCTTGATTCTGGAATCAGTTGTAGAATATGACATAATTAGAGACTTTTATCTGTAGAGATTTGTCTCAGTTATCAGCAGTTTTTAGATTTTAAGTCCATCTGAGCCAGAGACGCACACAGCTTAATATCTACGGGTGATGTTAATATATATATATATATATAAATAGATTGCCAAGGCTAAACCCACTTAAACTGTACAACATGTGCTCCAACTTGACTACATTATTAAAGTTATTGTGTCCCAGCAGCCATAATATTGTATTTATTGCCATTGATGAGAACTCTAAATCCCATCATGGAACATATGGATCATTTGGCTAATGCCATGTCTGCTTGCTATTGACTTATAGCTGTGAATTATCATTTGACATGCACAGGATAGTAACCTTGTTACATTTATACCCTATTTTGAAGGAACTGGACTTTGACGCCCTTTCGAAAAAACTCATAAAGGCCCCGATCATTCCCAAACAGAAAACACCTGGATGTTTCCATAGAGTATTTTCTAGAGGTCCAAGACAGGTTGTATTATCAGGAGAACGATATAAACCAGCACTTAAATTTGTGGAGAAGGAATTTGGAAACTTTGCTTGTTCTCCACTTTCACAATGACGGAATGCCGACCATCTTCACCAGGGTTGGACTGGGGGAACCCCCTCTGTCCTCCCTTTCTGAGCCGGCGTGCTGTGCTGCGTGTGCATGAGCGCCGTGTGTATTGTCCTTTGTCAGGCAGTAGCAGCAGGAAGAAGGTGCGGATCTGACCCACAAGAGCCAGGGGCCCACCAGGTTTTTTCCTGTAGTCCCACCGGCCCAGTCCGACACTGAAATCCTGGCAAAGAAAAGGTACAGTATATCATTGAGGTAAAGAACGGGACATTGATGTGGTCAAGATCAGACTAGAAGAAGAGCTTACAAGGTGACCAGGTGTAGAAGACAGGCCTAGGAAGAGGAACATCAAGCTACTATGATTTACAATAATCCCCATTTTTGTTTAAAAAACCCTCCCTAACCCCCCCTGAGCCTACTGTTCCGTCTTATGATTGGCACCATTACTGCCCAGTGGCCTCTCAAACAGTCGGCTGAGGGGGTGTTGGTGCAATAAATCAATAGGTTCTCCGACCTGTTGATTCATTGTAACGACCCCCAAACCCAGTTTAATGGCAGGCCATAGAGCCAAAGCAACTGGGCAACATTCAAACTTGTGCTGGTGAGGGGGTGGGTGTGTGGGTGGGGGGAGGGTAAAAACTTTTGCTTTGCAGCAAGGGTTAAACAAAGAATGTAATTTTGGGGATTATTGTAAGTTCTATTAAAAAGTCTTATTATACTTCTTAAATTACACAACGTTCAATAAAAATAATTTTCTTTACAATAACCATGGGTTGTATATTTTGAGGATTTGTCATTTTATGAGCATTTTAGTTGGGGGAAGCTTTGCCAATAATATATAGTTCTGTGTGACAATATAAGGGTTTTAGATTTAAGCCATAAGTGGTTATTATCAAAGAACAAAGATTATAGAACATGACAACACTGTGTATTTGCTACAGATACAGTTCTAATAACCTTCTTTCAGTAGCACATGGGGCATCCAACTGTCACGGTCGGCACCCTAAACCAGAACTAATGCCAAGCTCCCTGGTCTCGTCTCAGCTTCACCAGTAGTGTGACTGCCTTTGGCTTTGGGAGAAGCCCTCCACGTACTCAGATGCCACCTGGACTTTTCGAGAGGAGCAAAGTGAGGAGTTCTGGCAAGCAAAGGGGCACGACTGTAGTAAAACAAAGTCTTTGGACAGTAGATCACAGTACAAGGCGTTAGGCAAAGGAGTAGTCAGAACAGGCTGGGTCAAGGCAGGCAGAGAGTAAACATTATCAGGCAGGCAAGGGTCAAACCAGGAAGTCAATCAGAGGGTTAATCAGAAGCGGTAGTCAGTAATCAGGCAAGGGTCAGAATCCAGAAATCAGAGTAGTCAAATAGCCAGGCAGGGGTCAAAACAGGAATCAAACAGGTTACAGAATTTTAGCACAAGGCTCAGAAGCACCAGGAACAAATCCTATCACGGGCAATGCATAAAGAAAAACTGTACCTTTAAGTAGCATTTGAATTTCGCGCCAATGCGCACTGACGTCATTACGTCAGCGCGCATGCGCATAAACCAGGAAGAGATGCGCATAAACCAGGAAGAGGCGTGCGCGCGCCCTAACAGAGTCATTCAGTGCGGCGAGCATCCTCGACGAGGGGGCGGCAGGCGTCCCTGCCGTCCCCCCACTAGACCACCAGGTAATTTCCTCACATTACCCCCCTCTCTAGGGGGGCCACTGGACCCCCAGGCTTACAGGGAAACTTAGTATGATATTGTTTCCTGAGGCGGTCAGCCTTGATGTCCTCTACTGAGACCCAAGAGTTCTCCTCAGGACCGAAGCCCTTCCACCTGGTAAGATATTGTAACTTACCCCTCACGAGGTGGGAGTCGAGGAACTCTTGGATCTCATACTCAGGCTGACCTTCAACCAACACTGGGGGAGGAACAGACATAAGACCAGAATCATTGGCAGGTTTCAACAGAGAGACATGAAAAGAATTAGAAATTTTGAAATTAGGAGGTAACTGAAGATGGACAGAAGATGGATTAATTATTGCAATGATGGGGTATGGACCAATGAATCTAGGACCCAGTTTAGGAGAGGGAACCTTTAATTTGATATTCTTAGTCGATAACCATTCCAAATCTCCCACCTTGTACTGGGGTGCCTCCCTACGGGATTTGTCAGCAGCTCTTTTCTGAGCTAGGGAAGCTGCGGATAACGAATTATGAACTTGAGACCAAATCTCGGAAAATTTCAGGACAGAAGAATTGGCAGAGGGTACAGGGGAATTAGAGTCAGAAAAAGAAAACGCTTTGGGGTGCAAACCATAGACAACAAAGAAAGGAGACTCTCCTGAGGAGGAATGGGTAGCATTATTGTATGCAAATTCTGCCCAGGGTAGCAGTTCAGACCATGTGGACTGGTTATCGGACACATAGCATCTGAGATACCGCTCAAGGGACTGGTTCACCCTTTCGGTTTGACCGTTAGTTTGGGGGTGATAGGCAGAGGAAAAAGACAATTCAGTACCCACCAAGGAACAAAAGGCACGCCAGAATCTTGAAACAAACTGAACCCCCCTGTCAGAAACAATATTTACAGGAAAACCATGGAATTTAAAAATATGAGAAAAGAATAAGTCAGCCAGGGTTTTAGCAGAAGGGAGATGTGGAAGAGGAATAAAATGAGCCATTTTACTGAACCTATCGACCACCACCCAAATCACTGTCTTACCATGAGAAGGAGGCAATTCCACAATAAAATCCATGGAAATGTGGGACCATGGTTTCTCTGGGATGGGTAAAGGGTTTAATAGACCCTGGGACAGAAGATGAGATGACTTAGACCTTTGGCAGACTGGACAGGAATTGACAAATGTTTTAGTATCCTGTTTGAAGGAAGACCACCAGACATGACGGGATAATAGAGAAATGGTTTTAGCAATACCTGGGTGACCTGCCACTTTAGAATCATGAACCTCTCTTAACACTTGTTCCCTAAGCTCCTCAGGAACGAACCATTTACCAGATGGGGTATCAGCAGGAGCAGGTGACTGTAAAGGAGACAACAAGGAAGAGAGGTCAGACTCCAAGGTCGCAACAATTATTTCCCTGGGAATGATGGGAGTACACTCACTAGAGTCAGAGGAAAAGGATTCAAAACTCCTAGAGAGTGCATCCGCCTTGGTATTTTTGGAACCAGGCCGAAAAGTTAACAAAAAATTTAATCTAGAAAAGAATAAAGCCCACCGGGCCTGCCTAGGATTTAGGCGTTTAGCTGATTCAATATACAGTAAGTTTTTATGGTCGGTATAGACCGTCACCAAATGTTTAGCACCTTCTAGAAGATGCCGCCATTCCTCAAAGGCCCATTTGACTGCCAACAATTCCCTGTTACCTATATCGTAATTCACCTCTGCGGGTGAAAACTTCCTGGAGAAGAAAGCACAGGGGTGTAACTTGTTGGTAGTCGGGGTGCCTTTGAGAAAGGACTGCCCCAACTCCTACCTCAGAGGTGTCAACCTCCAAAATAAAGGGAAGCGCAGTGTCGGGGTGACGAAGGATTGGGGCAGAACTGAATTCCTTTTTGAGGAATTCAAAAGCTTGTACAGCTTCAGGAGGCCAAATGCTGGGGTCAGCGTCTTTTTTAGTTAACTCAGTGATGGGAGTCACAATAAGGGAAAAATTCTTAATAAATAGTCGATAGTAGTTTGCAAACCCCAGGAACCTTTGGGTAGCACGTAATGATTGGGGTTGGGTCCAATCCAGTACAGCTCTCACCTTGCCTGAATCCATTTCAAGACCCTTGCTGGAAATATTAAACCCTAGAAATTGAACGGAAGTAACCTCAAAGGTACATTTTTCCAGTTTTGCATAAAGATTATTCTCCCTGAGTCTGTACAAGACTTGTTGAACATGATTTCTATGTTCACCCAAATTAGAGGAGAAAATCAAGATATCGTCAAGATAGACCACTACGAATATCCCCAGCAGGTCCTTGTCGTTGACAAATTCTTGGAACACGGCGGGTGCGTTACAGAGACCAAAGGGCATTACAAGATATTCGTAGTGGCCGTCTCTGGTGTTAAATGCAGTTTTCCACTCATCCCCCTCCCTAGTGCGTATGAGATTATAGGCACCCCTAAGATCTAGCTTAGAATAGATCTTGGCACCCTTAACCTGATCAAACAATTCAGAAATTAACGGGAGGGGATAGCATTTTTTTATGGTGATCTTATTGAGACCCCTATAATCTATAAAGGGGCGTAGACCACCATCCTTCTTCCCAACAAAGAAAAAACCCACCCCCGCAGGGGAACTAGAAGGCCTAATGAACCCTCTCTCAAGGTTGTCCTTAATATATTCTTTCATTGCCTGGGCCTCCGGCAAGGAAAGAGGGTAAGTTCTACCCCGAGGGTGAATAGACCCAGGAATTAGATCTATAGGGCAATCATACTGCCTGTGTGGAGGTAGGGTTTCTGCAGCTTTCTTAGAAAACACGTCAGCATATTCAGCATATGCTGCAGGTAAACCTTCTAAAGAAGTGGTTGCCACCACCTGAGGAATACATGAACCACCACACTTAAGACCCCATTGCAGAATCTTCGCCGATACCCAGTCAATATGAGGATTATGGGTCTGGAGCCAAGGTAACCCCAAAATAAGAGGAGAAGAAGCACCCTCAATGATAAAAAAGGCTAACCTCTCACTGTGATGGTTATCAGAGCACATGGAAAGAGACACAGACTTTTTAGTTACCAGGCCTGAACCTAAAGGTTTTTTATCAACTGCCAAAATCCTCATAGGAGGAATCAGGGGAATTAAGGGAATACCAAATTTTGCCGCAAATGTAGCATCCAGAAAATTCCCCTCCACCCCTGAATCCACAAAAGCGGACACCCTGACCGAACCCGTAGGCCAGGTGAGTTTAACAGGTATCAAAATCCTAGAGGTAGACTGGGGAGAGGAAACTTCTGCACCCAAATGGAGCTCCCCTTCTCCATTTAGGCTTGGAAGTTTCCCGGGCTCTTAGGACATGAATTCAGGAAATGACCCTTTTCCCCACAGTAAATGCAAAGACCAAGGGAACGCCTGCGGGCTTTTTCCTCAGAGGTTAGATGGGATATACCCAATTGCATGGGTTCCTCCTGAGGTTGAACCATGGAAGGGTTAGGGGACTTAACATTGGACACCATATTAGAAAAGTTATACTTCACATTGGTAAACCCAGAATGCATAGGAGAACCCCTTTCACCCCTTCTTTCCCTCTGCCTCCTATCTACCTGGATGGCAAGTAACATGAGATCATCCAGGTTGGAGGGTAAAGGGTAATTTACCAAACTATCTTTGACAGAGTCAGACAGCCCAATACGGAACTGGCTACGAAGCACCATGTCGTTCCACCCAGTCTCCACTGCCCACCGGCGGAACTCGGTGCAATACACCTCCGCATCCCGTTTCCCCTGGCGCAATTTACGAATCGCGGAGTCGGCAGAAGATGCACGATCCGGGTCATCATAAAGTACAGCCATGGTTTTAAAAAATTAATCAAGGGAAAAATGGGCAGGATCTGAGAGGGGCAATCTGAGAGCCCAAACTTGGGGATCACCCTGTAATAGGGTTATTACGAACCTCACTTTTTCCTCGCCAGCAGTGAATGAATGGGGGAAAAAGCTGAGGTATAATTTACATGCCTCTTGGAACACAAAAAATTTTGACCTGTCCCCATTGAATTTATCGGGAAACACAATTTTGGGTTCATGGGTTTTTGATACATTACCCAACAGAGCAGAAGAACCCACAGGAGTGGCGACTACTGGAGCTGGAGACTGAACAGAAGCATCCAGTCGACGGGTCAAATTGTAGAAACCTTGCATCAGGTAATCTTGCCTCTGCTCATGTTCTTCCAGGTGCTGTAACAGTGTGGTAAGTAGTGTGACCGCCTTTGGCTTTGGGAGGAGCCCTCAGCGTACTCAGATGCCACCTGGACTTTTTGAGAGGAGCAAGGCGAGGAGTTCTGGCAAGCAAAGGGGCATGACTGTAGTAAAACAAAGTCTTTGGACAGAAGATCGCGGTACAAGGCGTTAGGCAAAGGAGTACTCAGAACAGGCCGGGTCGAGGCAGGCAGAGAGTAAACGTTATCAGGCAGGCAAGGGTCAAACCAGGAAGTCAATCAGAGGGTTAATCAGAAGCGGTAGTCAGTAATCAGGCAAGGGTCAGAATCCAGAAATCAGAGTAGTCAAATAGCCAGGCAGGGGTCAAAAACAGGAATCAAACAGGTTACAGAATTTTAGCACAAGGCTCAGAAGCACCAGGAACAAATCCTATCACGGGCAATGCATAAAGAAAAACTGTGCCTTTAAGTAGCATTTGAATTTCGCGCCACTGCGCGCTGACGTCATCACATCAACCAGGAAGAGGTGCTCACGCGCGCCCTAACAGAGTCATTCAGTGCGGCGAGCGTCCTTGCCGAGGGGGTGGCAGGCGTCCCTGCCGTCCCCCCACTAGACCACCAGGTAATTTCCTCACACCAACAGTATATCACATTTGCTTCCAGACAATTTTAAAAAAATTGCTCTCTCTTTAGGAAGTATTTCTAAGGGGGGGGGATTGCTCCAAGGGGATTCTCAGATCTGGGACTATAACTTGTCTCCCATTGACCCAGCCCCATACTCTCTTGAGGTTTTCTTTAAGGCTATGGCTAATATCTATGATGATCCTGACTGTACTGCCTCTGTGGAGTCTGCTATTCATAACCTTAAACATGGTAAAAAGGAGGTAGAGGTTTATTGCAGTGATTTTCATCGTTGAGCAGCAGAGACAGGAAACAGCTGCTGTGACTCTTCCTCTTCACAGACAAGATTATGATTGTGCCATCGATTTGATCCCTGGGTTCAACTCTCCCAGGAGTAGGACTTTTCCGCTCTCTCTCCTTAAAACTTAGGCCGTGGAGGAGTATATTAAAAAGTATTTAGAAAGAGGGTTTATAAGGCCCTTTACTTCTCCCGCTGGTGCTGGGTTCTTTTCTGGTAATAAAAAAGATGGTGGTCTTTGACCTTGCAGAGGTCTAAATAAGGTGACCATTAAAAATCACTATCCTGTGCTTTTAATCTCTGAAGCTCTTTGATAGAGTCAAGGATGCTACTATTTTTACTAAACTTGATCTCAGTAAGACTTATAAGAGTTTGATGAATGGAAGACCACATTTAATACTTGGAATGGGCTTGGTAACGTGTCCGATGTCTTCCAGGAATTTACCAATGACATATTCCGTGACATTTTGGGGGCAATAAGCTGTTGTTTATTTAGATGATATATTGATCTTTTCTTCTAATCTGGAAGAACATCAGTTTCATGTGCAAGAAGTGCTGGGTAGATTGGGACAGAACTAGTTATATGTTAAATTAGAGAAGTTTATGTTTGAGGTATCTTCTGTCCATTTTCTACGATACATAATTTCCCAAAAAGGTAAAAGCAATCCTAGATTGGGTTCAACCTCAGTCCTTATATGCTATCCAGAGATTTTTAGGGTTTGCTAATTACTACAGACAATTTATTAAAAATGTTTCCATCATGGTAGCCCCCTATTACGTCTCTTACTATAAAAGGTGCTGATCCAAGTATACGGTCAGATGAAGCAATACAGGATTTTTGACTACTGAAGGAAGCATTTACCTCTGCACCTGTACTGCGCCATCCAGATTCATCTCTTCCTTTTGTGGTAGAGGTTGAGGCCTCTGAGGTTGGAGCTGGGGCAGTTGTATCGCAATGACATCCTGTAATGGGCAGGTTCATCCTTGCTTTTTTTTCTCTAAGAAATTTCTTCGTCTGAGATAAATTATGATATCGGTAACTGAGAGTTATTGGCTGTAAAATTGGCCTTTGAGAAATGGAGACACCTTTGGGAGGGAGCTAAGCATGTCATTTCTGTGTTTACTGATCATAAGAACCTCTTATATATTGAAAACGCCTAAACCCTATCCAAGCTAGATGGGTAATATTTTTCACCCGATTTAATTTCATGCTCACCTACAGGCCAGGTTCTAAAAATGTGAAGGCTGATGCTTTATGCCTCCTGGTAAACTTTTTGTTCCTGAAAATGAGGCTGTCCAGTCCCCACTCAAACTCACTATCCAGTCCCCACTCAAACTCACTATCCAGTCCCCACTCAAACTCACTATCCAGTCCCAGCTGCACTCACAGGCACCCAGTTGAACACAGAGAAGAGGAGATGTAGGTGCAGATAGAAGGATTTATTGCAGGATAAAGCAGAATAATCAAAATAACAGACAGTAACATGAGAGAATGATATCAGGACTTGCATGTTCATCTAGAGTCCATTAGCGTTACTGTCCCTTTAATATGTGCCCTCTCAGTGGTGCCAGTCTGACCCAGGTCCCTCCATGTCCCAGGCAGGGTGGGTCACTGAGCAGAACAGGACGGAGCTGGGAGGGATTGCTGGCTTAGTGGGTGCAGGGAATCTCCTCTGATTGCAGCTGTGGGATTAGTATCATGGCAGGATCAGCAGAAGGGGGATCTCCAGCTGGGAATCAAGCAGCTCTCGGGGGTTTCTCAGCCAACATATCAAATTGAATCAAATTATTACCAAAAGTTTTACATTGTTTTATCCAATTACATTGCTCACAATTGCCACATTTAGAGCTGCCTGAAATGTTTCATACTGTGATTCCTCCTGTAGGTAAATGATGGCTTAGAGTTTAGCAATTGTCCTACCACATGATCATTAGCTAAACTAGCCCAATGTTTGCTAAGAATAGTCCATATATTTGTATTATTAGCATTAAAGGAGAGCATAAAACAGTTACAGTTCTCACTATTGTTACCCTTCAAAGTTTGAGAGTCTTTATTGGATGTATATAACAATGACTCACTTGTCTCAGATAGAGCCCATTGATAAGCCCTATGTAAAAGTTGAGTTTTATAGCCATGCATTCTAAACCTCTTATAAAGATAATAAGCCTGTCTCTTAAACTCATCATCAGATGAACAAATCCTACTAAGCCCCTTAGCAGCTTTACACAGGCACAACATATTTTGAATAAAAAATTCTGCTGGGATTGAGCACTGTAATTGTTAAGCTGAGTTCAGGAGACAAATAGGATCAGAGAGCGACAGTTTCTATGGGTGTAATAAAAATTGTACTTGGTGGTCCAGTGGTGCGACGGGAATTCCCGCTGCACTGCTCCTCTTCGGCCGCCATTACGGCTACTTAGGACGCGCGTGCGCCTTGTGGGCTTTATTGATGCTGGTGCACTGGTGTGATGACGCCAGTGAGCAAACGCGCGCATTGGTGTGAAATTCAAATGGGTATTTAAGGGAGCTCAGTTAATTCATCATTGCCCGTTATAGGATTTGTTTCCTGGTGCTGTTAGCTGTTGCTATTCTGTTTGAACCTGATTCTGATTACCTGTTTTGACCCCTGCCTGGCTTTTGATGATTCTACATTCTGTATCCTGACCCCTTGCCTGATTACTGACTTCGATTCTGCTTAACCCTTTGATTGACTATCTGGTATTGACCCTTGCCTGCCTGACTACGAATA
The DNA here is from genome assembly GCA_038501925.1 of Xenopus petersii. Taxonomy (NCBI): domain Eukaryota; kingdom Metazoa; phylum Chordata; class Amphibia; order Anura; family Pipidae; genus Xenopus; species Xenopus petersii. The sequence continues at coordinate 1,470,530 of CM076684.1, read as the reverse complement.
TTCTGTGCCTGCCCCAACCCAGCCTGATCTGACTACTCTATTGCCTAATGCCTTGTATTTTGACCTTCTGCCCAAAAGACTTTATTACAGTTGTGCCCCTCTGCCTATCCAGAACCTCTAGCCTTGCACCTCTCATTTAAGTCCTTTTGGCATCCAAGAAGGCTCCTCCTGAGGCCAAAGGGATATTCTGAGACCATTTGCAAATCATTTTCATTTTTTATCATTTGTGATGTTTGTTATTTAGCTTTTTATTCAGCAGCTCTGTAGTTTTAGCAGTCTGGTTGCTAGGTGACAAATTACCATAGCAACCATGCATTGATTTGGATAAGAGACTGGAATATGAATAGGAGAGGGCCCAACAAAGATCAAAATTTCACCCCCCGTGATCTCCTTTACCATGTCTTTCTGTCTCTCTCCCAGTTATTAAATAGGAACAAAGGAAATAGCCCAAGAACTCTCTGTCCTGTCTGAGTCTGAACTGTCTGATGTCTGGTGGTATTTATACATAGAATTACCCCTGTGCCATCTTGATATGAATTCTCTGGGTATTTATACATGGAATTGCCACCGTGCAATCTTGCTTTGAGTTCTGTTTTTTTTTTTACATGGATTTTCCATGGTGCCATCCTGCCATGAATCCTGGGGGTATTTATACATGGAATTGCATGGTGCCGTCTTGATTGAAGTTCTGGGAGTATTTATACATGGAATTGCCATTCTGCTATGAATTCTGGGGATATTTATGAATGAAGTTGCAATTATGCTGTGAATTCTGGGGGATTTATACATGAAATTTTTACTGTGCCATCCTGCTTTCTGGGCAGAGGGTATACAGAAAATACAGGTTTAAAGATCTTAGTCCAAAGTAAATTCAGAAAATGGTGCAATTGCAGACTTTAAGCAAATTTTACCCCCACTGCTATGGTTTGATTTTCATGAAAATTCAGTGAAAGCACACGGGAAAGTGGGTGGAGTCCAAAGGATGTGACCAAAAGGGGCCTGGCTAAAATGTTGCTGCCAAAACCATCTTCTACTGCCTATGTATGGAAGACAGATTAATAACTGCAGTTCACCTGTGCTCCCCAAATCTTATCTGTCAACCTCTAATCTTGTGATTTTGGGGTCATTGACCCTAAAATGTACTATCACCTATACTATATTTTATAGTTCTATTGCACTTAATCATAGGCTGGTGAAACCAAAGTGACATATACAAATCCCAAAAGACCAGAATGCAGCTTTCAAAACCATATTAAGCAACAAATAAAAAATATTTAAGAATCAATATTAATTGTCATATTTAGGGAAGAGCAAATTGTTTCTTGTTAGGACAATGGGTGTCTGTTACTGTGGCTGCTCACAACTACTGATTTCCTAAAATGGCACTAAGTGCTAATCAGTTTCAGTTACTTGTTACCCCACTTACGCCCCTTCCCTTTCTGATATAAATTCCACCATTTTCCACAGAATGGGGTCAAAGGGTGCAAGAGGTTATGGATATGGATGTGCAGCCACTGTTGAAACTAACCCTGCTGCAGAGCTGCCTATAATGCCAGTGTGACTGTCTCTGAGTGCACCCAGGTGAGGGAGACACCCAAGGGAGGATATTGGCAAGAATACAAGTGTGGGAGCCCTGTGTGAAGACAGGTCTTGTGTGTGCATCTGCCATGAGGGAGCGGCTACTAAGTGTCCAAAGGGAGAAGTACTTTGGGCAAGGTAGTGCTACCTGAGGAATAAGAACTCTTGGGAAGGAACTTTTCATTTGAACTATACTGTGTCTTGTTTATTCCCTTCTGGAGTTGATTGGGAATGTGTTATCAAAAGGACATTTGCTTTTATATTATATAAAAAGTATTACTTGCTTACTGCAAAGTGTGTATTTTATTTTCCTGGTGGAATTCCCCTTAGGTGTAATTCCTCAATGCCTACTTAGTGGAGTCACTGCACTTAAAAATCCCAGTTCCCAGTACCTTTTCATGCAAAGAGGCTCAGGAAACCTGGTCACCATAGCAACTGCACCAAAGAGAGTGTACCAACAAAGGGTTACATTATAATATCTGGAAACGTTTATATTAATTAAGGAACTAATTGATATTTAATTATTTATATTTCTGGCCGCCTATGGATTCAGGGTTATATCACACTGGATGAGTTTCTGTAACTTGTAACTGACTAGAACAGAAACAATGGGACCTATTTCTTGGCAGGCTTCAAGTTGCAGCTACTGATCTCCCTACTGATCATTAGATATTGGTTCCACATTGAGCAGAGGTGCAATGTCTCTACTACTCTCACATGTGCTGACCCTTTGCGGCATTGGAAAACGAATGTGTATTTCCCCTGTGAACCCCAAGAAAAGCTGTTCCCCCATTTTCCATCATTGCTGTAGAATTTGATCCTGGTTATTCTTTGAACTCCACTTGCTGTATGTTTTTATTCAAGAAAAATTTTAATGTCTCATCCCCCTTTCCCCTCCACATTCAAACTCCTGTTCCAGCAGCACTCTTTACCCAGTCCCACTCACTATCCAGTCCCCACTCACTATCCAGTCCCCACTCACACACATCCAGTCCCAGCTGCACTCACAAGCACCTAGTCCCACACAGAGAAGGGGAATGTTCCCTATATAGTCGATATTCTCATACACAGTGATCTTGGGATCAGGATCCACCTGAACTGAGCTGATCTTATTAGCAAAGCCTTGGATTGAGTTGTAGGTTCCTTGTATATAGTAAGTCAATTCCCCTTAGTATTTGGTTTCAAAAGATAGCAAACAGAGTGCTTCTGATTCAGGTCACTGTTCTGTAATTCTTTGTGGCTGTGGATTCAGCTGTCTGTGTTACACCCTTAGTAATTAATAAAGCATAAAGATGAATCAATCACAGCTCCAAGCAGTGGTTTTAAACTGCAAAATATTTATTGGCAGTGTTTGTGCACTACATGTTTCGGGCAGAGCCCTTTTTCAAGTGTAACAACAGTGAGGCATTGTGGGAAATAAATACCTGCATGGAACATAACTCCTCCCCCAACTTAAAGTGACGGTGTTATAGTGAAGACCTTTCTAGTCCATATGGTCCTATTACATAGTCCATAGTATCAAAGAAATATCAAAAAAATATCAAAAAAATTCAAAAAAATTTCAAAAAATATATAATGTCCATCTCAGTGTCCAATTTGTAAGGATATTGCTTCTTCCAGCCTATCCTTGCAATATTAAAACAGGAAAGACAAGTTTAACAAGAAATGGTACTGCCAATGATAATGGCCTACCCTAGGGATGCTTTAAGCATGTAGCAAATCCTTATTACAATGTATTTAAAACATTGGTTCAAACATTTATACAAACATTTATATTTGTTCAATACTGCCAGCATTTACATATAACTCCTGTAACATTTCTGCAACATTTATGTTACCTTATCACGGCAGGAGTTCCGTTATGTGTGTTTTCTAGCTGGCCAATTAATTCCTGAGAAAAAAGAAAGAAAGGTCAATACTAATCCAATATTTCGCATACAAAGTTCATAGAAAACATTTCAGGCTAGTGTAATCATTCATAGTATTTGGTTTCAAAAGATCCAAGGGTCCCCACAGACTCTGAGGGGCTGGAACACATTTCAAGAACTTTGATTTGAGAAGTACTTCACCGTCGCTCTCAGATGTACCGCTTCCAGTTGTGCCCCCGGGGAACCTTCTAGGACGCCACTCAAATTTTCTCCATCTAGGATTTGCCGCTCCTCCCTGCTGCCAGTGGTGAATTGAGCCCTTCTTGTAGTCCTGAATGACTTTCAGGCGCTTGGAGTATTTAAACACCAGCAACCCCGCTCTATACTTGCCCGTCTGCTCCTCTATGCGCTCCAACCAGTCCGTCTCCCAATCAAACTGCAGGATTACTGTGATTGCCGTTTCAAAGTTGGATAGATCACTTCTGACCCGCTTCAACTCCCGGACGACTTCCTCCACCACTAACAGCATAAGATCCAGGGAGCAACGATCTAGAACGTGGCACCACTTCTTGTCCAACTCTGGATTTGTTCTACCAAAGGTGGGTACATTATTGTTCCTGAAGCCCCTGGGAATCTTTTTCTCTCTGTAATACTCAGACAGAGATCCCCCATGGAGATGCAGTTCCATTTCCTTCTTTTTTAGGCACAATATCTCATGGTATATTTCTTTAGCACCTCATTTTCTGAAGGTTCTTCATATGACTCAATAAATAGTATCATTTCAATGTCCTCAGCAGTAAAGTTATCACGGTTCAAAGTTGCAGAGCCTTGACTACTGCCATCCATTTCTTTTCAATTGTAACAACAAACAACAATGCTGGGGTGCAAAGCGTAAAGCTGGAGAATTTCTTCCCCTTATACATACAGTTCCAAGCGCTTGCACTCAAAACCTTTTTTCAATCTCCGGGTGCTAGGGTAAACGTGTATACATATTATTCTTCAACAGACACTCTGATTTCTTGAATGTATATCAAATTTTATTCATACTTGTGTACCCAACGTTTCGGCCCACCTTAGGGCCATTATCAAGGATAAAGTACAAGTGCAGAAAATGGCTATTTATACCCTGAGCCCTTCCCTTTTTTCCCCCCAAAAAATAGCGCCAAACATGACGTCATACATGTGTGAACACAAATCATTTACATATTAAAGTGAATGCTTCCATTAGACATATAACATGTGTATTCCAATCTCACCACTAGGGGCCACTGTTCAGTAGAGAAAGTGAATGTTCAAAAGTGAATAAAGTCCATTCAATAAAGTCCATTCATGAATGGAGTTTTTTCACTTTTGAAAATAGAAGGGGAACTCCATTTAAACTTCCAGATTTCCCAGTAGCCCTTGTGCTGGGCAAAATCTTGGGGAAGAGCAAGTCAAGCGCTGGGCAGTCGACCTACAGGGAAAGTGGATCCTGGATGAACATGTCAATTACAAGGGGAACCGAATGGTCACAGTGGCAGGAGATTAGGTCCCAAACTATGTTCCTCTTACCTGGAATGATACACTGTTCTCTGAGACCCATCACTGCAGCCTGTGTGTGACCAGTGTCCTGCATCTACTCCCAGCACCGTCTCCTGGTTCCTACTCCCAGCACCTTCAATTACTCCCAGCACCTTCTCCCAGTTCCTATTCCCGATTCCTATTCCCAGCACCTACTCCCCGGCCTGGCTGAGAGACCCCCGAGAGCTGCTTGATTCCCAGCTGGAGATCCCCCTTCTGCTGATCCTGCCATGATACTAATCCCACAGCTGCAATCAGAGGAGATTCCCTGCACCCACTAAGCCAGCAATCCCTCCCAGCTCCGTCCTGTTCTGCTCAGTGACCCGCCCTGCCTGGGACATGGAGGGACCTGGGTCAGACTGGCACCACTGAGAGGGCACATATTAAAGGGACAGTAACGCTAATGGACTCTAGATGAACATGCAAGTCCTGATATCATTCTCTCATGTTACTGTGTCTGTTATTCTGATTATTCTGCTTTATCCTGCAATAAATCCTTCTATCTGCACCTACATCTCCCCTTCTCTGTGTAATAATGAATCATTTAAATGTTCCCATCTAACCCAGTAACCCTTCTGCTGTTCTCAAATTGCAACTCCCTGTATCCCACTGACAACTAGAGGGGTCCTACACCTTCCCATATACCAAGCCCTGTTCATTGCTCAATACATTGTCCCCAGTAACAGCAAATACTGACAAAAAACTCTGTTATACTCTCTTATAATGTGTAAGAGTAAGTGTCATCATATGTTACTGCCTGTCATTCTCTAATTATTATACTGCTAAGCGCAATGTGTAGTTGCCTGGTAACCATAAGTAGTATGTAGTACGGCTGGAGCTATGAGGGTGCAAGTGTGTTTATGGGGGGCTTCAGTACCAGCGTTTTCCCTGGATTTATATATAAAATAGTCACAGCGGCACCCAAGCCTGGGAATGGGACTTTATTAATCTCAACAGACAAACAGACAAAATTATGAAGGGGCAGAGCAGGGAGGGGTGAGTAGCACTGGTTCTCCTCAGTAAGTGAAACTCAGTATCTTTTAGATATTGTATCTGCTGATCAATGATATATTTGGGGTACAATGAGATATTAAGGGGAAGAAATACACAGACTGGTAATGTTGTTGTTGAAAATATCAAGGTGTGTATGGACTTGTCACTTCATGTAAAGAAAATGAAAACAGAAAAAAACAGAAATTATGCAGCTTTTTCTTTCTTTTATCTTTTGCTTATACCTAAAATAAAACCCCATTGGGAGGAAACCCCGGGGGATAATTGGACTCGGCCCCCAGCACTAAGCTTCTAATATGCAGGATGGAACCAATATGATATTGGGGAGGGGGGATAAACACACACTAAACAATTTATAAAATAGAGTCTCCTTATCAAATTGCCCCAGTCAGACAAATGGGATATATAGACCTTTAGCCAAACCCTCTATAGACAAATAACTCAGAGTATGTCCCAAATATACTGTCCCTAGTACAAGTGCACCCCACATATTTTCCCTCCAACTTTTTTCTAGTTATCTCTGATAACTCCCATTCATTTCTTTCTTTTTTATATCCATCTTCCATAATCTCCCCTTGCCCCCCATTTTATTCTTGATTTTTACCCTCTCGCTCTCCTACTCCCTTCTCTTATTATTCCATTTCTCTGATACACTTCCCTCAGCAGACACTAGATGGCGCTGTGTTGAGTCAGTTCATTCACTGATACAAATGTCTAATTGTTGCTCTGGGACATTTGGTTCCCTTCAGTTACTTGTAAGAACAGTCAGAAGAAACTCTCCCTCCTGTGACATCTCTCATGCCCCTATAACTCTAATTCTGCACCCACCCTGTCAGACCATGTCCCACAGTTTGTGCATGCCTTCTTTTAGATTCTATTCACTGCCCTCTAGTGGTATGATTGCTAACTTCATGTCTTGCCCACTAACTGCACTCAGTCATTGCCGATAATTATTAGTATTATCTAAAGGTATTTACAAAGCACCAACATGTTCTGTAGTGAGGTACAATAGGAGAAGGGTGTATACTAGTGATGTGCGGGTCGGGATTTCCCCAACCCGCCCTCGACCCTAACCCGCCTTCCCTTGGCCCCATCCGCACTTCTGGATTCCTTTTATAGACCCGTGCCGACCCGCTCTGCTGCAAAACAGATTGCAAGTTAGTTAGTGAGGCCCTATTGCCACCGGTTAGGAGTGCTGCATGTACTAGTTGGCCATTTATTTTAGATAAACAGTTAATAAGTTTAATCAATACTGTGTGGGCATTATTATTTTGTTCCTAGTGGGGAAACCCGTAGGTGCATTCCCAGATTTCACTAGGTGGAAGCACTGCGCTAGTTAGTACCAGATACCCAGTCTCTCCCAATACCACTGTGGAGTGGCTCAGGTTTGTCCAGTGCCATCAGGTAAGTGCCACACGTGGAGTGTAACAATGACAAAAGGGGTGTTGAAAGGGTTACACCTGTATCTCTAGATTCCCTAGTTACAGTGTTATTTAAATAACAAACATATGGCTGCAGATCACCTTGAATGTAGCGTATAATCCTTGGGAAATGAATTGTCTTAGTCCTTTTGGAAGTCCAGCTGTGCAAGAAAACAAATGCAGAATTATAATGTGTAACGGGAATTATGTTGAAAAGATGTTTTCTTGGCAATACCTAGTAAGGGTTCAAATCACAAAGGATTTTCTAAATGGTCTGTGCATCCCTGGGTCGGCCTAAGGCAGTTCCCTGAATTCAAACCAAGTTGGGGGACTGGTACCCACGAATAGGCCGATGGATCCACACAAGGACTTACACACAAGTGATGGACAACTGATTATGGACAATGTTGATTTGGTCACTATTCCAAAATATGATTAAGTATCATCTCAATATGAAACACATTAGGTTGTGTCCTAGTGCACTTAAATAAATAAAATACTTTTTAATTGAATTTTATCCACTCCCTCAGCTGAAGGTTCAGGGCGATGCACCTGGACCCCTTCTCTAAACTGCTTTTAGTTCTTCACTTTGAGACCTGAAAGATTTACTGCATTTACCTACTAGTGTTCATGATCCTGATTTCACTATTCTTACACTGTCACTTTAAGAGGTGTAATTGGAAGACGTTTTGTGTTCTGAAAAGACATTTAATCCCATAATGCCTTGCATTTTGTTCACTTAATAAAGGGCTTTGCCCAAAATATGTAATGAGATTACCCTGCTAAAATAAACCCCAGTTAAAATTCACTGCCTGGAGCAGTTTGATTAAATATTGTTTTTCTCTCCTACATTCAATGTGTAAAACAGACACCTGTGATCTGCAGTCAGATCTTTGTTATTTGAATAAAACCTTAACTAGGGAACTTCATCCATTCACATGTTTTGTGCCTTGAGTTTGAGCAGTACATCTATTGGCTCAGCCACAGCAGCAGTGGATCCCTAATCAAAGCAAAGCTTTAACCCTTTCACTGCCAGCCAATTTGGTCATTGTGAACTTTTATTACCAGACAGTTTTTGAACATTTTGTGCTCTTTCAGTTTTGGGACATTTCCAGGAGGGGGGGGGGTTTGTTTACCCAGGTAAATAATATATTGTTTTTTTTCTTTCTAAGCTTTCAAAATTTACTGTAATTTCTTCATCTTCTACTATTCTACTTCTGTAACAAGATATAGGCTTCAAAAAAATAAAAAAACATATATTTCCGTTATATAAACAAATATAGTAGAAGCATAATTTATTTTCATGCATGAAAATGCAACTGATTTGAAAATGCCCATGTCGCCTGAACTCACCAATACCATATATATATATTTTTATAGAGATTTGTGACTTGTATAGGACAAAACCAGCCTAAAGACTTTTCTAAATTTACAGGATTTTTAAACATTTTTGGAAAATTTTGAAGGATTACCTCAAAGCTTCCACTTTGAAGTATCCTATCTCCTATCATTAGGTACCAATATAAATCACCCTAAATATGAAGGTCAGGGGTCCACTGAACAATTTTGTGCCCAATGTGCATAGTTTTACCTAAGTATGTGACCTCTAGGGCCCCTAAAATAAAGACACCCCATATGATCTATTATCCTCTGTCCTTCCATCTACTGCTAAATCAACATATTTACTGCATTTTATGTGGGGTAAAGCTTCAAAAAAGTATGCAAACCCCCCAAAAAATATATCTTTGGAAATTACACATTCCTCCAAATCCAAAATGGGTAAATATGTCTTTCTATTCCAAAGTACCAAGCTGCAAAGCTTTCCTAAATTTGTCAGTTTTGATAAAATTTATGAAAAAATTTGAAGCTCCCTATGTCCCACATATCATTAGGTACCAACATGAATCACCATAAATATGAAGGCCCGGGGTGCTCTGAACAGCTTGATGCCCAATGGTCAGGGTTACCTAACAATGTGACATGTGCCAAAATGTACTTTTTGCATACTAAGTTCATGGCTAGGAATTTGCAACAAATTTGCCAGCGAATAAATTCGCGAAACGCCCGCGAAAATTTGCAGCAAAATTTTTCCGGTGTCAATTTTTTTTCCCGAAAAAACGGACGTCGGCCTCAAAAACGTTTCGCAAATTTTTTGCTGTTTCGCGAATTTCGTGCGATTTTTCGGCAAAGCGAAACGGCACAAATTCGCCCATCACTATTCATGGCTTATATCAACACTAATTCATAAACACGCCACCAGAGAAAAAAGTATGGTATCCCCTGAAAACCATATATTTTTGGAAAGTACACATTATGACAGATAAAAATAGGTAATGCCGTCTTTCTACACCACTACCAAACTACAAAGCTTTCCTAAACTCAGCGGTTTTTATGAACGTCAGAGGTCTACTGAATGGCTTGATGGCGAATATGCTTAGATGTACCAAGGTATGTGGTATGTACGGACCCCAAACAAAAACCGTGCATATGAATTTTCACGCCTGCCAACTCAGTTGCTGAAAACAAAGCAAGTGCAGCGTATTTTCCCTGGTCACTATGGCAGCACTGACACCTCTGGGTTATTCCCCGCCCTCGCTCTCAATAGGACAGAAACAATTAAGTTAATTAAACAATGATTATATCTACACCCCCTTACCCTCAATCAGTGTCTTTTTTCTGTCCTCGCTTTTTGGAGAAGCCCTTTTTGTGGGTTGTATTTTTCTTTTGTGGCTCACGTGGACCCAGATTTGGGACCATATCCTGGGAAGTTTGCCTCTCTTCCTGGTTGGGCTACGCAGAGTGTTTCCTCCCAGAGGAGACCAGCTAGCCAATACCCCGTTATTAGGCAGCCCGGGGTTCATTATGGGGTTCTTATAACTGTGTCTTAAGACCAGGTCTTTTGGGCAGCACTGTATTGAAGGAGGATTTCTTTCTGTAATTACAGCGTGGCGCAGGTTAAACGTCCTGCGTTCCACTTGAGACGCATGTGCGCATAGGTGCGGAACAGGAAGTGATCGCATTGGATCGTTTGTGTTCCACTGAGGACGCGTGTGCGGATGTGCGCGAAGCAGGAAGTTAGGCGCATTGGTGGATTTGCGTTGCACAGCTAATAAGAAGCAGCCGGTGACGTCACTGGCGGAGTGTGTTTGGCAAAAACGCTAATTCAGGCAGAAAGATTCTAACTTTACAGCTTCGGTTCAGACTGCAGCTCTGTGAGGGAGCGAATTTTTTTCAGGTAATGCTGTTCTTTGTTTGGGCAGTGTTTATTTGGCGTTACTGTGTAGTAAATGAATATCTTTGTTCTTAGAGATGACATCTCTACATGATGTGCCTAGTAGCCCAGAAAATGCTGCCAATTATAATAGGAGGTGAGCCACTATTAGGTAAGTTTGTTTTTGTCGGTTCTAAAAGAGTGCATATTTTCTAACTTTAAAATTACATATTATTTGCAGTGTGCCAATCCCAAGGAAAGCGGTCTCTAAAGAGAAGCACAGGATATGTGTGGCATGTGATAATCAAGCCCTTAAGCATTCAAAGTTATGTGACAGATGCACCAGAAGATTGCCAGGCGACGCTGCTGCAGATACAGCAGAAGTGATGAAGTGGATCAGAGAGGCTGTAACGGAAGGAGTAAACTTAGCTACTAGAAAGGTCAGAGAAGAGATGGTTCATTCATCACATGGGCCGTCTACAAGTTATTCCCATAGTGGATGTCAATCACCTGTGGATTCTGAGGAGGAAGATGTTATAGAGGAAATAGAGAGTTCATCTTTTCAGTTCACGTTAGTGGAACCATTAATAAGGGCGGTGAGAGAACAGTTGGAGCTTCCAGAAAAGCCAGAGCAACAAGTATCATCCTCAAACCCTTTTAAATTCTTGAAGAGAGAGAAATCAACTTTTCCCTTGCATCAGGTAATAAAGGAGATTGTGGTTAAGGAGTGGAGTAAGACCGATACAAAGTTTCCTATTCCTCCAAAGCTCCAGAAGCTTTATCCTTTCTCGGCAGAGGAAGAATTAATCTGGGATAAACCACCTAAGGTGGATGCGGCAGTTTCAAGGTTATCTAGAAAGACCCTATTACCTGTAGAAGATGTGATATCTTTTCTAAATCCCATGGATAGAAAGATGGAAGCATCTTTAAAGAAGACATATCTGGCTTTAGGAGCTACTTGTAGACCAGCTATAGCTTTGATGTCGGTATCAAGAGCAATGCAGATGTGGATACAGAATTTGGAGACAGCTTTAAAGGAAGGAGTGGATAGAAGAGATATTATTGAAGCTCTAGCGGAATTGAAATTGTCAACTGATTTCATATCTGAGGCTTCAGTGGACCTGGTCAGATCCTCCTCTAGAGCAATGGCCTTATCGGTGGCGGCAAGAAGAGCTTTGTGGTTAAGAGCTTGGAGTGCAGACAAAGCTTCAAAGATGAATCTATGCAATTTGCCCTTTGAAGGTGAGATGTTATTTGGGGCAAAACTAGATGAAATAATTAAAAAGGTTACTGGCGGAAAGAGTGTCTTTTTGCCACAAGAAAAGAAGCCTTTTAGATCATCAGGCTTTGGGAGGAGATCTTCCTTTCGAGACAAGGACACTAAGATGGAACAGAGGCAGACAAAACCATCAAGAGGAGGGGGACAATCATCTTATTGGAGAGGAGGACAATACTCTCTCTTTAAAAATCAGAGAGGTAGAGGGATGGAACCAAAGTCATCTAGAAAATTTTGAAGGTTTGGCAGTCCAAACTTCAAAGATACCCAGAAGATTGATACATTTTGCAGAAGTTTGGGCAAGGTCTATAACAGATCAATGGGTATTACAGACCATCAGTCGGGGATACTACCTGGAGTTCAGTACTACTCCGATTCACAATCAATTTATAATGTCAAAGATTCCCAAGATGAGAGAACAAAGGGAAATATTAAAAAAGTATGTGCAGCAGTTGTTGCAGGACGGAGCTATCCAGCCAGTTCCTCAGCAGTTTCAAGGACAAGGGATTTATTCAGCACTATTCATGCTACGCAAGAAGACAGGAGATTTTCGACCAGTGTTGGATCTAAGACCAATAAATAGATTCTTGAAGGTGGAGAGATTCAAGATGGAGTCAATTTTTTCGATCATAAAGGAGATCCGAGAAGGGGATTGGCTCCTATCTTTAGATTTGAAAGATGCCTATTTCCATATTCCTATAGCTGCTTCTCATCACAGGTTCCTAAGATTTGCGATAGATCAGGACAGGCATTACCAATTTGTGTGCCTCCCATTTGGACTGGCAACATCGCCTCGAGTCTTTTTGAAAATCCTTCAGTCTCTTATAGCGGAAATCAGAAGGAAAGGAATACACATATTTCATTATCTAGACGATATTCTAATGAAATCACAAGATCCCGACAGTCTACTGCGAGAAAGAGACTATGTTATTCATTTTCTGCAGGATCATGGTTGGGTTTTCAATGTGGAGAAAAGTCAACTAGTTCCCACGCAGGATCTAGTGTATCTCGGTGCCAGGTTTCGTACAAGGCAGGGGGTTGTAGTCCTGCCAGAAGAAAAGAAGGAGAAGATAGAGCGTACACTAAGAGATCTAATAAAGAGAAAGTCGTGTTCAGCCAGAGAGATAAGCAGTGTATTGGGTCTTTTAATCTCAACATTTCCGATGCTGAAATGGGCGAGGTGGCATGTAAGGCCCCTACAGAAGATGTTTTTAAGTCAATGGGATCCAAGATTTCAAAATTGGAATCAGAGAATATGGATTCGCGCTCAGGTAATGAAAGAGATAAAGTGGTGGTTAAGAAGAGAACATTTGGCAAGAGGGCAAGTGTTGACGGAAATCACTTGGAAAGTTCTGACCACAGATTCCAGCCCTTTTGGGTGGGGAGCACACATAGACAATCTGTATTTCCAAGGTCGATGGTCAGAGGAGGAACAGATACTGCCAGCAAACATATTGGAGTTGAGGGCTGTGTGGAAGGCAATTCAGAAGTGCGAATGCTTAGTAAGAGGAACGTCATTGATGATAAAGATGGACAATGTGGCAGCAGTTGCTTATATAAGGAGACAAGGAGGTACTCGGAGCCACAGCCTCATGACAGAGCTGTACCCCATCATGTATTGGGCGGAAGAGAATTTGAAGGAGATTTCAGCTCTACATCTGCCAGGGAAGATGAACGTGATAGCGGACTCCTCAGCTGTTCAGTTGTAGACAAACACGAGTGGGGACTACATCCGGAGATATTTACTCAGATTGTGAGGAGATGGGGAAGGCCAAAGGTAGATTTAATGGCCAGCCCAGCCAATCAGAAGGTAGACAAATTCTTCTCGAGGTACCGGTGTCCTCAAGCAGTAGCAGTGGATGCTTTCCATCAGTCCTGGAGCAGGGGTCTCCTATACATTTTTCCTCCCATACCTCTAATTCCTCGAATATTGAGGAAAATCAGATGGACAAGGCGGATGTGATAGCCATCATTCCGGACTGGCCGAGAAGGCCATGGTACCCATTATTGAGGTCACTGTTGGTAGAGGAACCTCTTCAACTTCCTCAGAGAGAAGACTTATTGGTGCAGGGACCGGTCAAACATCCATGTCCACAAAGATTATGCCTGAGGGCTTGGAGATTGAAAGGAGTAGATTGAGTAGGGAAGGATTTCCAGACTCAGTAGTGGAGACTATGATGTCAGCTAGAAAATTGTCAACAAACAGAACTTATAACAGAGTTTGGCAAATATTTTCACTTTGGCTTTCCTCAAGAGAAGTGAATGTGGAACAAGTTACGATCGCTCAAATCTTAGAATTTCTTCAATTAGGGTTTGAGAAGGGACTAAGTCTTAAAGTTACAGGTTTCCGCTATATCAGCACTAACAGGAAGGCAATGGGCTAAGGAGGAGAACATAATAAAATTTATGTCAGGAGTTATGCATTTAAGGCCTCCAAAGAGGGTCTTTTCTGCTACATGGGATTTACCGTTAGTATTGCAGGCTCTTACTAGAAAGCCTTTTGAACCCATACAGGAGATATCGGACATCAATCTTACGGTAAAGACTCTTTTTCTTACAGCAATAACGTCCTCAAAAAGAGTAAGTGATTTGCAGGCCTTTTCAACTGAACCTCCGTTTATGTCATTCAGCCATATCAAGTGATTTTGAGGCCGGTTCCAGAATATCTACCTAAGGTAGTATCTGCTTTTCATATAAATCAGGAATCAATATTACCTGCATTTTTTCCAGAGCCTACCTCGGAACAGGAAAGAGTATGGAACACTCTGGATCTGGTTAGGTGCATATCAGAGTATCTGAAGAGGTCAAAGAGATGGAGAAAAACTAAGAGACTATTTGTGGTCCCTGAAGGTAACAGAAAGGGACAGGCAGCTTCGGTGGTTACACTGAGCAGATGGATAGTAAGATGCATTCACATGGCTTACCAATCGACGGGGTCTCAGATTCCAAAAGGGATAAAGGCTCACTCCACTAGAGCGCTGAGTGCTTCTTGGGCGTTGCAGGCAGAAGCAACATTGGAGCAAATTTGCAAATCTGCATCTTGGTCTTCAGCAAAGACTTTTTTGAGACATTATCATGTTAATTTATTTTCCTCAAGTGAGGCTTTAGTTGGCAAGAGAGTATTAGAAGCAGTAAAGACTGCAAAATAAATACTGCCAGTCTAGAGGGTGTGTAGTTTGGCTTTATTTCCCACCCTGTCTTATTGCCAGGGTACAAACCCAGAGGTGTGAGTGCTGCCATAGTGACCAGGGAAAACAAAAAATTTATTTCATACTTACCGTAATTTTTGTTTCCTGGTTACTATGGGCAGCACTCACACCAAACCCTCCCAAAGGTTAAGAGCCCGGACTTACAAGACACTGATTGAGGGTAAGGGGGTGTAGATATAATCATGGTTTAATTAACTTAATTGTTTCTGTCCTATTGAGAGCGAGGGCGGGGAATAACCCAGAGGTGTGAGTGCTGCCCATAGTAACCAGGAAACAAAAATTACGGTAAGTATGAAATACATTTTTTGTTATGTGCTGCAAGACCTCCTAACTGTACAAAGACCCCCACTTTGTTCTTTGGAAAGTGCACATTCTGATGAATCCAACATGGATTTGTATGGGTAAACAAAGCACAAAATGGTAAAATGTAAAAGTAAAAAAAAAACTCTTTGTGAGTTATTTGTGTATACATGTGTGTACAGTTCTAAAAGTTGTATGACAGTGTAAAAGTGTGCAAAAAGGAATATTTACTAAAATGTCTGTGTAAGTGTGTATAAATGTATGTAAGTGTGTGTAAATGTGTAAATAAAGGCCACTTACCATTCCTAGGATGATCTGATAGCTGAAGGGTTCCTGGAGGTCTGTAACTACAGAGTCTTGAGCATGGACGGCGCTGGGGCAACGAGGAAGTTGGCAGTGCAGCAGAACTAGTGACAGAAGTGACATTTAATGAATATAAACACTTTGGGGCACATTTATCAAGGGTCGAATATCGAGAGTTAATAAACCCTCAAATTCAAATCTCTAATTTAAATCCTTCAAATTCGAATATCGAATTCGAAGGATTTATTGCAAATCCTTCAACCGATCGATTGATTGAAGTAAAAAATGTTCGATCGAACAATAAATATCTTCAAATCAAACAATTTGAATGTTTTTAAGTGATCGATTGAAGGATTTTTCTTCGATCAAAAAAAGGCTAGTGCTGGGGAAGGTCCCCATAGGCTAACATTGTACCTCGGTAGGTTTAAACTGCCGAAGTATGTAGTCGCAGTAGCCTATTCGAGGGTCAAAGTACTGAAAAAAAATACTTTTAAATTCAATGTTTTTTTCATTCAAATCCTTCACTCGAGCTTAGTAAATGTGCCCCTATAATAAATGTTGTAAAACCACAATCTGGAAGGCAAATATAGAAATCAGGAACTGATTTCAGCAGAGGCTAAGACTAACCCCAAATAGTTTTTTTTAACTATATTAATAGTAAAAAGATGCAGGTTGAGAGTCTTGCTCCTTTAAATAATGGTACCAGTATGGTTGTAAAAGATTCAATAAAGGCAAATGTGCTAAATCAGTTCTTTTCTTCAGTGTATACAATAAAGGAGTCTGAGTTCCCAGGCTGCACTGATGCAGGCCCGGATTTGTGGAAAGGCCACCTAGAGTGGCAGGATTTTAGGGGGGCGGCATGCTGCCCAACCACACCCACATTGGTTCAAAAACCCTGGGAATGCACTGGAGATACAATAATTTATTAAGTTTCCCACACGCCAATCCCCATTGCTCTGGTCCAGATGATGAAAATTTGCACGAATAAAGGGGAGGGGACAGGGCAAAAAACAGCAGTGGGCCTAGGGTGCCCACTATGTAAATCCGGCCTTGCACTGATGGCTCAGCTCAATCTAGTCAGTGGCTGACTCGGGATATGATTCATAAAGCTTTAATAGAATGAATGTGAACAAGTGCCAGATGGAATATACCCATGGGTACTAAGAGAACCTAGTTCAGTTTTAGACCAGCCTCTATTTCTAGTTTTCAGACTCTTTCATCTGGTATGGTGTCTATAGATTGGAGGAAAACTGGTGTAATTCCTATATTTAATAAGGGATTACGATCTCAGCCTGGTAATTATAGGCCAGTAACTTTGATGTCTGTTGTGGGCAAATTATTTGAAGACTTGTTAAGGGATCACATTCAAAATGTTGTCCTAGTGAATGGCATTATGAGCAGCAATCAGCATGGCTTTATGAAGGATACGTCATGTCAGACTAATTTGATTGCTTTTTATGATGAGGTAAGTAAGATGCTGGACAGTGGGGGGGGCAGTAGATCTATTTGGATTTTGCCAAAGCGTTTGATACTGTGCCCCACAAACGACTGCTTTCTAAACTAAGGTCTGTTGGGCTTAATGAAGTCGTTTGCACATGGATAGGAAACTGGCTACAGGATCGGGTACAGAGGGTGGTTGTTAATGGGACATTCTCTACTTGGAGTAAGGTTCTTAGTGGGGTCCCCCAGGGCTCAGTATTGGGTCTACTTTTATTTAACTTGTTCATTAATGACTTAGGGGAGGGTGTTGTAAGTAATGTATCAGTGTTTGCAGATGAGACAAAACTATCAGCCCAATTAATTCCATCCAGGATGTGGCACTTGCAACAGGATCTTGACTAACTGGCAATCTGGGCAGCTAAGTGGCAAATGAGATTCACTGTTGATAAATGTAAAGTCCTGCACCTGGGATGTAACAATATCCACTTATACCCTTAATGGGACTGCACTAGGCAAATCCATAATGGAGACGGAGCTTGGAGTCCTTGTAGATAATAAACTTGTCTGTAGCAAGTAATGCCAGTCAGCAGCATCAAGGGCAAATAAGGTCTTGAGTTGTATTAAATGGGGCAGAGAGTCACGGGAGGAGGGGTCCCACTGTATAGAGCACTGGTAAGGCCCCATCTAGAATATGCCGTACAGTTTTGGTCTCCATCACTCAAACAGGACATTATTGTATTAGAGAGGGGACAGAGAAGGGCAACTAAGCTGGTAAAGGGGAAATCTTAGCTATGAGGAAAGACTGGCCAAATTGGGGATGTTCACTCTGGAGAAGAGGTGCTTAAGGGGAGATATGATAACTATGTATAAATATATAAGGGGATCATATAATAATCTCTCTGATTTATTTACCAGTAGCTCCTCCCAGCTGACACAAGGTCACCCATTCCGATTAGAAGAAAAGAGGTTCCACCTAAATATTGGGAAGGGGTTTGTTACAGTGAGAGATGTGAATATGTGGAATTGTCTCCCAGAATCAGTTGTACAGGCTGATACATTAGATAGGTATAAGGAAGGGTCGGATGCTTTATTCACCAGTAGCTCCTCCCAGCAGACAGGAGGGAGCCAATGAGATTAGAGGAGGGAAAGGGGTGTTACAGAGAGAGCTGGGAAGTGAATCAGGGGTACAGGCTGATACATTAGATAGGTATAAGAAGGGGTTGGATGCTTTATTCACCAGTAGCTCCTCCCAGCAGACAGGAGGGAGCCAATGAGATTAGAGGAAAGAAAGGGGTGTTACAGGGAGAGCTGAGAAGTGAATCAGGGGTACAGGCTGATACATTAGATAGGTACAAGGAAGGGTCGGATGCTTTATTCACCAGTAGCTCCTCCCAGCAGACAGGAGGGAGCCAATGAGATTAGAGGAGGGAAAGGGGTGTTACAGGGAGAGCTGAGAAGTGAATCAGGGGTACAGGCTGATACATTAGATAGGTATAAGAAGGGGTTGGATGCTTTATTCACCAGTAGCTCCTCCCAGCAGACAGGAGGGAGCCAATGAGATTAGAGGAGGGAAAGGGGTGTTACAGGGAGAGCTGAGAAGTGAATCAGGGGTACAGGCTGATACATTAGATAGGTACAAGGAAGGGTCGGATGCTTTATTCACCAGTAGCTCCTCCCAGCAGACAGGAGGGAGCCAATGAGATTAGAGGAGGGAAAGGGGTGTTACAGGGAGAGCTGGGAAGTGAATCAGGGGTACAGGCTGATACATTAGATAGGTATAAGAAGGGGTTGGATGGTGTTTAGCAAGTGAGGGAATACAGGGATATGGGAGATAACGTACAAAATAGGGGTGTGGAAGCACTCTAAAGGCTAAGTAATAGTATATTTAAGTATAATGGAAGTGCTAGTTTTAATGCACATTCCCTGGGCCCCTGTCTCAAAAGTAAGTTTACAAAACAGGGGTTTTTAGTTACAAAGTTATGATCATAAAGTTGAAAAGCCACCATACCACGTCAAGGTAAACCCCACATGGCGGTCCCTAACTTGTTTGCCTTTCGGCCATAGTATAAAAAGTCTTACTGCATAGTAGCATTCAGTGTAATCAGTGTCTGTTGAACCTTGGTTTCAGTGAAAAGGATCTATCCTCCCCCGCCAGTATGCGGCTTTTAAGGGAGAGGAATTGTCCAACCAACGCCCATTTTTAAAAGTATAGGGCCCCTCTATGGAAAAGGCCATTTGTGAATATTAGGTTTGTGCTTTATAAATGTGATCCCTGATCAATAGAGAGAGATGAAAAGACAACAGGTGTATATGTGTATCATATCTTCATCCAAGAATAAAGTGCTGAGATGAATTCATTGGATAAATCCATTGAATGAAAATTCAGGAGCTCAGTAATTGACTGAATTCAGCTGAAATGACAAGTAAAAGTATCTTGTGCAAGACTTCAATTCATAATCCAAGTGCTGATAAAATCACTTGAATTCACTGCAATCCATGAAAAGATCATCAGGTAAACTGAGTGTTCTGATGAGAGTAGAAATTCCAGAGATTCTCTCAGCAGCGCCACCAGTAAAAAGTCCACGTTCAATAAGTTCTGCATGAAGGAAAGTTAAAAAGATGAAAGTATTAAAAAGTAGAAGAAGTTGTAAAATAACAAATAGTGGCCTATGCTCATTTGCAGGGGACTGGGATTTTTGTGGGTAAGTTGTGACAGTTTTGTGGGTGGGCTTTACCATGCTCAGCACATACACACATACACAGCACACAATTGTAACAATTAAACACACACATATACACATATCCACTTTTGTTTTGTATAAAGTATTAGCCTAATAATAGTCAAAAGCAGTGATGTCATAATGTTCAAAATAAGGAAGTGATGTCATAATGGTTAAAATAAATGATGTCATAATGGTCAAAAGTAGGAACTGATGTCATAATGGCCAAAAGCAGTGATGTCACAATGGTCAAAAAGAAGGAAGTGATGTCATAATGGTCAAAAGCAGTGATGTCATAATGGTCAAAAGCAGGAAGTGATGTCATAATGGTAAAAAGTAGTGATGTCACAATGGCCTAAAAACAGGAAGTGATGTCATAATGGTCAAAAGCAGTGATGTCATAATAGTCAAAAGCAAGCTTAGAGCATTCAGTTCCACTCTTGTATCATTTGCGGTTTAGCTTCTGACCAGACTGGTTGTATCATCTGATCAGTGTTAATCGCATTTACTTTGTTTTACTATATATATATATCTATATATATATATCTATATATACATAAATATATATATATCTGAACAGAGATTTTCATCGTATTCATCTATTAACAACAATCGGTAAGTATATCGCTTTATGTAGCAAAATTACTTTTTTACCTGAGATATACAATTCTATATTATCCACACCTACTATATTTAATATAAATTTACCCACACCAGCATTGATTCAGCAGACAGAAGCATTTCTCTCCGGAGAGATAAAACAGTGTTGGTAAATGCATAATAATCACAGTGTGTTTAGAGTTAGGCTGGGGCTCACTTCTGGTTTAGGGGATTAAAATAAAATATGGGAATATATTAGGCAAATTGCATGGCACTGAGGGGTTATTTATCAAAGGTCGAATGTCGAGTTTTTTATACTTCGATTAAACTCGAATGACTTGAATAACCTTGAATTTAATTAAATGAACTTTAATGAACTCTAATGAACTTGAGTGACCTCTAATGAACTCAGAACTTGAATGGTATCTTATTTAAAGGAACAGTAACACCAAAGAATGAAAGTGTTTTAAAGTAATGAAAATATCATGTTGCCCTGCACTGGTAAAACTGATCTGTTTGCTTCAGAAACACTACTATAGTTCATATAAACAAACTGCATTGTTTGATGTTACTCTTCCTAATAAAAAACTCTAATGGTAAAAACTTGACTCAATGAGTTTGAGTTATGAAACCCAAAAACTTAAATTGATTGAGCTTTTGGTATGAAAAAATCACTTGAATTGATCGAGTTTTTATGCAAAACCTGAGCATCATGAAGGCTATTAAAATTAAATGGTTCAAGGGACCTCCGTCATTGACTCCTACATGAACTTGGCAGGTTTTAGATGGTGTATTTTTGGATTTCAGCTATTTCCATGGTTGGAGTATAATAATTCAAGTTTTTATTAAAAGAAAAACAAAACAGTTTTTTAACTCAAAAATTTGAGTTTTGACCCAAAAAAAAACCAAATCAAAACTCAAATGTTCATGGAAAACACAAAACTCAAACCTTAATAAATATGCCCCGTTTACTGAAATCAACTTGATATGGTGAGATGAGGCTTCATGAAATGCTCACGACTGTGAATAATAAATGGAAATAGTATAGTAAATGTTGGTTATGGAACCATTATCAAACCTTATTTTAGCTTATTGGATTCTGTGGGGTCTATTTGCCAACAACCAAATTGCAAGTTTTCCACTAATCATGAAAAATGTGTAATTTTCCAAAGTCTAAAAAAGCCTTTAATGTCAAGTTAGCAACTACAAGTTGTGGAGGTGCAATAGAAGTCAATGGGACATGTGCTGATCCTATTGGACCATTTTTAGCCATTTTTTAACAAAAAATTTGAGGTATTTGGATTTTTTTGCTCTGAATTGTCTAAAAATGTAATTTTTTTTTTAGAGGTTTTCAATGCATTTGGATTTTTTTAGCGCATTGTTCAACACATTTTTTCATTCATACTTTTTCTAATTGGAACTTTTAATAAATTCAATGACAATCGTCATTTTAAAGTTTAGGGGTGTTTTCAAAACCATTAAATCTGACCTTTAATAAATAAGCCTCCACAACTGGTGCAGCGGAACTTCCATATCAAATGTTCATTATTTCCAAAGAAAAATAACAGTAAAAGTCTGACATAAACTCACTGCTATATGTTTCTATTCTTTATGTTACAGAAAATGTTTCGAAGACTTAGAAAAGCTTTGAGCAAGTTTTTCAGACCCCGCAGAAGGGTAAGTTTACTAATAGCTTTTTTAGCATAATAACCCAAGAAGAAAATGCACTAGGAACAAATTGTTTGTAACAAATATAAGAATGTTTTACTCTTTCACTGTAATGAGTGATTGCACTGGGGAAGAATGATATTCATAACTGTATTATTAGTGAATTCATGAAGAATAATTAATATATTGGGAAAATCATTTATTCCTAAAATGAATAATAAAACATAAATAAAGTGGTAATAAATACTATTTTATATAAACTCATTCATATATACACATCCCATAATTATACTGGAATACACAGTTATGTGGCCTCAATAGATAGAAAATGAGGGTCAGTCTGCTGCTTTACGTCTTTCACTAAAATATTCCTGAGTTAAAGTGACTCTGACCAATAACAAAGTCAAATTGAAATGATGTCGTTATTAAAAAGTCTCTTTTTTTATCTTTACAGGAAAACAAAAGCAGGAAGAACGATCCACCTGTTCAACTTCCTGAAATTCCTGAGGTTTTACTGACGGAAGAACCTGTGAAACTTCCAGGTATCAAATTGTTGTCACTGGTTTCCTGTTTGTTATTAGTGTTTGTGAGAATATTATTATGACCAACTTTTCATCACTTCCTAGTGAAAGTAAAAATTCTCCTTAAGGGGCAAGTTAACCCCAAAAATAAAAATGTGCCCATTAAAAGAAAACAACTTTCCAAAATATATTTTCAGTGCTTTTAAAGTTATTTATAAAAACAATTGCTATTAGAAGCAGCATTTGCTTAACTCCTGCTTGTTACTTTCTAAACAATGTGGCAAAAGTCTTGGATCCCCAGAGACTGATAATCAGCTGATGAACAGTCTGAGCCGTCAGGGCAGAGAATAGAAAGGGACAAACACTGCTTTCAATAGCAATACATAGACACATAACTGGACTCAACTCAACGGATAGTGCAAAGTAGCTTACAATTATGTTTTCTTTTATTAGGCACAATATTCTTTTTTGGGTTCACCTTCCCCATAAAGTTAAATGTGAGTGTGAAAAAGACACTTGTTTTGCAAGATGTTTCATTATTACAATTCAAACAAGAGCCATTTGCACAGTATTCTGTCCCAGGCACAACTACTTCTACACCACATGTCTGATATAGCACTTCAATCACTGGACTATTACTTCCAGCATTTATTGTCTATTTAATATTCATATTTTATATTAATATTCTCTTTTTTATGCCACTATGTCTTCTGAAAATAAACAGGACTGGCTTAATATATATTATGAGTGAAATTAGACTGAACCAGGTATTAAGTTAACCAGTTTTCTATCAGTAGACCTGTCACACCAGTATCTGTTGTTATATAGATTATTAGATCCCATGCACATGTTATTAAACAATATTCTTTCATATTCTCAGAATATCCAGTGCATGCAGCTACTCCTGCAGTAGAAGTTGAAAACATTGTGTCGTCACAGGAGCACAAGGATGTAAAGAGGAATTCATTAGAGAGTGTTGCACTCAAATCTACTAGTGTAAGTGCATTGCATTCATATTTAAAGGTCATACAAGTGACTTTGATTAAGAAAACTGCCCTTACATTAGGGACATTATATATATACAGTATATAAAATATATTTATTAGCCAATCAAAGACATGCAGTGCCGGTCTTAGGCCAATTGGACCAATTGGGCCCCGCGCCTGTGGGGGCCCCGCAGTTCCGCACCATGGCAACTAGGAAAGAGGAACTAGGAAATGCTTTTACTTCCTCGTCCCCACCAATGATCACTTGCGCACTTGACAGATCAGCTGTACAGATGTCCTAAAATGCTTTCCGTACAGCTGGCTCCGTTCTGGTTACTTCACATGCTATGTGAAGCCCCCTGCTACCTGTGAATGTGATCTTCCTGTCTCCAGACTTGGCTGCCTCAGGCAAGAGTAAACTATGGCAGCATAGGTATTCCCTGTACTAAGCACAATTCAGCAGGAACAGTCCCTAAGTTTGCTCATAGTCTGTACAGAGAGATCCCATAAAACTATGGCAGCATAGGTATTCCCTGTACTAAGCACAATTCAGCAGGAACAGCCCCTAAGTTTGCTCATAGTCTGTACAGAGAGATCCCATAAAACTATGGCACAATAGGTATTCCCTGTACTAAGCACAATTCAGCAGGAACAGTCCCTAAGTTTGCTCATAGTCTGTACAGAGAGATCCCATAAAACTATGGCACAATAGGTATTCCCTGTACTAAGCACAATTCAGCAGGAACAGTCCCTAAGTTTGCTCATAGTCTGTACAGAGAGATCCCATAAAACTATGGCAGTATAGGTATTCCCCTGTACTAAGCACAATTCAGCAGGAACAGTCCCTAAGTTTGCTCATAGTCTGTACAGAGAGATCCCATAAAACTGGTTACATATACAGTGAAAATCAATATCTGTGCTGTGTGTTTTTTATTTGAACTCCATAAAAATAAAAATGAGTATTTTTTTTATAATCCATGGTTCTGCACACACATCTGTACAGTGATCGCTAAAAGATGCAGAAAATATTTTTTGTGCACATAACCTAAAACAAATTAGAAGGAACACAGTCCCCAACTGGCAACACTTATGGGATAGAGGGAAAGGCAATGACTATTTGCCACCCACACTGGAACCCTTTGCCAGACAACAAAACTCTGTCTAGGCTGCCCCGCCAAAATAATTCCAATTGGGCCCCGCAGTTGGTAAGACCGGCCCTGAAGACATGTTGGGAATGTAATAATGCCGAGTTAGATCTTAAGCACAAGAACAAGAGCCGGTGTCTGTAGGGGCCTATGGCTTATGCCAATTCTTATAAAAGGGGGTCATTAACTGTAAAAACAAAGCACATTGCTGGTAAATGGTTCTCTCTCTCACCACTATATACATTATGCAGGAAATAAAAATATAAATAACATACTAATCAGTCCCATGTGCTTGGTTCTGTGATATCAGCCAAACTGGCAGCAAATAGGCAGAACCCTTTGATTTCTCTACTTACTCCCCTGTTTTAAGAGGAAAGCCAAGTCTTGATAAAAGTAAACCCATAGACTGGATTTTTCTCTGAATAGAGACACAATGTAAGTTTAAAGGATTGTATAATATATATATATATTCCTTTTTGATCTTTATAGGATTCCATCAGCAGCTGTGAAGCTGCTCTTATCAACCCTCATGGAACCCACCATGAGAAGGAACAACAGGGTGTAGAAAAGGAAACACCAGAGAGTGAGGAATTAGTTAGTGAAGAAGAAGAGGTAAAGGAACAACAGGGTGTAGAAAAAGAAACACCAGAGAGTGAGGATTTAGTTAGTGAAGGAGAAGAGATAAAGGAACAACATGGTGTAGAAAAGGAAACACCAGAGAGTGAGGAATTAGTGAGTGAAGGAGAAGAGGTAAAGGAACAACAGGGTGTAGAAAAAGAAACACCAGAAAGTGAGGAATTAGTTAGTAAAGGAGAAGAGGTAAAAGAACAACAGGGTGTAGAAAAGGAAACACCAGAGAGTGAGGAATTAGTTAGTGAAGGAGAAGTGAAAAAAGAACAACAGGGTGTAGAAAAGGAAACACCAGAGAGTGAGGAATTAGTTAGTGAAGGAGAAGTGAAAAAAGAACAACAGGGTGTAGAAAAGGAAACACCAGAGAGTGAGGAATTAGTGAGTGAAGGAGAAGAGGTAAAGGAACAACAGGGTGTAGAAAAGGAAACACCAGGGAGTGAGGAATTAGTTAGTGAAGGAGAAGAGATAAAGGAACAACAGGGTGTAGAAAAGGAAACACCAGAGAGTGAGGAATTAGTTAGTGAAGGAGAAGAGATAAAGGAACAACAGGATGTAGAAAAGGAAACACCAGCGAGTGAGGAATTAGTTAGTGAAGGAGAAGAGAAAAAAGAACAACAGGGTGTAGAAAAGGAAACACCTGAGATTGAGGAATTTCTGAGAAAAGGAGAAGATCAAAAGGAAGAAAAGGGAGAAGAAAATAAAACACACGAGAGTAAGGAATTAGTAAATGATGAAGGAGGTAGAAAGGAAGAAGAGAGCATTAAGATAGAAATTGAAACACCCAAGAGTGAGGAATTAGTGTTCCAGCAACAGGAGAGGACTAAGTATGTTCTACTAGTGCCTGGATTTTGGTTGCTTTTCAATCCTTTTTGTTACACTAAGACAAACACATAGCAGCTCCTTAAGAGGAATAATTCTTTTGTAGCACATGAACATTAGTTTGAAGTGTGGCAGTGGCCCATTTATATTTATTGCACCACAAGCACATTTTGGGGTTGGAGCTTCAATTCATCATTTATAGAAGGGAGACACCCCCAAAAATGGTTGTGGTTCTCATCACTGGTCTCTCTGCACCTTCCCACTATTTGTTACCCAGGAGACTGCTGAGATCAGAGGGGCCAAGTGATAGAACTAAGTTACATAAAGTTTATCACTAGATGATCGGGATGATTTCACATTAAAGAACAGGCAGAAATTTTAGAAGGCATCATGTTTTGGATATATACATAGGTTGATTTTCACTGGAACAAACAAGTTCCACCAGTAAATACAATTTACCCCTATCATAAAATATAAAGATAATTCATCAAACACTTCCATGACCAGGTAAACTGGCCAAGCACTTTTATACAAGTCATTGGACTCCAAGGTGATTTCTTGTATCCTCATATTTAACAGGGGCTACAGTATTTATTATAAAGTGCCAGTGAGTCATGTGACAGAAATGACATCACTGAGCAGAGATTATAACTGATGACATCACTAAGCACTGTTTAGAAGGATATCATTTACAGGGTTTCTCTGGCTGTTGCGTATTATATATGTATTTAACACTTTTCAATGTGCTTTCAGAGTGTCCAGAACATCCATCGAGGACTATGACCTGCAGAAGTTACTTGGTGAAGGCGGCTTTGGAAAAGTGAGTTGATCTGTCCTTAAATAAGATAAAAACATAAATGAGCAAATCTCTGGTTACTGAATGCATTTTCTTCACTGTTTCTATCACTCCAGGTATACCTTGCCCAGCACAAATCTTCTAAGGAAAAGGTTGCCATCAAGGCATTAAAGAAGGAAGGCTTACAAACAACTAAGCATGTTATGAGGTGAGTTATAGGGGAATGAATAGGGATATTTTGTATCTATTGGGGGCCAATCAGCCGCCTTCACCAAGTAACTTCTGCAATCATTTAGCCAATGAGTGGAAATTTAATGTCATATTCTTGTATTTGTTTCATTTTCAGGCTAAAACTAGAGAAGACCATCCTTGAAGAGGCTAAAAGAGAGAAGAACCCTTTCCTTGTTGGCCTATATGCCTCATTTCAGACCAAACACCACTATTGCTTGGCAATGGACTACTGTGCCGGTGGTGAATTAACCACCTATATGAAACCCCGAGCCTTTCCAAAGGAGACAGCAGTGTAAGTAACATTCTACTGTTAGGGACCTTCTAAGGGGTAAGATTTGTGCAGCACAATAAGTCCTGTACCCATGCAGTGCCATTGGAATGGGACCTGCTGAACATCTCATGCTGAGCTGCATATAGGGGGCTTCTGTTTGCTCCCCCAGAACCATTCACAGACAAGTTTCTGTTTTCCATGGGGAAATCTGCTCTTTATGTTCTCCCAATTGGGAGGAAAGTGTCAGGTCTGCCCCCTCTGGTGCTAAAAAGGGTAACTGTGCAGTGGAAATAGAGAGCCTGGCTCAGTGAATAGAGATTCAGCAATAGTCACATTGTGCTGCATTTCTACATCAATAATATTATGTTTAGGAATCAACTCACACAAGTCTTTTTTGCTTTTTCTTTGTAGATTTTACGCCGGCTGTGTTGTTTTAGGCTTACAGTTTCTGCACGAAAGACACATTATTCACCGGTAAGTATGAAGGAAATTTTACTAGCCACGTGCCCTTAAGGCAAACATGATTTATTTGCACGTATCGTTAGATATTATTACAGCCAATTCTTCTTTCCTAAATGTGTGATAATCGTGATACTTTCTTATTTAAATAATGTCCCTGTACTAAAGTAATAATGTTCTTTTGTATTATTGCAGAGATATAAAGCCAGATAATATCTTGCTGGACCGTGATGGCTACGCCAGGCTCGCTGATTTTGGCATCTCCAAGAAAAGTAAGATTTGAATTTTTCTAGGGGGAGAGTCAAGCAAATACATCTGTCCAGGGCCTATTATATTTGAGACCCACATACCACATTTAAGTCTATCAGTCTTGGTACAGCTCACTGTTTAGTTTTATATGTAGCAATTTATCTTACCATGCGCCTGATGTGCAACTAGTACTCACCCTTGTAGGAGATAAAAACACAACAGGAGGGCTATGGCAGTAAGCAAGTAACATTGTGACTACTGCCCATTGTAAGACAATAGCACCATAACCAAAAGCTGCCACCATAGCCAGTAACAAGCATAAATAAGAGGAAAATACATATTCATTTATATTAATCTCTTAAGATTTCTAGTAGACAAGAACATTGGGAACATGAATTACACAAAAGTAAAAACGTAATGTATAAGGGGATGCTGATTTCCAGCTACATTATGTGTTGTCTCTGTTTCAGCTATGGGATTCGATGGCAGAACCCGCAGTAATATAGGAACCTGTTACTACATGGCCCCTGAAATCCTCAGTTTCCATGGCTACCAGAAATCCGTGGACTGGTGGGCACTAGGGGTGGTGATTTATCAAATGCTTCTCCACAAGGTAAGTGTCTGTTTCCAGTAGAATTGTTATTAGTTGTGCATGGAAAGTAGCGCTGCTCATGTGCATCTTGTGCATCTCAAGTGTGATTAGTACATATTTATTGTGTCCGTGTTGTCGGCACATTTTCTTTGGCCTGTCTATACATATATATGAGCCAATAGTGCAGCATCATTGGAACTGAATGATCAGCTTCATGTAGTATTAAACTGTAGAACACTAAAACTTAACCTGTTAATGCATTGTTTCCTTTGTAACCAAATACCATTGTTCTTCTGTAGAAGCCATTTGATGGGCGTAATATAGATCAGATTTTTATGAACATCAGAAACAAGGAGCCAAAATACCCCAAAGAACTGGATGAAGACGCCACTAGTCTTATAGAAAAAGTAAGTGTCAGTAATTTGTATACTGGGGCTGTTAGTCTTTGTGTTATTGGATATGTAAATGTCATTGGTATATAAAGTCAGTGTTTTCTGACCAATGAAACCATGTAGCAGGTTGGCTTGTGAATTCAATGCAAACAGATGGGCAGATCCTGCTTTTGATCACAATGCCATTTACTGTTTAACTGAAAAGCATTGAATAAGTGTAAATGATATATACTGTATATTAGAAACAGACGGATACATTTGCTTCTGGGTGTATAACGATATATACTTATATATATTTATAGCTCTTGAGGAAAGACCCAGACATACGGCTTGGAGCAAGCGAACGTGATGCAGAAGAACTAAAGGAATGTTCGTTCTTTAAGGTAAGTTTATATTTAACACATTTCTAGAACAGTCAGCATAAGAGAAATCAGTATATAGATTGTGACTGTTTGTTATTTTATTGAGGGAGGGGTAGAAATCATTACAGATCAGCCCCCATATTTATAGCAAATGAGAATTGTAATGATCAAGCAGGGCAGGTGCAATAGGGGTGATTCACATTTGTAGTGCTTTGTCCCCCTAAACCCCTACTGTAAATATTGTCAGATGATTCTTGATTGTGGAATCAGTTGTAGAATATGACATAATTAGAGACTTTTATCTGTAGACATTTGTCTCAGTTATCAGCAGTTTTTAGTCCATCTGAGCCAGAGACGCACACAGTATAATATCTATGGGTGATGTTATTATATATATATATAGATTGCCAAGGCTAAACCCACTTAAACTGTACAACATGTGCTCCAACTTGACTACATTATTAAAGTTATTGTGTCCCAGCAGCCATAATATTGTATTTATTGCCATTGATGAGAACTCTAAATCCCATCATGGAACATATGGATCATTTGGCTAAGGCCATGTCTGCTTGCTATTGACTTATAGCTGTGAATTATCATTTGACATGCACAGGATAGTAACCTTGTTACATTTATACCCTATTTTGAAGGAACTGGACTTTGACGCCCTTTCAAAAAAACTCATCAAGGCCCCGATCATTCCCAAACAGAAAACACCCGGATGTTTCCGTAGAGTATTTTCTAGAGGTCCAAGACAGGTTGTATTATCAGGAGAACAATATAAACCAGCACTTAAATTTGTGGAGAAGGAATTTGGAAACTTTGCTTGTTCTCCACTTTCACAATGACGGAATGCCGACCATCTTCACCAGGGTTGGACTGGGGGAACCCCCTCTGTCCTCCCTTTCTGAGCCGGGGTGCTGTGCTGCATGTGCATGAGCGCCGCGTGTATTGTCCTTTGTCAGGCAGTAGCAGCAGGAAGAAGATGCGGATCTGACCTACAAGAGCCAGGGGCCCACCAGGTTTTTTCCTGGAGTCCCACCGGCCCAGTCCGACACTGAAATCCTGGGAAAAGAAAAGGTACAGTATATCATTGAGGTAAAGAACGGGACATCGATGTGGTCAAGATCAGACTAGAAGAAGAGCTTACAACGTGACCAGGTGTAGAAGACAGGCCTAGGAAGAGGAACATCAAGCTACTATGACTTACAAAAATCCCCTTTTTTGTTTAAAAAATCCCCTCCCTAACCCCCCCTGAGCCTACTGTTCCCTCTTATGATTGGCACCATTACTGCCCAGTGGCCTCTCAAACAGTCGGCTGAGGGGGTGTTGGTGCAATAAATCAATAGGTTCTCCGACCTGTTGATTCATTGCAACGACCCCCAAACCCAGTTTAATGGCAGGCCATAGAGCCAAAGCAACTGGGCAACATTCAAACTCATGCTGGTGAGGGGGTGGGTGTGTGGGTGGGGGGAGGGTAAAAGCTTTTGCTTTGCAGCAAGGGTTAAACAAAGAATGTACTTTTGGGGATTATTGTAAGTTCTATTAAAAAGTCTTATTATACTTCTTAAATTACACAACGTTCAATAAAAATCATTTTCTTTACAATAACCATGGGTTGTATATTTTGATGATTTGTTATTTTATGAGCATTTTAGTTGGGGGAAGCTTTGCCAATAATATATAGTTCTGTGTGACAATATAAGGGTTTTAGATTTAAGCCATAAGTGGTTATTATCAAAGAACAAAGATTATAGAACATGACGACACTGTGTATTTGCTACAGATACAGTTCTAATAACCTTCTTTCAGTAGCACATGGGGCATCCATCAGTATATCACATTTGCGCTCAGACAATTTGATAAAAATTGCTCTCTCTTTAGGAAGTATTTCTAAGGGGGGGATTGCTCCAAGGGGATTCTCAGATCTGGGCCTATAACTTGTCTCCCATTGACCCAGCCCCATACTCTCTTGAGGTTTTCTTTAAGGCTATGGCTAATATCTATGATGATCCTGACTGTACTGCCTCTGTGGAGTCTGTTATTCGTAACCTTAAACATGGTAAAAAGGAGGTAGAGGTTTATTGCACTGATTTTCATCGTTGAGCAGCAGAGACAGGAAACAGCTGCTGTGACTCTTCCTCTTCACAGACAAGATTATGATTGTGCCATCGATTTGATTCCTGGGTTCAACTCTCCCAGGAGTAGGACTTTTCCGCTCTCTCTCCTTAAAACTTAGGCCGTGGAGGAGTATATTAAAAAGTATTTAGAAAGAGGGTTTATAAGGCCCTTTACTTCTCCCGCTGGTGCTGGGTTCTTTTCTGGTAATAAAAAAGATGGTGGTCTTTGACCTTGCAGAGGTCTAAATAAGGTCACCATTAAAAATCACTATCCTGACTTCCTGTTCGGCGCCTGAGGTGATGGAAGCACAGAGGTAGAGCTCCTGATTACCAGGGTCGAGAGTCGGCACATAGAAGCTGTTCTCTTTATTTCAAATTTGTTCGTGTTCCCGGAGTGAGGAGAGCCAGAGGAGCAGAGAGGAAGCAGGTTTTTTGGTGATTTGGCTTCTTATGACTGCTGAGGTGTTCCTCATGTGCTGAGCTCTTTAGTTACCTCACATTCTGCCATTGCATTTGTCAAGCCCACGCTGTTTTTGAGATTCACCTGTGAACTTGCGCTTCTCTTAACCGGGGGCTCTGCTGCATACTGGTTATATACTACATTTTGAGTCAGTTGTGGCAAGTTCTAAGCAACATATTTCTAACAAAATGGTGACCTCTGATTTCCTGCTGGGACACTGAGTTATCAGCTAATTAGTCAGATCTGCTTGATGAGTCTTATTTTGTGTCACATTGTTTCAATCTTAGTGACAGGAATTTGTCACAGAAAAACAGTTATCTCTCTGCTGACTAAGACTAAACATTGTTAGTGATTGCTGTCATTACTGAGACTTTTGTTACACCTTTATTCTATACAATGTTGCAATTGCTTGAGGAGGATTGTAACCATAGCAACAAATCAATGGTTACTTCTTTGTGAAAGGAAAACAGAGACAAAGAATAAAACAAGAAGGAAAAATTGACTTGTAATAAAAGTTTTATTAATATTGGGATTGTTGCTCAGGTTTTCTAATATACGTAAACGTATTCTCCTTCCTTGACAATGTCTTCTAAAGCTAATGGCAAAACATATGAGAAGGCTAACAAGAAAAATGTAAAGCTACAGGATAGGGATACAAATAGTATTTTCTTATCTCACAACTCTGCTCCTACAAGAACATCTTTATCTGACAACTACTCTCTTATTGCTGCTGAAGAAGCCAGACTCATCAATCCAGTTATAGAGTCAACAATTAGTAAGGCCATTGACAAACTGCAGATCAAAATTACTAGCATCTCAGAAAAGCTCTCTACACATGATAAAAGATTTAGCGAGATCAAGGATGTGGTTTCTCAACTCCAAGATGATATGATTGATTCTTCATCCAGGTTGGACTCTTTAGAGAAACAAAATCAAGAGCTTAAGTTGAAAGTGGATGACCTGGAAAAAAGATCTCGGAGAAACAATCTCAGATTCATAAACATTCCTGAATCTTTCCAGAATGATTCCTTAAGCATGTTAATTTCCAAAACAATTCCCATCAAACTGGGTCTTCCTCAGGATTGTCAATGTTTCAAAATAGAGAGACTTCATAGGATTGGTCCACCTAAAGATCTCCAACCCATGAGACCAAGAGCAGTAATTGTCAAATACCTGGACTACACAGATAAAAATAGATTATTTCAAGCCTATAAAAAATTGAATACACTTGATGTTGAAGGAAATAAAATTTTGATATTTCAAGACTACTCATTGCTTCTGTCTCAAAAACGAAAGGAATTTTCCAAAACTTGCCAATCACTGGCTAATCTTCATATCAATTTTGCCTTGATGTATCCTGCTAAGCTTAAGATTTTTCTGCCTTCTGGAGCCAGGGTTTTTAGTGATCCTAGAGAGGTGCACACTTTTGTTTCACATATGGAAAAGAAGAATAGTGGAAATCTTGCTTTGGTAACACCATCTAACTCAAAATGTGGCTCTCCCCAAAGGATCAAAGATGGAAGAGATACGATACCCCTCAACAGTCTAGATTTTCTAAGGACTCAAAACCTTCTCAAGTTCAGACCAAATCTAGGTCTAGGTCGACGAGATCTCCACTTCCTCTTAGAACAGGCAGTCTTCCACATTCCAGTGAAGAAGATATGATCCCTGATACTTGACTCTAAAAGGGAATAAACTTTTTCTTCAATATGACCCTGTAGTGGGTGTTATATTCTCTGTTTAACTCGTCTCATAGAGAGAGAGTTGTTAGTTTTCCATCCTTAGGGAAAAAAGGAAGTGTCCTATTTACCAAATTTGTATACCAAATTTGTTATTCGGTTCTATAAGTCACTATCTTTTAATTTTACATGTTATTACTGATCAGTATTGTTTGCTCTGTTTTGTTTATACCAGTGGATGTAGCTATATATGTATTATTTTACTTAAATCAGCTCAAGCTCATCTTTCAGGTTGATGTCTTCATCTAGATCATATTCCTTGTCCTTTGTTTCCTGGAATGTCAATGGATTAAATCACTTTTCTAAGAGAAGGAGTATACTTAGTAGTTTAAAAAATACCAAATGTGACATAGCATTCCTACAAGAAACCCATCTTAATGGTTCAGAGAATGCTTGGTTGAAAAAAGATTGGGTTGGTGAGCTAGCCTTCTCCCCTGCTGTTAAGAAAAAATGTGGAGTAGCTATTTTATTTCATCGTAAACTGAATGTTGCTATAACAAAGTCGATAGAATATGAACTTGGCAGATTTATTTACACTGAAGTACTCATTAATGATGTTGTGTGGCACTTGTGTTCCGTTTATGCTCCAAATAGTTCTAAGTCTGATTATTTTAATTGGCTCAAAAAACAAATTTCTATGCTTCCTGCTAACAATATAATTCTAGCAGGAGATTTAAATGAGTCTTTTCTTAGTTCTTTAGACAGATGGGATTGGAAATTGAATAATCCTTGTAAGAAATCTATGCTCCTACATAATTTTTGCAGAGATACTAACCTTAATGATGTTTGGAGACTTTTTCACCCTGCTGAAAAAGATTTTACCTTTTTCTCATCTGCTCATCATGTAGGTACAAGAATAGATTATTTTCTAATTTCCAATAATCTGATAAATAGAACTATTGAAGCAACTATAGGAGATATTAATATCTCAGACCATGCAGCAATCTCATTTGTGGTCTCCATTTCACCTGCACCTAGAAACTATGTCTCTTGGTCCTTTCCTGATTCGCTTAAAGATAATCCAGACATCATTAAGATGCTACATAGCAGATGGGATTTGTTTTTCAAGGAAAACAAATTACATTCAAAAGATGCATCCTTATTATAGGAAACTTGGAAGGCAGTGGTTAGAGGGGAAATATCTTCTTTTAAATATCACTTCTTTAGGAAAGTTCACAAAAACTTTCTTGAGTTGCGTAAAAGACAAAGCATCTCTTACATTCAATTTAAACAACATCCCTCATTTGAGAATGCTCAAAAATATAAGAATATTTTAGATGAACTTAAAATTTGGATTAAATTGAGACAAAATTTTTTTGCATCTTTTTCGCAGGCTTGGCTTAATAACTTAAGTAACAAAGCAAATAATTTGCTTTTTAATCTTACTAAGGCTGAAAATAAACAGGCTAAACTTATTAAGATTAAAAATAGACATGATCAGCTAACAAATGATCCCAATAAAATTGTAAGCATTTTCAAAGATTTTTTATAAAGATTTGTACTCTAATCCAAATATAAACTCTGAGAAAATGCAAGAATTTTTTGTAAATTGTAAAATCCCTCAGATTTCAAAGGGTCAGTTGGAAAAGCTAAATAGTCCAATTTCCTCTGAGGAAGTGTCCACTATTATTAATAATCTGAAAACTGCAAAGGCAGGTGGCCCTGATGGCCTAACTCCTTCTTTCTACAAAATTATGAAAGATAAAATCTCACCCTTTTTAACAAACCTATTCAATGATATATTATTCTTTGGAAAGAGCCTACCTTCTAGTGAAATATCAAATCTTAGAGTTATCCCAAAAAAAGACAAAGACTTATCCCTTCCCTCCTCCTATAGGCCTATTTCCTTGTTAAATCAAGATATCAAGATACTATCCAAGGTCCTTGCCGATAGGCTTTCTTTAATTCTTCCCTCTATAATATCCGAGGCCCAAAATGGTTTTATTAAGAATAGGTCAGGAGTAAAGAATATTAGGGCTCTGATCCATAACTTATACTTCGCCAAAAAACATAAAATCCCCAGTTCTATTTTTAATATTGATGCTGAAAAGGCATTTGATAATATTACCTGGGATCATCTATTTGTTTGCCTTAAGAAATTTGGTATCACAGGCCCCTTTTTCCAATATATCAAATATCTTTACAAAAATCCCAGAACACAAATAATTTTGGGGGGAGCTAGGTCGCCACCTTTTGAAATATTTAAAGGGACAAGACAGGGCTGTCCTTTGTCGCCCCTTTTATTTAATATTGCTCTAGAACCGCTAATTCGTTTCCTTGATCAATCCAAGTCAATTTCGGGAATTACCATTAATAGAAGACATCTCAAGGTATTAGCCTTTGCCGACGACTTATTACTAATTTTAAAAAATCCTGAGTCCTCACTTAAGGTTGTTTTTGATTTATTCCGAGACTTTCAGTCCTTCTCTGGTTATACAATTAATGTTGAGAAATCGGAAGTAATGAATATTTATGGTTCTTTTTCTAAATCTTTACTTAAGAAATTCCAACTTAAAAACCCAAAGAATCCGATCAAATATTTAGGATTAATTATTCCATCAGATCTAAATAATTTATATTCTTTGAATATCACTCCAGCCTGTCAAAAGGTTTTTTCCATGTGTGAAAAATGGGCTAATTCTCCCCTTAATATAAAGGGACGAGCACTCTTTTTTAAATCTTTGTTATTTCCCAAGTTAATATATCCATTAATTAATCTCCCCTTGCTTATAAAACATTTTGATATTAAGAAACTTGACTGTGCCTTAAATAAATTTATTTGGAATGGTAAAAAGGCAAAAATTACACTTCATAAATGAAGAGCTCCAGCTAAACTAGGAGGGTTAAATCTTCCTAACTTTAGAGCTTTTAATTTATCAGCCCTCACTAGATACTGTATTGAGTGGATCTCTCAAGGCAATAAATTTACCAACCCTGACATCGAGATCTTTCAAGAACCCTTCTTTGATATTTTATCTGTTTTACATAGCAAATGGGGTAATGTTCCTTGTGACTTTAAAAGGAATCCTCTTTATCGTGATTCTATTTTTGTGTGGAAACATTTATTCTCTCAACATGGGTATAGTTATACAGAAACCCCTTTCATGCCAGCAAAGCTCTTACTTAAACCCTCAGATTATCAAAAGTCTGATTCCTTTCTGCTAAGAGAAATTTACTAGTCTTAGTTAAAGACTTATTTGATCCACATAAGAAAACTTTATTGTCTTGGTCAAAACTCAAAAATGAGTACAAGCTTAATGAATCTGATAGATATTATTACTTGTCAATGCGGTCTTTCTCTACTGCATGATAAAAACAATTTGATTTTAGCTGACCACAAGCAGATGATTTGGCAGAATTTTTGGAATTCCCCTGTTTGATTTCAATTAACTCTTTATCTAAAATTTTTTGGAATATTTATGGTACAGACTCACATCCATTATCTAAATCGTCCATTAAATGGACTGAGTTTTTACAATGTCAAGTGTCTCCCTCAGATTTGGTGAAATCTATTAATACTTATAATAAATTAATTTTGCCAGAGAGTTGGAGAATACAACACTTTAAGCTTATTCATTTAGGATATGGGAAAATGTTTGCTAAAAGTACCTCTAATAGTCCTATATCATTTTGTCCTAAATGTGACGAGACTAATGTGTCAATTTTTCATTATTTATGGTCCTGTCCAAAAATTAACCTTTTTTGGAGGGAAGTTACTAATTTTTAAATTCTAGACTGAAGATAAAAATTAAACTATCTCCGTGTATTGCTTTACTGCATCTAGATATTAATATGCTTTCTGCAAATCCTAAGTCAAATATTATCTCCCATGAAAGTAAATTATTGACTTCCTTTTTTCTAGCTGCTTCTAGGAAAGCTTTATTTCATTTCTGGTTACAAAAGGAACCCCCCTCATTATCAGACATCATCTCTTATATGAATCAGCTTACTTGGCAAGAAGCCTTAATAACTAAAACTAAAGGAAGTATTTCCAAAGATTCTTTCAGGCTGGTTTGGTCTCCTTATTTTGAAATCTGTAACTCCAATACTGGCGATCAAATAATGCGCTTTCTTCAATAGTTAGATGACCTATCTGACACTCCAGATGATAAATGGGCTTTTTCTTTTTTTTATTACTTGTGCATCCACTGGCTTAGTTAATTTTTAGTTCGTTTTTTGTTATTTTTCATGAATGATATAGTTTTGATACTATCATGCCATTGTCTCCTTTGCAACATATTTTCTTCATCTGCATAACATTTGTTGTCATTTTGATTTCATTTGTTTAATATGAAAATCAAATAAAATATTTTAAACTATAATAGAATGAATGTGAACAAGTGCCAGGGCCAGATGGAATATACCCATGGGTACTAAGAGAACCTAGTTCAGTTTTAGATCAGCCTCTATTTCTAGTTTTCTGACTCTTTCATCTGGTATGGTGCCTATGGATTGGAGGAAAACTGGTGTAATTCATATATTAAATAAGGGATTACAATGTCAGCCCGGCAATTATAGGCCAGTAACTTTGACGTCCAGTGGCGGAACTACTGGGGGAGCAGGGGGTGCGAGTGGGCCAGGGCCCGCACCCCCTCAGGGCCCCCCGGCAGCCTGAGCGCCACTGACAAATGCGGCCAAATGCGGCCGCACATAGGTGGGCGGGCCCGGCTGTGCATCACGCACCAGGGCCCGCCCCCCTCTAGTGATGCTACTGTTGACATCTGTGGTGGGCAAATTATTTGAAGGCTTGTTAAGGGATCACATTCAAAATGTTGTCCTAGTGAATGTCATTATGAGCAGCAATCAGCATGGCTTTATGAAGGATAGGTCATGTCAGACTAATTTGATTGCTTTTTATAATGAGGTAAGTAAGATTCTGGACAGTGGGGGGGCAGTAGATCTATTTGGATTTTGCCAAAGCGTTTGATACTGTGCCCCACAAATGACTGCTTTCTAAACTAAGGTCTGTTGGGCTTAATGAAGTCGTTTACACATGGATAGGAAACTGGCTACAGGATCAGGTACAGAGGGTGGTTGTTAATGGGACATTCTCTACTTGGAGTAAGGTTCTTAGTGGGGTCCCCCAGGGCTCAGTATTGGGGCCACTTTTATTTAACTTGTTCATTAATGACTTAGGGGAGGGTGTTGTAAGTAATGTATCAGTGTTTGCAGATGACACAAAATTATCAGCCCAATTAATTCCATCCAGAATGTGGCACTTGCAACAGGATCTTGACTAACTGGCAATCTGGGCAGCTAAGTGGCAAATGAGATTCAATGTTGATAAATGTAAAGTCCTGCACCTGGGATGTAACAATATCCACTTATACCCTTAATGGGACTCCACTAGGCAAATCCATAATGGAGACGGAGCTTGGAGTCCTTGTAGATAATAAACTTGTCTGTAGCAAGCAATGCCAGTCAGCAGCATCAAGGGCAAATAAGGTCTTGAGTTGTATTAAATGGGGCAGAGAGTCACGGGAGGAGGGGGTCCCACTGTATAGAGCACTGGTAAGGCCCCATCTAGAATATGCCGTACAGTTTTGGTCTCCATCACTCAAACAGGACATTATTGTATTAGAGAGGGGACAGAGAAGGGCAACTAAGCTGGTAAAGGGGAAATCTTAGCTATGAGGAAAGACTGGCCAAATTGGGGATGTTCACTCTGGAGAAGAGGCGCTTAAGGGGAGATATGATAACTATGTATAAATATATAAGGGGATCATATAATAATCTCTCTAATGATTTATTTACCAGTAGGTCTTTCCAGCTGACATGAAGTCACCCATTCCGATTGGAAGAAAAGAGGTTTTGGCCAAATATTGGGAAGGGGTATAAGGAAGGGTCGGATGCTTTATTCTCCAGTAGCTCCTCCCAGCAGACAGGAGGGAGCCAATGAGATTAGAGGAGGGAAAGGGGTGTTACAAGGAGAGCTGGGAAGTGAATCAGTGGTACAGGCTGATACATTAGATAGGTACAAGAAAGGGTCGGATGCTTTATTCACCAGTAGCTCCTCCCAGCAGACAGGAGGGAGCCAATGAGATTAGAGGAGGGAAAGGGGTGTTACAGGGAGAGCTGGGAAGTGAATCAGGGGTACAGGCTGATACATTAGATAGGTACAAGGAAGGGTCGGATGCTTTATTCTCCAGTAGCTCCTCCCAGCAGACAGGAGGGAGCCAATGAGATTAGAGGAGGGAAAGGGGTGTTACAAGGAGAGCTGGGAAGTGAATCAGTGGTACAGGCTGATACATTAGATAGGTACAAGAAAGGGTCGGATGCTTTATTCACCAGTAGCTCCTCCCAGCAGACAGGAGGGAGCCAATGAGATTAGAGGAGGGAAAGTGGTGTTACAGGGAGAGCTGGGAAGTGAATCAGGGGAACAGGCTGATACATTAGATAGGTACAAGGAAGGGTCAGATGCTTTATTCACCAGTAGCTCCTCCCAGCAGACAGGAGGGAGCCAATGAGATTAGAGGAGGGAAAGGGGTGTTACAGGGAGAGCTGGGAAGTGAATCAGTGGTACAGGCTGATACATTAGATAGGTACAAGGAAGGGTCGGATGCTTTATTCACCAGTAGCTCCTCCCAGCAGACAGGAGGGAGCCAATGAGATTAGAGGAGGGAAAGGGGTGTTACAAGGAGAGCTGGGAAGTGAATCAGTGGTACAGGCTGATACATTAGATAGGTACAAGAAAGGGTCGGATGCTTTATTCACCAGTAGCTCCTCCCAGCAGACAGGAGGGAGCCAATGAGATTAGAGGAGGGAAAGTGGTGTTACAGGGAGAGCTGGGAAGTGAATCAGGGGAACAGGCTGATACATTAGATAGGTACAAGGAAGGGTCAGATGCTTTATTCACCAGTAGCTCCTCCCAGCAGACAGGAGGGAGCCAATGAGATTAGAGGAGGGAAAGGGGTGTTACAGGGAGAGCTGGGAAGTGAATCAGTGGTACAGGCTGATACATTAGATAGGTACAAGGAAGGGTCGGATGCTTTATTCACCAGTAGCTCCTCCCAGCAGACAGGAGGGAGCCAATGAGATTAGAGGAGGGAAAGGGGTGTTACAGGGAGAGCTGGGAAGTGAATCAGGGGTACAGGCTGATACATTAGATAGGTATAAGAAGGGGTTGGATGGTGTTTAGCAAGTGAGGGAATACAGGGATATGGGAGATAGCTCATAGTACATGTTGATCTAGGGACTGGTCCCATCGCCATTTTGGAGTTCAGAAGGAATTTTTACCCCTTTGAGGCAAATTGTAGAGGCTTCAGATGGGTTTTTTGCCTTCTTCTGGATCAAATGGCCGTTAGGCAGGTTAAAAAATAGTTAAAAAGTTGAACTTGATGGACGTGTGTCTTTTTTCAACCAAACTTACTATGTTACTATGTTACTACGTTACTATGTATAGATATGGGTTTTTCTGTATGGAATAAAGTAAGAATGGAACTGTAGCCACAGTTGGAGTTTCCATCGGATTATTTTCCCCCGAGTAGTAACTCCCTGTGCTTAATACATATTCATACTGGGGATGGCTGACATTTTGTTCCTTCCTTGCCACAACACTTAGCCCAACTCTATAATCAATTTTGCCTAAAGTTTCTTCTTCTTCTTCCAATTGATGGATTTGTGCAACTTTGTTACCATCAATCAGAAGGTTTCTTTTTGCTGAAATCAAATGATTTGCTTTAAACTCTATGGAAAAGGCCATTTGTGAATATTAGGTTTGTGCTTAATAAATGTGACCCCTGATCAATAGAGAGAGATGAAAAGACAACAGGTGTATATGTGTATCATATCTTCATCCAAGAATAAAGTGCTGAGATGAATTCATTGGATAAATCCATTGAATGAAAATTCAGGAGCTCAGTAATTGACTGAATTCTGCTAAAATGACAAGTAAAAGTGTCTTGTGCAAGACTTCAATTCATAATCCAAGTGCTGATGAAATCACTTGAAATCACTTGAATTCACTGCAATCCATGAAAAGATCATCAGGTAAACTGAGTGTTCTGATGAGAGTAGAAATTCCAGAGATTCTCTCAGCAGCGCCACCAGTAAATAGTCCACGTTCAAAAAGTTCTGCATGAAGGAAAGTTAAAAAGATGAAATTAGAAAAAGTAGAAGAAGTTGTAAAATAACAAATAGTGGCCTATGCTCATTTGCAGGGGACTGGGATTTTTGTGATAGTTTTGTGGGTGGGCTTTAGCATGCTCAGCACATACACACATACACAGCACACAATTGTAACAATTAAACACACACATATACACATATCCACTTTTGTTTTGTATAAAGTATTAGCCTAATAATAGTCAAAAGCAGTGATGTCATAATGTTCAAAATAATGAAGTGATGTCATAATGGTTAAAATAAATGATGTCATAATGGTCAAAAGTAGGAACTGATGTCATACTGGCCAAAAGCAGTGATGTCACAATGGTCAAAAAGAAGGAAGTGATGTCATAATGGTCAAAAGCAATGATGTCATAATGGTCAAAAGCAGGAAGTGATGTCATAATTGTAAAAAGTAGTGATGTCACAATGGCCAAAAAACAGAAAGTGATGTCATAATGGTCAAAAGCAGTGATGTCATAATAGTCAAAAGCAAGCTTAGAGCATTCAGTTCCACTCTTGTATCATTTGCGGTTTAGCTTCTGACCAGACTGGTTGTATCATCTGATCAGTGTTAATCGCATTTACTTTGTTTTACTATATATATATATCTATATATATATATCTATATATACATAAATATATATATATATCTGAACAGAGATTTTCATCTTATTCATCTATTAACAACAATTGGTAAGTATATCGCTTTATGTAGCAAAATTACTTTTTTACCTGAGATATACAATTCTATATTATCCACACCTA
The DNA here is from genome assembly GCA_038501925.1 of Xenopus petersii. Lineage (NCBI taxonomy): Eukaryota > Metazoa > Chordata > Amphibia > Anura > Pipidae > Xenopus > Xenopus petersii. The sequence continues at coordinate 1,427,719 of CM076684.1, read as the reverse complement.
CTATATTTAATATAAATTTACCCACACCAGCATTGATTCAGCAGACAGAAGCATTTCTCTCCGGAGAGATAAAACAGTGTTGGTAAATGCATAATAATCACAGTGTGTTTAGAGTTAGGCTGGGGCTCACTTCTGGTTTAGGGGATTAAAATAAGATATGGAAATACATTAGGCAAATTGCATGGCACTGAGGGGGTTATTTATCAAAGGTCGGATGTCAAATTTTTATACCTCGATTTAACTTGAATGACCTTGAATAACCTTGAATGAAATTAAATGAACTTTAATGAACTCTAATGAACTTGAGTGACCTCTAATGAACTCAGAACTTGAATGGTATCTTATTTAAAGGAACAGTAACACCAAAGAATGAAAGTGTTTTAAAGTAATGAAAATATCATGTTGCCCTGCACTGGTAAAACTGATCTGTTTGCTTCAGAAACACTACTATAGTTCATATAAACAAACTGCATTGTTTGATGTTACGCTTCCTAATAAAAAACTCTAATGGTAAAAACTTGACTCAATGAGTTTGAGTTGTGAAACCCAAAAACTCAAATTGATTGAGCTTTTGGTATGAAAGAATCACTTGAATTGATCGAGTTTTTATGCAAAACCTGAGCATCATGAAGGCTATTAAAATTAAATGGTTCAAGGGACCTCCGTCATTGACTCGTACATGAACTTGGCAGGTTTTAGATGGTGTATTTTTGGATTTGAGCTATTTCCATGGTTGGGGTATAATAATTCAAGTTTTTATATGGTGAGATGAGGCTTTATGAAACGTTCACGACTCTGAATAATAAATGGAAATAGTATAGTAAATGTTGGTTATGGAACCATTATCAAACCTTATTTTAGCTTATTGGATTCTGTGGGGCCCATTTGCCAACAACCAAATTGCAAGTTTTCCACTAATCATGAAAAATGTGTAATTTTCCAAAGTCTAAAAAAGCCTTTAATGTCAAGTTAGCAACTACAAGTTGTGGAGGTGCAATAGAAGTCAATGGGACATGTGCTGATCCTATTGGACCATTTTTAGCCATTTTTTAACAAAAAATTTGAGGTATTTGGATTTTTTTGCTCTGAATTGTCTAAAAATGTAATTTTTTTTTAGAGGTTTTCAATGCATTTGGATTTTTTTAGCGCATTGTTCAACATATTTTTTCATTCATACTTTTTCTAATTGGAACTTTTAATCAATTCAATGACAATCTGGATTTTAAAGTTTAGGGGTGGTTTCAAAACCATTAAATCTGACCTTTAATAAATAAGCCTCCACAACTGGTGCAGCGGAACTTCCATATCAAATGTTCATTATTTCCAAAGAAAAATAAAGGATAAAAGTCTGACATACAGATGCAGCCACTTTGGTTTGTCTGTTTGACACAGAATAGCTAATCACAGATATCCCATTTATCTCATTTAACACAGAAAACTGCGTCACAACATCCCATCTAATTAAAGCATTCACCATTGTGAACAATGGAGCTTTGGTATGCTAATGAAAAGGTTAAATGCATTAAATGAGTTAAGATGACTTAAGATAACACAGTTTCTTCAATTACCCCTGAGTCATGACGCATTTAACTCACAAATCCAAGTGGCTTCATCTGTAAACTCACTGCTATATGTTTCTATTCTTTATGTTACAGAAAATGTTTCGAAGACTTAGAAAAGCTTTGAGCAAGTTTTTCAGACCCCGCAGAAGGGTAAGTTTACTAATAGCTTTTTTAGCATAATAACCCAAGAAGAAAATGCACTAGGAACAAATTGTTTGTAACAAATATAAGAATGTTTTACTCTTTCACTGTAATGAGTGATTGCACTGGGGAAGAATGATATTTATAACTGTATTATTAGTGAATTCATTAAGAATAATTAATATATTGGGAAAATCATTTATTCCTAAGATGAATAATAAAACATAAATAAAGTGGTAATAAATACTATTTTATATAAACTCATTCATATATACACATCCCATAATTATACTGGAATACACAGTTGTGTGGCCTCAATAGATAGAAAATGAGGGTCAGTCTGCTGCTTTATGTCTTTCAATAAAATAGTTCCTGAGTTAAAGTGACTCTGACCAATAACAAAGTCAAATTTAAATGATGTCGTTATTAAAAAGTCTCTTTTTTTATCTTTACAGGAAAATAAAAGCAGGAAGAACGATCCACCTGTTCAACTTCCTGAAATTCCTGAGGTTTTACTGACGGAAGAACCTGTGAAACTTCCAGGTATCAAATTGTTGTCACTGGTTTCCTGTTTGTTATTAGTGTTTGTGAGAATATTATTATGACCAACTTTTCATCACTTCCTAGTGAAAGTAAAAATTCTCCTTAAGGGGCAAGTTAACCCCCAAAAATAAAAATGTGCCCATTAAAAGAAAAAATAATTCTAAGCAACTTTCCAAAATACTTTTTATACATATTTTCAGTGCTTTTAAAGTTATTTATAAATACAATTGCTATTAGAAGCAGCATTTGCTTAACTCCTGCTTGTTACTTTCTAAACAATGTGGCAAAAGTCTTGGATCCCCAGAGACAGGTCTGATAATCAGCTGATGAACAGTCTGAGCCGTCAGGGCAGAGAATAGAAAGGGACAAACACTGCTTTCAATAGCAATACATAGACACATAACTGGACTCAACTCAACGGATAGTGCAAAGTTGCTTACAATTATGTTTTCTTTTATTAGGCAAAACATTCTTATTTGGGTTCACCTTCCCCTTAACGTTAAATGTGAGTGTGAAAAAGACACTTGTTTTGCAAGATGTTTCATTATTACAATTCAAACAAGAGCCATTTGCACAGTATTCTGTCCCAGGCACAACTACTTCTACACCACATGTCTGATATAGCACTTCAATCACTGGACTATTTCTTCCAGCATTTATTGTCTATTTAATATTCATATTTTATATTAATATTCTCTTTTTTATGCCACTATGTCTTCTGAAAATAAACAGGACTGGCTTAATATATATAATGAGTGACATTAGACTGAACCAGGTATTAAGTTAACCAGTTTTCTATCAGTAGACCTGTCACACCAGTATCTGTTGTTATATAGATTATTAGATCCCATGCACATGTTATTAAACAATATTCTTCCATATTCTCAGAATATCCAGTGCATGCAGCTACTCCTGCAGTAGAAGTTGAAAACATCGTGTTGTCACAGGAGCACAAGGATGTAAAGAGGAATTCATTAGAGAGTGTTGCACTCAAATCTACTAGTGTAAGTGCATTGCATTCATATTTAAAGGCCATTTCCACTATACAAGTGACTTTGATTAAGAAAACTGCCCTTACATTAGGGACAAAGCATATACAGTATATAAAATATCTTCATTAGCCAATCAAAGACATGTTGGGAATGTAATAATGCCGAGTTAGATCTTAAGCACAAGAACAAGAGCCGGTGTCTGTAGGGGCCTATGGCTTATGCCAATTCTTATAAAAGGGGGTCATTAACTGTAAAAACAAAGCACATTGCTGGTGAATGGTTCTCTCTCTCACCACTATATACATTATGCAGGAAATAAAAATATAAATAACATACAAATCAGTCCCATGTGCTTGGTTCTGTGATATCAGCCAAACTGGCAGCAAATAGGCAGAACCCTTTGATTTCTCTACTTACTCCCCTGTTTTAAGAGGAAAGCCAAGTCTTGATAAAAGTAAACCCATAGGGGCAAATTTACTAAGATGCAAAGTTGCGCCAGGTGCAACTTCGCCACACTTCGCCGCACTTTGCCGCATTTCGCCAGGCGTAGTTTTGCCAGGGCTCCGCAAATTCACTACAATCCGAAGTTGCGCACAGGGGTAGCGTAAGGTTGCGAAGTTGCACTAGCGTTGATTCGCTATATAAAGCGAAGTTACGCTAGCGAAGGCTAATTTGCATACGGCGCGAAATTCAAATTTCAATGGAGGAACACGTATCAGCACTACAAATGCCTAGAAAACCTTCAAATCAGCAAATATAAATGTTATTTTGCCCTACACATGTGCCCACTGTCTAGGTAAGTTGCCATGAGTCAGGAAATGTAGGGGGGAAGGAGGGGAGCCCCAAAAATTTTTCGATCTTTTTCAGCCCATCAGCCATCATGTAGAAAACACGCCAGCGTTTTTTTGGGACTTAGAAAAAAAACTTAACTTTTTTTTAAACAATCCCTATCTACTCTATTGCGCTTCGCCAGGTCTGAGGTGGCGAAGGAAGTCTAGCGTAAAAGGTAGCGTTCAGTACACTGCACGCGTTAGTGAATTTGCGTAGTTTCGTCGATAGCGAAACTTCGCCTGGCGTAAGGTTGCAAAGTAACACTAGCAAAAGTACGCCAGCGTTCGTTAGTGAATTTGCGCAGTAGCGAAAATGCTAAACGCTAGCGAATTAACGCTAGCGTTCGGCGCTTCGCATCTTAGTGAATTTGCCCCATAGACTGGATTTTTCTCTGAATAGAGACACAATGTAAGTTTAAAGGATTGTATAATATATATATATATATTCCTTTTTGATCTTTATAGGATTCCATCAGCAGCTGTGAAGCTGCTCTTATCAACCCTCATGGAAACCACCATGAGAAGGAACAACAGGGTGTAGAAAAGGAAACACCAGAGAGTGAGGAATTAGTTAGTGAAGGAGAAGAGATAAAGGAACAAAAGGGTGTAGAAAAGGAAACACCAGAGAGTGAGGAATTACTTAGTGAAGAAGAAGAGGTAAAGGAACAACAGGGTGTAGAAAATGAAACACCAGAGAGTGAGGAATTAGTTAGTGAAGGTGAAGAAGTAAAGGAACAACAGGGTGTAGAAAAAGAAACACCAGAGAATGAGGAATTAGTTAGTGAAGGAGAAGAGATAAAAGAACAACAGGGTGTAGAAAAGGAAACACCAGAGAGTGAGGAATTAGTTAGTGAAGGAGAAGAGATAAAGGAACAAAAGGGTATAGAAAAGGAAACACCAGAGAATGAGGAATTAGTGAGTGAAGGAGAAGAGGTAAAAGAACAACAGGGTGTAGAAAAGGAAACACCAGAGAGTGAGGAATTAGTTAGTGAAGGAGAAGAGATAAAGGAACAAAAGGGTGTAGAAAAGGAAACACCAGAGAGTGAGGAATTAGTTAGTGAAGAAGATGAGGTAAAGGAACAACAGGGTGTAGAAAATGAAACACCAGAGAGTGAGGAATTAGTTAGTGAAGGTGAAGAAGTAAAGGAACAACAGGGTGTAGAAAAAGAAACACCAGAGAATGAGGAATTAGTTAGTGAAGGAGAAGAGATAAAGGAACAACAGGGTGTAGAAAAAGAAACACCAGAGAGTGAGGAATTAGTTAGTGAAGGAGAAGAGATAAAGGAACAACAGGGTGTAGAAAAGGAAACACCAGAGAGTGAGGAATTAGTTAGTGAAGGAGAAGAGGTAAAGGAACAACAGGGTGTAGAAAAGGAAACACCAGAGAATGAGGAATTAGTGAGTGAAGGAGAAGAGGTAAAAGAACAACAGGGTGTAGAAAAGGAAACACCAGAGAGTGAGGAATTAGTTAGTGAAGGAGAAGAGATAAAGGAACAACAGGGTGTAGAAAAGGAAACACCAGAGAGTGAGGAATTAGTTAGTGAAGGAGAAGAGATAAAGGAACAACAGGGTGTAGAAAAGGAAACACCAGAGAATGAGGAATTAGTTAGTGAAGGAGAAGAGATAAAGGAACAACAGGGTGTAGAAAAAGAAACACCAGAGAGTGAGGAATTAGTGAGTGAAGGAGAAGAGGTAAAGGAACAACAGAGTGTAGAAAAGGAAACACCAGAGAGTGAGGAATTAGTTAGTAAAGGAGAAGAGGTAAAGGAAAAACAGGGTGTAGAAAAGGAAACACCAGAGGGTGAGGAATTAGTGAGTGAAGGAGAAGAGAAAAAAGAACAACGGGGTGTAGAAAAGGAAACACCAGAGAGTGAGGAATTAGTGAGTGAAGGAGAAGAGAAAAAAGAACAACAGCGTGTAGAAAAGGAAACACCTGAGATTGAGGAATTTCTGAGAAAAGGAGAAGATCAAAAGGATGAAAAGGGAGAAGAAAATAAAACACACGAGAGTAAGGAATTAGTAAATGATGAAGGAGGTAGAAAGGAAGAAGAGAGCGTTAAAATAGAAATTGAAACACCCAAGAGTGAGGAATTAGTGTTCCAGCAACAGGAGAAGACTAAGTATGTTCTACTAGTGCCTGGATTTTGGTTGCTTTTCAATCCTTTTTGTTACACTAAGACAAACACATAGCAGCTCCTTAAGAGGAATAATCCTTTTGTAGCACATGAACATTAGTTTGAAGTGTGGCAGTGGCCCATTTATATTTATTGCACCACAAGCACATTTCAGGTTGGAGCTTCAATTCATCATTTATAGAAGGGAGACACCCCCAAAAATGGTTGTGGTTCTCATCACTGGCCTCTCTGCACCTTCCCACTATTTGTTACCCAGGAGACTGCTGAGATCAGAGGGGCCAAGTGATAGAACTAAGTTACATAAAGTTTATCACTTGATGATCGGGATGATTTCACATTAAAGACCAGGCAGAGATTTTAGAAGGCATCATGTTTTGGATAAATACATGGGTTGCATTGCACTGGAACATACAAGTTCCACTAGTAAATACAATTTACCCCTATCATAAAATATAAAGATAATTCATCAAACACTTCCATGACCAGGTAAACTGGCCAAGCACTTTTATACAAGTCATTGGACTCCAAGGTGATTTCTAGTATCCTCATATTTAACAGGGGCTACAGTATTCATTATAAAGTGCCAGTGAGTCATGTGACAGAAATGACATCACTGAGCAGAGATTATAACTGATGACATCACTAAGCACTGTTTAGAAGGATATCATTTACAGGGTTTCTCTGGCTGTTGTGTATTATATATGTATTTAACACTTTTCAATGTGCTTTCAGAGTGTCCAGAACATCCATCGAGGACTATGACCTGCAGAAGTTACTTGGTGAAGGCGGCTTTGGAAAAGTGAGTTGATCTGTCCTTAAATAAGATAAAAACACAAATGAGCAAATCTCTGGTTACTGAATGCATTTTCTTCACTGTTTCTATCACTCCAGGTATACCTTGCCCAGCACAAATCTTCTAAGGAAAAGGTTGCCATCAAGGCATTAAAGAAGGAAGGCTTACAAACAACTAAGCATGTTATAAGGTGAGTTATAGGGGAATGAATAGGGATATTTTGTATCTGTTGGGGGCCAAGCAGTTGGACATTATGCAGTTTAAATAGAGAGCCAATCATTTAGCCAATGAGTGGAAATTTAATGTCATATTCTTGTATTTGTTTCATTTTCAGGCTAAAACTAGAGAAGACCATCCTTGAAGAGGCTGAAAGAGAGAAGAACCCTTTCCTTGTTGGCCTATATGCCTCATTTCAGACCAAACACCACTATTGCTTGGCAATGGACTACTGTGCCGGTGGTGAATTAACTACCTATATGAAACCCCGAGCCTTTCCAAAGGAGACAGCAGTGTAAGTAACATTCTACTGTTAGGGACCTTCTAAGGGGTAAGATTTGTGCAGCACAATAAGTCCTGTACCCATGCAGTGCCATTGGAATGGGACCTGCTGAACATCTCATGCTGAGCTGCATATAGGGGGCTTCTATTTGCTCCCCCAGAACCATTCACAGACAAATTTCTGTTTTCCATGGGGAAATCTGCTCTATGTTCTCCCAATTGGGACGAAAGTGTCAGGTCTGTCCGCTCTGGTGCTAAAAAGGGTAACTGTGCATTGGAAATAGAGAGCCTGGCTCAGTGAATAGAGATTCAGCAATAGTCACATTGTGCTGCATTTCTACATCAATAATATTATGTTTAGGAAACAACTCACATGTCTTTTTTGCTTTTTCTTTGTAGATTTTACGCCGGCTGTGTTGTTTTAGGCTTACAGTTTCTGCACGAAAGACACATTATTCACCGGTAAGTATGAAGGAAATTTTACTAGCCACGTGCCCTTAAGGCAAACATGATTTATTCTCACGTGTCGTTAGATATTATTATAGCCAATTCTTCTTTCCTAAATGTGTGATAATCGTGATATTTTCTTGTTTAAATAATGTCCCTGTACTAAAGTTATAATGTTCTTTTGTATTATTGCAGAGATATAAAGCCAGATAATATCTTGCTGGACCGTGATGGCTACGCCAGGCTCGCTGATTTTGGCATCTCCAAGAAAAGTAAGATTTGGATTTTTCTGGGGGGAGAGTCAAGAAAATACATCAGTCCAGGGCCTATTATATTTGAGAGCCACATACCACATTTAAGTCTATCAGTCTTGGTACAGCTCACTGTTTAGTTTTATATGTAGCAATTTATCTTACCATGCGCCTGATGTGCAACTAGTACTCACCCTTGTAGGAGATAAAAACACAACAGGAGGGCAAGTAACATTGTGACTACTGCCCATTGTAAGACAATAGCACCATAACCAAGGCAAAAACTGCCACCATAGCCAGTAACAAGCATAAATAAGAGGGAAATACATGTTCATTTATATTAATCTCTTAAGATTTCTAGTAGACAAGAACATTGGGAACATGAATTACACAAAAGTAAAAATGTAATGTATAAGGGGATGCTGATTTCCAGCTACATTATGTGTTGTCTCTGTTTCAGCTATGGGATTTGACGGCAGAACCCGCAGTAATATAGGAACCTGTTACTACATGGCCCCTGAAATCCTCCGTTTCCATGGCTACCAGAAATCCGTGGACTGGTGGGCACTAGGGGTGGTGATTTATCAAATGCTTCTCCACAAGGTAAGTGTCTGTTTCCAGTAGAATTGTTATTAGTTGTGCATGGAAAGTAGCGCTGCTCATGTGCATCTTGTGCATCTCAAGTGTGATTAGTACATATTTATTGTGTCCGTGTTGTCGGCACATTTTCTTTGGCCTGTCTATACATATATATGAGCCAATAGTGCAGCATCATTGGAACTGAATGATCAGCTTCATGTAGTATTAAACTGTAGAACACTAAAACTTAACCTCTTAATGCATTGTTTCCTTTGTAACCAAATACCATTGTTCTTCTGTAGAAGCCATTTGATGGGCGTAACATAGATCAGATTTTTATGAGCATCAAAAACAAGGAGCCAAAATACCCCAAAGAACTGGATGAAGACGCCACTAGTCTTATAGAAAAAGTAAGTGTCAGCAGTTTGTATACTGGGGCTGTTAGTCTTTGTGTTATTGGATATGTAAATGTCATTGGTATATAAAGTCAGTGTTTTCTGACCAATGAAACCATGTAGCAGGTTGGCTTGTGAATTCAATGCAAACAGATGGGCAGATCCTGCTTTTGATCACAATGACATTTACTGTTTAACTGAAAAGCATTGAATAAGTGTAAATGATATATACTGTATATTAGAAACAGACGGATACATTTGCTTCTGGGTGTATAATGATATATACTTATATATATTTATAGCTCTTGAGGAAAGACCCAGACATACGGCTTGGAGCAAGCGAACGTGATGCAGAAGAACTAAAGGAATGTTCGTTCTTTAAGGTAAGTTTATATTTAACACATCTTTAGAACAGTCAGCATAAGAGAAATCAGTATATAGATTGTGACTGTTTGTTTTTTTATTGAGGGAGGGGTAGAAATCATTACAGATCAGCCCCCATATTTATAGCAAATGAGAATTGTAATGATCAAGCAGGGCAGGTGCAATAGGGGTGATTCACATTTGTAGTGCTTTGTCCCCCTAAACCCCTACTGTAAATATTGTCAGATGATTCTTGATTCTGGAATCAGTTGTAGAATATGACATAATTAGAGACTTTTATCTGTAGACATTTGTCTCAGTTATCAGCAGTTTTTAGTCCATCTGAGCCAGAGACGCACACAGTATAATATCTATGGGTGATGTTATTATATATATATATAGATTGCCAAGGCTAAACCCACTTAAACTGTACAACATGTGCTCCAACTTGACTACATTATTAAAGTTATTGTATCCCAGCAGCCATAATATTGTATTTATTGCCATTGATGAGAACTCTAAATCCCATCATGGAACATATGGATCATTTGGCTAATGCCATGTCTGCTTGCTATTGACTTATAGCTGTGAATTATCATTTGACATGCACAGGATAGTAACCTTGTTACATTTATACCCTATTTTGAAGAAACTGGACTTTGACGCCCTTTCAAAAAAACTCATCAAGGCCCCGATCATTCCCAAACAGAAAACACCTGGATGTTTCCGTAGAGTATTTTCTAGAGGTCCAAGACAGGTTGTATTATCTGGAGAACAATATAAACCAGCACTTAAATTTGTGGAGAAGGAATTTGGAAACTTTGCTTGTTCTCCACTTTCACAATGATGGAATGCCGACCATCTTCACCAGGGTTGGACTGGGGGAACCCCCTCTGTCCCGCCTTTATGAGCCGGCGTGCTGTGCTGCGTGTGCATGAGCGCCGCGTGTATTGTCCTTTGTCAGGCAGTAGCAGCAGGAAGAGGGTGCGGATCTGACCCACAAGAGCCAGGGGCCCGCCAGGTTTTTTCCTGGAGTCCCACCGGCCCAGTCCGACACTGAAATCCTGGCAAAGAAAAGGTACAATATATCATTGAGGTAAAGAACGGGACATCGATGTGGTCAAGATCAGACTAGAAGAAGAGCTTACAAGGTGACCAGGTGTAGAAGACAGGCCTAGGAAGAGGAACATCAAGCTACTATGACTTACAATAATCCCCTTTTTTTTAAAAAAAACCCCTCCCTAACCCCCCCTGAGCCTACTGTTCCCTCTTATGATTGGCACCATTACTGCCCAGTGGCCTCTCAAACAGTCGGCTGAGGGGGTGTTGGTGCAATAAATCAATAGGTTCTCCGACCTGTTGATTCATTGCAACGACACCCAAACCCAGTTTAATGGCAGGCCATAGAGCCAAAGCAACTGGGCAACATTCAAACTCATGCTGGTGAGGGGGTGGGTGTGTGGGTGGGGGGAGGGTAAAAACTTTTGCTTTGCAGTAAGGGTTAAAAAAAGAATGTAATTTTGGGGATTATTGTAAGTTCTATTAAAAAGTCTTATTATACTTCTTAAATTACACAAAGTTCAATAAAAATCATTTTCTTTACAATAACCATGGGTTGTATATTTTGATGATTTGTCATTTTATGAGCATTTTAGTTGGGGGAAGCTTTGCCAATAATATATAGTTCTGTGTTACAATATAAGGGTTTTAGATTTAAGCCATAAGTGGTTATTATCAAAGAACAAAGATTATAGAACATGACGACACTGTGTATTTGCTACAGATACAGTTCTAATAACCTTCTTTCAGTAGCACATTGGGCATCCAACAGTATCTCACATTTGCTCTCAGACAATTTGAAAAAAATTGCTCTCTCTTTAGGAATTATTTCTAAGGGGGGGGGATTGCTCCAAGGGGATTCTCAGATCTGGGCTTGTCTCCCATTGTCTCCCATTGACCCAGCCCCATACTCTCTTGAGGTTTTCTTTAAGGCTATGGGTTAATATCTATGATGATCCTGACTGTACTGCCTCTGTGGAGTCTGCTATTCGTAACCTTAAACATGGTAAAAAGGAGGTAGAGGTTTATTGCACTGATTTTCATCATTGAGCAGCAGAGACAGGAAACAGCTGCTGTGACTCTTCCTCTTCACAGACAAGATTATGATTGTGCCATCGATTTGATCCCTGGGTTCAACTCTCCCAGGAGTAGGACTTTTCCGCTCTCTCTCCTTAAAACTTAGGCCGTGGAGGAGTATATTAAAAAGAATTTAGAAAGAGGGTTTATAAGGTCCTTTACTTCTCCCGCTGGTGCTGGGTTCTTTTCTGGTAATAAAAAAGATGGTGGTCTTTGACCTTCCAGAGGTCTAAATAAGGTCACCATTAAAAATCACTATCCCGTACTTTTAATCTCTGAAGCTCTTTGATAGAGTCAAGGATGCTACTATTTTAACTAAACTTGATCTTAGTAAGACTTCTAATTCAAATCCAAGAGTTTGATGAATGGAAGACCGCATTTAATACTTGGAATGGGCACTACGCGTATTTAGTAATGCACTTTGGGCTTGGTAATGCGCCCAACGAAGCCGGACATTCGGGTCATAGTAAAACCTGTTCCCTGATATCTCGTACACTCTGGTGGTCAACTATGAGGCAGGATGTTAAAGATAATATCAATTCCTGTGCTGTACAGTATATCAGCGCTCCATCTAGATCTGCACCATCAGGGTTACTACAATCACTTCCTATCCCTGACAGACCATGGACAAATATCGATTAATTGTCGATTTACCTCTCTCTAATGGGAATTCTGTCACAGATGTTACGGGTTTATTGGGCAGACTTTCTTTCTTGGGCTGAGTTTGCATATAATAATGCTACCCCTTCATCTACAGGAGTGTACCAGCTTAGTTGCCCTTCTCTGTCCCCTCTCTAATACAATAATGTCCTGTTTGAGTGATGGAGACCAAAACTGTACGGCATATTCTAGATGGGGCCTTACCAGTGCTCTATACAGTGGGACCCCCTCCTCCCGTGACTCTCTGCCCCATTTAATACAACTCAAGACCTTATTTGCCCTTGATGCTGCTGACTGGCATTACTTGCTACAGACAAGTTTATTATCTACAAGGACTCCAAGCTCCGTCTCCATTATGGATTTGCCTAGTGCAGTCCCATTAAGGGTATAAGTGGATATTGTTACAGTATATGTAGCAGCAAATACATTACACTACACAAGCCTGGGAAAGCTTCATAAAATAAAATAGAGGTGTTATTTTGCCCTACACATGTGCCCCCTGTATAATTTATGTGCCATATGTTAGGAAATGTAGGGGGGAAGGAGGGTACTTTTACAGCCTATCACCCTTAAAAAAGGAAAAGACGCCAGCGTTTTTTGGGACTTAGAAAAAGTTTCAACGTTTTTTTGAAGCAATCCCTATCTACTCTATTGCACTTCGCCTGGTCTGAGGTGGCGAAGGCAAGTCTGGCGCAAGAGGTAACGTTCAGTTAAAATGTGCAAGTTAGTGAATTACCGTAGTTATGTCCCTTCGTCATAGTGCAACTTCACCTGGCGTAAGGGTGCGAAGAAGCGCTAGAGTAGGTACACTTCGCTAGCGAATTTACGCCAGCACCTGTTAGTAAATCGGTGAAGTAACGAAATGACATCACGCTGGTGAATTTGCGCTAGCGTTAGTCACTTCGCCCTTTAGTGAATCTGCCCCATAGTATTTGTACCTGGATAGAAATAAACAAAAGGAATCCTGGGAATGAATTCCAAACAAGCTCCAAGAAAATCTCATTTACATGGGTTTATCCTATAGGCTAAAGCTCACCCACTGGGTTTTTAAAGCAGAAGCCAGGATAATAGCTGACTAATTATCCTGACTGATTATCCTGGCTTCTGCTATAAAAACCCAGTGGGTGAGCTTTAGACTACAAAGAGTGGTGGTAAATGGAACATTATCTAATTGGACCAGTGTTGTTAGTGGAGTACCGCAGGGCTCAGTACTAGGTCCCTTGCTTTTCAACTTGTTTATTAATGACCTAGAGGTACAAGAGGTAACATTCAGTAAAATCCACATCTTAGTGAATCTGCGTAGTTACGTCCATTCACCAGAGCACAAATTTGCCCGGCATACGGGAGTGAATTACCGCTAGAGTCTCCTTCGCTAGCGAAGTTATGCCTCACCCGTAGTAACGAAATGACTTCATGCTGTTGTCATGCTTTTTGCTAGTTAGTCACTTCACCTTTTTTTTTAATAGTTACTTTTTATTAAGTTTTCATTAACAATAAGAAAGAAGGAAATAAAGAAGTAAGGAAGAAGAAGGGTAGACATGGAGAGTATATGATGGAATTTCACAGTAGACTTATTTGGTCGTTGTTGCGGGTGAATCCAGCCAAGGAGACCATATACTTTTGAATTTCTGTGGACAGCCTCTGCCAATATACGTTAACTTATAAAGTTCCAGCTGGGAATTAATGAGATTAATGTTGGCCCCATCCAGTGTAGGGCTATCATTTTCTTGGCATAGAACAAAAGTGCTCTCATCAATAATCTTGAGTGAATTCTGGGTACCAGAGCATCTGTTACTCCCAGCAGGCAGGTAGCTGGGTTCAATAATTGAGGTAGAGCAAATTTGTCGGCTAAAAACTGCATTACTTTTTTCCAAAATTTCTGTATCTCTGGACAGTACCATATAAGGTGCATAAAATCCGCATCTGGTGAGTTGCAGCGAGGACATCTGGAAGGCTCTAGGCGGCCCATAAGTTGTAGTTTTTTGGGTGTTAAATATGTTTGATGTACAATTTTGAATTGAATGAGCCTGTCTCTTGTACTGATTTGAGGGAGATAGAGGTTGTCTTCTAACTCTTCCCAGTCATCGTGTTCTAAGTGAACTCCACTACTTTCCTACTTAAGTTTGACCCTGGGTCTGGGGTCGTATTTTTGAGATGCAATGTACGTGTATGTGTTGGATACTAGTTTCTGTTTCCCTGGTGAGCTTATTATAGTCTCAGCATTAGTCTGTTGTATTGTGGGTGGGGTGGAATGAAATTGAGCATGGTATAAATGTTGCAGTTGCAGGTGCAATATACCGACAGACCCGACGGTTCCGGAGTTTGCTGGAATTGTTCTAGAGTTTTAAAAATACCCGCTTGTGTTATGTGATAAAGTTGCTTGACTCCCGCTCTTGCCCAGAAGCCCCGCTTATAAATTTATCAAAGTTGCTTAGTGAAGCATTATGCCACAGGGGCATTTCTGGTGAGAGGGATTGTCTTTATTGGTAGATTTGTACATGTCCCATGATTTTTTAGTGGCATCTAACAAAGGAATTAATGGTGGTAAGGATTTTTTAGGCCTGTAAAGAGCATGATGTAATGATTCAATGGAACCAAAGTATAGGGCTTCCAACAGCGAGGCAGGTTTTTCAGTGTCAAATGTTTTCCAATTGGAGGCGTGTATTGCTTGTGTTGCTAGGTAGTATGATTCATAGTTAGGCATTGCTAAGCCTAGTTGTGTTGCAGGTTGCAAGTGTTGTTCGAGCTACTGTGATAGTTTTTGGGCCCACACAAAATCCGCTTGGGTGCGGTCTATTGTTTGTAGAGTTGATTTTGGTCATTAGTGAAGATATATAAAAATTTGGGAAGAAATACCACCTTACATATATTGATCCTGCCAATTTGAGTTAATAAGTAGACCATTTTGCAAGCGTAATTTTCATATGTTGTATAAGAGGTTGTATATTGAGAGAAATAAACGAGGTTGGATCCTTATGTACTAAAATTCCTAAGTAGTTGAATGTATCCACTGTTTTAAGGTTAATTGTCGGGTTTATTGACTGTAGCACACGAGTGGAAATATTTGAGATTTATCCCAGTTGATTTGCAGGCCAGAAAATTTCCAGAAAGTAGAGATAGCGTCTAAAGTAATTTCCAATGAATCCACTGGGTTGGCTAAGTGTAAAAGAGTGTCATCTGCGTATAAAGAGATTTTTTCTTCTGATCCTTTATATAATAGGTCTTGAATCTGGGGTTTTTGTCTAATTACAATGGCCATGGGTTCTATTGCCAACGCAAAAAGTAAGAGAGAAAAGGGCAACCCTGCCTGGTTCCTCTAGATAGGCTGAAGGGAGTGGATAGGACATCATTTTCTTTAAGTCTAGCTGTGGGTTTACTGTACATTACGCGAACCCATTTAATAAAGCCTGGGCCAATACCGAATCTTGTTAGTACTTCCCATAGATGTGGCCATTCAACAGAATTGAATGCTTTGGCTGTGTCATGTGATGCTTGTAGGTTAAAATATAGTCTGTGTATGTTAATTGCTGTTGATTTGGATGGAATGAAGCCAGATTGGTCTACATGTATCAGAGAAGTTATAGTTTTAATTAGTCGCCTTGCTAGGATTTTTGCTAATATTTTAACTTCAGAATTTAACAGTGATATTGGTCTATAGGATGTGCATTAAGGGCTATCTTTACCTGGTTTGGGTAACACTATAATAGTTGCTTCTGAGAATAAAGGGGGAAGTGCGAAATTTTCATATGCGTGCATGAATGTGTCTAGGAGTTTGGGGACTAGTTGTTTTATATGAAGTCTATACCATTCAATTCCGAATCCATCCACCCGGAGATTTTCCTGTAGACATAGCCATTATCACCTCTGCTATCTCTAATTGCGAAATTTGGTTGTCTAGATATTTAGTTTGGTGTTGGGATAGATGAGGAAGGATGATCTCGTTTAGATAGATGTGTAATTCTTCATTAGTGTAGAGCGCTTTGGATGTATATAAGTCCTCATAGTATGATTTAAATTCTTCTGCCATTTTTGTCTCCTAAGGCAAATGCTCTACTAGTAGAGTATAAAAGCTATTTTTTTGTGAGGTTTAGCCTGTATAATTCAACTTGTCTAAGGGCCATGATAAAGTTAGCATGATTTTCAGGGGATGGGTCAACTGTGAAATCTTGTTCGGCTTGTGCCAAACTGAGTTCAAGTGATCTTTAGTAATATTACGAGTTTTATTAATTGTTGTTATAAAGGCCCCCCGTAACACTGCTTTGCTAGCCTCCCAGGTTGTGCTTGGGTTTGCAGACCCTGAATTTACATCCCAGTAGTTCTGCAAAGCCACAGTAGAATCTTTAATGATTGTTTGGTTTTTGAGCCATATTGGAGAAAGTCTCCATTATTTGCTCTCTCTTACTTTAGTAGGAAGATCAGCCGAGGTTAAGATTAGATCTATGCGGGACAATGTGTGGTGTGTGGTCGAGTAGCAAGAGAATTCTCTATCGTTGGGATGTTTCCAATGCCGGACATCTGTTAGATTGAAGGCCTGAAGCCAATCTATCAGTTTTGAGGAGGAGGTATCAAGCCATGTATTATTTGAAATCTGCCAGATCTGTCAGTGCGCAGCCCTCCCAACTGAAATAAAAGGCCTTTCCTGATAAGAATTCAGGTACTTCTGCTGTAGGTGGAGTAGGTAGAATGGTATGCGTGTGTGACCCAGGGTTTTTTTTAGAGCAAGGACTTTTTGTCCTATTAAATGTGTTTCTTGTAATAATAAGATATGTGGATTATAAGTTTTCAGGTAATTAAAGACTAAGGCTCTTTTTATTTTGTCATTTAAGCCTCTGACTATCCATTAAATAATTTTGATGTCAGCCATTTTGAAGAAAGGTTATTTGTGAAGTTGTCTTACCAAATGGGTAGTCGCTGAGTAGCTTCCAGATGCCCCCGCTTGGTCGTATTATCATATCTCCATAAGCTACATGTCTAGAAAGAGAAAGTATAGAAGAAGGAGAAGAAAGAGTAGTAGAAGAAAAAGCAGTTACTAACACACAGTAGTACAATACCCAAAAAACCCTCCCACCCTGCCCAACCCTCCCCAAGTGGATGGGCCTTATACCCATAACTGGATTAACAGGGAAATGTGATTGCCACTACTTTTAGTAATAGAGCATTGCTCCGTGACCTAGTAAAGAATAAAGGAGATAACTGGAAAGGGAAGACGCCCCAGGGAAGGGAGCGTGGGGGAAGTAAACCCAAAGAAACAGTATAACAGAGAACCCTAATGCCATTCTGTGCAAGTAGTATATTCTAGAATAAATTGCAATAGAGTTCAAAGAGTTTGGATGCTAATCCTGACATTATAAAGATGTATCATAAAGATCAGCCCAATACTTGATGTATCTCCTCTTGTCGATTCTGATTGTATCCAATAGTAATTACTTATAGGTAGCGTCCTGGAACCTTGAATATTTAGGACATTACAAGTGTATGTACTGACAAAGTGTCCATGAACCTTTATGTGGCAAAGGTGGTCAATTAGTACACATGGTGCTTTAAGACAGGGGTGATACATATACCGTCACAGGGTTCCCACCCCTCGTAGAGTATTAATGCCAAATCAAGCACGCGGATCTTGTCTGGGTTTGGATTCAATCCATTCAATCGCTTCTTCAGGTGACATGAAAAAGGTGATCTGTTGGTATCAATTATTTTAAGCTTTGCTGGGTACAGCATTGCGTATGTCAGGTTCAAGTCTCTCAGTTTCCGCTTGACTGCTGTAAAGGAGTTACATTTAGGGATGGGCGAATTTTACCCGTTTCGCTTCGTCAAAAATTTGCCGCCGGCAAAATGTCGCCGACGCCCATTAAAGTCGGCGAAATTATTTTGACGCGCGTCTTTTTATTTTGACGCACAAAGCCTAAGGGCGTCATTTTTTCGGCGAAACAAGGTGAAAAGATTTGCCCATCCCTAGTTACATTGCTTTTGTAGTTGTGTGGAATAATCTGGATATAATACACAAAAGCCATGAATATCTTGTAAATTATATCCTTATAAACGGCTAATTCTGATGTCATCAGTTATAAACGGTGAGTTCTGATGTCATTTCTGTCACATGACTCACTGAAACTTGTGTTTTATAGTAAATAAAGTACCCCCTGTTGCAAAATATGAGGATATTAGAAGTTACTTCGGAGTTCCATGACCTGTATAAAAACACTCGACCTTCGGCCTCGTACTTTTATATGGTCATGAAACTCCTCGGTAACTTATAATATCCTTATATTTTACAAGAGGAGCTACTTTATTCACTATATAATGAGATGACTGCTTCGTTATGTTCCAGACGGCCAAGTCACTTCACCTTTTAGTGAATCTGCCCTAGTAAGTCTCTGCAAGTTTGTTGTTACCTGTTCCAGTTGTGGTGCCGCCCTGTGTTCCCTACTGACTCATTTAGCAGAGTGTGTTATTACAATTAATAGGAGTTTCCATTAGGAACATGACAACTGGATGTAGAGAGACACCGTAACCCCAAGATGTGTGACACTATACAAATGTAAAACATACAATTTATCAATTGCGATAGAGTAAATTATTTTTTATTTCTATATCTATAATATATATATTTCTCTCAGTCTTTACATTTAGATGTGTTTCCCCCTGTGGCTCCAGTGCCACATTATAGTCACCGAGATGCAGGTACTTTATGCCCTTTTCTGAGGGGCCACAAGCTCCACTATAAGGACTAAAGACAAGTTAAGTTGTGTAACTGCCCCAGGAATCCCCGTGCCACTCATTTATACCCACAGCATGACATGTAGAGAGAAGGGCAGGCAGTAACATGTACCAGCACCCCAACAGCCTTCACATTTTAAAAAGGTCAATGTTGGGAGTCATATGGGACTTATTAGTTATCATATTATTTAAACTGAACCAGTGCAGTTAACCAGAGCAACTACACAACATTGAAATTGCCTCCCACCCATGTTTATATGTAACCAACAAAATGAATGTGCCCATGCCCAGTACCCACTCATACTCAACACCTAGTACCAGCTCCACTCACACTCACTATCCAGTCCCCACTCACACTCACTATCCAGTCCCAGCTGTACTCACAGGCACCCACTTGAACACAGAGAAGGGGAGATGTAGGTGCAGATAGAAGGATTTATTGCAGGATAAAGCAGAATAATCACAAAAATAGACACAGTAACATGAGAGAATGATATCAGGACTTGCATGTTCATCTAGAGTCCATTAGCGTTACTGTCCCTTTAATATGTGCCCTCTCAGTGGTGCCAGTCTGACCCAGGTCCCTCCATGTCCCAGGCAGGGCGGGTCACTGAGCAGAACAGGACGGAGCTGGGAGGGATTGCTGGCTTAGTGGGTGCAGGGAATCTCCTCTGATTGCAGCTGTGGGATTAGTATCATGGCAGGATCAGCAGAAGGGGGATCTCCAGCTGGGAATCAAGCAGCTCTAGGGGGTCTCTCAGCCAGGCCGGGAATAGGTGCTGGGAGTAAGTGCAGGACACTGGCTGCTCAGATGGAGGCTCCTGATGTTCATTCAGTATCAGTGATGGGTTTCATAGAACTCACTTTGTCATTCCAGCCAAGAGGGACATAGTTTGGCACCTGATCTCCTGCCACAGTGATAATTCTCTTCCCTCTGTAATAATCCTCTTCATACAGGATCCAGGCTCCACTGTGTGTCTTGTGAGAAGAAGCCATGTTATCTAACAGATAAGGTTTCAGGGAATCTGCAGACTTTTCCAGGGGAACCATCTTCCCCCCATAGTTGATATGCTCATACACAGTGATCTTGGGAGTGAAGAAGCCTCCACGAACCACCCTGAACTGAGCTGATCTTATTGGCAAAGCTTGGGATGGAGTTGTAGGTTCCTTCTTTATAGTTAAAGAATTCCCCTTGGTATTTGGTTTCAGTAAAGACGATCCAAGGGTCCCCAATGACTTTGAGGGACTGGGCACGTTTCAGGAAGCCGACAGTGGACAAGTCAGGACTATCTGCCTGTAGAGAATGAGAACGTCCCTTAAGGTTGGGAAGTGCATACAGCTCAATGGTGTTACTCATCTTGCCCAGAAGTGTGTGAGTTCTGTTTCTCTATAGGATTAGAATCAGATTGATGGATGGGTCCCGGGGGCCCCTCACTTTATACTCTGCCTGGTGGGTGGGACAAGGTTTCTGTGGAACAAAGAATTGTGCAACTTCCAGTTCTCAAGAATCCAATATAAATCTTATTTGAGCTGCAGTGAAATGATTATTAAATAACTTGGCACAGGAATAAAGAATAAAACAATTGACTAAACAATAAAAGTGGAAGTTTAACAAATCACGTCCCTCATGGGGTTCCTGTTCCTTTAACTTTTTCCCTGCCAGACAATTCTACTGCCAAACAGTTTTTAGACATTTTGCACTCATTACATTTACTTAGAATTTTTGACAAGAAAACCTACATGAAACAAGGCAAATTAGATATCATTGTTTCCGTAGTGAATTGGGCTTGAATACTGAAGCGACATTTTGTACTTTTATTGGAGATATAACAAAAATTTTGAGTGAAATATGTCCATTATTAGGTATAGCACGTTGTCTGATTTGCAGGTAAATGAACGTTTATCTGATGTTCCTGTGGACGGTGCGGTATTAGTACCCGGTGCTATAGCTAATAATGTGCTGGAAATGCCCCACTACAGGACTCTATGTGGGAGAAACAGGACAAACACTGCGCCACAGATGAACTCCCACGGGTGGAACATCAAACATGGCAACACAGATGCCCCAGTGGCAGCACATTTCTGCAGCAATACCCACAGCATCAAAGATCTTTGGGTCACAGTTTTAAAGGGTAACCTCAAGACACAACAGGAGAAGAAGGAGTGGGAATTCAAACTCATGAGAAAGTTTAACACCCTAGTGACAGAAGTTTTATGTCCAGATATGACTTTAACTAAGGGATTTGTGTGATCAGATCTTTACGTCTATGACCAGCTTAAGGGGCCTGTGAGCTCCAAAAGCTTACAATTGTTACTTATTCAGTTAGCCAATAAAAGGTATCAACAAACTTTACATTTTTTGCATTTTTTAAATGGCTGCCATGGTAAAGCATCTTAAAACATTGGAACACAACAGATAAGGTCACGTTAACATCTCTAGGTTAATGTGGCATATCTATGATAGAAGTAACCCCATAAGTTAGTTATTTTTATCAACCACATGCCACTAGGTTTTTAGCTGTGATGTAGTTCTTGCTATAAATGTAGCTGCCGTCATACAGTTCATCCTAAAACACATTATTTTTTTTGGAATTATTTTTTTATTCCAGAAACACCACCAAAGTCTCAAAATCAGAAGGGAATTTGTGAAAATACTCAAATAAAATATTTCAAATTAACCCAAATATCAAAGAACAAGTTCTCGCAAAGAAAACAAAGCCCCACATGTTTGGGTGCACCTAAAGACACAGCCTCCAAATACCCCAAAACAGGGGCAATACACAAGGGCAATTGTAGCTGAAAAGTTGGGGCTGCACTAGAAGTGTATACAATGCAGTTATTCAGTCTAATCACCCCTTACCTGTGAAATACCCCCACAAACTATATATTATTTGACAGTGCCCACCTATAGCTATTCTGTAGCACCATTCTTTCCTATGTGCAGATCTGTGGATAAATTTTTCCGTAGCAGTTTGTGTTTCGCCTGAAATAAAGAAAAAAAAGGTAACAAAAATTTCATTAAAAGAAAAGTTTTCTCCCCAAAATTGCCATGAAAACTAAAAATAACTGGCTAAAGATCAATCTACAACTGGTCCTGAACAAAATGATTGTCCGAATATATGGGTGAACCTAAAGACACAGCCTCAAAACACCCCAAAACAGGGACAATACACAAGAGCAATTTCAGCAAGTTTGCAATTCTTCAGTCTAAACACCCCCTTACCTGTGAAATCCCCCCACAAACTATATATTCCTTGAAAGTGCCCACCTGCATCTATTCAGCAGCACTATCATTAGGGATGTAGCGAACGTCGGAAAAAAAGTTCGCGAACATATTCGCGAACTTGCGCAAAAATGCGAGCGGTTCGCGAACAGTTCGTGAACGGTTCGCGAACCCCATAGACTTCAATGGGAAGGCGAACTTTAACATCTAAAAAAGACATTTCTGGCCAGAAAAATGATTTTAAAGTTGTTTAAAGGGTGCAACGACCTGGACAGTGGCATGCCAGAGGGGGATCAAGGGCAAAAATGTATCTGAAAAATCTGCCTGTGTGTGCTTGGAAGAGATAGTGTAGGGGGAGAGCTGTTAGTGATTTCAGGGACAGATGATAGTAAGTTTGCTGGCTAGTAATCTGCTTGATACTGCTCTGTATTGGAACAAAAAAAGAAATAAAAGCAGTCCTTACAAGGACTACTGTTATTGCAGCAGTCAGCAGATGAGATCAGAAGCAGGACAGCTGCCCACTGCAGCTACATACAGAGCACTGCAGTAGAAGGTAGATTACTAGCCAGCAAAGCTACCTAAGCTTAAATGTCCCTCAAACCCCTGCAGACTTCTGTCCCTCCAATAACAGAGCAGTATCAAAACGATTACTAGCCAGCAAACTTTCAACTGTCCCTGAAATCACTAACAGGCAGCAGCTCTCTCCCTACACTATCTCTTCAGCACACACAGGCAGAGTGAAAAAACGCTGCAGGGCTTCGGTTTTTATAGGGAAGGGGAGTGGTCCAGGGGAGAGCTTCCTGATTGGCTGCCATGTACCTGCTGGTCTGGGGTGAGAGGGCAAAAAAAAGCGCCAACAATGGCGAGCCCAAAATGGCGAACGTCGCGCGACGTTCGCGAACTTCCGGCGAGCGCGAACACCCGATGTTCGCGCGAACAAGTTCGCCGGCGAACAGTTCGCGCCATCTCTAACTATCATTGCTTTCCTACATGCAGATCTGTGGATGCAGTTTTTTGTAGAATTTTGCAGTTTGGCCGGAAAAAAAGAGAAAAAGGTTCTACAATTTGATTTCTCCCCAAAATTGCCTTGACAACTAAACAACCCACTAAAGGTCTGCCTTCAACTTCTCCTGAGCAAAAAGATATCACACATATATTGTTGCACCTAAAGATGTGGCCACAAAACATTCAAAGACTGGGGTAATAGGCACATTTGAGGCTCTATGATCACACCTTGCAGACTTGCCCCTTTTATCTGTGAAATACCCCACAAATTGTACTGAACAGACACATCTTCAGCTTTATAGAAAGGTTGTCCTTACCTTTGTATATGCAAAATTCTGGAGGCTATTCTTTACAGAAATGCACATTTCTTAAGGAAACAGGAGAAAAAACAACATTATATTTCTCTCAAAATCCCCAAAGACAAGTAATAAAAACTTACTGAATAGTCTACTTTTATTAGTTTAGCTGAGCTTCTTTGGACCCTTATGTTTTATTTGTACTCATTTCCTTGGGAAGTGCTGCTTTTTCTTTGTTTTTTTGGGGAGGGTACTGTTAGAACACAAAATTGAAAATCTGCACATTTATGGAAAAAAATATCTTGCCACCAAATAGTCACTGTCAACCCAAATCAACCCACCTCAGTAGGCCAGACCAACGTAGCATAAATATTCAGTTTGTGGCATGAGCACACAGAAACCATAGCTGTGCCAACCTCAATTCTACAAAAAGCTGAATGCCTATACTAAGAACAAAATATATATCTCCCAGAAATAAAAATATCATTAAAAGCTGAGCTATCGAGTTTTTAGAGAAGGTATTATATAAAGGAAGCTGATCCTAAAACCTAAATCTAGAATAAATGTTTGAAATGCAAAATATCCCCATGTGCCAAGATTACTTTACAACGAAGACTGAAGCCCTTACTAATAAAAATTCTAGGGAGACCTAAAAACTTGAAAATTTGGCCCAGAAATACAGACTTTGCAACTGCACTGAAAGGGGAGCTTATGAGGTATCAGTAGAATTTATTTGTGGCATCAGAGAGATGAAATCACAAGCAGACAAGATGAAATTATCTCATGGAGTCATCACACACCACACATTTTTAGGCGCCCTTGTCCTTCACCTACACCTCAAATAACTACACCTCTCAGTGCAGCAGGGAAAAAAAATACCAAACTAAACACAACAGAAAAGTTCTATTAATTCCCTACATACATATACAATATAAATTTTGCAAAGGGGATATCAATTCTTGTTATATAGCACAGTATACACACAACAATTTATCTTTCAATAGTCCAGCTGCATATGGTATATTACAAAACATGGTTTGAAACATAACTCAACGTTGCAACCTTTGTACTTTGGTCAATAGTACCGTGTATCTCATCTGATATCCCTTTTACATCGCTTTGCGACAGCTTGTAAGCTTTTTAGGCAAATCACTTGCCAGGAGTGGGTGGAAGAGTGTCTATAAAATGCTTCCCCAACAATCGGGCCATATTGTCACTAGCAGGCATGTCTGGAATCTCAGTGCCACCAAACAACAGGGCAGGGAGTATCTGCAACTGGTATTTGTAATAGGATAATGTGGTGCCTGGTACTGCTGCTGCCTTATATACAATCTATGAATTTTGAAGGGCCATTTCAATCAAATATATACCATTTTTCTTGTACAAGGCCTTTGTTTTCTGGGTGGCATTGTAACAATGTTGGATTTGTTCAGTTCTACCAACACATGTACTTACTGTATTCCTTGTTACAGAGAGGTTTATTTTTAGGGGGCCTACCAGCTCTCTGTTCTGCAAATACTGACATGTCGTGGATTTTCATCAGCATGAATACATTTTTTGCGTCACAATATTTGATGGCAAGGAGCTCATCATGTCTCAGGGCATAAATTTCTCCATGACTCAATTTTTGGTTTACAAAATCCCTGGGCAATCCTTTTCAGTTGTGATTTATGCTGCCACAGGCTGGGGTGTCTAAACAATAAAGGGTTCTGAATAAGGGGATGCTTGTGTAAAAGTTATCCACATATAAGTGGTAACCTCGGCCCAGAACTGGAGTGAGGAGCTCCCATATAATTTTACCACTGACAATCAAGTCAAAGGGGACAACCAGGTGGGTCTAATTGGGAGTCCTTGCCCTCATAAATCATAAAATAGCCAGTGTACCCCAAGTAGCTTATCAAATTTGATCCCATAGTTGGCACATTTGCTTTGGATGTACTGCCAGAATTTTAGGTGCCCTTTGCAGAGGAGAAGTGATTCATCTATACCAGTTGTCCTCAACCAGTGGCTCATGAATAACATGTTGCTCTCCAACCCCTTGGATGTTGCTCCCCATGGCCTCAAAGCAGGTGCTTATTTTTTCATTCCTGGCTTGGAGGCAAGTATAGTTGAAAAAAAACTAGGTGTACTGCCAAACAGAGGCCTCTGTAGACTTTCTTCATAGAGACTACTAAATGGTCAATCACAGCACTTATTTTGGCACCTCCAGGAACATTTTTCATGCTTGTGTTGCTCCCCAACTCCTTTTACATCTGAATGTTGCTCACAGGTAGAAAAGTTTGGGGACCCCTGATCTATACAATCTATATGTTTTTGGAGGGAGTATACTTCTCCAAAATGCACTTACAGGCTATCTATTAAAGGGCCTCAATTTATACAGCCTGTCATGTCCTTGCTCATTAGGGGGTATAGCTGTGGCATTATTGTTAAAATGAAGAAGCTGGAGCAGTAGCTGATACTGGTTTCTAGGCATCGTGGCTGAAAAAACAGGGATAGACATCACAGTAGTCATATCCCAAAGTATTTGCTTTTATGAGACCCATTGCTAATGAGGCCCACAAACCTCTTCATCTCATTAACATCTGTGGAAAGCCACAGATATCTAGGGGATTTTGGGCAAGATTTTGCTCAGCATATAAACTTATATAAAGGACCATATCCTGTAGTATGGCCTCAGTCATAAATAATTGGAAAAAAATCAACTGGGTCAAAATTCCTAGTGTCCACCTTTACACTTGAGACTGCAGACTGCAGTAAATGGGGGGATTTCTGGGGAAAAATTACCAGGAGGCCCCCACGCAGGCTCTTCTCCAGTTGCAGCATCAACTTCCTGATCAAGCTCCATGGGCTCCTCAAGGTCAGTAAGACTAATCAGAAGAGAAGTCACTGTCTGATGCAGGGGGCACATACTCTGAGCTACATGCCATGCACAGAGCAGAAAATGAATAAAACCTTTTTGCCATGCTGCCAACAAAATATATACACACTCTCTATATACCCTAGTCCAAAAAGCTCACAATCAGAAGGACAAATAAAGAAAAAAAACCTGTAGCCAGAAAAAGAAAGATTACTTCTAGTAAAACTACTGCTACACTTGCAATGGTAGAAAGAAATTAAGATAAAGAAAACCTTTAAGCCAAATCCCTTGAATTCCCTTGCACTCCTGAACTACTTGCACACTTGATGAACTAAAAGTATGTCAGCCCTCTGCTCCTTCAACAAAAAATCTACTGCGGCTCTATCCAAATAAATTCAATTCACCTATATAGCAAATGTGTGCTAAATGGCCAGGGAAACTCTCCCGGTAATAGAAGTGATTCGGGTGCAACGCCCCAAGCCCATCTCTTAGGGTGAGATGTAAAAAACCACAAATCACATATATCTCAATCAATGCAAATCTTTGCTCTCACCGATGATTGGTGGTGGCCCGGGTGCAGCGCCCCAAACCCGTAGCTTGGGGTGAATATCAAAGTGGTTGTGTGGAAAAATAGATGTTTATTCCAAGGGTAAAAGCAAACGCATTTCGTATCCAAAGATACGTAGTCATAGGCACGTAGGTCTGATTATTTGGATGAAGTGAAAAGGCAGTTATGCGATGAAAAGGTATATAAAATTATGGTTTTTAATCCGCAGAGTTCTTTTAAGAAGGCATTAACAGCTTTGGCGAAAGAGGTTTTTTTTTATAAAGGTATCTATAATGAGAGAATTAAATGGTTCTTGGTACCTGAAGAAGCCAATGTGTCTATTTTTCACATTCTACCGAAAATACATAAGAAAAATAGGCCACCTGAGGGTAGACCTATTGTCTCTTGTGTAAGGTCCCTCAATGAGAATTTAGCCAAGTTAATTGACATGTTTTTACAGCCTCCGGTGAAACATTTGGATTCTTATTTGAGAGACTTAAAAGATGTGCTAGTCACTCTGGACAGTTTTGTATGGGGTGATGAAAAGTACAGTTGGGCCACAGTTGATGTTATTGGTCTATATTCGTATATTCCTCATGCACTGGGATAAAGGGCAGTCAATCACCGTTTGAATAAATACAGTCGTTTTGAGGATAATGTGAAAGATTT
This sequence comes from Xenopus petersii, assembly GCA_038501925.1. Taxonomy (NCBI): domain Eukaryota; kingdom Metazoa; phylum Chordata; class Amphibia; order Anura; family Pipidae; genus Xenopus; species Xenopus petersii. The sequence goes on along the minus strand of CM076684.1, from coordinate 1,400,077 downwards.
CATTTTGAGTGCGTTAAGTTTTCTTTTGACCCATAACTTCTTTACTGTTGACCACGTCTTCTACCGTCAACTGTGTGGTACTTCAATGCGCGCAAATTTTGCGCCCACCTACGCCAACCTGTACATGGGTTGGTGGAAGGAGACCCACATTTTTGGAGGAGAATAGCGAGGAGTTAAGGACATCAAATTATATAAGCGGTATGTGGATGACCTTTTGTTTATATGGCGAGGGTCGGAGAATGATTTCACGAGGTTTGTTGAAGAGCTTAATCACAACAGTTTCAACTTAGGTTTTACCTGTTCATTCAATCACACCTCCATTGATTTTTTGGATTTAAAATTAACAGGTGATCAATGTTGGATTAATAGTACGGTCTTTAGAAAGAAAACAGCTGGAAACTCTTTATTAAGAGCCATAGAGAAAATTCTTTCCACCTCCAGAGGGGATCTCACCTCATTATTGCTCCATCGAGAAGCCTTCTGGATTTTCACAGTAGACGCACGACAGCCCAAAGGTTTAAAGCTGCAGTTTGATGTTGCATGTTGTGTTGAACAATTTGATATCTTGGCCACCACACACATTATTTATATCCATTCTTACACTTCCAACAAACTCATTTGAGAACAGTTTTCAGGCACTCCACAACCTTCTTTACATTTCCCCTTTTTTTTTCTCTCACTATTTTCAACAGCAACATTAGCCTTTTCCCTGTAACCTCCACGACCCTGGCCCCACCTTTCCACTTTCCTGCACACGTCCCCCTCATAATTGCAACACCTTCACACAACACAGATCCTTTCACAGCATACACAGTGATGTCCACACTACATCACCAGTCACGGTCACTAACACTGTGGTTTCCCATTTTCTACATAGTGTCACTCACCCTCAACATCACATCATGCACACATCACCGAACACTATCACACATTGTCTTCTCTCGACACATTCCCTTCACACATCACATACATTTTCACCCACACAGGATACGTCGCGGGTGATTCACCGTCGTCACCCAACACGTATAGCCATCACTATTGGCTAAGACTAGATACATTCAGTCTCTGTCAGATTGGGCATTGCTACATATACAAAAACCACAAGTCGCTGTCAAGCGCTGACCCAGAATTCAGGAGTCCAATTCAGTTATCATCAAATGTAGGCTTTTATTCGCACATTAAAAGGAGTTACAGTGGGGGGTGTGCAATTCTAACGCGTTTCATGCCCCGATCGAAGGTCGAAGTAGCCCATTCGATGGTCGAAGTACCCCAAAAAAAACTTCGAAATTCGAAGTTTTTTTACTTCTAATCCTTCACTCGAAGTTAGTGAATCGGCCCCTGAGTGTTTTGGGTTCAGAATACCCGATCACTAATAACACTGTGATAAAATAATAAATGGCAATGCAGAACTGAAAATCCAATAAGCACAAGAAACAAACAATCAAGAAAAAGTAAGAATGTAGCACAAAACTGAAATTCAATAATATCAATGAAAATAGACAAATAAAGCAAAATAACAGTAACACAGAAAAGAAATGAAAAGTAAACTGTAACTGTTAAACTGAAGTTCAACAAGTTCAATGGTAATACAACCAATAAAAAATAAAACTGTAATAAAAAGAAATCAGACTGGTACATCTGGTGCCCACCAGGACTGCAACTGAAGTGTCCTCTTCCCGGGGGTGAGACTAATCCTTCACATGGAGCATCAGCCACTGTTTAGCTTTTCCTGTACAGTTTAACTGAGTTTAACTGTGGTGAGTTCTTATCTCACATTTTGATACATCTGCCCCTATGGGTCTGTGGGGGGGAGTCAGCCACAGTCTTGTGAATCTTTGTAAGTGCATAAAAAGTTGGGGTTCTGGGGTGGAGGACCTTTAAATAAGTACGTCTCTGCATCAATGATGCCCATCCGAATGGCTTGGTCAACAGAAATAACTTGTTTGGATAATGTTGTAAGGGTGGTAGCAATAAAGTCCTATACCATTGTTTATTGCAACAAATGTTTTTACACATGGCAACACAGCCTTCTGTCTCCATGATTACTGTGTTTGATCCTTTATCAGAACATTTAATTGTAACATTAGGATCCAACCTAAAATTTTGTCCACTTCCACGTGCTGCATATAAATTAGAAACAGTTTCTTACTTAAAACATTTATTTGTGCATTTTATCCACTGCACAATGAAGCCCCCAATAGCGCGAAACGCATCAGGACGGAGTGGCTGACACAAGGTAGGCAGACCGTGGGGGGAGACACTGTATTGTGGTATGTGTTTTTGAATATATTAATATGAATTTATGCTGTAGATAAAATGCCCAAATAAATGTTTTAAGTAAGAAACTGTGCATATTTCTAATTGAATTGTTAGTATGTCCTGCGTGACCTTCCAAACAAAGGTCTCTATAACACAATTCTCAGTAATATTAGGACATCTATAAGACATATAAGACATATATCTATAACAGCAGGTAGAGGCAGTGGTACAATGGGTGCAGGTTAGTGGGTGGGTCACTAGTGACACTTCTGCTGTTGGAGTAATTCTGGGCATGAACATGAGGTGAAACAAAGAGAAATCATGATCAGTGAAGGTGACTGTGCTGTGTGGGGTTAGTAATTCAACTCTCTACCCCAGTGTACCCTCAGGTGTAATTGCTTAAATCAAATTACTATTGAAGCCAATGAGAGGAAGCCACGGATACAGCACAGAACCACTTTCATCACATGACATGTTTTAAGCTCTAAGGGATCTTTTTCTAAAGTAGCACAAAAAATAGTTACCACTGTTTATCCTCAACCACAACAAATGATATAAATGTATAGAGTGAGCCCTTGAAGGTCTGTGCTCAGAACACATCTTTGTCCATTGTTGTGCTTCCATTGTACATGTGCCAATAAAGTTAATTTAAACAATAACTAAAACTTGTTTTTCTATCCCTAAAATTACTCTAAACAGTCCCTAGAAGAACAAACATTTCTTCCTGCATTCAGATTTATTCTCAGGAGGGTGAAAAGTAGCATCTAGTTACTATGCCTGGGCTACACCTGATGTCATTCATTTTGTCACTAAACCATGTGATCGATTGACCTGCGAAAAAGGAAGTAAGGGAAGGCTATTGGGTTGCTAAGCAAGGAGGAGGCGCCAAATACAGCTTTCTCCTTAGTTACCAGCACAGAGCCCAGGCTTTACGGAAAAAGCATTTTAGGACATCAGTCTCGGTATGCGCTCTCCTAAGAAAGCGGAATGCAGAAGCGCCCGTTATTTCACTCCCAACATCCGAACAGATCTGCGAACAGCGGGACATCTTCACCTGCTATCCGGGACGGCGGGACAGGCAGGTAAAATCGGGACTGTCCCGCCTAATCCGGGGCACTTGGGAGGAGACAGTTACACCTGCAGAATCAGTGCATGTGTTTTGCACAGTATTTTATACTGATTATAGATCTTATATGTTGCCTGATAGAGAGTTTACTGTTTTATAAAAGCCACACTATGATATTTATATGATTGCTATTTGTTATTTGTATTTCCAGAACAGTAGTGTTATATCACCTGTATGCTGAATTACTTGTATAAAAGTATATATGTTTATTTAGTTTAGAAACTTTTACTTGATGCACCAGTTCCCATGCGCAGGACTAAGAGAATGTTCCTATTGTCTTTCAGCTCCCTGCAATAAATGGAATTACTTCTCTCTTACCCAACCCTCACACTCTGAATCTATTTTCATATGTACAACACAACCCCTGCACAAGTTTCCTCTTCAGATGATTCTTCTACAGTGAATTCTGTGGTCCAGTTGTACTGTCAGACCCACAAGGCTTCCAGGAGCAGGAAGTGAGGACTTAAATGGGAAGTATCGTATAAATGAGAATGTAATATAAGCTTCAGCATACTGAGATAAGAAATGTTCTGTACTGTTTCTGAAATAAAGTTTATCTTCACTATTCCTTTCTCAGCATCTGTTTCTTTTCATGCAGCAGTTGGGTGTCAGATAATCATTGACAGTTAGATCCAAGATATCTTATAGGGGGGCTCCTTTTGCCTTGAAGATAATTACATAGTTACATAGTTACACAGTTAAATTGGGTTGTAAAAAGACAAAGTCCATCAATTCCAACCCCTCCAAATGAAAACCCAGCCCCATACACACACCCCTCCCTACTGTCACATAAATGATATATACCCATATCTATACTAACTATAGAGTTTAGTATCACAATAGCCTTTGTATTATGTCTGTCCAAGAAATCACCCAAGTCCCTCTTATAGTCATTAACTGAATCATCACCCGGCAGTGCATTCCCCAACCTCACTGTCCTCACTGTGATGAACCCCCTACTCTGTTCCTTTAAATGAAACTTCTTTTCCTCTAGTCTGAAGGGGAGGCCTCTGGTACGTGATTCTCTTTATGGGTAAAAAGGTCCCCTGCTATTTGTCTATAATGTCCTCTAATGTACTTGTAAAGTCTAATCATGTCCCCTCACAAGCGCCTTTTTTCCCCCAGAGAAAACAACCCCAACCTTGTCAGTCTCCCCTCATAATTTAACTCTTCCCTCCCTCTAACCAGTTTAGTTGCACTTAGTCTCTGCACTCTCTCCAGCTCATTTATATCCCTCTTAAGGACTGGAGTCCAAAACTGCCCCCATACTCCAGATGAGGCCTCACCAGGGACCTATAAAGAGACACAATTATGTTTCATCCCTTGATTTAATGCCCTTTTTTATACAAGAACTTTATTTGCTTTAGTAGCCACAGAATGACACTGCCCAGAATTAGACAACTTGTTATCTACAAAGACCCCAAGATCCTTCTCATTTAAGGAAACTCCCAACACACTGCCATTTAGTGTATAACTTGCATTTATATTATTTTTGCCAAAGTGCATAACCTGCATTTATCAACATTGAACCTTATTTTCCAGTTTGCTGCCCAGTTTTCCAGTTTATACAAATCACTGTGCAAAGTGGCAGCATCCTGCATGGAACCTATAGTTCTGCACAATTTAGTATCATCTGCACAAATAGAAACAGTACTTTCAATGGCCACCTCCAGGTCATTAATAAACAAGTTGAAAAGCAAGGGACCTAGTACAGAGCCCTGCGGTACTCCACTAACAACACTGGTCCAATTAGAAAATGTTCCATTTACCACCACTCTTTGTAGTCTATCTTTTAGCCAGTTCTCTATCCAGGTACAAATATTATGTTCCAGGCCAACATTCCTTCATTTAACCAGTAACCTTCTGTGTGACACTGTATCAAATGCTTTAGCAAAGTACAAGTAGATCACATCCACTGTCATCCCAGAGTTGAGGGGGTGCAGGCCCAGGTGACCTCAATGAATCCTGAAAGCTTAAGTAAAGAGTTTTGGCAATCACAGAACTAAGCTTGTTTAGTACCCTGGGATGAATCCCATCCAGTCCCGGATCTTTCCCTTCACATGTTCAAGTATCTTTTGAATTTCCACAAGTGACCCATGCATCAGTAGTAATATCAGTAGAACTGGGTCTGTGAAAAAGAAAACTTCATTAGTTGGTTCCTCCCTTGTGTATAAAGATAAAAAATAACAGTTCAGAATCTCTGCTGTCTTCTTGTTCCATCAACCAACTGACCCCGCTCTACACCTTCTTGCTTCATGTTATACTATTTGCATAGTAACAGTTTTTACAAAAATTGGATTCATTATTGGAATTATTTAGCATTAATTTTACTCCTTGTTCATGTGCACTTTATTATAGTTTAATTATGATTTGTAACTTTAGATAAACTTTAGTAACTTTAGTAAATTAGATTTAGATCTTATTCTAAATTGATAAAACAATGGGCTGATTTTGATAATTGTAAGTGAAATCTAGACATTCAAAACAAATAAATGTACAATTGTATCTGCTTATCTGAACTCTTTTGCATTGCCACTCTATATTTTAAGATACTACCTAAGCTTACTTTGCTGATATAATGAAACTGAAGCAACAGCACTACAGTCAGCAGAAAAGTTCAGGAAACAAAGAGAAAACACTTGTGATGTTGCTCTGCTTAGGAATGACCAAAGAAAGATGAAGTTCCTCCTGGTATTTCTTTAGCAGAGAAACAAGTGTTTCCTGAAATTTTCTGCCAACTGTAGTGCAAAATTGACCAGCAGGTGTATCTGTTGCTTCAGTTTCACCATATATCATTACATGCCTCCCAACATTTGAAATCCAGAAAGAGGGACATAATTAATTAACTACACCCACCTTTTAGACACACCCCCAAATTCCATGACCATAAAAAACATTAAAAAAAAACAAGAAAGGGGGGGCATGGCTACCTGGCTGATGTGAGCGGACATGTCTTTGAAGTTCTCCGCTGCTCTGGACCCTTTTGCAAATATAGGGAACATTCAAACAAGCCAACGTTGAATAGCCTACCACTTCTCTAACCCCTCTACATCAGTGGCACAAAATGGGGTCAAATATGATGCAGAAGAAAGCAGCAGAGGCCGCCGCTCAGCAGGAATGGTACACCAGAGAAGAAAGGCTTGCACAAAATGGCGCCGATATACAACACACCTCTTCCTCTGAACTCTCACCTCCCGCCAGCCCTGCCAAAGATCCAGAACCATTACCGGCTGACTTGCTAGTGGAGATTAAACCTAACAGAGATATTTGCACTACCCTCATTACAGCCAAAATGGAGGAGCTGAAAGTGGAATTCTCTATTCTGAAGCAAGATATTCAAAAGCTGCGCAAGCACACCATTGAAGCTGAGCAACACATTAACACTCTGGAGAATATGTACAACCCATTTCATCAGCAAATACAGAACCTCCATCGGGCAGTTATGCTAAATTGTTTGATACTAAATAACATCCTGGCAAAGGGCACTAATGCAGAGCTTCATGGAAAAATGGTTGAGGGATATTTTTAAAGTAACAAATCTTTCTACCTCCTTTACTAAAGAAAGATCTCACTGCATACAGATGGATGCTCCTATCCCGGGTGTGTTTACTAAATGCAAAATACAGAGATATTCTACTGGCAATTGCCAGAATCAAAGGGCAACTGTTATATGAAAATACCAAAATAACACTTTATCTCAATTTTACACTGGAAATTCAAAAGCAAATGTCCCGATTCCAAGACAACACAAGTTATGGGGAAAAAAATTGTATACTCCAAGCTTTATCCAGCCCGGCTTAGAGTAAATGGCACCTCACGGTTTTTTTGTCACACCACAGGAAGCTTTAACCGAGCTGGAATCTGCCAAAATCTCATGAATGTTCATGTACGGGATTCCCTTTATGCTGCACAGCCCCTGTCTGACTGCACCGTTGCCTAAGGAACCTACAATTGCGTTTCAGGACATCTGCTGTAACATTTGAGACTCTGAAACACACACTTCAAAAGATAGCCCAAAAACTTTCCCATCTCTCCCATTACTTGGCCTTTCAACTTTCCCCCAGAAGCCATAGGATAACAGATAAGTACTACTATAGTTTATATAAACAAGCTGCTGTGTAGCCATGGGGGCAGCCATTCAAGCACAGGATACACAGTAGATAACAGATAAGTACTACTATAGTTGATATAAACAAGCTGCTGTGTAGCCATGGGGACAGCCATTCAAGCACAGGATACACAGTAGATAACAGATAAGTACTACTATAGGTTATATAAATAAGCTGCTACGTAGCCATTGGAGCAGCTATTCAAATGAAAAAAGGCTCAGGTTACACAGCAGATAGCAGATAAGCTCTGTACAACATAATGGTGTTATCTCTTATCCACTATTTAACCTGTGCTATACAGCCTTATTTCAATTTCCACCATTGGTACACAACAGCTTGTTTATATGAACTATAGAAATGTTTCTGAAGCAAACACACCAGTTTCACAAGTGCAGGGCAACACTACATGATATTTTTATTACTTTAGAACACTTTTTTTTTGGTGTTTCTGTTCCTTTAAGGTTGGGAAGTGCGTACAGCTCAAGGGTGTTACCAAAAATGTATTACTTGATGGTAACTAGACTAGTTTATATTTTGTTGAAATGATTTTTACCAGACTTGAGGTATGGAGATCTGAATTACAGAAAGATCCCTTATCTGGAAAATCCCATTTCACAAACATTGTGGTTAAAAGGTCCCCATACCTGTACAAATAAAAGGCAACTTGTATAAACATTTGGAGTAAGTGAGAGATACAGGGGCTAAGCCTCCCCAAACCTGCCCAACAACAATCATTTTTTAAAAAGGGGGAAATAGTTTTAACCAGTTGGGCTGTAGCTGCTGTTTTCCAGCAGGGGGAGATCTTCCAAGAGATAATCAGCCTGATCACTAAGGGGCAAATTCACTAAGATTCGTAGTTGCGCCAGGCGTAACTTCGCCGCACTTCACCACACTTCGCCAGGCTTAGTTTCGCCAGCGCTTCGCAAATTCACTAAAATCCGAAGTTGCGCTCAAGGGTAGCGTAAGGTTGCGAAGTTGTGCTAGCGTTGATTCGCTAAGTGAAGCGAAGTTACGCTAGCGAAGGCTAATTTGCATACGGCGCCAAATTCAAATTTCAATGGAGGAACACATATCACCACTACAAAACCTAGAAAACCTTCAAAACATCAATTGAAATTTTATTTTGCCCTACACATGTGCCCACTGTCTAGGTAAGTTGCCATGAGTCAGAAAATGTAGGGGGGAGGAAGGGGAGCCCCAAAAAAAATTTCGATCTTTTTCAGCCTATCACCCATAACACGCCAGCATTTTTTGGGACTTAGAAAAAATTTAGACTTTTTTTGAAGCAATCCCTATCTACTCTATTGTGCTTCGCCTGGTCTGAGGTGGCGAAGGAAGTCTAGGGTAAAAGGTAGCGTTCTGAACACTGTGCGCGTTAGTGAATATGCGTAGTTACGTCCGTAGCGAAACTTCGCCAGGCGTAAGGGTGCGAACTATCTCTCATCTCCTGATCTCAACCCAGAACTCCTAACTCGCGTCTCCTCCTGCCTGTCCGCTATCTCTACCTGGATGTCGCAACGCTACCTTAAATTAAACCTCTCCAAAACTGAAATGGTTCTCTTTCCTCCAAATAACACCAGTAGCATCCCCGAAGTATCCATCATAGTTAACAATTCCACTATCACCCCCTCTCCCCAGGCCCGGTGCCTTGGGGTTATCCTAGATTCTGCCCTGTCATTCACTCCTCATATCCAGTCACTTATCAAATCATGTCACTTCCACCTAAAGAACATATCCAAAATACGATCATTTATCACCCAAGACGCTGCCAAAATTCTTATTCACTCTCTCATCATATCGCGTCTAGACTACTGTAACTCGCTTTTAATTGGCCTCCCCCTCCAGAGACTGTCACCTCTCCAGTCCATAATGAACACTGCTGCGAGGCTCATACACCTCAGCAACCGCTCCTCCTCTGCCTCGCCATTCTGTCAATCCCTGCACTGGCTTCCGTTACCTTTCAGAATCAAATTCAAATTAATGACACTGACTTTCAAAGCACTTCACAACTCTGCTCCACCCTACATCTCTGAACTCATCTCTATATACTCACCCACTCGCTTACTATGCTCCTCTACTGACCTCCTACTCAACTCTTCTCTCATAACCTCCTCACATGCTCACATTCAAGACTTTGCAAGGGCTGCACCCCTCCTCTGGAACGCTCTCCCACGGTCTGTCCGACTTTCTCCCACCCTTTCTACTTTCAAAAAATCTCTGAAAACGCACTTCTTTCGAGAAGCCTACCCTCACTCCGCTTAACTACCAAACGCAACACCACATACAATACCACATTTCTCACCCACTTACTTCGATCTTGCCCACTCCCACACCTTGTGTATTACTCCCTTCCCTTTAGACTGTATGCATATGCATAGGGCCTTCCTCACCTTTTTGTACCTGTATTGATTGTGATGTCTGTTACTCCATATATTCTATATATGTAATTTGTGTGATGTAGTTGTATAATCACATTTACTCTACAGTGCTGCGCAATATGTTGGCGCTATATAAATACATGTTAATAATAATAATAATAAAGTAACACTAGCGAATCTACGCCAGCGTTCGTTAGTGAATTTGAGCATTAACGAAAATGCCAAACGCTAGCGAAGTAACGCTAGCGTTCGCCGCTTCAGCGCTTAGTGAATTTGCCCCTAAATCTCTCTGACTGTACAGATAGAAGCAACTGCTGGTGACTTTACAGGGCAGAACCAAGTGTCCTGTACCAGTGGGGGGACCATACAATATTATAATTATGGGAGGAACCCAGTCACAGTCTCCCCACATGTGGAATTATATTGTCAAATACAGACTTTCCTCTCAGTAAAGTTCTAGGGTTGCCCCCTATGCCTACTGGGCCTGCTCACTGCCTCTGCTCTAATGGAAATCAATCAGGCCTGTCAGAGCCGGGCCAACCCAGCCAGGCGCCCTAGGCAACCTGGCTGGGCACGGCGCCGGCTAGTGTGTGCTCGAGCGTGCATGCGCCAAAGTGTGCCCGAGCGCACATGCGCAGAAGCGCATTATTACCAAAAAATATGGGGAGAGACGGGACCAGACAATGGGGTAGGCGTCAGAGCAGGTACGTGCCTGGCCCTCCCCCCAGCTTTGCGCCCTAGGCACGTGCCTACTCTGCCTACCCCTAGTTCCGGCCCTGAGGCCTTTGCAGTAGGCACCTCTTTAAAGTCTTCATTTTTTGAGAGAGAAGGAGGGTAGTGATGTGCAGGCCGATCTGATACCTGCGGGACCTGTGAGTTGGGCAGGTTCTGGCCGACCTCGCATTCCCATTCATGAGTGGAGGGTTGAACTCCTCTTCCTGCTCTCCCCGCCCACCACCTTACTATGTTGGCTTCCAACTTCCCGCTTCTTCTTTTATAGGCGCGTGCCTACTCGCCCCACCTCTTTTGTGATGTCATCGGCATGGCAGCACAGGTCTATAAAATGAAGCCGGTAGGTGGGGGCAGGTGGGTATTCAGGCGGTGCAGTTTGGGTAAAACCCGACCCACATATCACTAAAGGAGAAATCAGAAAGCAAAAGTTGCTTCATGCTAGACAAGGAAGTAACCAAAAGAGCTAGAGCTGAACTGACTGTAATAGAGAAATTAAATAAATATGAATGTTGGGAAAAGGTATGTTATTCTGGGGGCTGTTTTTTTTTTTTTTAAAAAAAAAGACTATTATATCCCCCAACTGGAGTTTGAGTTTTATTAGCAGCGCACCTGTGGTGAGTAAAAAAGAATCATGGTGACCAGTGACTAAGCCTGACTAGCACTAACTATGAGTTACTAGTCACAAACTCAACTAAACTAATAAAAAAAAACAACAGAAAAAATATGAAAGAGCCAATAGAAAATCAGTAGTAATGAGCAGGCACTGCATTAGACAGACAAAGTATTAGATTAATAGAACCATAAAACAAGAGGCTGTTAACCTTGCGTATGTGCCAATAAATATTCCCCTTTTATTTTGTGCCTGACTATGTGAGATTTTACAATTCCTGCTCATTTTCCTTTGTCCTTGTCACATCACTTAGCTTTAGAGATGGCGCGAACTGTTCGCCGGCGAACTTGTTCGCGCGAACATCGGGTGTTCGCGCTCGCCGGAAGTTCGCGAACGTCGCGCGACGTTCGCCATTTTGGGTTCGCCATTGTTGGTGCTTTTTTTTGCCCTCTCACCCCAGACCAGCAGGTACATGGCAGCCAATCAGGAAGCTCTCCCCTGGACCACTCCCCTTCCCTATAAAAACCGAAGCCCTGCAGCGTTTTTTCACTCTGCCTGTGTGTGCTGAAGAGATAGTGTAGGGAGAGAGCTGCTGCCTGTTAGTGATTTCAGGGACAGTTGAAAGTTTGCTGGCTAGTAATCGTTTTGATACTGCTCTGTTATTGGAGGGACAGAAGTCTGCAGGGGTTTGAGGGACATTTAAGCTTAGGTAGCTTTGCTGGCTAGTAATCTACCTTCTACTGCAGTGCTCTGTATGTAGCTGCAGTGGGCAGCTGTCCTGCTTCTGATCTCATCTGCTGACTGCTGCAATAACAGTAGTCCTTGTAAGGACTGCTTTTATTTCTTTTTTTGTTCCAATACAGAGCAGTATCAAGCAGATTACTAGCCAGCAAACTTACTATCATCTGTCCCTGAAATCACTAACAGCTCTCCCCCTACACTATCTCTTCCAAGCACACACAGGCAGATTTTTCAGATACATTTTTGCCCTTGATCCCCCTCTGGCATGCCACTGTCCAGGTCGTTGCACCCTTTAAACAACTTTAAAATCATTTTTCTGGCCAGAAATGTCTTTTTTAGATGTTAAAGTTCGCCTTCCCATTGAAGTCTATGGGGTTCGCGAACCGTTCGCGAACCGCTCGCATTTTTGCGCAAGTTCGCGAATATGTTCGCGAACTTTTTTTCCGACGTTCGCTACATCCCTACTTAGCTTCTCTCTATAAACATTCTTTTAACCAGTTCTCTATAAATGCACCAAGAACAATGTGTTTTCATTCCTAAAGTGAACATTTGAGGGGCACTGTAGCAAAACCTCAGCAAAGTCCAGATTACATTTACTGTCCCCCCTCATTGCTCAAGTTCCTGCTTACTACATCATAAAAACTTAAATTCATGTGAATTGATCCGCCACCCCATAAAACCAAATGGCTTGCTACTTATAAAACCATTCTCCAGAACATAATCTTCCATGTGATAAACTCTCAAACAACTTACCCCTGACACATCAGACTAACAGGCCTATGATTACCTAACTGACATCCGTTTGTAAATATTGGAATTGCATCAGCTTTCCTTCAATGCATAGGCAACATACCAGATGAAAATCAGAAATAGAGGCCAGGCAAAATCTGAACTAAGATCTCTGTACCTAAGGGTGTGTTTCACCTGGCCCTGGTGCTTTGTTCCCGTTAATTTTCCTTAAATATTTATGTATAATGTATGTGAATGTACAGCTGCCAGACACAGATGTTTAGTAAAACTTTTACAATAAATATGCAAATTTCAGTGACAAATTATTCAGATGCAGAACAAATGTCACAGTCAGCTTGTCCTCAATAAGTAAGGACCCCCTTTTTCAGCCTGGCTGCACCCTTCTTACCACTGCTTATATGACGTGCCTCTTGGATCACAGGACCATGACATTACTGTTGGGCTCTGCTAAGTTCCTGGGTTTACTCTTTTCATTTCATAATTAAGTTAATTACTTTTCACACTCTCTGCTGGACTAGTCTGATATTTGGGGTACAACTTTGCCTGATCCTCTCGGTAACATTCTACTGGACTCGCAGATGAATTAGAGCTCATTCAAATAACCGACTCAACCAAACAAAACAAAATAACTGCCTTTTGCACAAATCCTGCATGTAGAGAGACATGATGTCTGGTGATTTTAATAGAGTGAGATCTAATACATCTTCTAGGCAAAAGGAGCCCCCCTATAAGATATATTGGATCTAACTGTCAGTGAATATCTGACACCCAACTGTTGCATGAAGAGAATGAAGAGAAACAGATGCTGAGAGAGGAATAGTGAAGATAAACTTGATTATTTCAGAAATGGTACAGAACATTTAATTGATTGTATTTAGAAAGCTTTTTTATTTCAGTACGATGAAGCTTATATTAAATTTTAATTTCTGCGCTTCAGCGTCGGACTGGGAAAAAACCTGGTGGGCCCCGGGCTCTTGTGGGCCCCACCGTCCCAGATCCGCTGCTTAATGCCGATATTAGATGTTTATTGTGCGAGGTGACACGCGTGCACACAGACCTGGCACCAGAGCGGCAGGGGGGCCGGAGGGGGGCCCTGGAGCAGTGACCCCAGTGGGCCCCAAGCCCCCCAGTCCGACCATGGATACTTCCCATTTAAGTCCTCACTTCCTGCTCCTGGAAGCCTTGTGGGTCTGACAGTACAACTGGACCTCACATTTCACTGTAGAAGAATCATCTGAAGAGGAAACTTGTGCAGGTGTTGGATACATGTATGGACTATAAGATCCACAAAACCTGCTTTTGGACAATTTATAGAGGTTCTTGTAGCCCGTCTGCCTGGTTCTGTCATGGGGACCCTGGTGCTACCTTCAGGCTTGCTAAGAATTCAAACTCCCTTCATTCCACTTCACTTCTTGGTGCTCCAATGTGTAAAATGTCATTGTTAAATTGATCATATGGTTGCAGCCTCCTTTTGGCTCTTCCAAATCCGCTAGAGAAACAGAACTGACTGCTGGTGTGTTTCTGAATTCTGGACTCATGATAGAGAAAATATGTATTAGTTATCTTGGAACAGGAGCACAGTAAAGCTTCAAACATCATGCTTGGATCCTCTAGTGGCCAAACAGAGGTTCAAATATAACAATTAAACAAAATGTTCCCAAGACATGCTTTTAAGTTAAAAGGTTACAACGTTTATTATGTATTATAAAGGTCAAACAATCCCCTTATGGCGCCATAAGGGTATTGTTCGACTTTTATAATATGTAATAAACTTTGTAACCTTTTAACTTAAAAGCATGTCTTGGGAACATTTTGTTTAATTGTTATATCATGATAGAGAAACTTCTGTCTGGAACTGTCTCGTAGACATCACAGCACAGCACAATGCGCCCATTGGCTCTCTTTATTTAATATATGTACTCCTTTAAATATGTACTCCTTTATATATGTACTCCTTTATATACGTACTCCTTTATATATGTACTCCTTTATATATGTACTCCTTTATATATGTACTTCTTTATATATGTACTCCTTTATATATGTACTTCTTTATATATGTACTTCTTTATATATGTACTCCTTTATATATGTACTCCTTTATATATGTACTCCTTTATATATGTACTTCTTTATATACGTACTCCTTTATATACGTACTCCTTTATATACGTACTCCTTTATATATGTACTCCTTTATATATGTACTCCTTTATATACGTACTCCTTTATATACGTACTCCTTTATATACGTACTCCTTTATATATGTACTCCTTTATATATGTACTCCTTTATATACGTACTCCTTTATATACGTACTCCTTTATATATGTACTCCTTTATATATGTACTTCTTTATATATGTACTCCTTTATATATGTACTTCTTTATATATGTACTTCTTTATATATGTACTCCTTTATATATGTACTCCTTTATATATGTACTCCTTTATATATGTACTCCTTTATATATGTACTCCTTTATATATGTACTCCTTTATATATGTACTCCTTTTGACACCTCTTTGTCGGTGTTACACTCCACATGTGGCACTTACCTGATGGCATGGGACAAACCTGAGCAACTCCGCAGTGGTATTGGGAGAGACTGGGTACTTGGTACTGTGTATAAATGGTAGGGATGCATCGAATCCAGAATTTTGGATTCAGTCGAACCCCTGAATACTTTGCTAAAGATTTCGGCCGAATCCCAAACTGAATCCGACCCCAAATTTGCATATGCAAATTAAGGGTGAGAAGGGGAAACCATTTTTTACTTCCTTGTTTTCTGACAAAATGTCACACGATTTCCCTCCCCACCCCTAATTTGCATATGCATATGCAAATTAGGATTCGGTTTGGCTGGGCAGAAGGATTTGGCCAAATCCGAATCCTGCTGAAAAAGTCTGAATCCTGGCCGAATCCCGAACCGAATCCTGGATTCGGTGCATCCCTAATAAATGGCCAACTAATATATGCAGCACTCCTAACCGGTGGCAATAGGGCCTCACAAAGTATCTTCCTTGTTCAATCTGTCTTACTAAATAACTGGTTAAGTCCTTTAAAGTAATGGATGGCTCCTCATAGTCTAAGTTATAAGAATTTGTAGAAATCTTTGAGTGTTCATTTAATAAACTGTCACTTTAAACATCAATACTCACTTCAAATCCTCTTCTGATGCTTTACAGAGCTCTCTCCAGGTGAGTCCAGCACAGTCAGACATACAGTGAGACTAGCAGCCCCTTTGGATGCTCAGATAGGAATCTCCTGCTGGTTGTTCCTCCAGTCTGGATTCCTCTCACACTCTCTGTCTCTCCAGGCACAGTATGTGGGTTTCCTGTGTCAGCCTGATCCAAACGAATGCTTTTGGTGGGGCCTTCCAACTCTCTGGTCTCTCTCTCTGTCCACCGTGTGGCTCTCTCTGCCAGGCTTTTCTTTCTTCTGCAACTTCCTCTTCCTGTCAGCCACTCACTAGCTGCTGTGTCACTTCCTGCTGCACTGAGATCACTGAACAGCTGGTTGCTAGGTAACAGCTTACAGCGCACGCAGGCTCTAAGGAGTGAAGTTCTGCCACTAGAGTGCAATTCCGCACCTCTCAATTCCTTTCTATGGGATTTTGAAGGTGTAGTTATCAATGGGTGAAAGTGAAAGTTCACCCTTTGATAAATACGCCTTTAAAAATCCCATAGAAATGAATGGGGAGTGGCGGCATTTTACTCTAGTGGCGGAACTTCACTATTAACTTCACTCTTTGATAAATATACCCCTATGGCTGATCTCTTACAGGGATAAGTGCAATGGTTTTACACTAATTATCTACATATGTTTAAAGGATCATGAAGTTATTTGGGTTGTCATCAATCATTTCAGTAACATGGGTTATTTTTGTTTGGTGTTGGAATTTTCACCATATTTTTATTCATCACGCTTTCCATTCCAATGGCTTGATATTATATTTCAACTAGGCTTCCAATTAATTTCTAACTTTGGGAAATCCCTTTGAAAATTCCCGGGCATCCCCAGTCCGATGTAATTGCATAACTAGTCAATCAGATAATGGAGTAATATCTCCCTCTCTCAAGATGACTGACTTGACCTTTTGTCTTGGACAAACTGTGCCAATAATATTCCTTCCCACATATCATCAAGTACATTTCCATTGCTTTGTGTATTTGTTCAGCATCCTCTGTATTTCTTCCTGGACTTTTTCCCTTCCAGTGTCCCTGCTGTCAATAGATACTGTGCTCACATAACTGCCAACTGCATTTGGAAAAACCATTTAATGATGGCTTCCTTTTCAATAATCTCAATTTTAATATTAAAACTACTGATGAGCATGAGCCACTCAGGAGGACATTTTAAAAAAAAACTTGAACATGTCAAAGGAAACAAATATCTGGGACTGAATGGTATTCACACCAGGGTTCTATGAAACCTCTTTTTACTTAATTTTCCAGGATTCACTGGAGGTCTGGCATTGTACCCAGAGACTGGCTGATATTGTTGTGCCGCTATTCAAAAAGAGATCCTGTTCTCAGCCTGAAAACTTTCTTTTTTCTTTGTTATGAAAACTATAGTCCCTTTAGTCTGACATCATTTGTAGGAAAGCTCTTGGAATGGGGTAATTAGGAATTAAATATTTGACTACACTGTAAATCACAAGAATTTGTTCTTGCATAGTTTTATGTGTACGAGATTTCGCCAAATAATTTGAATGCCTTCTATACAGAGAGGAGCAGGAGCCTCAACCCTGAGATGGCAGTGGATGATATCTACTTAGATTTTGCTAAAACTGATACAGTACTACTCAGAAAGCTACTAACATTGGGGGGCAGTGGGGAGATGTTGCTAAAGCTGATACAGTACACCCCCAGTTGGGGAAGAAGAAAAATCAAGTCCCAAATCAGTGTTGATCCTACTCATTAAGGTCACAATATTTTTTACTACGTCTCCAATCCAAAAGTTTACTAATCTGTGTGTCCCTAGAGAGCTCAATAATTGAGCATTTGGGAAAAATAACAAGAAAAATAATACAGTATAGTATTCTCACTTATTTACACCCCCTGTGTAACACAAGTTCTCTATTTGTTTTTCCTACATATCAGAGGCCACACGTACACTCCAGTACATACATTACATTTACACACTTACATCTAATTGTATTAATTAATGTTTTTTCCATGTAGCCTTTGTAAGGCATGTAGGTTCAGTGGGAAGATTACATCACTGTGTAGTTACTGCACTGGCGAACATTTCCAAATTCAAGATACAATTAGATGTAAGTGTGTAAATGTAATGTATGTACTGGAGTGTGTGGCCTTGGTTACATAGGCAAAACAAACAGAGAACTTGTATTACACAGGGGGTATAAATAAGTGTGAATACTACATTGTATTATTTTTCTTTTTTCCTTGTTTTTTCCTTGTTTATTGAGCTATCTATGGACACGCATGGGGGGCAGTGGGGGGATGGAGCAAATGATACAGCAGGTTACTGACATTGGAGGCAGTGGGGGAGGGTTGTATAGAGAACTAACTAAACCCTGTGAAAAGAGGGATAACTTACCTGTGGATGAAAGTGGGTGGGAAATATTATGCCCAGTGTCCTGGCACCATTTTCTTGATGTTTAACTCCAAGAATTTGGGATAAAGAACCAATAATCTGTGAGAAAGCAGTAGGGATGTAGCGAACGTCGGAAAAAAAGTTCGCGAACATATTCGCGAACTTGCGCAAAATTGCGAGCGGTTCGCGAACGGTTCGCGAACCCCATAGACTTCAATGGGAAGGCGAACTTTAACATCTACAAAAGACATTTCTGGCCAGAAAAATGATTTTAAAGTTGTTTAAAGGGTGCAACGACCTGGACAGTGGCATGCCAGAGGGGGATCAAGGGCAAAAATGTATCTGAAAAATCTGCCTGTGTGTGCTTGGAAGAGATAGTGTAGGGCGAGAGCTGTTAGTGATTTCAGGGACAGATGATAGTAAGTTTGCTGGCTAGTAATCTGCGTGATACTGCTCTGTATTGGAGGGACAGAAGTCTGCAGGGATTTGAGGGACATTTTAGCTTAGGTAGCTTTGCTGGCTAGTAATCTACTGTTCTCTTTAAACAACTGCCATACGTTGACCTTGTAGGCATTGTTTGCCCAGTTTTTTTGGACGCAGCCACTGAAGCACAGTTGCCAGAAAAAATATGCCATATAAATGCTGAAAATAGTCATTTTTCGCCATACGTTGACCTTGTAGACATTGTTTGCCCAGTTTTTTTGGACGCAGCCACTGAAGCACAGTTGCCAGAAAAAATATGCCATATAAATGCTGAAAATATAAATTTTTTTGGTTGCAGCCACTGAAGCACAGAGGCCAGAAAAATTATGCCATATAAATGCTGAAAATAGTCATTTTTCGCCATACGTTGACCTTGTAGACATTGTTTGCCCAGTTTTTTTGGACGCAGCCACTGAAGCACAGTTGCCAGAAAAAATATGCCATATAAATGCTGAAAATATAAATTTTTTTGGTTGCAGCCACTGAAGCACAGAGGCCAGAAAAATTATGCCATATAAATGCTGAAAATATAAATTTTTTTGGTTGCAGCCACTGAAGCACAGAGGCCAGAAAAAATATGCCATATAAATGCTGAAAATAGTCATTTTTTGCCATACGTTGACCTTGTAGGCATTGTTTGCCCAGTTTTCTTGGTCGCAGCCACTGAAGCACAGTTGCCAGAAAAAATATGCCATATAAATGCTGAAAATAGTCATTTTTTGCCATATACGTTGAGTCAAGGTATGGCAAAAAATGACTATTTTCAGCATTTCTATGGCATATTTTTTCTGGCCTCTGTGCTTGAGTGGCTGCGGCCAAAAAAACTGGGCAAACAATGCCTACAAGGTCAACGACGTTGACCTTGTAGGCATTGTTTGCCCAGTTTTTTTGGCCGCAGCCACTCAAGCACAGAGGCCAGAAAAAATATGCCATAGAAATGCTGAAAATAGTCATTTTTTTGGTCGCAGCCACTGAAGCACAGTTGCCAGAAAAATTATGCCATATAAATGCTGAAAATATAAATTTTTTTGGTTGCAGCCACTGAAGCACAGAGGCCAGAAAAATTATGCCATATAAATGCAGAAAATATGCATTTTTTTGGTTGCAGCCACTGAAGCACAGAGGCCAGAAAAATTATGCCATATAAATGCAGAAAATATGCATTTTTTTGGTTGCAGCCACTGAAGCACAGAGGCCAGAAAAATTATGCCATATAAATGCAGAAAATATGCATTTTTTTGGACGCAGCCACTGAAGCACAGTTGCCAGAAAAAATATGCCATATAAATGCTGAAAATAGTCATTTTTCGCCATACGTTGACCTTGTAGACATTGTTTGCCCAGTTTTTTTGGTTGCAGCCACTGAAGCACAGAGGCCAGAAAAAATTAAACCAGTAGGGTTTGCACCCTAGTTTGTAACGGTGGCGGAGGGAGGAGGACGCTAAAGGACAGCTGTGTGTGGAGTCATGAGGCTTGAAGAGAAGGACAGCTGCATAGAAGTCAGAACAAGTCTTCCGGCGTGCAGTAACCCTCCGAGATCCACCCCTCATTCATTTTAATAAAGGTCAGGTAATCGACACTTTTGTGACCTAGGCGAGTTCTCTTCTCAGTTACAATCCCTCCTGCTGCACTGAAGGTCCTTTCTGAGAGCACACTTGAGGCTGGGCAAGACAAGAGGTTCATGGCAAATTGTGACAGCTCTGGCCACAGATCAAGCCTGCGCACCCAGTAGTCCAGGGGTTCATCGCTCCTCAGAGTGTCGATATCTGCAGTTAATGCCAGGTAGTCCGCTACCTGCCGGTCGAGGCGTTCTTTGAGGGTGGATCCCGAAGGGTTGTGGCGCTGCCTTGGACAGAAAAACATTTGCATGTCTGACGTTACAGACCGGCCAAAGGGCTTTGTCCTTGCAGGTGTGCTCGTGGCAGGATTACTGGCACCTCTGCCCCTGGAATGTTGATGAGTTCCTGAAGTGACATCACCCTTAAAAGCATTGTACAACATGTTTTGCAGGCTGGTTTGTAAATGCCGCATCTTTTCGGACTTGTGGTATGTTGGTAACATTTCTGACACTTTATGCTTGTACCGAGGGTCTAGTAGCGTTGCGACCCAGTACAGGTCCTTCTCCTTAAGCCTCTTGATACGGGGGTCCTTCAACAGGCATGCCAGCATGAAAGACCCCATTCTCACAAGGTTGGATGCAGAGCTATCCATCTCCGCTTCCTCATTATCAAGGACTGCATCATCCACGGTCTCCTCCCCCCAGCCACGTACAAGACCAGGGGTCCCCAAAAGGTCACCACTAGCCCCCTGGGAAGCCTGCTCCTGTTGGTCCTCCTCCTCCTCCTCCACAAAGCCACCTTCCTCCTCTGACTCCACTTCTGGCACCTCTCCCTGCGTTGCAGCAGGTGCCTGGGTTCGTTCTGGTGATTGCGACCATAAATCGTGCGCTTCCAGCTCCTCGTCACGCTGGTCTACAGCCTCATCTGTCACTCGTCGCACGGCACGCTCCAGGAAGAAAGCGAAGGGTATTAGGTCGCTGATGGTGCCTTCGGTGCGACTGACCATATTTGTCACCTCTTCAAAAGGTCGCATGAGCCTGCAGGCATCGCGCATAAGCACCCAGTAACGGGGGAAAAAAATCCCCAGCTCTGCAGATCCAGTCCTACCACCCAGTTCAAAAAGGTACTCGTTGACGGCCCTTTGTTGTTGCAGCAGACGTTCCAACATAAGGAGCGTTGAATTCCAGTGAGTCTGGCTGTCAGAAATCAAACGCCTGACTGGCATGTTGTAGCGCTGCTGAATGTCAGCAAGGCGTGCCATGGCTGTGTAGGAACGTCTGAAATGGGCCGACACCTTTCTGGACTGGGTGAGAACGTCCTGGAATCCTGGGTACTTGGAGACAAAACGTTGGACTATTAAATTTAACACATGTGCCATGCAGGGCACATGTGTTAAATTTCCCAGTCTCAACGCTGCCAACAGATTGCTTCCATTGTCACACACCACTTTTCCGATCTGCAGTTGGTGTGGGGTCAGCCACCGATCGGCCTGTGACTGCAGAGATGACAGGAGTACAGATCCGGTATGGTTTTTGCTTTCCAGGCACGTCATCCCCAAGACAGCGTGACAACGGCGTACCTGGCACGTCGAATAGCCTAGGGGGAGCTGGGGGTGCACAGGTGTGGAGGAGGAGAAGGAGGACCCAGCAGCAGAGTAAGAAGAAGAAGAGGAAGAAGACGAGGTAGAGAGCGATGGAGGAGTAGAGGTGGTGGCAGAACCGCGTGCAATCCGTGGCGGTGACACCAACTCCACTGTTGTTGTTGTTGTTGAGCTACCCATTCCCTGCTTCCCATTCCCAGCCATTACCAAGTTCACCCAGTGGGCAGTGTAGGTGACATACCTGCCCTGACCATGCTTGGAGGACCATGCGTCAGTAGTCATATGGACCTTTGGCCCAACACTAAGTGACAGAGATGCGGTAACTTGGCTCTGCACATGTTGGTACAGGTGTGGTATTCCCTTTTTAGAAAAAAAATTGCGGCTGGGTACCTTCCACTGCGGTGTCCCAATTGCTACAAATTTGCGGAAGGCCTCAGAGTCCACCAGCTGGTATGGTAAAAGCTGGCGGGCTAAGAGTGCAGACAAGCCAGCTGTCAGACGCCGGGCAAGGGGGTGACAGTCAGACATTGGCTTCTTACGCTCAAACATGGCCTTCACAGAAACTTGGCTGGTGGCAGATGACTGGGAATGGGAACAGGTGGTCAAGGTGGAAGGCGGAGTGGAGGGTGGTTCAGATGGGTCAAGGAGAGCAGAGGTAGAGCAGTAAGATGCTGGACCAGAAGGAGTGTGACTTTTAGTTTGCCTGTTGCCTTTGAGGTGTTGCTCCCAAAGTGCTTTGTGCTTGCCGCTCATGTGCCTTCGCATAGAAGTTGTACCTATGTGGCTGTTGGGCTTACCAAGGCTCAGTTTCTGACTGCACTCATTGCAAATTACAATGCTTTTGTCAGAGGCACACACATTAAAAAAATCCCACACTGCTGACTTTTTGGAAGTGTGCGATCTGGCGGTAACAGTAGAAGTTGGCGGCATTGGCGGCAATGGCGGGTGCGTTGGCCGGCTGAACACAGGTGCCGATACATGTTGTTGCCCTACTGATCCCTGCGGGCTGGCCTCCCTGCTTCTTCTAAGTCTTATTCTCCTACTGCCTCTCTGACTCTCCGTCTCTCCATCTGAACTACCCTCCTCTTGCTCTCTTCTACTAGGCACCCACAAAACATCAATCTCCTCATCATCATTCTCCTCAGATGCATCAATTTCTTCTGACACATCACAGAAGGAAGCAGCAGCGGGGACCTCCTCCTCCTCCTCATCACTCATCATTATGTCCATCTCTGTCGTGTTCTCTGCCAGAATTAAATCTGGTGTAACGTCCTCATCTCCTTCATCTTCTTCTGCCAATAATGGTTGCGCATTACTCAGTTCAAGAAACTCATGGGAAAATAACTCCTCTGACTCCAGTGAAGATGGGGCACCGGTGGTGGAGGAAGTGTTACGTGGGGTGGCCATAGCAGTGGAGGATGAGGAGGATGTTGTGGTAAAGTTAGAAACGGTAGAGGATGGGGTGTGCTGTGTAAGCCAGTCAACTACCTCTTCAGCATTTTGGGAGTTCAGGGTCATTGGCTTTTTAAAACTGGGCAATTTGCTAGGGCCACAGGATTGCATAGCAGCACGGCCCCTAGCACGGCCTCTGCGTGGCGGCCTGCCTTTGCCTGGCATTATTTTTAAAAAAACAACAACAACAAAAACTCAGTTGGTTTTTCTGGAAACGATAATACACACAGCTAGATGGCAGTTTGAAGAAAACAGTGTGCAAATAATGCCTACAAGATCAACGTATACACTACTACAGCGGTGGATACGGATTACGTAAAATATATGAATGCTGCTTGAAAAAAAGTAACTCAAGTGGTTTTTCTAGAGACGATAATATTATCAATATTTAGACAAAATGTGAACAAGCTCACACAGCTAGATGGCGGTTTGAAGAAAACACTGTGCAAATAATGCCTACAAGGTCAACGTATACACAGCGGTGGATACGGATTACGTAAAATATAAGAATGCTGCTTGAAAAAAAGTCACTCCGGTGTTTTTTCTGGAGACGGTAATATTATGGATATTTAGACAGAATGTGAACACGGTCACACAGCTAGATAGCAGTTGGTTGAATAACACACTGGGCAAAAAATGCCTACAGGGCAAATAATGCCTACAAGGTCAACGTATACACAGCGGTGGATACGGATTACGTAAAATATAAGAATGCTGCTTGAAAAAAAGTCACTCCGGTGTTTTTTCTGGAGACGGTAATATTATGGATATTTAGACAGAATGTGAACACGGTCACACAGCTAGATAGCAGTTGGTTGAATAACACACTGGGCAAAAAATGCCTACAGGGCAAATAATGCCTACAAGGTCAACGTATACACAGCGGTGGATACGGATTACGTAAAATATAAGAATGCTGCTTGAAAAAAAGTCACTCCGGTGTTTTTTCTGGAGACGGTAATATTATGGATATTTAGACAGAATGTGAACACGGGCACACAGCTAGATAGCAGTTGGTTGAATAACACACTGGGCAAAAAATGCCTACAGGGCAAATAATGCCTACAAGGTCAACGTATACACAGCGGTGGATACGGATTACGTAAAATATAAGAATGCTGCTTGAAAAAAAGTCACTCCGGTGTTTTTTCTGGAGACGGTAATATTATGGATATTTAGACAGAATGTGAACACGGGCACACAGCTAGATAGCAGTTGGTTGAATAACACACTGGGCAAAAAATGCCTACAGGGCAAATAATGCCTACAAGGTCAACTTATACACTACTACAGCGAGGGATACGGATTACGTAAAATTTATTATGGCTGCTTGAAAAAAGTCACTCCGGTGTTTTTTCTGGAGACGGTAATATTATGGATATTTAGACAGAATGTGAACACGGGCACACAGCTAGATAGCAGTTGGTTGAATAACACACTGGGCAAAAAATGCCTACAGGGCAAATAATGCCTAAAAGGTCAACTTATACACTACTACAGCGATGGATACGGATTACGTAAAATTTATTATGGCTGCTTGAAAAAAGTCACTCCGGTGTTTTTTCTGGAGACGGTAATATTATGGATATTTAGACAGAATGTGAACACGGGCACACAGCTAGATAGCAGTTGGTTGAATAACACACTGGGCAAAAAATGCCTACAGGGCAAATAATGCCTAAAAGGTCAACTTATACACTACTACAGCGATGGATACGGATTACGTAAAATTTATTATGGCTGCTTGAAAAAAGTCACTCCGGTGTTTTTTCTGGAGACGGTAATATTATGGATATTTAGACAGAATGTGAACACGGGCACACAGCTAGATAGCAGTTGGTTGAATAACACACTGGGCAAAAAATGCCTACAGGGCAAATAATGCCTAAAAGGTCAACTTATACACTACTACAGCGATGGATACGGATTACGTAAAATTTATTATGGCTGCTTGAAAAAAGTCACTCCGGTGTTTTTTCTGGAGACGGTAATATTATGGATATTTAGACAGAATGTGAACACGGGCACACAGCTAGATAGCAGTTGGTTGAATAACACACTGGGCAAAAAATGCCTACAGGGCAAATAATGCCTAAAAGGTCAACTTATACACTACTACAGCGATGGATACGGATTACGTAAAATTTATTATGGCTGCTTGAAAAAAGTCACTCCGGTGTTTTTTCTGGAGACGGTAATATTATGGATATTTAGACAGAATGTGAACACGGGCACACAGCTAGATAGCAGTTGGTTGAATAACACACTGGGCAAAAAATGCCTACAGGGCAAATAATGCCTAAAAGGTCAACTTATACACTACTACAGCGGTAGTAAAATAAAAAAAAAGTTAAATAAAAAAAGAATGAATATTAAAAAAAAAAAATTAAAGTTGGTGCTGCTGAACTACTAGGAGCAGCAGATTAGCACACCAGTCCCACTCCCCAACACTGCTAGACTAATAGCACTGGGCTCTTATAGTAGTAGTAGTAGTAGTAGTAGTAGTAGTAGTAGTAGTAGTAGTAAAACAACAAAAAAATAAATAAAAGCAGTCCTTACAAGGACTATTGCTATTGCAGCAGTCAGCAGATGAGATCAGAAGCAGGACAGCTGCCCACTGCAGCTACATACAGAGCACTGCAGTAGAAGGTAGATTACTAGCCAGCAAAGCTACCTAAGCTTAAATGTCCCTCAAACCCCTGCAGACTTCTGTCCCTCCAATAACAGAGCAGTATCAAAACGATTACTAGCCAGCAAACTTTCAACTGTCCCTGAAATCACTAACAGGCAGCAGCTCTCTCCCTACACTATCTCTTCAGCACACACAGGCAGAGTGAAAAAAAGCTGCAGGGCTTCGGTTTTTATAGGGAAGGGGAGTGGTCCAAGGGAGAGCTTCCTGATTGGCTGCCATGTACCTGCTGGTCTGGGGTGAGAGGGCAAAAAAAAGCGCCAACAATGGCGAACCCAAAATGGCGAACGTCGCGCGACGTTCGCGAACTTCCGGCGAGCGCGAACACCCGATGTTCGCGCGAACAAGTTCGCCGGCGAACAGTTCGCGACATCTCTAGAAAGCAGTGCCAGAGTTTGGGTAATTACACCTCATGTTGCAAATTCTGTGCAGTGGCCTAAGGACACAGGGGAATCCTGAAGCTGCTGCCACCTCTGCAGGTTGTGATAGCGCCAGGCTTCCGACCACCACATGTATCTATTGTGTATAATTTTTATACCAATTGCCTGAAATGACAACTACACCCACAATTGCACTCATTTGTAACACACCCCTGATCCCTTGTACTGGGCACATCACCACCATGTAAATAACCCAATGTACCCCAGTGATCCAGCCTGCTCCCCCATCCAGAATGTAGCCTTTCCCCTACCCGGACTCAATAGAGGCAAAGGAGGATGAGGTAAGCCATGTGCATGGGTGGGCGGCTTAGGTTAGACACTGGGCCCTGAATTTTAATGGACTTTTATAATTTGCACAATTTGCGGCTATAAACGAGTGGTAAATAAAGCCACACAGACCTGAGGGACGTGTTTTGTTTAATTTTATCATTTAGTCCAGGGCTGTCCAACTGGGGGCCCGCAACCCCCCCTTGTGTGCCCCCCCATGAAAGTCTGCCTGCTGTGTCTGCTTACCATGTGTAAACTTTAAAAGATATCACTAGAGAGAATAACTGGCCCTGCATTGTTTAAACCTCAAATTCAGACTATAATCCCCTGTATTGTTCTGTGACACTTCTATTGTTCACACCCTACTGTTCATACGTGAGACCCAGACTGAAACTGTTCACACTGTTTACACTCATACAAACTGCTGGAGGGGCACCAGAACTGTGTCACTGTATGTAGTAAATCTTAGAGTGGTTCTAATAGGTTTCCCTGTCTTTTGCCTTCCCTATGCTCCCAGTGTGTGCCATACTCTGCCTGTAGTACATTAACATGGTATTTGTTCTGGAAGTTTGTTATCATTTGAAAATTATTGTTAGGGGCCTCTATGATGTTTAATCATGTGCTGGGGGAGCTGTGCTATCCACAGGGGACAGTGGCGGAACTACTGAGGGAGCACTAGGTGCAGCTGTATCTGCGAGCTGAAAAATCTGTTTCCGGGGGGGGGGATGAGCGGGCCTGGCTGCATGATCTGCACCTAAACCTGCCACCTTATAGTTATGTTACTGATAGGGGGGGAGCAGGAATATGGATTTAAGGGTATGTTTTAATATGACTTTCCATTTTTCACATACGAGTGATGAGTGATATCCCTGCAGTGAGTACCAACCATTTGGTTTTTTTGATGTGTTACCACAGTTAATGTGGACATGGTCTTGTGGTAACATGGGTGTGGTTTAAAATGCATGTGGTTTAAAAACAGGGAGTGGCTAACACTGGGTTCCATTATTGGCCCTCCAACATGTAGGCCTGAGAGTTTCTGGACCTCGGTACCACAGAAGCTGGACAGCAGTGAGAAGTCAATTGTTTTCTTTTTCAATGGAAATGAGGAGATGACATCACACTTAATTATTCATTTATCATCTCACTGCTGCTCATATAGGGGCAAATTCACTAAGCGCTGAAGCGCCGAACGCTAGCGTTAATTCGCTAGCGTTTGGCATTTATCGTTACTGCACAAATTCACTAACGAACGCTGGCGTAGTTTCGCTAGTGTTACTTCGCACCCTTACACCTGGCGTAGTTTTGCTAGTGTTACTTCGCACCCTTACGCCTGGCGAAGTTTCGCTAGCGACGTAACTACGCAAATTCACTAATGCGCGCAGTGTACTGAACGCTACCTTTTACGCTAGACTTCCTTCGCCACCTCAGACCAGGCGAAGCGCAATAGAGTAGATAGGGATTGCTTCAAAAAAAGTCAAAAAATTTTCTAAGTCCCAAAAAACGCTGGCGTGTTTTTTACATTATGGGTGATAGGCTGAAAAAGATCGAAACATTTTTTGGGGCTCCCCTCCTTCCCCCCCTACATTTCCTGACTCATGGCAACTTACCTAGACAGTGGGCACATGTGTAGGGCAAAATAAAATTTCAATTGATGTTTTGAAGGTTTTCTAGCCATTTGTAGTGCTGATACATATTCCTCCATTGAAATTTGAATTTTGCGCCGTATGCAAATTAGCCTTCGCTAGCGTAACTTCGCTTCACTTAGCAAATCAACGCTAGCGCAACTTAGTGAATTTGCGTGAATTTGCGGAGCGCTGGCGAAACTACGCCTGGCGAAGTGCGGCGAAGTGCGGCGAAGTGCGTCGAAGTTTCGCCTGGTGAAACTACGAATGTTAGTGAATTTGCCCCATAGAATTTATATTGGACTCTTGGTAACACCCTTGAGCTGTATGTGCTTCCCAACCATAAGGGAGAGTTTCATTCTCTAAATGTTGATTGTGAAGACTTATCAAATCAAAGTTCCTGAAATGTGTTCCAGTCCCTCAGAGTCTGTGGGGACCCTTGGATCATTTTTACTGGAACCAAATACCAAGGGGAATTGACTTACTATATACAAGGAACCTACAACTCAATCCAAGGCTTTGCTAATAAGATCAGCTCAGTTCAGGTGGATCCTGATCCCAAGATCACTGTGTATGAGAATATCGACTATATAGGGAACATCCCCCTTCTCTGTGTGGGACTAGGTGCTTGTGAGTGCAGCTGGGACTGGATGTATGTGAGTGGGGACTGGATAGTGAGTGGGGACTGGATAGTGAGTGGGGACAGGGTAGTAAGTACTGCTGGAACTGGAGTTTGAATGGGGAGGGGAAATGGGGAAGAGACAGTAACATTTTTCTTGAATAAAAACATCAAGGTAATGTCCAGGATCAAATTCCACAGCAATGAGGGGAAAGGAGGGACAGATTTATTTGGGGTAAACAGGGGAAATACATTGAATATGACCATTTCAT
Organism: Xenopus petersii; assembly: GCA_038501925.1. NCBI lineage: Eukaryota > Metazoa > Chordata > Amphibia > Anura > Pipidae > Xenopus > Xenopus petersii. Next base: position 1,370,804 of record CM076684.1, on the reverse strand, counting down.
CTTTATCATCATCATCATCATCATCATCATTTATTTATATAGCGCTGTTTATTCTGTATTTCTGTTTCTACAGCAATGATGGAAAAGGGGGGAGCAGCTTTTCTTGGGGTTCACAGGGGAAATACACATTCGTTTTCCAATGCTGCCAAGGGTCATCACATGTGAGAGTAGCGGAGACATTGCACCTCTGCTCAATATGGAACCAATAACGAATGATCAGTAGGGAGATCAGTAGCTGCAACTTGAAGGCACCAAGAAATAGGTCCCATTGTTTCTGTTCTAGTCAGTTACAAGTTACAGCAACTCATCCCGTGTGATATAACCCTGAACCCATAGGAGGCCAGAGAATAATTAAATATCAATTTGCTCCTTAAATAAAATAAATGTTTCCAGATATTATAATGTACCCCTTTGTTGGTACACGCTCTTTGGTGCAGTTGCTATGGTGACCAGGTGTCCGGAGCCTCTTTACATGAAAAGGTACTGGGAAGTGGGATTTTTAGGTGCAGTGACTCCACCAAGTAGGCAATGAGGAATTACATCGAAGGGGAATTCCACCAGGAAGATAAAACACACACTTTGTAGTAAGCAAGTAATACTTTTTATAAAACATAAGAACAAGAAATTGGGATTCAATGTGCTCCTGCCCTCTGGACACATGAGGACCTAACTAGCTTGCTATTAAATATCACTCTGTCTCTGTAACAGAGTCCATTTGATAACACATCCCCAAATGAAAAGTTCCTTCTCAAGAGCTCTTATTCCCCAGGTAGCACTACCTTGCCCAAAGTACTTCTCCCTTTGGACACTTTATAGCCGCTCCCTCATGGCAGGTGCACACACAAGACCTATCTTCACACAGGGCTCCCACCCTTGTATTCTTGCCAATATCCTCCCTTAGGTGTCTCACTCACCTGGGTGCACTCAGAGGGTTAGCAGGGTTAGTCTAAACAGTGGCTGCACATCCATGGCCATATCCATAACCGCTTGCACCCTTTGACCCCATTCTGTGGAAAATGGTGGAATTTATATTAGAAAGGAAAGGGGCATAAGTGGGGTAACAAGTAACTGAAACTGACTAGCCATTTTAACAAGAAACAGTTTGCTCTTCCCTAAATATGACAATTAATATTGATTCTTAAATATTTTTTATTTGTTGCTTAATATGGTTTTGAGTTCTGCATTCTGGTCTTTTGGGATTTGTTTATGTTACTTTTGTTTCACCAGCCTATGATTAAGTGCAATAGAACTATAAAACATAAGACTGTTCACCTTTTATGTATAATGCATATATGCTAATAAAGAGGTAAAGGTTCTAAGGTTAATACTCATATTAATAAAGAGGATCTGAGTCATTCAGAAAGTCAAGTAAGTGGGTTGGATTTCTTTATTCATTCACAGAGATTTATTTAACGTAAAAAAAGGAAAGTTATACACTGTTTCACATAATAAATGTACATTTCACAGGCACTCACAGAACAGGGTGACTTTTTTGTTTCATTTCCTCAATCCCATGGAAAAGACAACACAACATAGCACTTTAGGTGATAGTACATTTTAGGGTCAATGCCCCCAAAATCACAAGATTAGAGGTTGACAGACAAGATTTGGGGAGCACAGATGAACTGCAGTTATTAATCTGCCTTCCATACATATGCAGCAGAAGATGGTTTTGGCAGCAATATTTTAGCCACGCCCCTTTTGGTCACTTCCTTTGGACTCCACCCACTTTCCCGTGTGCTTTCACTGAATTTTCAGGAAAATCAAACCATAGCAGTGGGGGTAAAATTTGCTTAAAGTCTGGCACTGCAGGAAGGGGTATTAACATCACATGTCCAATTTTAACTGAGAGCTATGAATGCTGCATAACAATTACATTATGGGGAAAAGGGGGAAAAAGATTCTGGCACCTTAAGTACATTACATGCAGAGACTGTGAGGTACTCAAAAGTCATAGAAAGAAGCAGTAGGTACTGATCTCCCAAGAATATAATAAAGAGAAGGCACCACAAGCACTATAAAGAACATTATATAGTAAGAAGCAGAGGCACTGGCACACCAAATATATACATAGACAGCAAAGGACAATGGCACCATGAGCAGTAACATATAGAGAATACTGGCAGGCCAAGTACAATATACAATAAAACAAAGTGGGTATAAGTAGAAGAATGCATTATATACTAAGTATCAGTGAGCAGAGGAAATGCAAGCCTATTATAAGTTCTAGCATCTCCCCATGAACTGCCTCACTCTATTGCTCTGCCAAAATGCAAGGTATGAGGAACTGCAGGCCTGGAGCATTGTGTAACCTGTAGTAGGGAAAGCCATGCAGTGACTGCATTAGTAATGTGAAAAATTCTAATGTCTCTCACTAAATGGATACGTTTTCTGCTAGTTAGACAGCAATGTTATGTTATAAGGGGGCAGTTGTACAAATTCTCTGATCCCACTGTATCAGCATAATATTTATATATAAACATAGTAATTTAGGTTGAAAAAATACATATCTAGCCTGTCTGACCTGTCTAACCTGTCTAACTTCTAGCTAATGCAAAGGAGAGAGAACAACCCCTTCTAAAGCTTCTCCAATTTGCTTCAAAGAAATTCTTCCTGACTCCAAGAAGTACTATTTTCTGCATTTACTTTGGACTAAGATCTTTAACCTTGTATTTTCTGTATACCCTCTGCCCAGAAAGCAGGATGGCACAGTAAAAATTCTGTATAAATCCAACAGAATTCCCAGCATAATTGCAACTTCATTCATAAATATCCCCAGAATTTATAGCAGAATAGCAATTCCATGTATAAATACTCCCAGAACTTCAATCAAGATAGCACCATGCAATTCCATGTATACTGTAAATACCCCATGTAAACCCCCCCCCAGAACTCAAAGCAAGATCGCATGGTGGCAATTCCATGTATAAATACCCAGAGAATTCATATCAAGATGGCACAGGGGTAATTCTATGTATAAATACCCCAGACATCAGACAGTTCAGACTTAGACAGGACAGAGAGTTCTTGGGCTACTTCCCTTGTTCCTAGTAGCTGGGAGAGAGACAGACAGATATGGTAAAGGAGATGCCGGGGGTGAAATTTTGATCTTTGTTGGGCCCTCTCCTATTCATATTCCAGTCTCTTATCCAAATCAATGCATGGTTGTTAGGGCAATTTGTCACCTAGCAACCAGACTGCTGAAACTACAGAGCTGCCGAATAAAAAGCTAAATAACAAACATCACAAACAATAAAAAATGAAAATGATTTGCAAATGGTCTCAGAATATCCCTCTGTACATTATACCCTTTCCCTTACTGACTTTAGGCTGGATTCCCACCCACAACTCCTAGCATTTCACAACACAGCCAGCAAAAAGGGAGACTTTCACCATTACTGCTGCCAAAAGATGGCAAGACAAAAATCCATGTGATACCACATGACAGCCACTGCACTGAAATGTCAGAAAGGTTCCATTGCATGTTTTGTTCCAAGCAGCAGCTACCACAATCAGTGACTACCAAAATATATATACAGGTGAAGTTACAGTGACAAGCAAATGGGTGTTACGAGCAGGACAAATTTATATACATGAGTGCCATCAAATAGTCACATGCCAAGGAAAAAAAACCCAACCCATTGAGTTAAGACAACACAAGTGAGTTGACGTCAATAGTATCTATACTATATAAAGGAAGGAGACTTTTTGACATCACTGATGTGATGCAGAAGTGGGTTTATGAGTCAGCCACTCAGCACTGCACTGTTGACAGACACGGCTACCTGAAAGACCATTCTCTTTTCAATGTACCCCACACTCACTAATACTAACTGGTTTTCCAGACTATCTTCCTCCATCCTCAGAATGGATAAGCACCCACTACTTCCGTCTCTTTGCACACTACTTCTGCCAGGTTTGAATGTTGCTAAAACCTCACTTCTGCCAGAATGACAGCTTGTGTTAACTTTCCACACCTCCTATGTAATAATTGCGGCCACTATTTAAATATGCAAGTGTGTTGGAGATGCAAATGATCAATATTGTTGCAGAGTCGGACTGAAGGCCAATTTTTTGCCAATATAGCACATCAGATCAGGAGGCACATATGTAGTAAATCTTTCAATGTAAAAAAATAAAATTAAAAATAAAATTTTTGGAGGGGCCATAGTCCATGTGGCCTTCCCAGTTCTGACGCCTATGCTTATATGGTTCTTAATCCTCCACTTATCACAATTGTGTAGACTTTCTTTTGAGCCTACAAAGCCAATTAATAGTTTTCATTTAATAAAATATATAACGTAAACTATTGTCACAGGTACAGCATATGAATAGACAAAAAAATCTGTCTTTGGATTTAAGTAATTTTTATAAAGAAGATTTCAAGACATTGAAAAAACTTTTAGAATTATGGGATGATCCAAGGGTAGAGGAAGAGAAGGGCATGCTTAGAGATATTTATGAGCTATGGGATGAAATTCCACATTTGGATATAGATTTGCCATCATTTAGAAAGAAATGTTATAGATATCCTAATATAACTGAAAATTGTGTTATAGAGACCTTTGTTTGGAAAGTCATAGAGGACATACTAACTATTCCCAGTTCTGTTTTACAGTTCAACACCACTAAAGATTAATGAGTTACAAAATCTTACAAATGTGCCCACCAGCTGTGCCAATCTGTTTTTGGTATTGGGAGAGACATATTTTTTCAAATGAGGAATTGTACGTGTCATACCTAAAATGGCTCAGGTACATAGGTGATATCATGCTCATTTGGCAAGGATCGGAATTTCTGTAAAATTAATCTGTGGCAAAGTAGAAAGAGAACAATTTTAATTTACTTCTAACCATGAACTTTAATCCTAAAGGATTAGAATTTTTGGACATTTCCATAAATGTTGCTGAGCAAGGTCTAATCTCTACAAATTTGGTTTGTAAGGCTACAGCAAGTAATATTTTGCTTCATGTCTCTTCCATGCACCCCTCTTAATACACTTAAGTAAATATTGTCCTTTTACATCTCTTGCCTTTAACCACCATTTGTGAAGGTCTGTGTGCTGCCTCAGATATCACCTGACCAGAAATACTACAGCTCTAACTGTAACAAGAACAAGTGTTGAAGCAAAAGACAGAACTCTGTCTGTTAATTGGCTCATGTGACCTAATAAGTATAGTTTGTTGGTATGTTTGTGTGCACAGTGAATTGTATGGTCCCTTATTTTTTAAAATGGCAATTTTCTATTTATGATTACCCAATGACACATACTATTAGACAAGTATATAATTGTAAAAATGGCTTATTTACATGAAGCAGGGTTTTACATATGAGCTGTTTTATGCAATATCTTTTTATAGAGACCTATAGATCTTTAGTTTAAACACCTACAAAAATTAATTTGGACTTAATGGACATTTGAATTTTCAGTGCTTCTTATGAAAATGTAAATTTGTACCCTTTTTTACTCATACATTTTGATTTATATGTATCTTTATTTATAAAACAATATCTATTATATGTGTAGTTAACCCTCTGTTGTGGGACTGTTGTGCCTTAAGTTTATGGGTTAGGTTTTCTTTTAATTGAGCCTGGTAATAAAAACTGTTCTTTTTTTATATTGTATGCTGATTGAGTAACAGTTATGAAGGGGGTTAAGTCCATTAATTTTGTTTTGGTTTGGTATTATACAGTTTACAATTTTGGACACCATTGGCTACTGTATATTTAGTTTATTCATTTACCAGTAGTGAGTTTGTATTAGTGTATTATTGGATTTAATTCCCTTTTTTAATATTTTTTACTCATTACTTAATTTGATTTTTGAGTTCTGCATAGTGATTGGTCATTTGGGCTTTGTATATGTCTCTACCACTTTTGTTTCACCAGCCTATGATTAAGTGCAATAGAACCATAATACATGAGGCTGTTCACCTTGCGTATATGCCAATAAATATTCTCCTTTTATTTTGCACCTGACTCCATGAGATTTAACTAGTTCAAGTTCATTTTCCTTTGTCATTGTCACACCACTTAGCTACTCTCTGTAAACATTCCATTAACAATTTCTCTATAAATGCACCAAGAACAACCCCCACTGCCCAAGTTCCTTCTCACTACATCATAAAAATGTAAATTCAAATTCTTGTGAAATGATCTGCCCCATAAAGTCATGCTGATTGCTACTTATAATGCCATTCTCTAGAAAATCATGTTTAATGTGTCTCTTATCAAACTATAGTATTTATAACTTATATATACAGTAACCAGTTTCCTATCCATGTACAAACAGCATTGCCAACCCAATATATTGTAACAGTTAAGCAACACACTATAAAACCCCTAGCAAAGTCCAGTTGAACCTACTACCCCCTCAAACTTCCAGTTCCTATTTACTACACTATAAAAAGCAAATGATTTCTTGTGACATGTTGTGCCCCCAAAAAGCCATGAATACTTATAACACTATTCTCCAGAATATGATCTTGCATGTGAAAACAAACTCTTAAATAACTTGCCCCTCACACATCAGACTGACAGGCCTATAATTGCCAGACTGAGATCGTTATCTCTTTTTAAATATTGGAAAGGTATCAGCTTTCTTCCAATTCTTGGGAACAATACAAAATGAATGTTACCCTGGGAAAATCAGAAATACAGGCCTGGCTAAAACTGAACTAAGGTCTCTCAGTACTCGAGGATGTCTTCCACTTGGCCCTGATGCTTTGTTCACATTCATTTTCCTTAAATATTTATGTTTATTGTACAGGTTTGTGAATGTTCGGCAATCAGACACAGATTTTCAGGTCAAACTTTATCCTGCAAATTTGCCCCAAAATGTACCCCCTTTTTAAGCCTGCCTGCATCCTATATACAATAGCTTGTACAGCATATGCCTCAAGGGTCAGCAGTGGATTCCCATCCCAGCAGCACAACATTACTGTTGGGTTCTGGTTACTCTGCTAAGTTCCTGAGTTCACTCATTTTGTTTGATAATCAAGTTAATAGCTTTGGTTCTGTTCCTGACAATTCACACTCTCTCCTGGAAAAGTCTGTTATTAGGGTTCAATTCTGCCTGATCCTTTCTGTAACATTCTACTGGACTTGCCAGTGCCACAATCCCTGGTGCCCAATCCCAGTCCCAACTTCTGGCTCTTGCCAGCCTTGTGGTTCTGACAATACAGCTGGACCACAGACATCACTGAAGAATAAACATTTGAAAAGGGGAAACTTCTGCAGGTGCTGGATGCATGGATGGACTTTTATGAGATCTGCCAAACTTGCTTTTGGACAAAAAAGTTCTTGTAGCCTGACTATCTGTCTGTGCCCTTAACCGAAATGGCCACACAGGCAGGTTACTACAATAAGAATAGACATATCACCTTTATTTTCTTTCTCTAGAATCATTATCAGTGGAGCATTATATTTCTCAGCCATTTGTATTTGTCCTAGTTCCTTGTTCTGATTCCTGTGTTCTGATCCCTACCTTTGTGGATTTCCGGGCATTGACCTTTGCCTGTGTATTGACTATTCTTTGGATCCTGCTTTTGTACTGCATTTTGGTGTGTTTGAACTGAGCCTGTGACCTCAACTATTCCATCACCTCTTGATTTTGTACTGCTGCGGATTCCCTGGTTCTGACCTTGGCCTGTTTCTGGCTTTAATTCCTGTTGCCATTTCCCTCATCACCGCCTGTATTCTTGTGCACTGTTCTGTAAATCTAATCATTATTAAACTGTATTTATCATGGCTTCAAGACTCTGTCCTGCAATCTATGGGTATACCCCTGGCTTCCCACCTTACTTATTACCTCCTGAGTACCTCTGTGCAGTGTCAGAGCATTACACCACTAGTGTTTAACATCAGCCCTTTTAGATAATGTTTATTCTTTTTTATGTTTATTGCTTTGCAGCACAGGGGCCATTAGAGGGCGCCCTCTATAACAGGCCAGATAGTATCCTATGCCTTAGGGATGATACAGCCATGTGGAGCAGAGCTGGCACCTTCTCATCTTGTTTGTTATATGGCAATAAGCTTTGTTCTTATTGGTTTAGTAAATTGACTGACAGTGTTGCTTCACAGAATGGATATTCTATCTGTTTTGTGAAACTGAGTTTTCATTTTTATGATAGAATGAATCCTGTACTATAAAATTGTGCTTTCTGTCACAAACATCTGTTTTGTTATTAAAATGTAGCTTGGCATGCACTAGTGAGTTACACCATTATACATTATGTTCCCCTGGAGAAGTCTGCAGATTCACTGAAACCTTATTTGTTTGATGACAAGGCTTCTTCTCACAAGACACAACAGGGAGTCTGGATCCTGTATGATGGGGAATTTTATGGAGGGAATAGAATGTTCACTGTGGCAGGAGATGAGATGCCAAACTGTGTCCCTCCTGGAATCACTGGTGTAAATTCTATGAAACCCATCACTGGTTCTGAATAAGTATCAGGAGCCTCCATCTGAGCAGACAGTGCTCTGCACCTACTCCTGGGACCTCCTACCTGCACCTAAATCTTGCACCTACTCGCCGGCCTGGCTGAGAGACCCCCGAGAGCTGCTTGATTCCCAGCTGGAGATCCCCCTTCTGCTGATCCTGCCATGATACTTATCCCACAGCTGCAATCAGAGGAGATTCCCTGCACCCACTAAGCCAGCAATCCCTCCCAGCTCCGTCCTGTTCTGCTCAGTGACCCACCCTGCCTGGGACATGGAGGGACCTGGGTCAGACTGGCACCACTGAGAGGGCACATATTAAAGGGACAGTAACACTAATGGACTCTAGATGAACATGCAAGTCCTGATATCATTCTCTCATGTTACTGTGTCTGTTATTCTAATTATTCTGCTTTATCCTGTAATAAATCCTTCTATCTGCACCTACATCTCCCCTTCTCAACAGTGTTCAACTGGGTGCCTGTGAGTGCAGCTGGGACTGGATAGTGAGTGTGAGTGGGGACTGGGTAGTGAGTGCTGCTGGAACTGGAGTGTGATTGGGAGGGGAAAGGGGGATGGCACAGTAATAAAACCAGACAGTAAGTGGAGTACAATGGATGACGGGATTAAATACTACCACAGTTATGGGAAAGGAGGGAGCAGCTTTTCTTGGTTTTCACAGGGGAAATACACAGAATGTGACCATTTCATGTTTTATTCTGTTATTCGTTTCCCAATGCCCCCAAGGGTCATCAGATGTGAGAGTAGTGGAGACATTGCACTTTGGTTCTATGTGTGGAACCAAAATCTAATGATTGTGTCACACAGGGAGATCAGTAGCTGTAACTTGGAGGTGTCAAGAAATACATTGGCTGATGCAGCTCTGGCTCGTTAGTTTCCATTGGCTGAAATGTTAATGTGGTTTCTTCTTTTAGCCAATCCCCAGGGGTCTCCATATCATGCCCTGAGTCCTGTATGTGAGGGTTTCCTTGTTCCCATTAACCCCTTAGTATAATGTTCTGCATTAAGTCTCCTCCCCCATAGAAATTGGACAATTTCAGGTCCAGTCAGTTTTTTATTTATTACTGGATTTTCCTCCCAATTGCTATTAAGTCCATAGTATCACATGCCGTATTTATTCTATATCCTTTAGTGGTTGGCTCCTATTCATTCTGTGTATTATTCCCATTACTCTCAGCAGCCTCTAGTTGTAAAGTGAAGTGATTGGCTAGAGGGGGGATAAGAGGGATATAGTGAAATTGTTGGAGGGGTCAGACATTGAGGGCAACAATCCACCAGTTGTATAATTCCACCCAAATTTGCCTGTTCCACCCTATGACAGACTCCCACAGACTAAATGTCAGGACAGCAAAAGTCTCTTAATGAAAAACGTTTTTTATTTCAACCAACAGCAACAGGTACAAAATAAACTTCTGCACTAGACTTCTATACGTTTGGTTGCCAGACTTCTTTCTGGGTCTCTCAGTTAGAGCTCCTGAGACACTGACCAGCCTGGGTTTTACCTGAGGCTACTGATTAGTCACCTGAGGCTACTCACACCCAGCTGGCCAGCCTGTAGCCCTAACTCTGCTTCACACCCACAGACACATCGTGTTCCACTCAGGACATGTCCCTTACCATGCTCTATGCTTTAACTCATTTACACAATTTCAGGAGAATTTCAATGTAGAAAAAGTGAGAGACTGATTTATTATCAACTAAACAACAAACTGACTCAGGGGAGACTTTCCTTTTAGCAATGAATAAACATCATCTATAAATCTATCTCACAATTAATTGAGGAGTCTAATATGAACAACATTCCAGTCATTTCCTAAACTGTTTTTAAATCTTTTGAGGCAAGGGAACCCTCCAACTCCAGACCAGGCATTAGCTCCAGGGTTCCCTCAGTGTCTTGTGTCAGCCAATGCGCCAAAATAATCGCATGCACACGCCACTCACTTGCCAAACACTGTGCCACGAGCAACATCAAGAAGACAGCGGGAGATTAATGCGTGGCTGAGAGATTGGTGTAGGGAGGAGTGTCTGGAGTTTTTGGAGAATTGGGCTTATTTCTAAATGATGATGTAAAGCTGTTTTGGTGGAAAAGTTGGCTAGAGGCTTGGAGGAGATTTTAAACTAGGTGTCGGGGTGCAGTAAGGGATTCCATGGAAGACAGGTTAGATGAGTTTGTGGTCATAGTAAGGGGAAATGGGGGAAATTTGGTTGGGGGTATTGTTAAAGACAGGGAGGAGCACATGTATTTATAAAATTCTAACAATGGTGCACGTATTAAATGTATGTTTGCAAATGCAACGAGTCTGACTGGTAAAATGGGGGAGCTGAAGGTGCTGGATGGAAAATATGATGTGATTGGCTGAAACATGGCTGAATGAGTCACATGACTGGGCAGTTAATATCAGCCGCTAGACTTTGTTTCAGAGGGACTGAGGCAATAGAAAAGGAGGAGGGGTATGTCTGTATGTTAGGCAGGATTTAAAAGCTTGTAATGAGTCCAGCAAATTAATTGTAGGAGTTGCTATAGACCCCCTAATGTAAGTGACGAGGAGGAGGAGGCTAAGCTCCTGATGCAAATAGAAAAGGCTGCTAGTTTGGGTAAAGTAATGACAATAATGTTGTCCTAGTGAATGTCATTATGAGCAGCAATCAGCATGGCTTTATGAAGGATAGGTCATGTCAGACTAATTTGATTGCTTTTTATGATGAGGTAAGTAAGATTCTGGATAGTGGGGGGGGGCAGTAGATGTGATCTATGGATTTTGCCAAAGCGTTTGATACTGTGCCCCACAAACGACTGCTTTCTAAACTAAGGTCTGTTGGGCTTAATGAAGTTGTTTGCACATGGATAGGAAACTGGCTACAGGATCAGGTACAGAGGGTGTGTCACATTCGGTATCTCAAACAAAGAACCCTAAGGTTCTGGCCACAGCTCTCCCTTCTGCCTATAATAGTCACCTTTCATGTTAGGAGGAGCCCTTTGCTATTTGGATATTGCCAGGTCTTAAATTGAGAGAACCAAAGCAAGGGTTCTGGACAGGCAAGGGAACCAAAACAATTGATGGGAGGGCCGGGGAAAGAGTAAGCCTAATCGTGGAACAGGCCTGGCTCAATACCGATCAGTCAGTACAATACAGAATCATGATCCAGAAGAATAGTCTGTAACAGGTAATGGTCAGTTCAGGCAGCGATATACAGTAGTGGTGGACAAGGATAGGCTTGGGTCAAATAACAGAGAATCAAACTTAAAATGCACCCAGGAACTATTAGAAATAGACCTAAGTTGGGCAAAGGAATATGGTTGAGAAGCCTTTAAATATTCAAATTTGGCAGGAAGAGTGATGAGATGCTTGTCAAACCAAGTGGCACACAGAAGAGCTCCCAGGTACTGTTACATTGTGGTTGTTAATGGTACATTCTCTATTTGGAGTAAGGTTCTTAGTGGGGTCCCTCAGGGCTTGGTATTGGGTCCACTTTTATTTAACTTGTTCATTAATGACTTAGGGGAGGGTGTTGTAAGTAATGTATCAGTGTTTGCAGATGGCACAAAACTATCAGCCCAATTAATTCCATCTAGGATGTGGCACTTGCAACAGGATCTTGACTAACTGGCAATCTGGGCAGCTAAGTGGCAAATGAGATTCAATGTTGATAAATGTAAAGTCCTGCACCTGGGATGTAACAATATCCACTTATACCCTTAATGGGACTGCACTAGGCAAATCCATTATGGAGACGGAGCTTGGAGTCCTTGTAGATAATAAACTTGTCTGTAGCAAGCAATGCCAGTCAGCAGCATCAAGGGCAAATAAGGTCTTGAGTTGTATTAAATGGGGCAGAGAGTCACGGGAGGAGGGGGTCCCACTGTATAGAGCACTGGTAAGGCCCCATCTAGAATATGCCGTACAGTTTTGGTCTCCATCATTCAAACAGGACATTATTGCATTAGAGAGGGGACAGAGAAGGGCAACTAAGCTGGTACACTCCCGTAGATGAAGGGGTAGCATTATTATATGCAAACTCAGCCCAAGAAAGAAAGTCTGCCCACAAAACCCGATTGCAAGAAATGTAACATCTGTGACAGAATTTCCATTAGAGAGAGGTAAATCGACAATGAATCGATATTTGTCCATGGTCTGTCAGGGATAGGAAGTGATTGTAGTAACCCTGATGGTGCAGATCTAGATGGAGCGCTGATATACTGTACAGCACAGGAATTGATATTATCTTTAACATCCTGCCTCATAGTTGGCCACCAGAGTGTACGAGATATCAGGGAACAGGTTTTACTATGACCCGAATGTCCGGCTTCGTTGGGCGCATTACCAAGCCCAAAGTGCATTACTAAATACGCGTAGTGCCCATTCCAAGTATTAAATGCGGTCTTCCATTCATCAAACTCTTGGATTTTAATTAGAAGTCTTACTAAGATCAAGTTTAGTAAAAATAGTAGCATCCTTGACTCTATCAAAGAGCTTCAGAGATTAAAAGCACAGGATAGTGATTTTTAATGGTGACCTTATTTAGACCTCTGCAAGGTCAAAGACCACCATCTTTTTTATTACCAGAAAAGAACCCAGCACCAGCGGGAGAAGTAAAGGGCCTTATAAACCCTCTTTCTAAATACTTTTTAATATACTCCTCCACGGCCTAAGTTTGAGGTGAATCTCAAAACAGCGTGGGCTTGACAAATGCAATGGCAGAATGTGAGGTAACTAAAGAGCTCAGCACATGAGGAACACCTCAGCAGTCATAAGAAGCCAAATCACCAAAAAACCTGCTTCCTCTCTGCTCCTCTGGCTCTCCTCACTCCGGGAACACGAACAAATTTGAAATAAAGAGAACAGCTTCTATGTGCCGACTCTCGACCCTGATAATCAGGAGCTCTACCTCTGTGCTTCCATCACCTCAGGCGCCGAACAGGAAGTCAGGATAGTGATTTTTAATGGTGACCTTATTTAGACCTCTGCAAGGTCAAAGACCACCATCTTTTTTATTACCAGAAAAGAACCCAGCACCAGCGGGAGAAGTAAAGGGCCTTATAAACCCTCTTTCTAAATACTTTTTAATATACTCCTCCACGGCCTAAGTTTTAAGGAGAGAGAGCGGAAAAGTCCTACTCCTGGGAGAGTTGAACCCAGGGATCAAATCGATGGCACAATCATCATCTTGTCTGTGAAGAGGAAGAGTCACAGCAGCTGTTTCCTGTCTCTGCTGCTCAACGATGAAAATCAGTGCAATAAACCTCTACCTCCTTTTTACCATGTTTAAGGTTACGAATAGCAGACTCCACAGAGGCAGTACAATCAGGATCATCATAGATATTAGCCATAGCTGGGTCAATGGGAGACAAATTATAGTCCCAGATCTGAGAATCCCCTTGGAGCAATCCCCCCCTTAGAAATACTTCCTAAAGAGAGAGCAATTTTTTTCAAATTGTCTGAGTGTGAAATACTGTTGGATGCCCCATGGGCTACTGAAAGAAGGTTATTAGAACTGTATCTGTAGCAAATACACAGAACTATATATTATTGGCAAAGCTTCTCCCAACTAAAATGCTTCTAAAATGATGAATCATCACAATAAACATCACATGGTTATTGTAAAGAAAATGATTTTTATTGAATGTTGAGTAATTTAAGAAGTATAAAAATAAATTTTAAAAGAATTTACAATAATCCCCAATAGTACATTCATTGTTTAACCCTTGCTGCAAAGCAAAAGCTTTTACCCTCCCCCCACCCACACACCCACCCCCTCACCAGCATGAGTTTGAATGTTGCCCAGTTGCATTGGCTCTATGGCCTGCCATTAAACTGGGTTTGGGGGTCGTTGCAATGAATCAACAGGTCGGAGAACCTATTGATTTATTGCACCAACACCCCCTCAGCCGACTGTTTGAGAGGCCACTGGGCAGTAATGGTGCCAATCATAAGAGGGAACAGTAGGCTCAGGGGGGGTTAGGGAGGGGTTTTTAAACAAAAATAGGGATTATTGTAAGTCATAGAAGCTTGATGTTCCTCTTCCTAGGCCTGTCTTCTACACCTGGTCACCTTGTAAGCTCTTCTTCTAGTCTGATCTTGACCACATCGATGTCCCATTCTTTACCTCAATGATATACTGTACCTTTTCTTTGCCAGGATTTCAGTGTCGGACTGGGCCATTGGGACTCCAGGAAAAAACCTGGTGGGCCCCTGGCTCTTGTGGGTCAGATCCGCACCTTCTTCCTGCTGCTACTGCCTGACAAAGGACAATACACGCGGCGCTCATGCACACGCAGCACAGCACGCCAGCTCAGAAAGGGAGGACAGAGGGGGTTCCCCCAGTCCAACCCTGGTGAAGATGGTCGGCATTCCGTCATTGTGAAAGTGGAGAACAAGCAAAGTTTCCAAATTCCTTCTCTACAAATTTAAGTGCTGGTTTATATTGTTCTCCAGATAATACAACCTGTCTTGGACCTCTAGAAAATACTCTACGGAAACATCCGGGTGTTTTCTGTTTGGGAATGATCGGGGCCTTTATGAGTTTTTTCGAAAGGGCGTTAAAGTCCAGTTCCTTCAAAATAGGGTATAAATGTAACAAGGTTACTATCCTGTGCATGTCAAATGATAATTCACAGCTATAAGTCAATAGCAAGCAGACATGGCATTAGCCAAATGATCCATATGTTCCATGATGGGATTTAGAGTTCTCATCAATGGCAATAAATACAATATTATGGCTGTTGGGACACAATAACTTTAATAATGTAGTCAAGTTGGAGCACATGTTGTACAGTTTAAGTGGGTTTAGCCTTGGCAATCTATTTATATATATATATTAACATCACCCATTGATATTATACTGTGTGCGTCTCTGGCTCAGATGGACTTAAAATCTAAAAACTGCTGATAACTGAGACAAATGTCTACAGATAAAAGTCTCTAATTATGTCATATTCTACAACTGATTCCACAATCAAGAATCATCTGACAATATTTACAGTAGGGGTTTAGGGGGACAAAGCACTACAAATGTGAATCACCCCTATTGCACCTGCCCTGCTTGATCATTACAATTCTCATTTGCTATAAATATGGGGGCTGATCTGTAATGATTTCTCCCCCTCCCTCGGGGCAATAAATTAACAAACAGTCACAATCTATATACTGATTTCTCTTATACTGACTGTTGTAGAGATGTGTTAAATATAAACTTACCTTAAAGAACGAACATTCCTTTAGTTCTTCTGCATCACGTTCGCTTGCTCCAAGCCGTATGTCTGGGTCTTTCCTCAAGAGCTATAAATATATATAAGTATATATCGTTATACACCCAGAAGCAAATGTATCCGTCTGTTTCTAATATACAGTATATATCATTTACACTTATTCAATGCTTTTCAGTTAAACAGTAAATGTCATTGTGATCAAAAGCAGGATCTGCCCATCTGTTTGCATTGAATTCACAAGCCAACCTGCTACATGGTTTCATTGGTCAGAAAACACTGACTTTATATACCAATGACATTTACATATCCAATAACACAAAGACTAACAGCCCCAGTATACAAATTGCTGACACTTACTTTTTCTATAAGACTAGTGGCGTCTTCATCCAGTTCTTTGGGGTATTTTGGCTCCTTGTTTTTGATGCTCATGAAAATCTGATCTATATTACGCCCATCAAATGGCTTCTACAGAAGAACAATGGTATTTGGTTACAAAGGAAACAATGCATTAACAGGTTAAGTTTTAGTGTTCTACAGTTTAATACTACATGAAGCTGATCATTCAGTTCCAATGATGCTGCACTATTGGCTCATATATATGTATAGACAGGCCAAAGAAAATGTGCCGACAACACGGACACAATAAATATGTACTAATCACACTTGAGATGCACAAGATGCACATGAGCAGCGCTACTTTCCATGCACAACTCGTAACAATTATACTGGAAACAGACACTTACCTTGTGGAGAAGCATTTGATAAATCACCACCCCTAGTGCCCACCAGTCCACGGATTTCTGGTAGCCATGGAAACTGATGATTTCAGGGGCCATGTAGTAACAGGTTCCTATATTACTGCGGGTTCTGCCATCGAATCCCATAGCTGAAACAGAGACAACACATAATGTAGCTGGAAATCAGCATCCCCTTATACATTACATTTTTACTGTTGTGTAATTGATGTTCCCAATGTTCTTGTCTACTAGAAATCTTAAGAGATTAATATAAATGAACATGTATTTTCCTCTTATTTATGCTTGTTACTGGCTATGGTGGCAGTTTTTGCCTTGGTTATGGTGCTATTGTCTTGCAATGGGCAGTAGTCACAATGTTACTTGCTTACTGCCATAGCCCTCCTGTTGTGTTTTTATCTCCTACAAGGGTGAGTACTAGTTGCACATCAGGCGTATGGTAAGATAAATTGCTACATATAAAACTAAACAGTGAGCTGTACCAAGACTGATAGACTTAAATGTGGTATGTGGGTCTCAAATATAATAGGCCCTGGACAGATGTATTTGCTTGACTCTCCCCCTAGAAAAATTCAAATCTTACTTTTCTTGGAGATGCCAAAATCAGCGAGCCTGGCGTAGCCATCACGGTCCAGCAAGATATTATCTGGCTTTATATCTCTGCAATAATACAAAAGAACATTATTACTTTAGTACAGGGACATTATTTAAACAAGAAAGTATCACGATTATCACACATTTAGGAAAGAAGAATTGGCTATAATAATATCTAACGACACGTGCGAATAAATCATGTTTGCCTTAAGGGCACGTGGCTAGTAAAATTTCCTTCATACTTACCGGTGAATAATGTGTCTTTCGTGCAGAAACTGTAGGCCTAAAACAACACAGCCGGCGTAAAATCTACAAAGAAAAAGCAAAAAAGACTTGTGTGAGTTGTTTCCTAAACATAATATTATTGGTGTAGAAATGCAGCACAATGTGACTATTGCTGAATCTCTATTCACTGAGCCAGGCTCTCTATTTCCACTGCACAGTTACCCTTTTTAGCACCAGAGGGGGCAGACCTGACACTTTCCTCCCAATTGGGAGAACATAAAGAGCAGATCTCCCCATGGAAAACAGAAATTTGTCTGTGAATGGTTCTGGGGGAGCAAACAGAAGCCCCCTATATGCAGCTCAGCATGAGATGTTCAGCAGGTCCCATTCCAATGGCACTGCATGGGTACAGGACTTATTGTGCTGCACAAATCTTACCCCTTAGAAGGTCCCTAACAGTAGAATGTTACTTACACTGCTGTCTCCTTTGGAAAGGCTCGGGGTTTCATATAGGTAGTTAATTCACCACCGGCACAGTAGTCCATTGCCAAGCAATAGTGGTGTTTGGTCTGAAATGAAGCATATAGGCCGACAAGGAAAGGGTTCTTCTCTCTTTTAGCCTCTTCAAGGATGGTCTTCTCTAGTTTTAGCCTAAAAATGAAACAAATACAAGAATATGACATTAAATTTCCACTCATTGGCCCTCTATTTAAACTGCATAAGGTCCAACTGCTTGGCCCCCAACAGATACAAAATATCCCTATTCATTCCCCTATAACTCACCTCATAACATGCTTAGTTGTTTGTAAGCCTTCCTTCTTTAATGCCTTCATGGCAACCTTTTCCTTAGAAGATTTGTGCTGGGCAAGGTATACCTGGAGTGATAGAAACAGTGAAGAAAATGCATTCAGTAACCAGAGATTTACTCATTTGTGTTTTTATCTTATTTAAGGACAGATCAACTCACTTTTCCAAAGCCGCCTTCACCAAGTAACTTCTGCAGGTCATAGTCCTCGATGGATGTTCTGGACACTCTGAAAGCACATTGAAAAGTGTTAAATACATATATAATACACAACAGCCAGAGAAACCCTGTAAATGATATCCTTCTAAACAGTGCTTAGTGATGTCATCAGTTATAATCTCTGCTCAGTGATGTCATTTCTGTCACATGACTCACTGGCACTTTATAATGAATACTGTAGCCCCTGTTAAATATGAGGATACAAGAAATCACCTTGGAGTCCAATGACTTGTATAAAAGTGCTTGGCCAGTTTACCTGGTCATGGAAGTGTTTGATGAATTATCCTTATATTTTATGTAAGGGGTAAATTATTCACTATATTAACAGAATATTTGTATTTACTGGTGGAACTTGTATGTTCCACTGCAATGCAACCCGTGTATTTATCCAAAACATGATGCCTTCTAAAATCTCTGCCTGGTCTTTAATGTGAAATCATCCCGATCATCTAGTGATAAACTTTATGTAACTTAGTTCTATCACTTGGCCCCTCTGATCTCAGCAGTCTCCTGGGTAACAAATAGTGGGAAGGTGCAGAGAGGCCAGTAATGAGAACCACAACCATTTTTGGGGGTGTCTCCCTTCTATAAATGATGAATTGAAGCTCCAACCCGAAAATGTGCTTGTGGTGCAATAAATATAAATGGGCCACTGCCACACTTCAAACTATGTCAAAAAATGTTCATGTGCTACAAAAGGATTATTCCTCTTAAGGAGCTGCTATGTGTTTGTCTTAGTGTAACAAAAAGGATTGAAAAGCAAACAAAATCCAGGCACTAGTAGAACATACTTAGTCTTCTCCTGTTGCTGGAACACTAATTCCTCACTCTTAGGTGTTTCAATTTCTATTTTAATGTTCTCTTCTTCCTTTCTACCTCCTTCATAATTTCCTAATTCCTTACTCTCGTGTGTTTTATTTTCTTCTCCCTTTTCTTCCTTATGATCTTCTTTATTCACTAATTCCTCACTCTCTGGTGTTTCCTTTTCTACACACTGTTGTTGCTTTTTCTCTTCTCCTTCACTCACTAATTCCTCACTCTCTGGTGTTTCCTTTTCTACACCCTGTTGTTCCTTTAACTCTTCTCCTTCACTCACTAATTCCTCACTCTCTGGTGTTTCCTTTTCTACACCCTGTTGTTCCTTTACCTCTTCTCCTTCACTCACTAATTCCTCACTCTCTGGCGTTTCCTTTTCTACACCCTGTTGTTCCTTTACCTCTTCTCCTTCACTCACTAATTCCTCACTCTCTGGCGTTTCCTTTTCTATACCCTGTTGTTCCTTTACCTCTTCTCCTTCACTCACTAATTGCTCACTCTCTGGTGTTTCCTTTTCTACACCCTGTTGTTCCTTTACCTCTTCTCCTTCACTCACTAATTCCTCACTCTCTGGTGTTTTCTTTTCTACACCCTGTTGTTCTTTTTTCTCTTCTCCTTCACTCACTAATTCCTCACTCTCTGGTGTTTCCTTTTCTACACCCTGTTGTTCCTTTACCTCTTCTCCTTCACTTACTAATTCCTCACTCTCTGGTGTTTCCTTTTCTACACCCTGTTGTTCCTTTACCTCTTCTCCTTCACTCACTAATTTTTCACTCTCCGGTGTTTCCTTTTCTACACCCTGTTGTTCTTTTTTCTCTTCTCCTTCACTCACTAATTTCTCCCTCTCAGGTGTTTCCTTTTCTACACCCTGTTGTTCCTTTACCTCTTCTCCTTCATTCACTAATTCCTCATTCTCTGGTGTTTCCTTTTCTACACCCTGTTGTTCCCTTATCTCTTCTCCTTCACTCCCTAATTCCTCACTCTGTGGTGTTTCCTTTTCTAATTCAACATTCTCTTCTTTCTTTCTGTCTCCTTCTTCATTCACTAATTCCTTAGTGCTAACGATATCTATATGACTATATTCTTGATCACTGCAAGTTTCCTTAATCTCAGATTTCTCATGGTGGGTTCCATGAGGGTTGATAAGAGCAGCTTCACAGCTGCTGATGGAATCCTATAAAGATCAAAAAGCAATATATATATATATTATACAATCCTGTAAACTTACGTTGTGTCTCTATTCAGAAAAAAAATCCAGTCTATGGGTTTATTTTTATCAAGACTTGGCTTTCCTCTTAAAACAGGGGAGTAAGTAGAGAAATCAAAGGGTTCTGCCTATTTGCTGCCAGTTTGGCTGATATCACAGAACCAAGCACATGGGACTGATTTGTATGTTATTTATATTTTTATTTCCTGCATAATGTATATAGTGGTGAGAAAGAGAACCATTCACCAGCAATGTGCTTTGTTTTTACAGTTAATGACCCCCTTTTATAAGAATTGGCATAAGCCATAGGCCCCTACAGACACCGGCTCTTGTTCTTGTGCTTAAGATCTAACTCGGCATTATTACATTCCCAACATGTCTTTGATTGGCTAATGAAGATATTTTATATACTGTATATATATAATGTCCCTAATGTAATGGCAGTTTTCTTAATCAAAGTCACTTGTATAGGGAAAATGGCCTTTAAATATGAATGCAATGCACTTACACTAGTAGATTTGAGTGCAACACTCTCTAATGAATTCCTCATTACATCCTTGTGCTCCTGTGACGACACAATGTTTTCAACTTCTACTGCAGGAGTAGCTGCATGCACTGGATATTCTGAGAATATGAAAGAATATTGTTTAATAACATGTGCATGGGATCTAATAATCTATATAACAACAGATACTGGTGTGACAGGTCTACTGATAGAAAACTGGTTAACTTAATACCTGGTTCAGTCTAATGTCACTCATTATATATATTAAGCCAGTCCTGTTTATTTTCAGAAGACATAGTAGCATAAAAAAGAGAATATTAATATGAAATATGAATATTAAATAGACTGGCTTCTACCAACAATAAATGCTGGAAGTAATAGTCCAGTGATTGAAGTGCTATATCAGACATGTGGTGTAGAAGTAGTTGTGCCTGGGACAGAATACTGTGCAAATGGCTCTTGTTTGAATTGTAATAATGAAACATCTTGCAAAACAAGTGTCTTTTTCACACTCACATTTAACGTTAAGGGGAAGGTGAACCCAAATAAGAATGTTTTGCATAATAAAAGAAAACATAATTGTAAGCAACTTTGCACTATCCGTTGAGTTGAGTCCAGTTATGTGTCTATGTATTGCTATTGAAAGCAGTGTTTGTCCCTTTCTATTCTCTGCCCTGACGGCTCAGACTGTTCATCAGCTGATTATCAGACCTGTCTCTGGGGATCCAAGACTTTTGCCAAATTGTTTAGAAAGTAACAAGCAGGAGTTAAGCAAATGCTGCTTCTAATAGCAATTGTTTTTATAAATAACTTTAAAAGCACTGAAAATATGTATAAAATTTATTTTGGAAAGTTGTTTTCTTTTAATGGGCACATTTTTATTTTTGGGGTTAACTTGCCCCTTAAGGAGAATTTTTACTTTCACTAGGAAGTGATGAGAAGTTGGTCATAATAATATTATCACAAACACTAATAACAAACAGGAAACCAGTGACAACAATTTGATACCTGGAAGTTTCACAGGTTCTTCCGTCAGTAAAACCTCAGGAATTTCAGGAAGTTGAACAGGTGGATCGTTCTTCCTGCTTTTGTTTTCCTGTAAAGATAAAAAAAGAGACTTTTTAATAACGGCATCATTTAAATTTGACTTTGTTATTGGTCAGAGTCACTTTAACTCAGGAACTATTTTATTGGAAGACGTAAAGCAGCAGACTGACCCTCATTTTCTATCTATTGAGGCCACATAACTGTGTATTCCAGTATAATTATGGGATGTGTATATATGAATGAGTTTATATAAAATAGTATTTATTACCAGTTTATTTATGTTTTATTATTCATTTTAGGAATAAATGATTTTCCCAATATATTAATTATTCTTAATGAATTCACTAATAATACAGTTATAAATATCATTCTTCCCCAGTGCAATCACTCATTACAGTGAAAGAGTAAAACATTCTTATATTTGTTACAAACAATTTGTTCCTAGTGCATTTTCTTCTTGGGTTATTATGCTAAAAAAGCTATTAGTAAACTTACCCTTCTGCGGGGTCTGAAAAACTTGCTCAAAGCTTTTCTAAGTCTTCGAAACATTTTCTGTAACATAAAGAATAGAAACATATAGCAGTGAGTTTATGTCAGACTTTTACCTTTATTTTTCTTTGGAAATAATGAACATTTGATATGGAAGTTCCGCTGCACCAGTTGTGGAGGCTTATTTATTAAAGGTCAGATTTAATGGTTTTGAAAACACCTCTAAACTTTAAAATCACGATTGTCATTGAATTTATTAAAAGTTCCAATTAGAAAAAGTATGAATGAAAAAATGTGTTGAACAATGCGCTAAAAAAATCCAAATGCATTGAAAACCTCTAAAAAAAAATTACATTTTTAGACAATTCAGAGCAAAAATATCCAAATACCTCAAATTTTTTGTTAAAAAATGGCTAAAAATGGTCAAATAGGATCAGCACATGTCCCATTGACTTCTATTGCACCTCCACAACTTGTAGTTGCTAACTTGACATTAAAGGCTTTTTTAGACTTTGGAAAATTACACATTTTTCATGATTAGTGGAAAACTTGCAATTTGGTTGTTGGCAAATAGACCCCACAGAATCCAATAAGCTAAAATAAGGTTTGATAATGGTTCCATA
The DNA here is from genome assembly GCA_038501925.1 of Xenopus petersii. NCBI lineage: Eukaryota > Metazoa > Chordata > Amphibia > Anura > Pipidae > Xenopus > Xenopus petersii. Next base: position 1,347,849 of record CM076684.1, on the reverse strand, counting down.
ACCAACATTTACTATACTATTTCCATTTATTATTCACAGTCATGAGCATTTCATGAAGCCTCATCTCACCATATCAAGTTGATTTCAGTAAACGGAGCATATTTATTAAGGTTTGAGTTTTGTGTTTTCCATGAACATTTGAGTTTTGATTTGGTTTTTTTTTTGGTCAAAACTCAAATTTTTGAGTTAAAAAACTGTTTTGTTTTTCTTTTAATAAAAACTTGAATTATTATACTCCAACCATGGAAATAGCTGAAATCCAAAAATACACCATCTAAAACCTGCCATGTTCATGTAGGAGTCAATGACGGAGGTCCCTTGAACCATTTAATTTTAATAGCCTTCATGATGCTCAGGTTTTGCCTAAAAACTCAATCAATCCAAGTGATTTTTTTCATACCAAAAGTTCAATCAATTTGAGTTTTTGGGTTTCACAACTCAAACTCATTGAGTCAAGTTTTTACCATTAGAGTTTTTCATTAGGAAGAGTAACATCAAACAATGCAGTTTGTTTATATGAACTATAGTAGTGTTTCTGAAGCAAACAGATCAGTTTTACCAGTGCAGGGCAACATGATATTTTCATTACTTTAAAACACTTTCATTCTTTGGTGTTACTGTTCCTTTAAATAAGATACCATTCAAGTTCTGAGTTCATTAGAGGTCACTCAAGTTCATTAGAGTTCATTAAAGTTCATTTAATTAAATTCAAGGTTATTCAAGTCATTCGAGTTCAATCGAGGTATAAAAAACTCGACATTCGACCTTTGATAAATAACCCCTCAGTGCCATGCAATTTGCCTAATGTATTCCCATATTTTATTTTAATCCCCTAAACCAGAAGTGAGCCCCAGCCTAACTCTAAACACACTGTGATTATTATGCATTTACCAACACTGTTTTATCTCTCCGGAGAATCAATGTTGGTGTTGGTAAATTTATATTAAATATAGTAGGTGTGGATAATATAGAATTGTATATCTCAGGTAAAAAAGTAATTTTGCTACATAAAGCGATATACTTACCGATTGTTGTTAATAGATGAATAAGATGAAAATCTCTGTTCAGATATATATATATTTATGTATATATAGATATATATATAGATATATATATATAGTAAAACAAAGTAAATGCGATTAACACTGATCAGATGATACAACCAGTCTGGTCAGAAGCTAAACCGCAAATGATACAAGAGTGGAACTGAATGCTCTAAGCTTGCTTTTGACTATTATGACATCACTGCTTTTGACCATTATGACATCACTTTCTGTTTTTTGGCCATTGTGACATCACTACTTTTGACCATTATGACATCACTTCCTGCTTTTGACCATTATGACATCACTGCTTTTGACCATTATGACATCACTTCCTTCTTTTTGACCATTGTGACATCACTGCTTTTGGCCATTATGACATCAGTTCCTACTTTTGACCATTATGACATTATTTATTTTAACCATTATGACATCACTTCCTTATTTTGAACATTATGACATCACTGCTTTTGACTATTATTAGGCTAATACTTTATACAAAACAAAAGTGGATATGTGTATATGTGTGTGTTTAATTGTTACAATTGTGTGCTGTGTATGTGTGTATGTGCTGAGCATGCTAAAGCCCACCCACAAAACTTTCACAACTTACCTACAAAAATCCCAGTCCCCTGCAAATGAGCATAGGCCACTATTTTATTTTACAACTTCTTCTACTTTTTCTACTTTCATCTTTTTAACTTTCCTTCATGCAGAACTTTTTGAACATGGACTTTTTACTGGTGGCGCTGCTGAGAGAATCTCTGGAATTTCTACTCTCATCAGAACACTCAGTTTACCTGATGATCTTTTCATGGATTGCAGTGAATTCAAGTGATTTCAAGTGATTTTATCAGCACTTGGATTATGAATTGAAGTCTTGCACAAGATACTTTTACTTGTCATTTCAGCAGAATTCAGTCAATTACTGAGCTCCTGAATTTTCATTCAATGGATTTATCCAATGAATTCATCTTAGCACTTTATTCTTGGATGAAGATATGATACACATATACACCTGTTGTCTTTTCATCTCTCTCTATTGATCAGGGATCACATTTATTAAGCACAAACCTAATATTCACAAATGGCCTTTTCCATAGAGTTTGAAGCACATCATTTGATTTCAGCAAAAAGAAACCTTCTGATTGATGGTAACTAAGATGCACAAATCCATCAATTGGAAGAAGAAGAAGATAAATTGATTATAGAGTTGGGCTAAGTGTTGTGGCAAGGTAGGAACAAAATGTCAGCCATCCCCAGTGTGAATATGTATTAAGCACAGGGAGTTAGTACTCAGGGTAAATAAACCACGGAATAATCTCATGTTTCACTCATGGAAATGATCAATAGCAACAACAGATCTCAAGGTGCCACTTCAACTGGAAATAATAACCATGGCTATAGTTCCATTCTTACTTTATTCCATACAGAAAAACCCATATCTATACATAGTAACATAGTAAGTTTGGTTGAAAAAAGACACACGTCCATCAAGTTCAACTTTTTAACTATTTTTTAACCTGCCTAACGGCCATTTGATCCAGAGGAAGGCAAAAAACCTATCTGAAGCCTCTACAATTTGCCTCAGAGGGGGAAAAATTCCTTCTGAACTCCAAAATGGCGATGGGACCAGTCCCTGGATCAACTTGTACTATGAGCTATCTCCCATATCCCTGTATTCCCTCACTTGTACTATGAGCTATCTCCTATATCCCTGTATTCCCTCACTTGCTAAACACCATCCAACCCCTTCTTATACCTATCTAATGTATCAGCCTGTACCATTAATTCACTTCCCAGCTCTCCCTGTAACACCCCTTTCCCTCCTCTAATCTCATTGGCTCCCTCCTGTCTGCTGGGAGGAGCTACTGGTGAATAAAGCATCCGACCCTTCCTTGTACCTATCTAATGTATCAGCCTGTACCACTGATTCACTTCCCAGCTCTCCCTGTAACACCCCTTTCCCTCCTCTAATCTCATTGGCTCCCTCCTGTCTGCTGGGAGGAGCTACTGGTGAATAAAGCATCCGACCCTTCCTTGTACCTATCTAATGTATCAGCCTGTACCACTGATTCAGGGAGACAATTCCACATCTTCACAGCTCTCACTGTAACAAACCCATTCCCAATATTTGGCCAAAACCTCTTTTCTTCCAATCGGAATGGGTGACTTCATGTCAGCTGGAAAGACCTACTGGTAAATAAATCATTAGAGAGATTATTATATGATCCCCTTATATATTTATACATAGTTATTATATCACCCCTTAAGCGCCTCTTCTCCAGTGTGAACATCCCCAATTTGGCCAGTCTTTCCTCATAGCTAAGATTTTCCCTTTACCAGCTTAGTTGCCCTTCTCTGTCCCCTCTCTAATACAATAATGTCCTGTTTGAGTGATGGAGACCAAAACTGTACGGCATATTCTAGATGGGGCCTTACCAGTGCTCTATACAGTGGGACCCCTTCCTCCCGTGACTCTCTGCCCTATTTAATACAAGTCAAGACCTTATTTGCCCTTGACTGGCATTACTTGCTACAGACAAGTTTATTATCTACAAGGACTCCAAGCTCCGTCTCCATTATGGATTTGCCTAGTGCAGTCCCATTAAGGGTATAAGTGAATATTGTTACATCCCAGGTGCAGGACTTTACATTTATCAACATTGAATCTCGTTTGCCACTTATCTGCCCAGATTCCCAGTTAGTCAAGATCCTGTTGCAAGTGCCACATTCTGGATGGAATTAATTGGGCTGATAATTTTGTGTCAACTGCAAACACTGATACATTACTTACAATCCCCTCCCCTAAGTCATTAATGAACAAGTTAAATAAAAGTGGCCCCAATACTGAGCCCTGGGGGACCCCACTAAGAACCTTACTCCAAGTAGAGAATGTCCCATTAACAACCACCCTCTGTACCCGATCCTGTAGCCAGTTTCCTATCCATGTGCAAACGACTTCATTAAGCCCAACAGACCTTAGTTTAGAAAGCAGTCGTTTGTGGGGCACAGTATCAAACGCTTTGGCAAAATCCAAATAGATCTACTGCCCCCCCCCACTGTCTAGCATCTTACTTAACTCATCATAAAAAGCAATCAAATTCGTCTGACATGACCTATCCTTCATAAAGCCATGCTGATTGCTGCTCATAATGACATTCACTAGGACAACATTTTGAATGTGATCCCTTAACAAGCCTTCAAATAATTTGCCCACCACAGATGTCAACAGTAGCGTCACTAGAGGGGGGCGGGCCCTGGTGCATGATGCGCAGCCGGGCCCCGCCCACCTATGTGCGGCCGCATTTGGCCGCATTTGTCAGTGGCGCTCGGGCTGCCCTGGCCCACTCGCACCCCCTGCTCCCCCAGTAGTTCCGCCACTGGACATCAAAGTTACTGGCCTATAATTGCCAGGCTGACATTGTAATCCCTTACTTAATATATGAATTACACCAGTTTTTCTCCAATCCATAGGCACCATACCAGATGAAAGAGTCAGAAAACTAGAAATAGAGGCTGATCTAAAACTGAACTAGGTTCTCTTAGTACCCATGGGTATATTCCATCTGGCCCTGGCACTTGTTCACATTCATTCTATTATAGTTTAAAAATTTTTATTTGATTTTCATATTAAACAAATGAAATCAAAATGACAACAAATGTTATGCAGATGAAGAAAATATGTTGCAAAGGAGACAATGGCATGATAGTATCAAAACTATATCATTCATGAAAAATAACAAAAAACAAACTAAAAATTAACTAAGCCAGTAGATGCACAAGTAATAAAAAAAAGAAAAAGCCCATTTATCATCTGGAGTGTCAGATAGGTCATCTAACTATTGAAGAAAGCGCATTATTTGATCGCCAATATTGGAGTTACAGATTTCAAAATAAGGAGACCAAACCAGCCTAAAAGAATCTTTGGAAATACTTCCTTTAGTTTTAGTTATTAAGGCTTCTTGCCAAGTAAGCTGATTCATATAAGAGATGATGTCCGATAATGAGGGGGGTTCCTTTTGTAACCAGAAATGAAATAAAGCTTTCCTAGAAGCAGCTAGAAAAAAGGAAGTCAATAATTTACTTTCATGGGAGATAATATTTGACTTAGGATTTGCAGAAAGCATATTAATATCTAGATGCAGTAAAGCAATACACGGAGATAGTTTCATTTTTATCTTCAGTCTAGAATTCAAAAATTAGTAACTTCCCTCCAAAAAAGGTTAATTTTTGGACAGGACCATAAATAATGAAAAATTGACACATTAGTCTCGTCACATTTAGGACAAAATGATATAGGACTATTAGAGGTACTTTTAGCAAACATTTTCCCATATCCTAAATGAATAAGCTTAAAGTGTTGTATTCTCCAACTCTCTGCCAAAATTAATTTATTATAAGTTTTAATAGATTTCACCAAATCTGAGGGAGACACTTGACATTGTAAAAACTCAGTCCATTTAATGGACGATTTAGATAATGGATGTGAGTCTGTACCATAAATATTCCAAAAAATTTTAGATAAAGAGTTAATTGAAATCAAACAGAGGAATTCCAAAAATTCTGCCAAATCATCTGCTAGCTTGTGGTCAGCTAAAATCAAATAGTTTTTATCATGCAGTAGAGAAAGACCGCATTGACAAGCTAAGTAATAATATCTATCAGATTCATTAAGCTTGTACTCATTTTTGAGTTTTGACCAAGACAATAAAGTTTTCTTATGTGGATCAAATAAGTCTTTAACTAAGACTAGTAAATTTCTCTTAGCAGAAAATAGAAAGGAATCAGACTTTTGATAATCTGAGGGTTTAAGTAAGAGCTTTGCTGGCATGAAAGGGGTTTCTGTATAACTATACCCATGTTGAGAGAATAAATGTTTCCACACAAAAATAGAATCACGATAAAGAGGATTCCTTTTAAAGTCACAAGGAACATTTCCCCATGTGCTATGTAAAACAGATAAAATATCAAAGAAGGGTTCTTGAAAGATCTCAATGTCAGGGTTGGTAAATTTATTGCCTTGAGAGATCCACTCAATACAGTATCTAGTGAGGGCTGATAAATTAAAAGCTCTAAAGTTAGGAAGATTTAACCCTCCTAGTTTAACTGGAGCTCTTCATTTATGAAGTGAAATTTTTGCCTTTTTACCATTCCAAATAAATTTATTTAAGGCAGAGTCAAGTTTCTTAATATCAAAATGTTTTATAAGCAAGGGGAGATTAATTAATGGATATATTAACTTGGGAAATATCAAAGATTTAAAAAAGAGTGCTCGTCCCTTTATATTAAGGGGAGAATTAGCCCATTTTTCACACATGGAAAAAACCTTTTGACAGGCTGGAGTGATATTCAAAGAATATAAATTATTTAGATCTGATGGAATTATTAATCCTAAATATTTGATCGGATTCTTTGGGTTTTTAAGTTGGAATTTCTTAAGTAAAGATTTAGAAAAAGAACCATAAATATTCATTACTACCGATTTCTCAACATTAATTTTATAACCAGAGAAGGACTGAAATTCTCGGAATAAATCAAAAACAACCTTAAGTGAGGACTCAGGATTTTTTAAAATTATTAATAAGTCGTTGGCAAAGGCTAATACCTTGAGATGTTTTCTATTAATGGTAATTCCCGAAATTTACTTGGATTGATCAAGGAAACGAATTAGCGGTTCTAGAGCAATATTAAATAAAAGGGGCGACAAAGGACAGCCCTGTCTTGTCCCTTTAAATATTTCAAAAGGTGGCGACCTAGCTCCCCCCAAAATTATTTGTGTTCTGGGATTTTTATAAAGATATTTGATATATTGGAAAAAGGGGCCTGTAATACCAAATTTCTTAAGGCAAACAAATAGATGATCCCAGGTAATATTATCAAATGCCTTTTCAGCATCAATATTAAAAATAGAACTGGGGATTTTATGTTTTTTGGCGAAGTATAAGATATGGATCAGAGCCCTAATATTCTTTACTCCTGACCTATTCTTAATAAAACCATTTTGGGCCTCGGATATTATAGAGGGAAGAATTAAAGAAAGCCTATCGGCAAGGACCTTGGATAGTATCTTGATATCTTGATTTAACAAGGAAATAGGCCTATAGGAGGAGGGAAGGGATAAGTCTTTGTCTTTTTTTGGGATAACTCTAAGATTTGATATTTCACTAGAAGGTAGGCTCTTTCCAAAGAATAATATATCACTGAATAGGTTTGTTAAAATGGGTGAGATTTTATCTTTCATAATTTTGTAGAAAGAAGGAGTTAGGCCATCAGGGCCACCTGCCTTTGCAGTTTTCAGATTATTAATAATAGTGGACACTTCCTCAGAGGAAATTGGACTATTTAGCTTTTCCAACTGACCCTTTGAAATCTGGGGGATTTTACAATTTACAAAAAATTCTTGCATTTTCTCAGAGTTTATATTTGGATTAGAGTACAAATCTTTATAAAAATCTTTGAAAATGCTTACAATTTTATTGGGATCATTTGTTAGCTGATCATGAGTATCTTTAATCTTAATAAGTTTAGCCTGCTTATTTTCAGCCTTAGTAAGATTAAAAAGCAAATTATTTGCTTGGTTACTTAAGTTTTTAAGCCTAGCCTGCGAAAAAGATGCAAAAAAATTTTGTCTCAATTTAATCCAAATTTTAAGTTCATCTAAAATATTCTTATATTTTTGAGCATTCTCAAATGAGGGATGTTGTTTAAATCGAATGTAAGAGATGCTTTGTCTTTTACTCAACTCAAGAAAGTTTTTGTGAACTTTCCTAAAGAAGTGAGATTTAAAAGAAGATATTTCCCCTCTAACCACTGCCTTCCAAGTTTCCCATAATAAGGATGGATCTTTTGAATGTAATTTGTTTTCCTTGAAAAACAAATCCCATCTGCTATGTAGCATCTTAATGAAGTCTGGATTATCTTTAAGCGAATCAGGAAAGGACCAAGAGACATAGTTTCTAGGTGCAGGTGAAATGGAGACCACAAATGAGATTGGTGCATGGTCTGAGATATTAATGTCTCCTATAGTTGCTTCAATAGTTCTATTTATCAGATTATTGGAAATTAGAAAATAATCTATTCTTGTACCTACATGATGAGCAGATGAGAAAAAGGTAAAATCTTTTTCAGCAGGGTGAAAAAGTCTCCAAACATCATTAAGGTTAGTATCTCTGCAAAAATTATGTAGGAGCATAGATTTCTTACAAGGATTATTCAACTAAGAAAAGACTCATTTAAATCTCCTGCTAGAATTATATTGTTAGCAGGAAGCATAGAAATTTGTTTTTTGAGCCAATTAAAATAATCAGACTTAGAACTATTTGGAGCATAAACGGAACACAAGTGCCACACAACATCAAGTTCATCTTCTATCGACTTTGTTATAGCAACATTCAGTTTACGATGAAATAAAATAGCTACTCCACATTTTTTCTTAACAGCAGGGGAGAAGGCTAGCTCACCAACCCAATCTTTTTTCAACCAAGCATTCTCTGAACCATTAAGATGGGTTTCTTGTAGGAATGCTATGTCACATTTGGTATTTTTTAAACTACTAAGTATACTCCTCTTAGAAAAGTGATTTAATCCATTGACATTCCAGGAAACAAAGGACAAGGAATATGATCTAGATGAAGACATCGACCTGAAAGATGAGCTTGAGTTGATTTAAGTAAAATAATACATATATAGCTACATCCACTGGTATAAACAAAACAGAGCAAACAATACTGATCAGTAATAACATGTAAAATTAAAAGATAGTGACTTATAGAACCGAATAACAAATTTGGTATACTAAATAATAGGACACTTCCTTTTTTCCCTAAGGATGGAAAACTAACAACTCTCTCTCTATGAGACGAGAATATAACACCCACTACAGGGTCATATTGAAGAAAAAGTTTATTCCCTTTTAGAGTCAAGTATCAGGGATCATATCTTCTTCACTGGAATGTGGAAGACTGCCTGTTTTAGGAGGCAGTGGAGATCTCAACCTAGACCTAGATTTGGTCTGAACTTGAGAAGGTTTTGAGTCCTTAGAAAATCTAGACTGTTGAGGGGTATCGTATCTCTTCCATCTTTGATCCTTTGGGGGAGAGCCACATTTTGAGTTAGATGGTGTTACCAAAGCAAGATTTCCACTATTCTTCTTTTCCATATGTGAAACAAAAGTGTGCGACTCTCTAGGATCACTAAAAACCCTGGCTCCAGAAGGCAGAAATATCTTAAGTTTAGCAGGACACATCAAGGCAAAATTGATATGAAGATTAGCCAGTGATTGGCAAGTTTTGGAAAATTCCTTTCGTTTTTGAGACAGAAGCAATGAGTAGTCTTGAAATATCAAAATTTTATTTCCTTCAAAATCAAGTGTATTCAATTTTTTGTAGGCTTGAAATGATCTATTTTTATCTGTGTAGTCCAGGTATTTGACAATTACTGCTCTTGGTCTCATGGGTTGGAGATCTTTAGGTGGACCAATCCTATGAAGTCTCTCTATTTTGAAACATTGACAATCCGGAGGAAGACCCAGTTTGATGGGTATTGTTTTGGAAATTAACATGCTTAAGGAATCATTCTGGAAAGATTCAGGAATGTTTATGAATCTGAGATTGTTTCTCCGAGATCTATTTTCCAGGTCATCCACTTTCAACTTAAGCTCTTGATTTTGTTTCTCTAAAGAGTCCAACCTAGATGAAGAATCAATCATATCATCTTGGAGTTGAGAAACCACATCCTCGATCTCGCTAAATCTTTTATCATGTGTAGAGAGCTTTTCTGAGATGCTAGTAATTTTGATCTGCAGTTTGTCAATGGCCTTACTAATTGTTGACTCTATAACTGGATTGATGAGTCTGGCTACTTCAGCAGCAATAAGAGAGTAGTCGTCAGATAAAGATGTTCTTGTAGGAGCAGAGTTGTGAGATAAGAAAATACTATTTGTATCCCTATCCTGTAGCTTTACATTTTTCTTGTTAGCCTTCTCATATGTTTTGCCATTAGCTTTAGAAGACATTGTCAAGGAAGGAGAATACGTTTTCATATATTAGAAAACCTGAGCAACAATCCCAATATTAATAAAACTTTTATTACAAGTCAATTTTTCCTTCTTGTTTTATTCTTTGTCTCTGTTTTCCTTTCACAAAGAAGTAACCATTGATTTGTTGCTATGGTTACAATCCTCCTCAAGCATTTGCAACATTGTAAACAATAAAGGTGTAACAAAAGTCTCAGTAATGACAGCAATCACTAACAATGTTTAGTCTTAGTCAGCAGAGAGATAACTGTTTTTCTGTGACAAATTCCTGTCACTAAGATTGAAACAATGTGACACAAAATAAGACTCAGCAGCTCTGACTAATTAGCTGATAACTCAGTGTCCCAGCAGGAAATCAGAGGCCACCATTTTGTTAGAAATATGTTGCTTAGAACTTGCCACAACTGACTCAAAATGTAGTATATAACCAGTATGCAGCAGAGCCCCCGGTTAAGAGAACCGCAAGTTCACAGGTGAATCTCAAAACAGCGTGGGCTTGACAAATGCAATGGCAGAATGTGAGGTAACTAAAGAGCTCAGCACATGAGGAACACCTCAGCAGTCATAAGAAGCCAAATCACCAAAAAACCTGCTTCCTCTCTGCTCCTCTGGCTCTCCTCACTCCGGGAACACGAACAAATTTGAAATAAAGAGAACAGCTTCTATGTGCCGACTCTCGACCCTGATAATCAGGAGCTCTACCTCTGTGCTTCCATCACCTCAGGCGCCGAACAGGAAGTCAGGATAGTGATTTTTAATGGTGACCTTATTTAGACCTCTGCAAGGTCAAAGACCACCATCTTTTTTATTACCAGAAAAGAACCCAGCACCAGCGGGAGAAGTAAAGGGCCTTATAAACCCTCTTTCTAAATACTTTTTAATATACTCCTCCACGGCCTAAGTTTTAAGGAGAGAGAGCGGAAAAGTCCTACTCCTGGGAGAGTTGAACCCAGGGATCAAATCGATGGCACAATCATAATCTTGTCTGTGAAGAGGAAGAGTCACAGCAGCTGTTTCCTGTCTCTGCTGCTCAACGATGAAAATCACTGCAATAAACCTCTACCTCCTTTTTACCATGTTTAAGGTTACGAATAACAGACTCCACAGAGGCAGTACAGTCAGGATCATCATAGATATTAGCCATAGCCTTAAAGAAAACCTCAAGAGAGTATGGGGCTGGGTCAATGGGAGACAAGTTATAGTCCCAGATCTGAGAATCCCCTTGGAGCAATCCCCCCCCTTAGAAATACTTCCTAAAGAGAGAGCAATTTTTTTCAAATTGTCTGAGCGCAAATGTGATATACTGATGGATGCCCCATGTGCTACTGAAAGAAGGTTATTAGAACTGTATCTGTAGCAAATACACAGTGTCGTCATGTTCTATAATCTTTGTTCTTTGATAATAACCACTTATGGCTTAAATCTAAAACCCTTATATTGTCACACAGAACTATATATTATTGGCAAAGCTTCCCCCAACTAAAATGCTCATAAAATGACAAATCATCAAAATATACAACCCATGGTTATTGTAAAGAAAATGATTTTTATTGAACGTTGTGTAATTTAAGAAGTATAATAAGACTTTTTAATAGAACTTACAATAATCCCCAAAAGTACATTCTTTGTTTAACCCTTGCTGCAAAGCAAAAGTTTTTACCCTCCCCCCACCCACACACCCACCCCCTCACCAGCATGAGTTTGAATGTTGCCCAGTTGCTTTGGCTCTATGGCCTGCCATTAAACTGGGTTTGGGGGTCGTTACAATGAATCAACAGGTCGGAGAACCTATTGATTTATTGCACCAACACCCCCTCAGCCGACTGTTTGAGAGGCCACTGGGCAGTAATGGTGCCAATCATAAGAGGGAACAGTAGGCTCAGGGGGGGTTAGGGAGGGTTTTTTTAAACAAAAAAGGGGATTATTGTAAGTCATAGTAGCTTGATGTTCTTCCTAGGCCTGTCTTCTACACCTGGTCACCTTGTAAGCTCTTCTTCTAGTCTGATCTTGACCACATCGATGTCCCGTTCTTTACCTCAATGATATACTGTACCTTTTCTTTGCCAGGATTTCAGTGTCGGACTGGGCCGGTGGGACTCCAGGAAAAAACCTGGTGGGCCCCTGGCTCTTGTGGGTCAGATCCGCACCTTCTTCCTGCTGCTACTGCCTGACAAAGGACAATACACGCGGCGCTCATGCACACGCAGCACAGCACCCCGGCTCAGAAAGGGAGGACAGAGGGGGTTCCCCCAGTCCAACCCTGGTGAAGATGGTCGGCATTCCGTCATTGTGAAAGTGGAGAACAAGCAAAGTTTCCAAATTCCTTCTCCACAAATTTAAGTGCTGGTTTATATCGTTCTCCTGATAATACAACCTGTCTTGGACCTCTAGAAAATACTCTACGGAAACATCCAGGTGTTTTCTGTTTGGGAATGATCGGGGCCTTGATGAGTTTTTTCGAAAGAGCGTTAAAGTCCAGTTCCTTCAAAATAGGGTATAAATGTAACAAGGTTACTATCCTGTGCATGTCAAATGATAATTCCCAGCTATAAGTCAATAGCAAGCAGACATGGCATTAGCCAAATGATCCATATGTTCCATGATGGGATTTAGAGTTCTCATCAATGGCAATAAATACAATATTATGGCTGCTGGGACACAATAACTTTAATAATGTAGTCAAGTTGGAGCACATGTTGTACAGTTTAAGTGGGTTTAGCCTTGGCAATCTATTTATATATATATATTAACATCACCCGTAGATATTAAGCTGTGTGCGTCTCTGGCTCAGATGGACTTAAAATCTAAAAACTGCTGATAACTGAGACAAATGTCTACAGATAAAAGTCTCTAATTATGTCATATTCTACAACTGATTCCACAATCAAGAATCATCTGACAATATTTACAGTAGGGGTTTAGGGGGACAAAGCACTACAAATGTGAATCACCCCTATTGCACCTGCCCTGCTTGATCATTACAATTCTCATTTGCTATAAATATGGGGGCTGATCTGTAATGATTTCTACCCCTCCCTCAATAAAATAACAAACAGTCACAATCTATATACTGATTTCTCTTATGCTGACTGTTCTAAAGATGTGTTAAATATAAACTTACCTTAAAGAACGAACATTCCTTTAGTTCTTCTGCATCACGTTCGCTTGCTCCAAGCCGTATGTCTGGGTCTTTCCTCAAGAGCTATAAATATATATAAGTATATATCGTTATACACCCAGAAGCAAATGTATCCGTCTGTTTCTAATATACAGTATATATCATTTACACTTATTCAATGCTTTTCAGTTAAACAGTAAATGGCATTGTGATCAAAAGCAGGATCTGCCCATCTGTTTGCATTGAATTCACAAGCCAACCTGCTACATGGTTTCATTGGTCAGAAAACACTGACTTTATATACCAATGATATTTACATATCCAATAACACAAAGACTAACAGCCCCAGTATACAAACTGCTGGCACTTACTTTTTCTATAAGACTAGTGGCGTCTTCATCCAGTTTTTTTGGGAATTTTGGCTCCTTGTTTCTGATGTTCATAAAAATCTGATCTATATTACTCCCATCAAATGGCTTCTACAGAAGAACAATGGTATTTGGTTACAAAGGAAACAATGCATTAAGAGGTTAAGTTTTAGTGTTCTACAGTTTAATACTACATGAAGCTGATCATTCAGTTCCAATGATGCTGCACTATTGGCTCATATATATGTATAGACAGGCCAAAGAAAATGTGCCGACAACACGGACACAATAAATATGTACTAATCACACTTGAGATGCACAAGATGCACATGAGCAGCGCTACTTTCCATGCACAACTAATAACAATTCTACTGGAAACAGACACTTACCTTGTGGAGAAGCATTTGATAAATCACCACCCCTAGTGCCCACCAGTCCACGGATTTCTGGTAGCCATGGAAACGGAGGATTTCAGGGGCCATGTAGTAACAGGTTCCTATATTACTGCGGGTTCTGCCATCGAATCCCATAGCTGAAACAGAGACAACACATAATGTAGCTGGAAATCAGCATCCCCTTATACATTACATTTTTACTTTTGTGTAATTCATGTTCCCAATGTTCTTGTCTACTAGAAATCTTAAGAGATTAATATAAATGAATATGTATTTCCCTCTTATTTATGCTTGTTACTGGCTATGGTGGCAGTTTTTGCCTTGGTTATGGTGCTATTGTCTTACAATGGGCAGTAGTCACAATGTTACTTGCTTACTGCCATAGCCCTCCTGTTGTGTTTTTATCTCCTACAAGGGTGAGTACTAGTTGCACATCAGGCGCATGGTAAGATAAATTGCTACATATAAAACTAAACAGTGAGCTGTACCAAGACTGATAGACCTAAATGTGGTATGTGGGTCTCAAATATAATAGGCCCTGGACAGATGTATTTGCTTGACTCTCCCCCTAGAAAAATTCAAATCTTACTTTTCTTGGAGATGCCAAAATCAGCGAGCCTGGCGTAGCCATCACGGTCCAGCAAGATATTATCTGGCTTTATATCTCTGCAATAATACAAAAGAACATTATTACTTTAGTACAGGGACATTATTTAAATAAGAAAGTATCACGATTATCACACATTTAGGAAAGAAGAATTGGCTATAATAATATCTAACGACACGTGAGAATAAATCATGTTTGCCTTAAGGGCACGTGGCTAGTAAAATTTCCTTCATACTTACCGGTGAATAATGTGTCTTTCGTGCAGAAACTGTAAGCCTAAAACAACACAGCCGGCATAAAATCTACAAAGAAAAAGCAAAAAAGACTTGTGTGAGTTGTTTCCTAAACATAATATTATTGATGTAGAAATGCAGCACAATGTGACTATTGCTGAATCTCTATTCACTGAGCCAGGCTCTCTATTTCCACTGCACAGTTACCCTTTTTAGCACCAGAGGGGGCAGACCTGACACTTTCCTCCCAATTGGGAGAACATAAAGGGCAGATCTCCCCATGGAAAACAGAAATTTGTCTGTGAATGGTTCTGGGGGAGCAAACAGAAGCCCCCTATATGCAGCTCAGCATGAAATGTTCAGCAGGTCCCATTCCAATGGCACTGCATGGGTACAGGACTTATTGTGTTGCACAAATCTTACCCCTTAGAAGGTCCCTAACAGTAGAATGATACTTACACTGCTGTCTCCTTTGGAAAGGCTCGGGGTTTCATATAGGTGGCTAATTCACCACCGGCACAGTAGTCCATTGCCAAGCAATAGTGGTGTTTGGTCTGAAATGAGGCATATAGGCCAACAAGGAAAGGGTTCTTCTCTCTTTTAGCCTCTTCAAGGATGGTCTTCTCTAGTTTTAGCCTAAAAATGAAACAAATACAAGAATATGACATTAAATTTCCACTCATTGGCCCTCTATTTAAACTGCATAAGGTCCAACTGCTTGGCCCCCAACAAATACAAAATATCCCTATTCATTCCCCTATAACTCACCTCATAACATGCTTAGTTGTTTGTAAGCCTTCCTTCTTTAATGCCTTGATGGCAACCTTTTCCTTAGAAGATTTGTGCTGGGCAAGGTATACCTGGAGTGATAGAAACAGTGAAGAAAATGCATTCAGTAACCAGAGATTTGCTCATTTGTGTTTTTATCTTATTTAAGGACAGATCAACTCACTTTTCCAAAGCCGCCTTCACCAAGTAACTTCTGTAGGTCATAGTCCTCGATGGATGTTCTGGACACTCTGAAACACATTGAAAAGTGTTAAATACATATATAATACGCAACAGCCAGAGAAACCCTGTAAATGATATCCTTCTAAACAGTGCTTAGTGATGTCATCAGTTATAATCTCTGCTCAGTGATGTCATTTCTGTCACATGACTCACTGGCACTTTATAATGAATACTGTAGCCCCTGTTTAATATGAGGAAACTAGAAATCACCTTGGAGTCCAATGACTTGTATAAAAGTGCTTGGCCAGTTTACCTGGTCATGGAAGTGTTTGATGAATTATCCTTATATTTTATGTAAGGGGTAAGTTATTCACTAAATGAACAGAATATTTGTATTTACTGGTGGAACTTGTATGTTCCAGTGCAATGCAACCCGTGTATTTATCCAAAACATGATGCCTTCTAAAATCTCTGCCTGGTCTTTAATGTGAAATCATCCCGATCATCTAGTGATAAACTTTATGTAACTTAGTTCTATCACTTGGCCCCTCTGATCTCAGCAGTCTCCTGGGTAACAAATAGTGGGAAGGTGCAGAGAGGCCAGTAATGAGAACCACAACCATTTTTGGGGGTGTCTCCCTTCTATAAATGATGAATTGAAGCTTCAACCCGAAATGTGCTTGCGGTGCAATAAATATAAATGGGCCACTGCCACACTTCAAACTAATGTTCATGTGCTACAAAAGGATTATTTATCTTAAGGAGCTGCTATGTGTTTGTCTTAGTGTAACAAAAAGGATTGAAAAGCAACCAAAATCCAGGCACTAGTAGAACATACTTAGTCTTCTCCTGTTGCTGGAACACTAATTCCTCACTCTTAGGTGTTTCAATTTCTATTTTAATGTTCTCTTCTTCCTTTCTACCTACTTCATCATTTACTAATTCCTTACTCTCATGTGTTTTATTTTCTTCTCCCTTTTCTTCCTTTTGACCTTCTCCTTTTCTCACAAATTCCTCCCTCTCAGGTGTTTCCTTTTCTACACCCTGTTGTTCCTTTTTCTCTTCTCCTTCACTCACTAATTCCTCAATCTCTGGTGTTTCCTTTTCTACACCCTGTTGTTCCTTTACCTCTTCTCCTTCACTCACTAATTCCTCACTCTCTGGTGTTTCCTTTTCTACACCCTGTTGTTCCTTTACCTCTTCTCCTTCACTCACTAATTCCTCACTCTCTGGTGTTTCCTTTTCTACACCCTGTTGTTCCTTTACCTCTTCTCCTTCACTCACTAATTCCTCACTCTCTGGTGTTTCCTTTTCTACACCCTGTTGTTCCTTTTTCTCTTCTCCTTCACTCACTAATTGCTCACTCTCTGGTGTTTCCTTTTCTACACCCTGTTGTTCCTTTACCTCTTCTCCTTCACTCACTAATTCCTCACTCTCTGGTGTTTCCTTTTCTACACCCTGTTGTTCCTTTTTCTCTTCTCCTTCACTAACTAGTTCCTTACTCTCTGGTGTTTCCTTTTCTACACCCTTTTGTTCCTTTACCTCTTCTCCTTCACTTACTAATTCCTCACTCTCTGGTGTTTCCTTTTCTACACCCTGTTGTTCCTTTACCTCTTCTCCTTCACTCACTAATTTTTCACTCTCTGGTGTTTCCTTTTCTACACCCTGTTGTTCCCTTATCTTTTCTCCTTCATTCACTAATTCTTCACTCTCTGGTGTTTCCTTTTCTAATTCAACATTCTCTTCTTTCTTTCTGTCTCCTTCTTCATTCACTAATTCCTTAGTGCTAACGATATCTATATGACTATATTCTTGATCACTGCAAGTTTCCTTTTTCTCAGATTTCTCATGGTGGGTTCCATGAGGGTTGATAAGAGCAGCTTCACAGCTGCTGATGGAATCCTATAAAGATCAAAAAGCAATATATATATATTATACAATCCTGTAAACTTACGTTGTGTCTCTATTCAGAAACTTTTATCAAGACTTGGCTTTCCTCTTAAAACAGGGGAGTAAGTAGAGAAATCAAAGGGTTCTGCCTATTTGCTACCAGTTTGGCTGATATCACAGAACCAAGCACATGGGACTGATTTGTATGTTATTTATATTTTTATTTCCTGCATAATGTATATAGTGGTGAGAAAGAGAACCATTCACCAGCAATGTGCTTTGTTTTTACAGTTAATGACCCCCTTTTATAAGAATTGGCATAAGCCATAGGCCCCTACAGACACCGGCTCTTGTTCTTGTGCTTAAGATCTAACTCGGCATTATTACATTCCCAACATGTCTTTGATTGGCTAATGAAGATATTTTATATACTGTATATATATAATGTCCCTAATGTAATGGCAGTTTTCTTAATCAAAGTCACTTGTATAGGGAAAATGGCCTTTAAATATGAATGCAATGCACTTACACTAGTAGATTTGAGTGCAACACTCTCTAATGAATTCCTCTTTACATCCTTGTGCTCCTGTGACGACACAATGTTTTCAACTTCTACTGCAGGAGTAGCTGCATGCACTGGATATTCTGAGAATATGAAAGAATATTGTTTAATAACATGTGCATGGGATCTAATAATCTATATAACAACAGATACTGGTGTGACAGGTCTACTGATAGAAAACTGGTTAACTTAATACCTGGTTCAGTCTAATGTCACTCATTATATATATTAAGCCAGTCCTGTTTATTTTCAGAAGACATAGTAGCATAAAAAAGAGAATATTAATATGAAATATGAATATTAAATAGACTGGCTTCTACCAACAATAAATGCTGGAAGTAATAGTCCAGTGATTGAAGTGCTATATCAGACATGTGGTGTAGAAGTAGTTGTGCCTGGGACAGAATACTGTGCAAATGGCTCTTGTTTGAATTGTAATAATGAAACATCTTGCAAAACAAGTGTCTTTTTCACACTCACATTTAACGTTAAGGGGAAGGTGAACCCAAATAAGAATGTTTTGCCTAATAAAAGAAAACATAATTGTAAGCAACTTTGCACTATCCGTTGAGTTGAGTCCAGTTATGTGTCTATGTATTGCTATTGAAAGCAGTGTTTGTCCCTTTCTATTCTCTGCCCTGACGGCTCAGACTGTTCATCAGCTGATTATCAGACCTGTCTCTGGGGATCCAAGACTTTTGCCACATTGTTTAGAAAGAAATTAGCAGGAGTTAAGCAAATGCTGCTTCTAATAGCAATTGTTTTTATAAATAACTTTAAAAGCACTGAAAATATGTATAAAATTTATTTTGGAAAGTTGTTTTCTTTTAATGGGCACATTTTTATTTTTGGGGTTAACTTGCCCCTTAAGGAGAATTTTTACTTTCACTAGGAAGTGATGAAAAGTTGGTCATAATAATATTATCACAAACACTAATAACAAACAGGAAACCAGTGACAACAATTTGATACCTGGAAGTTTTACAGGTTCTTCCGTCAGTAAAACCTCAGGAATTTCAGGAAGTTGAACAGGTGGATCGTTCTTCCTGCTTTTGTTTTCCTGTAAAGATAAAAAAAGAGACCTTTTAATAACGGCATCATTTAAATTTGACTTTGTTTTTGGTCAGAGTCACTTTAACTCAGGAACTATTTTAATGAAAGACGTAAAGACTGACCCTCATTTTCTATCTATTGAGGGCCACACAACTGTGCATTCCAGTATAATTATGGGATATGTATATATGAATGAGTTTATATAAAATAGTATTTATTACCACTTTATTAATCTTTTATTATTCATCTTAGGAATAAATGATTTTCCCAATATATTAATTTTTCTTCATGAATTCACTAATAATACAGTTATAAATATCATTCTTCCCCAGTGCAATCACTCATTACAGTGAAAGAGTAAAACATTCTTATATTTGTTGCAAACAATTTGTTCCTAGTGCATTTTCTTCTTGGGTTATTATGCTAAAAAAGCTATTAGTAAACTTACCCTTCTGCGGGGTCTGAAAAACTTGCTCAAAGCTTTTCTAAGTCTTCGAAACATTTTCTGTAACATAAAGAATAGAAACATATAGCAGTGAGTTTATGTCAGACTTTTATCCTTTATTTTTCTTTGGAAATAATGAACATTTGATATGGAAGTTCCGCTGCACCAGTTGTGGAGGCTTATTTATTAAAGGTCAGATTTAATGGTTTTGAAACCACCCCTAAACTTTAAAATCCAGATTGTCATTGAATTTATTAAAAGTTCCAATTAGAAAAAGTATGAATGAAAAAATGTGTTGAACAATGCGCTAAAAAAATCCAAATGCATTGAAAACCTCTAAAAAAAACTTACATTTTTAGACAATTCAGAGCAAAGAAATCCAAATACCTCAAATTTTTTGTTAAAAAATTGCTAAAAATGTTCCAATAGGATCAGCACATGTCCCATTGACTTCTATTGCACCTCCACAACTTGTAGTTGCTAACTTGACATTAAAGGCTTTAAAGGCTTTTTTAGACTTTGGAAAATTACACATTTTTCATGATTAGTGGAAAACTGGCAATTTGGTTGTTGGCAAATGGGCCCCACAGAATCCAATAAGCTAAAATAAGGTTTGATAATGGTTCCATAACCAACATTTACTATACTATATCCATTTATTATTCACAGTCGTGAGCATTTCATAAAGCCTCATCTCACCATATCAAGTTGATTTCAGTAAACGGGGCATATTTATTAAGGTTTGAGTTTTGTGTTTTTCACGAACAATTGAGTTTTGAGTTTC
This sequence comes from Xenopus petersii, assembly GCA_038501925.1. Taxonomy (NCBI): domain Eukaryota; kingdom Metazoa; phylum Chordata; class Amphibia; order Anura; family Pipidae; genus Xenopus; species Xenopus petersii. The sequence continues at coordinate 1,327,363 of CM076684.1, read as the reverse complement.
TTATTTTTGGGTCAAAACTCAAATTTTTGAGTTAAAAAACTGTTTTGTTTTTCTTTTAATAAAAACTTGAATTATTATACCCCAACCATGGAAATAGCTCAAATCCAAAAATACACCATCTAAAACCTGTCAAGTTCATGTAGGAGTCAATGACGGAGGTCCCTTGAACCATTGAATCTTAATAGCCTTCATGATGCTCAGGTTTTGCATAAAAACTCAATCAATTCAAGTGATTTTTTCATACAAAAAGCTCAATCAATTTAAGTTTTTGGGTTTCACAACTCAAACTCATTGAGTCAAGTTTTTACCATTAGAGTTTTTTATTAGGAAGAGTAACATCAAACAATGCAGCTTGTTTATATGAACTATAGTAGTGTTTCTGAAGCAAACAGATCAGTTTTACCAGTGCAGGGCAACATGATATTTTCATTACTTTAAAAAACTTTCATTCTTTGGTGTTACTGTTCCTTTAAATAAGATACCATTCAAGTTCTGAGTTCATTAGAGGTCACTCAAGTTCATTAGAGTTCATTAAAGTTCATTAAATTTCATTCAAGGTTATTCAAGGTCATTCGAGTTAAATCAAGATATAAAAAACTCGACATTCGACCTTTGATAAATAACCCCTCAGTGCCATGCAATTTGCCTAATGTATTTCCATATTTTATTTTAATCCCCTAAACCAGAAGTGAGCCCCAGCCTAACTCTAAACACACTGTGATTATTATGCATTTACCAACACTGTTTTATCTCTCCGGAGAGAAATGCTTCTGTCTGCTGAATCAATGCTGGTGTGGGTAAATTTATATTAAATATAGTAGGTGTGGATAATATAGAATTGTATATCTCAGGTAAAAAAGTAATTTTGCTACATAAAGCGATATACTTACCGATTGTTGTTAATAGATGAATAAGATGAAAATCTCTGTTCAGATATATATATATATATATTTATGTATATATAGATATATAGATATATATATATATATATATAGTAAAACAAAGTAAATGCGATTAACACTGATCAGATGATAGAACCAGTCTGGTCAGAAGCTAAACCGCATATGATACAAGAGTGGAACTGAATGCTCTAAGCTTGCTTTTGACTATTATGACATCACTGCTTTTGACCATTATGACATCACGTTCTGTTTTTTGGCCATTGTGACATCACTACTTTTTACCATTATGACATCACTTCCTACTTTTGACCATTATGACATCACTGCTTTTGACCATTATGACATCACTTCCTTCTTTTTGACCATTGTGACATCACTGATTTTGGCCATTATGACATCAGTTCCTACTTTTGACCATTATAACATCATTTATTTTAACCATTATGACTTCACTTCCTTATTTTGAACATTATGACATCACTGCTTTTGACTATTATTAGGCTAATACTTTATACAAAACAAAAGTGGATATGTGTATATGTGTGTGTTTAATTGTTACAGTTGTGTGCTGTGTATGTGTGTATGTGCTGAGCATGCTAAAGCCCACCCACAAAACTGTCACAACTTACCCACAAAAATCCCAGTCCCCTGCAAATGAGCATAGGCCACTATTTGTTATTTTACTACTTCTTCTACTTTTTCTAATTTCATCTTTTTAACTTTCCTTCATGCAGAACTTTTTGAACGTGGACTTTTTACTGGTGGCGCTGCTGAGAGAATCTCTGGAATTTCTACTCTCATCAGAACACTCAGTTTACCTGATGATCTTTTCATGGATTGCAGTGAATTCAAGTGATTTCAAGTGATTTCATCAGCACTTGGATTATGAACTGAAGTCTTGCACAAGACACTTTTACTTGTCATTTCAGCTGAATTCAGTAAATGACTGAGCTCCTGAATTTTCATTCAATGGATTTATCCAATGAATTCATCTCAGCACTTTATTCTTGGATGAAGATATGATACACATATACACCTGTTGTCTTTTCATCTCTCTCTATTGATCAGGGATCACATTTATTAAGCACAAACCTAATATTCACAAATGGCCTTTTCCATAGAGTTTAAAGCAAATCATTTGATTTCAGCAAAAAGAAACCTTCTGATTGATGGTAACAAAGTTGCACAAATCCATCAATTGGAAGAAGAAGAAGATAAATTGATTATAGAGTTGGGCTAAGTGTTGCGGCAAGGAAGGAACAAAATGTCAGCCATCCCCAGTGTGAATATGTATTAAGCACAGGGAGTTAGTACTCGGGGTAAATAAACCACGGAATAATCTCATGTTTCACTCATGGAAATGTTCAACAGCAACAACAGATCTCAAGGTGCCACTTCAGCTGGAAATAATAACCATGGCTATAGTTCCATTCTTACTTTATTCCATGCAGAAAAACCCATATCTATACATAGTAACATAGTAAGTTTGGTTGAAAAAAGACACACGTCCATCAAGTTCAACCTTTTAACAATTTTTTAACCTGCCTAAGTGCCAGTTGATCCAGAGGAAGACAAAAAACCCATCTGAAGCCTCTACAATTTGCCTCAGAGGGAAAAAAATTCCTTCCCACTCCAAAATGGCAATGGGACCAGTCCCTGGATCAACTTGTACTATGAGCTATCTCCCATATCCCTGTATTCCCTCACTTGCTAAACACCATCCAACCCTTCCTTGTACCTATCTAATGTATCAGCCTGTACCCCTGATTCACTTCCCAGCTCTCCCTGTAACACCCCTTTCCCTCCTCTAATCTCATTGGCTCCCTCCTGTCTGCTGGGAGGAGCTACTGGTGAATAAAGCATTCAACCCTTCCTTATACCTATCTAATGTATCAGCCTGTACCCCTGATTACGGGAGACATTTCCACATGTTCACAGCTCTCACTGTAATAGACCCCTTCCCAATATTTAGGCGGAACCTCTTTTCTTCTAATCGGAATGGGTGACCTTGTGTCAGCTGGAAAGACCTACTGGTAAATAAATCATTAAAAAGATATTATTATTATTAGATTAGATTATATGATCCCCTTATATATTTATACATAGTTATCATATCACCCCTTAAGCGCCTCTTCTCCAGAGTGAATATCCCCAATTTGGCCAGTCTTTCCTCATAGCTAAGATTTTCCCTTTACCAGCTTAGTTGCCCTTCTCTGTCCCCTCTCTAATACAATAATGTCCTGTTTGAGTGATGGAGACCAAAACTGTACGGCATATTCTAGATGGGGCCTTACCAGTGCTCTATACAGTGGGACCCCCTCCTCCCGTGACTCTCTGCCCCATTTAATACAAGTCAAGACCTTATTTGCCCTTGATGCTGCTGACTGGCATTACTTGCTACAGACAAGTTTATTATCTACAAGGACTCCAAGCTCCGTCTCCATTATGGATTTGCCTAGTGCAGTCCCATTAAGGGTATAAGTGGATATTGTTACATCCCAGGTGCAGGACTTTACATTTATCAACATTGAATCTCATTTGCCACTTAGCTGCCCAGATTGCCAGTTAGTCAAGATCGTGTTGCAAGTGCCACATCCTGGATGGAATTAATTGGGCTGATAATTTTGTGTCATCTGCAAACACTGATACATTACTTACAACACCCTCCCCTAAGTCATTAATGAACAAGTTAAATAAAAGTGGACCCAATACTGAGCCCTGGGGGACCCCACTAAGAACCTTACTCCAACTAGAGAATGTCCCATTAACAACCACCCTCTGTACCCGATCCTGTAGCCAGTTTCCTATCCATGTGCAAATGACTTCATTAAGCCCAACAGACCTTAGTTTAGAAAGCAGTCATTTGTGGGGCACAGTATCAAACGCTTTGGAAAAATCCAAATAGATCTACTGCCCCCCCACTGTCCAGAATCTTACTTACCTCATCATAAAAATCAATCAAATTAGTCTGACATGACCTTTCCTTCATAAAGCCATGCTGATTGTTGCTCATAATGACATTCACTAGGACAACATTTTGATTGTGATCCCTTAACAAGCCTTCAAATAATTTGCCCACCACAGATGTCAAAGTTACTGGCCTATAATTGCCAGGCTGAGATCGTAATCCCTTATTAAATTTAGGAATTACACCAGTTTTCCTCCAATCCATAGGCACCATACCAGATGAAAGAGTCTGAAAACTAGAAATAGAGGCTGGTCTAAAACTGAACTAGGTTCTCTTTGTACCCATCTGGCCCTGGAGCACTTGTTCACATTCATTCTATCAAAGCTTTATGAATCATATCCTGAGTCAGCCACTGACTAGATTGAGCTGAGCCATTAGTGCAGTTATAAAGTGAGCCTGGGAACTCACACTCCTCTATTGTATACACTGAAGAAAAGAACTGATTTAGCACATTTGACTTTATTGAATCTTTTACAACCATACTGGTACCGTTATTTAAAGGAGCAACACTCTCAACCTGCAGTGAAGGATTTGAATGAAAAAAACGTAGGATTTCAAAGTATTTTTTTTCCGGTTCTTTGACCCTTGAATAGGCTACTACGACTACATACTTCGGCAGTTAAAACCTACCGAGGTACAATGTTAGCCTATGGGGACCTTCCCCAGCACTTCTAGCCTTTTTTTGATCGAAGAAAAATCCTTCGATAGATCACTTAAAAAGTTAGAATTGTTTGATTTGAAGATTTTTATTGTTCGATCGAACGATTTTTACTTCAATCGATCGGTCGAAGGATTTGCACTAAATTCTTCGAATTCGATATTCAAATTCGAAGGTTTTAAATTAGAGATTTGAATTTGAGGGTTTATTAACCCTCGATATTCGACCCTTGATAAATGTGCCCCAAAGTGTTTATATTCATTAAATGTCACTTCTGTCACTACTTCTGCTGCACTGCCAACTTCCTCGTTGCCCCAGCGCCGCCCATGCTCAAGACTCTGTAGGTACAGACCTCCAGGACCCCCTCAGATATCAGATCATCCTAGGAATGGTAAGTGGCCTTTATTTACAGATTTACACACACTTACATACATTTATACACACTTACACAGACATTTTAGTAAATATAATTTTGCACACTTTTGCACGCTTATATGCACACTGTCATACAACTTTTAGAACTGTACACATATGTATACACAAATAACTCACAAAGAGGTTTTTTTTTACTTTTTCATTATACCATTTTGTGCTTTGTTTACACATACAAATCCATGTTGGATTCATCAGAATGTGTATTTTCCAAAGAACAAAGTGGGGGTCTTTGTACAGTTAGGAGGTCTTGCAACACATAATACGCTGCACTTGCTTTGTTTTCAGCAACTGAGTTGGCAGGCATGAAAATTCATATGCACGGTTTTTGTTTGGGGTCCGTACATACCACATACCTTGGTACATCTAAGCATATTCGCCATCAAGCCATTCAGTAGACCTCTGATGTTCATAAAAACTTCTGAGTTTAGGAAAGCTTTGTAGTTTGGCAGTGGTGTAGAAAGGCGGCATTACCTATTTTTATCTGTCATAATGTGTACTTTCCAAAACTATATGGTTTTCAGGGGTTGCCGTACTTTTTTTTCGGGTGGCGTGTTTATGAATTAGTGTTGATATAAGCCATTAGTATGCAAAAAGTACATTTTGGCACATGTCACATTGTTAGGTAACCCTGACCATTGGGCATCAAGCTGTTCAGAGCACCCCGGGCCTTCATATTTATGGTGATTCATGTTGGTACCTAATGATATGTGGGGCATAGGGAGCTTCAAATTGGATTTTCATAAATTTTATCAAAACTGACAAATTTAGGAAAGCTTTGCAGCTTGGTACTTTGGAATAGAAAGACATATTTACCCATTTTGGATTTGGGGGAATGTGTAATTTCCAAAGATATATTTTTTGGGGGGTTTGCATACTTTTTTGTAGCTTTACCCCACATAAAATGCAGTAAATGTGTTGATTTAGCAGTAGATGGAAGGACAGAGGATGATAGATCATATGGGGTGTCTTTATTTTAAGGGCCCTAGAGGCCACATACTTAGGTAAACCTATGCACATTGGGCACAAAATTCAGTGGACCCCTGACCTTCATATTTAGGGTGATTTATATTGGTACCGAATGATGTGCAGGAGATGGGATACTTCAAAGTGGAAGCTTTGTTTACATAATGGAAATATGTTTTTTAATTTTTTTGAAGCCTGTATCTTGTTACAGAAGTAGAATAGTAGAAGTAGAAGAAATTGCAGTAAATTTTGAAAGCTTAGGATGAAAAAAAAACAATATATTATTTACCTGAGGAAACAAAAATTCTCCCCCCCCCTTCCTGGAAATGCCCCAAAACTGAAAGAGCACAAAATGTTCAAAAACTGCCTGGTAATAAAAGTTCACAGTGACCAAATTGGCTGGCAGTGAAAGGGTTAAAGCTTTGCTTTGATTAGGGATCCACTGCTGCTGTGGCTGAGCCAATATATGTACTGCTCAAACTCAAGGCACAAAACATGTGAATGGATGAAGTTCCCTAGTTAAGGTTTTATTCAAATAATAAAGATCTGACTGCAGATCACAGGTGTCTGTTTTACACATTGAATGTAGGAGAGAAAAACAATATTTAATCAAACTGCTCCAGGCAGTGAATTTTAACTGGGGTTTATTTTAGCAGGGTAATGTCATTACATATTTTGGGCAAAGCCCTTCATCAAGTGAACAAAATGCAAGGCATTATGGGATTAAATGTCTTTGCAGAACACAAAACTTCCAATTAAACCTCTTAAAGTATAAGAATAGTGAAATCAGGATCATGAACACTAGTAGGTAAATGCAGTAAATCTTTCAGGTCTCAAAGTGAAGAACTTACCAGTTTAGAGAAGGGGTCCAGGTGCATCGCCCTGAACCTTCAGCTGAGAGAGTGGATAACCGTATTGAAAAATTGAGCAGGCACTTCCAAGGACAGCACAACCTAATGTGTTTCATATCGAGATGATACTTAATCATATTTTGGAATAGTGACCAAATCAACATTGTCCATAATCAGTTGTCCATCACTTGTGTGTAAGTCCTTGTGTGGATCCATCGGCCTATTCATGGTTACCAATCCCCAAACTTTGTTTGAATTCAGAGAACTGCCTTAGGCCGACCCAGGGATGCACAGACCATTTAGAAAATCCTTTGTGATTTGAACCCTTACTAGGTATTGCCAAGAAAACATCTTTTCAACATAACTCCTGTTACACATTATAATTCTGCAGCTGGACTTCCATAACGAATAAGACAATTCATTATACGCTACATTCAAGGTGATCTATATAACACTATAACTAGGGAATCTAGGGATACAGATTTAACCCTTTTGACACCCCTTTGTCGGTGTTACATTCCACGTGTGGTGCTTACCAGATAACATGGGACTAACCTGAGCCACTCCGCAGTGGTATTGGGAGAGACTGGGTACCTGGTACTTACTAGCGCAGTGCCTCCACCTAGTGATATCTGGGAATGCACCTACGGGTGGCCCCACTAGGAACAAAATAATAATGCCCACACAGTATTGGTTAAACTGAATAATGGTTTATATAAAATAAATTGTCAACTAGTACATGCAGCACTCCTAACTGGTGGCAATAGGGCCTCACTAACTAACTTGTTAGTGTAATCTGTTTACCTAACTAAAAAAGGCAAACTCCTTTAATGTCATTTCAATAAACAGTTTCTGTATCTTCAGTGTTTCTTTAGGGTACTGTCCCTTTAAACAGGATACTAACACAAAAATCCTCTTTGGATACTTTAGAGCTCTCTTCAGGTGAGTCCAGTACAGTCAGTCATACAGTGAGACTGGCAGACCCTTTGGATGCTCAGATAGGAATCTCCTGCTGGTTGTTCCTCCAGTCTGGATTCCTCTCACACTCTCTGTCTCTCCAGGCACAGTATGTGGCTTCCCTGTGTCAGCCTGAAACAAATAAATACTTGTGGTGCAGCCTCTCAGCTCTCTGGGCCCATCAGCAGTTCTCTAGTCTCTCTAACTCTAACTAGTTGCTGTGTCAATTCCTGCTGCACTGAGATCACTGAACAGTTGCTAGGTAACAGCTTACAGCACACACAGAAAATCCCTTTCTGCATTAGGGCCCCAGCCTCTCTGTATTGCAGGTCCCCTAGTTCTAGAACCTCAGCACTGACTTTGCTCGACACTAAATATAATGGAGACCCATCCTGGGGGAATCTTTATAAGAACCCCAATATTCAGTTACAGGAGCCCAAGTACAACTATCCTGGTTTTCCATTTATTTAGCTATTAGTTCTAATCAAGTCTGAGTCTGACCCAATGGGTTCCATGTTCCTGTACATTATAGCTGATATTGTGACCCCCATCAGGGTCGGACTGGGCCCTGACTCTTGTGGGCCCCACCAATCCAGATCAGCACCCAGATCAGCAGGCTTCCTCCTGCCGTGACCTACCTTTTCCGGGAGGTTGTGGCAAAAACATTGTGTGCATTAGTGATGTGTGGGCCGAGCCCAATACCTGTTGGAACCACGAGTTTACCTGCGTGTCCGGCTTTGTCGTGGGTATCGGGCAGGTGCAGGTTGTGCTAATCTCCTGCTCTCCCTGCCCACCATCATCAAATGCTGGTTTCCGACTTCCAGGTTCATCTTTTATAGACGCTGCGCCTGCTCACCCCGGGTCGGCACAGGTCTATAAAAGGAATCCAGAAGTGTGGATGCGGGCCAAGGGAAGGCGGGTTAGGGTCCAGGGCGAGTTGGGGAAATTCCGACCCGCACATCACTAGTATACACCCTTCTCCTATTGTACCTCACTACAGAACATGTTGGTGCTTTGTAAATACCTTTAGATAATACTAATAATTATCGGCAATGACTGAGTGCAGTTAGTGGGCAAGACATGAAGTTAGCAATCATACCACTAGAGGGCAGTGAATAGAATCTAAAAGAAGGCATGCACAAACTGTGGGACATGGTCTGACAGGGTGGGTGCAGAAATTAGAGTTATAGGGGCATGAGAGATGTCACAGGAGGGAGAGTTTCTTCTGACTGTTCTTACAAGTAACTGAAGGGAACCAAATGTCCCAGAGCAACAATTAGACATTTGTATCAGTGAATGAACTGACTCAACACAGCACCATCTAGTGTCTGCTGAGGGAAGTGTATCAGAGAAATGGAATAATAAGAGAAGGGAGTAGGAGAGCGAGAGGGTAAAAATCAAGAATAAAATGGGGGGCAAGGGGAGATTATGGAAGATGGATATAAAAAAGAAAGAAATGAATGGGAGTTATCAGAGATAACTAGAAAAAAGTTGGAGGGAAAATATGTGGGGTGCACTTGTACTAGGGACAGTATATTTGGGACATACTCTGAGTTATTTGTCTATAGAGGGTTTGGCTAAAGGTCTGTATATCCAATTTGTCTGACTGGGGCAATTTGATAAGGAGACTCTATTTTATAAATTGTTTAGTGTGTGTTTTTATCCCCCCTCCCCAATATCATATTGGTTCCATCCTGCATACTTGAAGCTTAGTGCTGGGGGCCGAGTCCAATTATCCCCCGGGGTTTCCTCCCAATGGGGTTTTATTTTAGGTATAAGCAAAAGAAAAAAGAAAGAAAAAGCAGCATAATTTCTGTTTTCTTATGTTTTCATTTTCTTTACATGAAGTGACAAGTCCATACACACCTTGATATTTTTATTCAACAACATTACCAGTCTGTGTATTTCTTCCCCTTAATATCTGATTGTACCCCAAATATATCATTGATCAGCAGATACAATATCTAAAAGATACTGAGTTTCACTTACTGAGGAGAACCAGTGCTACTCACCCCTCCCTGCTCTGCCCCTTTACAATTTTGTCTGTTTGTCTGTTGAGATTAATAAAGTCCCATTTCCAGGCTTGGGTGCCCCTGTGACTATTTTATATATAAATCCAGGGAAAACGCTGGTACTGAAGCCCCCCATAAACACACTTGCACCCTCATAGCTCCAGCCGTACTACATACTACTTATGGTTACCAGGCAACTACACATTGCGCTTAGCAGTATAATAATTAGAGAATGACAGGCAGTAACATATGATGACACTTACTCTTACACATTATAAGAGAGTATAACAGAGTTTTTTGTCAGTATTTGCTGTTACTGGGGACAATGTATTTAGAAATGAACAGGGCTTGTCAGTGGGATACAGGGAGTTGCAATTTGAGAACAGCAGAAGGGTTAATGGGTTGACATCTTAGATGGGAACATTTAAATTATTCATTATTACACAGAGAAGGGGAGATGTAGGTGCAGATAGAAGGATTTATTGCAGGATAAAGCAGAATAATCAGAATAACAGACACAGTAACATGAGAGAATGATATCAGGACTTGCATGTTCATCTAGAGTCCATTAGCGTTACTGTCCCTTTAATATGTGCCCTCTCAGTGGTGCCAGTCTGACCCAGGTCCCTCCATGTCCCAGGCAGGGCGGGTCACTGAGCAGAACAGGACGGAGCTGGGAGGGATTGCTGGCTTAGTGGGTGCAGGGAATCTCCTCTGATTGCAGCTGTGGGATTAGTATCATGGCAGGATCAGCAGAAGGGGGATCTCCAGCTGGGAATCAAGCAGCTCTCGGGGGTCTCTCAGCCAGGCCGGGAGTAGGTGCAGGGAGTAGGTACAAGGAGTAGGTGCAGGAAGTAGGTGCAAGAAGTAGGTGCTTGGATTAGGAACCGGGAGTATGTGCTGGGAGTAGGTGCTGGGATAGGAACTGGGAGAAGGTGCTGGGAGTAATTGAATGGAGTAGGTGCTGGGAGTAGGAACCAGGAGAAGGTGCTGGGAGTAGGTGCTGGGAGTAGGTGCTGGGAGTAATTGAAGGGAGTATGTGCTGGGAGTAGGAATCAGGAGTAGGAAAAAGTAGAAGGTGCTGGGAGTAGATGCAGGGCACTGGTCACTTACAGGCTGCAGTGATGGGTCTCAGAGAACAGTGTATCATTCCAGGTAAGAGGAACATAGGTTGGGACCTAATCTCCTGCCACTGTGACCATTTGGTTCCCCTTGTAATTGACATGTTCATCCAGGATCCAGACTCCACTTTCCCTGTAGGTCACCTGCCCAGCTCTTCACCAAGATTTTGCCCAGCACAAGGGCTACTGGGAAATCTTGAGGGCTAAACGGCAATCACAGTAATCCTGCAGTTTGATCGGGAGACGGACTGGTTGGCGCGCATAGAGGAGCAGACCGGCAAGTATAGAGCGGGGTTGCTGGTGTTTAAAAACTCCAAGTACCTGAAAGTCATTCAGGACTACAAAAGGGCTCAATTTACCACTGGCAGCAGGGAGCGGCGGCAAATCCTAGACGGAGAAAATCCGAGTGGCGTCCTAGAAGGTTCCCCAGGGGCAGAACTGGAAGTGGTACATCTGAGAGCGACGGTGAAGTACTTATCAAATCAAAGTTCCTGAAATGTATTCCAGCCCCTCAGAGTCTGTGGGGGCTTAGATCGTTTGGAACCAAATACCAAGGGGAATTGACTTACTATATACAAGGAACCTACAACTCAATCCAAGGCTTTGCTAATAAGATCAGCTCAGTTCAGGTGGATCCCAAGATCACTGTGTATGAGAATATCGACTATATAGGGAACATTCCCCTTCTCTGTGTGGGACTAGGTGCTTGTGAGTGCAGCTGGGACTGGATGTGTGTGAGTGGGGACTGGATAGTGAGTGGGGACTGGGTAAAGAGTGCTGCTGGAACTGGAGTTTGTATGTGGAAGGGAAAGGGGGATGAGACAGTAACATTTTTCTTCAATAAAAACATACAGCAAGTGGAGTCCAAAGAATAACCAGAATCAAATTCTACAGCAATGATGGAAAACAAGGGAGCAGCTTTTCTTGGGGTTCACAGGGGAAATACACATTCGTTTCCCAATGCCGCCAAGGGTCAGCATATGTGAGAGTAGTAGAGACATTGCACCTCTGCTCAAAGTGGAACCAATATCTAATGATCAGTAGGGAGATCAGTAGCTGCAACTTGGAGGCACCAAGAAATAGGTCCCATTGTTTCTATTCTAGTCAGTTACAAGTTACAGCAACTCATCCCATGTGATATAACCCTGAACCCATAGGTGGCCAGAAAATAATTAAATATCAATTAGTTCCTTAATTAATATAAATGTTTCCAGATATTATAATGTAACCCTTTGTTTGTACACTCTCTTTGGTGCAGTTGCTGTGGTGACCAGGTGTCCTGAACATCTTTGCATGAAAAGGTATGGGGAACTGGGATTTTTAAGTGCAGTGACTCCACTAAGTAGGCAATGAGCAATTATACCTAAGGGGAATTCCACCAGGAAAATAAAATACACACACAAATGTCCTTTTGATAACACATTCCCAATCAACTCCAGAAGGGAATAAACAAGACACAGTTCAGCTCAAATTAAAAGTTCCTACCCAAGAGCTCTTATTCCTCAGGTAGCATTACTTTGCCCAAAGTACTTCTCCCTTTGGACACTTAGTAGCCGCTCCCTCATGGCAGGTGCACACACAAGACCTGTCTTCACACATGGCTCCGACACTTGTATTCTTGCCAATATCCTCCCTTGGGTGTCTCCCTCACCTGGGTGCACTCAGAGACGGTCACACTGGAGATTACAGGCAGCTCTGCAGCAGGGTTAGTCTAAACAGTGGCTGCACATCCATGTCCATATCCATAACCTCTTGCACCCTTTGACCCCATTCTGTGGAAAATGGTGGAATTTATATCAGAAAGGGAAGGGGCGTAAGTGGGGTAACAAGTAACTGAAACTGATTAGCACTTAGTGCCATTTTAGGAAATCAGTAGTTGTGAGCAGCCCCAGTAACAGACCCATTGTCCTAACAAGAAACAATTTGCTCTTCCCTAAATATGACAATTAATATTGATTCTTAAATATTTTTAATTTGTTGCTTAATATGGTTTTGAGAGCTGCATTCTGGTCTTTTGGGATTTGTATATGTCACTTTTGTTTCACCAGCCTATGATTAAGTGCAATAGAACTATAAAATATAGTATGGGTGATAGTACATTTTAGGGTCAATGACCCCAAAATCACAAGATTAGAGGTTGACAGACAAGATTTGGGGAGCACAGGTGAACTGCAGTTATTAATCTGTCTTCCATACATAGGCAGCAGAAGATGGTTTTGGCAGCAACATTTTAGCCACGCCCCTTTTTGTCACATCCTTTGGACTCCACCCACTTTCCAGTGTGCTTTCACTGAATTTTCATGAAAAGTAAACCATAGCAGTGGGGGTAAAGTCTGGCACTGCAGGAAGGGGTATTAATATCACATGTACCATTTTAACTGAGAGCTGTGAATGCTGCATAACAAGCACAATATGGGGAAAAGGGGGGCAAAGATTCTGGCACCTTAAGTACATTACATGCAGAGTCTGTGAGGTATTCAACAGTCATAGAAAGAAGCAGTAAGTACTGATCTCCCAAGAATATAATAAAGAGAAGGCACCACAAGCACTATAAAGAACATTATATAATAAGAAGCAGAGGCACTGGCACACCAAATATATACATAGACAGCAATGAACAATGGCATCATGAGCAGTAACATATAGAGAATACTGGCAGGCCAAGTACAATATACAATAAAACAAAGTGGGTATAAGTAGAAGAATGCATTATATACTAAGTATCAGTGAGCAGAGGACATGCAAGCCTATTATAAGTTCTAGCATCTCCCCATGAACTGCCTCACTCTATTGCTCTGCCAAAATGCAAGGTATGAGGAACTGCAGGCCTGGAGCATTGTGTAATTTGTAGTAGGGAAAGCCATGCAGTGACTGCATAATGTGAAAGATTGTAATGTCCCTCACTAAATGGATAGCTTTTCTGCTAGTTTGACAGCAATGTTATATTGTAATGGGGCAGTTGTACAAATTCTCCCATACCACTGTATCAGCATAATAATTATATATAAATATAGTAATTTAGGTTGAAAAAATACATGTCTAGCCTGTCTGACCTGTCTAACCTGTCTAACTTCTAGCTGATGCAAAGGAGAGAGAACAACCCCTTCTAAAGCTTCTCCAATTTGCTTCAAAGAAATTCATCCTGACTCCAAGATGCAATTGCACCATTTTCTGGATTTACTTTGGACTAAGATCTTTATCCCTGTATTTTCTGTATACCCTCTGCCCAGAAAGCAGGATGGCACAGTAAACATTTCATGTATAAATCCCCCAGAATTCACAGTATTGCAACTTCATTCATAAATATCCCGAGAATTCATAGCAGAATGGCAATTCCATGTATAAATACTCCCAGAACTTCAATCAAGATAGCACCATGCAATTCCATGTATAAATACCCCCAGGATTCATGGCAGGATGGCACCATGACAAATCCATGTAAAAAAAAAAAAAACATAATTTAAAGCAAGATTGCATGGTGGCAATTCCATGTATAAATACCCAGAGAATTCATATCAAGATGGCACAGGGGTAATTCTATGTATAAATACCCCCAGACCACAGAAAGTTCAGACAGGACAGAGAGTTCTTGGGCTACTTCCCTTGTTCCTAGTAGCTGGGAGAGAGAGACAGACAGACATGGTAAAGGAGATGCAGGGGGTGAAATTTTGATCTTTGTTGGGCCTTCTCCTATTCATATTCCAGTCTCTTATCCAAATCAATGCATGGTTGCTAGGACAATTTGTCACCTAGCAACCAAACTGCTGAAACTACAGAGCTATTGAATAAAAAGCTAAATAACAAACATCACAAACAATAAAAAATTAAAATGGTTTGCAAATGGTCTCAGAATATCCCTCTGTACATTATACCTTCACCCTTACTGACTTTAGGCTGGATTCCCACCTACAACTCTGAGCATTTCACAACACAGCCAGCAAAAAGGGAGACTTTCACCATTACTGCTGCCAAAAGATGGCAAGACAAAAAGCCATGTGATACCACATGACATCCACTGCACTCAAATGTCAGAAAGGTTCCATTGCATGTTTTGTTCCAAGCTGCAGCTACCACAATCAGTGACTAGCAAAGTATATATACAGGTGAAGTTATGGTGACAAGCAAATGGGTGTTATGAGCAGGACAAATGTATATACATGAGTGCCATCAAATAGTCACATGCCAAGGAAAAAAAACCCAACCCATTGAGTTAAGACAACACAAGTGAGTTGACGTCAATAGTATCTATACTATATAAAGGAAGGAGACTTTTTGACATCACTGATGTGATGCAGAAGTGGGTTCATGAGTCAGCCACTCAGCACTGCACTGTTGACAGACACCGCTACCTGAAAGACCATTCTCTTTTCAATGCACCCCACACTCACTAATACTAACTGGTTCTCCAGACTATCTTCCTCCATCTTCAGAATGGATAAGCACCCACTACTTCTGTCTCTCTGGACAGTACTTCTGCCAGGTTTGAATGTTGCTAAAACCTCACTTCTGCCAGAATGACAGCTTGCGTTAACTTTCCACACCTCCTATGTAATAATTGAGGCCACTATTTAAATATGCAAGTGTGTAGGAGATGCAAATGATCGATATTGTTGCAGAGTCAGACTGAAGGCCAATTTCTTGCCAATATAGCACATCAGATCAGGAGGCACATATGTAGTAACTCTTTTAATGTAAAAATTAAAAATTAAAAGTAACATTTTTGGGGGGCCATTGACCCTGTGGCCTTCCCAGTTCCGATGCCTATGCCTCCATGGTTCTTAATCATGCACTTATCACAATTGTGTAGACTTTCTTTTGAGCCTACAAAGCCAATTAATAGTTTTCATTTAATAAAAGATATAACGTAAACTATTGTCACAGGTACAGCATATGAATAGACAAAAAAATCTGTTTTTGGATTTAAGTAATTTTTATAAAGAAGGTTTCAAGACATCGAAAAAACTTTTAGAATTATGGGAAGATCCAAGGGTAGAGGAGGAGAAGGGCATGCTTAGAGATATTTATGAGCTGTAGGACAAAATTCAACATTTGGATATAGATTTGCCATCATTTAAAAAGAAATGTTAAAAAAGTTATCCTAATATTACTGAAAATTGTGTTATAGAGACCTTTGTTTGGAAAGTCATAGAGGACATACTAACGATTCCCAGTTCTGTTTTACAGTTCAACACCACTAAAGATTAATGGCGTGAGTTACAAAATCTTAGGTCAAATCCTAATGTTACAATTAAATGTTCTGATAAAGGATCAAACAAAGTAATCATGGAGACAGAAGGCTATGTTGCCATGTGTAAAAACATTTGTAATAAACAATGGTATAGGACTTTTTAACTACCACCTTTACAACATTATGAAAACAAGCTTTTTCTGTTAGTTGACCAAGCCTTGCAGATTGGCATCACTGATGCAGAGACATGTACTTATTTAAAGGTCCTCTACCCCAGAACCCCAACTTTTTGTGTCTGTCTGTGGCTGACCCCCACCCAACCACCGGCAGACCAATAGTCTCTGGGTGTGGGTTAGTCACTGAACCGATCTGTGAATTAACTGATACAGTACTTCAGCCTTTAGTTTTACAGTTGGATTCTTATGTGGCAGACACTACTGAACTTTTGAGAGAAATTGATGGTTTAAATTTGGATTCAGATTGCTTGTTGGTGGGTCTGGATATGGAGGCTCTGCATATGAGTGTTCCTCATAAACTTGCTCTGAATATAATACAATCAA
Source organism: Xenopus petersii (assembly GCA_038501925.1). Lineage (NCBI taxonomy): Eukaryota > Metazoa > Chordata > Amphibia > Anura > Pipidae > Xenopus > Xenopus petersii. The sequence goes on along the minus strand of CM076684.1, from coordinate 1,310,748 downwards.
TCTTTGAAAGGATTCAAAATCCGGTGTCTGCTCATCATGAATTTATTTTAAGTGTCTTAGATTTTATTTTATATCATAATTGTTTTTCTTTGATGGGGTGCATTATCTGCAGATACAGGGTGTGGCTATTGGGGCCAAATGTACCCCCAGCTGTTCCAATCTGTTTTTGGGGTATTGGGAGAGACATATTTTTTTCAAATGAGGAAATGTACATGTGTCATATCTTAAGATGGCTCAGGTACATAGATGATATCATGCTTATTTGGCAAGGATCGGAATTTTTGTCAAATTAATCTGTGGCCAAGTAGAATGAGAACAATTTAAATTTATCTCTAACCATGAACTTTAATCCTAAAAGATTAGAATTTTTGGACATTTCCATAAATGTTGCTGAGCAAACTCTAATCTCTACCAATTTGTTTTTTAAGGCTACAGCAAGTAATATTTTGCTTCATGTCTCTTCCATGCACCCCTCTTAATACACTTAGTATTATAGTAAATATTGTCCTTTTACATCTCTTGCCTTTAACCATCATTTGTGAGGGTCCGTGTGCTGCCACAGATATCACCTGACCAGAAATACTACAGCTCTAACTGTAACAAGAACAAGTGTTGAAGCAAAAGACAGAACTCTGTCTGTTAATTGGCTCATGTGACCTAACAAGTATAGTTTGTTGATATGTTTGTGTGCACAGTGAATTGTATGATCCCTGGGGGCTGCCCTTATTTTTTGAAATGGCAATTTTTTATTTATGATTATCCAATGACACATACTACTAGAAAAGTATATAATTGTGAAAATGGTTTATTTACATGAAGCAGAGTTTTACATATGAGCTGTTTTATGCAATATCTTTTTATAGAGACCTACATTGTTTGGGGGTATTGTTTTCTTTTAACAGTAAGGCCGTAGCATCCTCTTAATCATCTAGAATTCCGACTCCTCCTCTAACCCACTCTGCCCCCTCCCTCAGGAATTTACTTTGGCTGTTGGCTCATGAGCGGTTCTTCTCAGCTCAGATTACTAAACACCCCCTCCAGTCTAACAGCCAATGAAGAGATAGCATTTCTGGTCTCCATTGTCATTGTTGGCACCCAACACCAGAACAAATGCCAAGCACCCTGGTCTCGGCTTGTGCTTCACCTGTAGTGTGACCGCCTTTGGCCCCGGGAGGAGCCATCAGCTTCTTGGATGCCACCAGGACTTAAACGAGAGGTGCAAGGCTAGAGGTTCTGGATAGGCACAACTGTAATAAAGTCTTTTGGGCAGAAGGTCAAAATACAAGGCGTTAGGCAATAGAGTAGTCAGATCAGGCCGGGTCGGGGCAGGCACAGAATATTCGTAGTCAGGCAGGCAAGGGTCAATACCAGATAGTCAATCAAAGGGTTAAGCAGAATCGAAGTCAGTAATCAGGCAAGGGGTCAAAACAGGTAATCAGAATCAGGTTCAAACAGAATAGCAATAGCTAACAGCACCAGGAAACAAATCCTATAATGGGCAATGATGAATTAACTGAGCTCCCTTAAATGAGTCCCAAGTGAGTCATTGTTATATACATCCAATAAAGACTCTCAAACTGTTACTTTTTTATGCTCTCCTTTAATGCTAATAATACAAATATATGGACTATTATTAGCAAACATTGGACTATTTTAGCTAATGATCATGTAGTAGGTCAATTGCTAAACTCTAAGCCATCATTTACCTATAAGAGGAATCCGAGTATTAAAGGTTTACTAGTCCAAGACACTTTAGATTGGGAGGCCCTGACCACTAATTTTTTTGAAAACTTTTATGGGGGACCCTGACCACCATTGTTTTTACTTCAATTTATAGGGGGGCCTGGCCACCAATGATTTTTTTAACTTGTAGGGGGGCCTAACCACCAATGTTTTTTAAAAAACTTTTATGGGGGGCCTTGGAACCAATGTTTTTTTTTTAACTTATGGGGGGCCTGACCAGTGACCACCAATGATTTTATTTCTAACTCATAAGGGGGCCCAGCCACCAGTGATTTTTTTTTGAAAATGTTTATTGGGGGGCCCCATGGGTTTTTTGGTGTCAATTTTTTTTTTAACTTATAAGGGTCCCTGACCACCACTGATGTCTATGTAGACTTTTTACTTTCATGAGGGTGGGGTCTGGGGTGGACAGGACCATGGGGCCCAGAAAATGTTGCTGTACGGGGGTCCCAGGAACTGAAAATGGTGCTAATTCTCTGTTGCCCTTCTGGTGCACTGCAAGTTGAAATGAGATTTGCACAATGAATTATGGGGGGAAGAGTAGTTCTCCTGAACTATATTGCACATGTTGTAATCAGCTAAATAATCACCTGCACCAACATTGCCCCACCCTCCAAAATAACTGATCCACCAATGAAGCACATGGAGCGTCCACCCTGGCCAACCGCATGTGAGACCCTTGCCCGTATCCTTTACAGAAGCCCCTCAATTTTCTACAACACGTTCCCTGCAAGTTATACACTAAATGGCAGTGTGTTGGGAGTTTCCTTAAATGAGAAGGATCTTGGGGTCTTTGTAGATAACAAGTTGTCTAATTCTGGGCAGTGTCATTCTGTGGCTACTAAAGCAAATAAAGTTCTTGTATAAAAAAGGGCATTAACTCAAGCATACCTCCCATCTGTCCCATTTGCAGTCGGACAGTCCCGCTTTTGACAGCTCAACCTGCAGATCTTTGTTTGTTTGTACTGGAAATCCACTTTCTCTGCACTGAACAGCCAGAAAAAGTAACTAGCTTAATTGGCTTTTGAAAGAGAACTCAGAACAGACAACAGGTATAAGATATTTTGTAACAATTTTGAGATAAGCAACTAAGTAATTGTCACAATTTAGATAAGGAGGTCCCTTGGGAAAAGTTAGATTCACAGATTAAGGGGCAATTCACCTTCATTAGCAAAACTGTAATAACTGGGAAAAAACCACAGAAATATATTCAAATTTTCATAACTTGCCAAATTTTGTAAAACGAACATGGTAATTAGGTGAAAAATGGGCATGGACGAAAACTTTTGGTCACGCTATGCGCGCCAAGTTTTTTTAGGTTTCTCTTTATTTTCAAAATGTTGGGAGGTATGCTCAAGGAATGGAAACATAATTATGTCTCTTTATAGGTCCCTGGTGAGGCCTCATCTGGAGTATGGGGGCAGTTTTGGACTCCAGTCCTTAAGAGGGATATAAATGAGCTGGAGAGAGTGCAGAGACTAAGTGCAACTAAACTGGTTAGAGGGAGGGAAGAGTTAAATTATGAGGGGAGACTGACAAGGTTGGGGTTGTTTTCTCTGGGGGAAAAAAGGCGCTTGTGAGGGGACATGATTAGACTTTACAAGTACATTAGAGGACATTATAGACAAATAGCAGGGAACCTTTTTACCCATAAAGAGAATCACGTACCAGAGGCCTCCCCTTCAGACTAGAGGAAAAGAAGTTTCATTTAAAGGAACAGAGTAGGGGGTTCATCACAGTGAGGACAGTGAGGTTGGGGAATGCACTGCCGGGTGATGATTCAGTTAATGACTATAAGAGGGACTTGGATGATTTCTTGGACAGACATAATACAAAGGCTATTGTGATACTAAGCTCTATAGTTAGTATAGATATGGGTATATATCATTTATGTGACAGTAGGAGGGGTGTGTGTATGGGGCTGGGTTTTCATTTGAAGGGGTTGAACTTGATGGACTTTGTCTTTTTTTTTTTTAACCCAATGTAACTATGTAACTGCAATACTTACTGGGATACTTTGTTTCAAACAGCCCCAAAGTTTACTAGTCTGGTCTTCATGGACTCCAATATGAGGCAATAATAAATTGTGCATACCTCCCAACTGTCCTGTTATCTGCAGGACAGTCCCAATGTTGACAGCTCAGCCTGCAGTCCCAGGTTTCTTATTGAAATGTCCAGATTGTCTCTTTGCTCTCCTGAAGTTTTCTGAAACTTAATTAAAAAAGAGGCCCAGAACAATCAGTAGCTGCACCGAGATATATTTGTAACAATTTAAGATAAGCAAAGATACAATTGTAACAACTTCAGACAAGCAGGTCTCTTGAAAGAACTGACTAACAGCTTAAAGGGCAATTCAATTAAATTAGCAAAACTGTCATAACACATAAAACATGGCACAAAAACTCTTAGAAATGTGTAAAACTTTTATAACCTGCAAATTTTGTCAAATGGACATGGTAATTAGGGGGTGTGACCATAAAAAAGCACAGCTTTTTTCCTCCCTCTTTTAATTTTTCAAATGTTGGGAGGTATGCCATTGTGAGACCTTACCAGAGATCAGCATGTGGGCTAAGTATGGGATTTTTAATATTTTTGCTATATAAAATTAAGGGCTGAATGGGTTTCATTTCTACACTTGTCACTTGCCCATTCATTTATTCATTAACATGTACCATTTTTCCTTAAATCTGGAATGTAACAAAGCATACAAAATATGGAAAATCTTACGGATAATATGGCATCTGCAAGCTACTGAGTGTGTCATGTAAGTAGACAATCTCAAATAGTCAAAGCGCTGTGTTGTTGACAGCCTTTGTTTGGCATGGAATGGAAACTCCTCTTGTGATTGGTCAACTTTGACTAATATGATAATAAGGAGGACTTGGTAGGTTTTTCTCTCCCTATGGTGTATAAGGGAAAGTTGAAAGGCCAAGAAAGGAAAGGATGGGAAAGTGAATAGTTGTTGGGTATATATTGGCATGTGGCATTGGATGGGTTGATAGATCTAGTGATGGAAGCTTTTTGGTTTTTCCTATACTTTTTCATGTAAGTGGGCAATTTCAAAGAGGCAAGGCAAAAGGATATGTTGTTGACAGCCTTTGTTTGACATGTATTGAAAGTCCTCTTCTGATTGGTCAAATTTGACTAATATGGAAATAAAGAGAATTTGATAGGCTTTCTCTCCCTATGGTCTATGAGGGAAAGTTGAAATGCCAAGTAATGGAAAATATGGGGGGAAACTGACACATGGTAATGTGCTGGAATGTCAGACCTTATCATGAGACTGGCATTCCAAGATCGTGGAAGTTTGCAGGGCTCAGATAATTGACCCACGACTTGTCGGTTGTGATCTGATTGCTTCCTACGATCGTTATGGCTAGCCATGCCGATGTTCGTGTTCCGACCTTCCCTGAGGTGCGGATGAAAGATACTGTTAAGTTGGCAGTGGAGGAGAAATTTCGTGGAGTAAAAGGTCTACGCTTCATTGGAGAAAAGATTCTTTTTGGCCTTTGTGGTCTAAAGAAAGAGGATATCTTGTGCATCCAGGATTTTCCAAAGGCGGGTGTCTATGACGTTACCTTCGTAAGCCAAGTCGTCTGCCAGAATTTTCATCATGTTTATTCTCAGCATAAAGATGACCCTCTTCTGGAAGGTATCAAAGTTTCTTTGTTATACACCCAAGATACTAAGCTTTTGTTTGTACACATGTACAACCCACATGTGCCAATTGAAGATGTTTCTCTTTTTCTGCTGAGATTCTGCGAGTCCGTGAAATATATTGGCAAGGCTACAAATGAGTTGGGGGTGTGGAATGCTCGAAGAAAATTTGTGGTCGTCTTAAAAGCTGACGAGACCGGCCCTGGAGGCCAATCACACCCACCTGCCAATTTCATGATTGGCCCTAATAAGGGTTATCTTTTTTACAGAGATCAACCAAAATTTTGTAGGAAATGTCGATGTTATGGGCACGTTCAAGAAGATTGTAACATAGAAATATGTCGTCATTGTGGGTCTAAAGATCATGTTACAGCTGGCTGTGTATCAGAAATTTTTTGTACATTGTGTGGTAAAAGTGGGCATGTATACCGTGTTTGTCCAATGTCTTATGCAAATAGGACAAAAGAAGCCAGGCAGGTAAATGCTAATGAGGTCACTGTTTTACCTGCAGAACCTGAGGTGGAGGAGGTGAGGGTTCAGCGCAGCAGTGCAAGGGTTTCTGTTGCTACCACTGAAGGTCCTAGGTTTGAGGAGGAAAGTGTGAAACAAAAGCCTAGGTCTAATTTTCCTCCAGAGGCCGAAACTGGGCTTCCTAAGGCCAAGAAAAGTAGACAAACCAAAAAGGAAAAAAAAAAAGTTAAAAACCCAACACAGGATATTAATCAGTTTCCTTCCTCTGGGGAGGGCGTATCATCTCCTGATGAGATGGAGGTTTCAGCTGAGTCATCTGGTGTGCAGTGTTCAGGGGTTAAACCACCAGATGGATCTGAGTTTCATGATAATGGCTAAAATGTTTTCCTTTTATGACCCTTATCTTTAAAACTGGCTCCTTAAATGTCAGGAGCATAAAGAGTCCTCAGAGGAGGGCTGCTTTTTTCGATTACGTACAAACAATTGATTTCCATTTTTTATGTCTGCAAGAGTGTCATTTAAATTTTATGCCAAACTATGATTTATTAAAAACTGAATGGATTTTAGGTCCATCGGTTTGGTCAGGTGGTAATGATGGTAAATCTTCAGGTGTGGTTATTCTTTTTAAAGGTCATGATTTTAAAATTCAAGCAGTTCATGATATTATACCTGGGAGAGTGGTTTTGGTAAAAGTATCCTTTAATGGTATAAGTTTTCAAATTGTGAATGTGTATGCATCACCTGAAAAGGAATTAAGATCTGATCTTTTTGCTACTTTGAATTTGTTCTTACCTGGTTCTGAGCCAATGTTTTTATTGGGTGATTTTAATTGTGTTCTCCCCGGGGAGAAGAGGGCTGGGGGGGCTGTGAACAGAACAATGGATAAATCAGCTAATTATTTAAAAAACATGGTATCTGATCTAGGTTTTACTGATGTGTGGGCAAAGTGCAATAAAAATCAACCTGGTTACACTTGGACAAATGGGAATGTAAGTTCAAGGATCGATTTTGCCTTTGTGTCGCAGAATTTGGATCCTATTAGTGCTACTTTGGTACAAAATATTTTTTCTGATCATAATTTATTATTGGTTAAGGTGTCATGCTTGGGAACACAAAAGGTTAATAAAAATTACTGGAAAATGAATGTGTCTTTACTAGATGACCCTGTGGTTATTGAGAATTTTAAAAACAAATATTCTCAGTGGAGAAAACAAAAATCACCACAAGAAAGCTTTATGTGTTGGTGGGAGAAAATCAAGTTAAAAATTAAAGATTTTTTTATCTCCTGTGGTAAAGAAAAAGCCAAGGAAAGGAGAAGGTATTATTCTGTTTTGAATGCTCGTCTCCAAACTCTATACAAATTAAAAGAGGTTGGGATTGATGTTTCAAATGATATTGTCATGGTTAAAAAGGAAATTACCAAATATCTTGATCATAAGGGGAAGGAAATTATCTTTAATAGCCGAATTAAGTCTCTGGAAGAAAATGAGAAATGCACACAATTTTTTTTCAAAAAATTGCATTCTGGGAGAAAAAAAATTGAATGTTTAAATGGTCAAACCTCCATGGATGGTATACTTAAGGTGGCTACCGATTTTTACTCAGAGTTATTTAATGAAAAAGTTGTAGATCCGGTGTTTTTCAATGATTGTATAAGTAATATTGAAAGTGTTCTAGATGATTCTGATTGTGACACTTTGTCAAAGGTTTTTACTGAAAAGGAGATCTTAGAGGTCATTAAAAGTGCTACTAGGGGAAAAACACCAGGTTTGGATGGTATTGCAAGTGAATTTTATATGAAATTTTGGGGAATGTTAAAGGAGGATTTGCTGGGTCTTTTTAGTGAATGTTTTTATGCGAAGGTTTTACCATCATCTTGGAGAAAAAGTGTTGTGGTTCTAATTCATAAAAAAGGTGATACTTCTGATATTAAAAATTGGCGCCCAATTTCTTTATTAAATTCTGATTATAAGTTTTTTGCTAAATTATTAACAAACAGGTTTAAGTTGGTAATTGAAAAAGTAATTCATTATAATCAGGTATGTGGGGTGCCCGGAAGGTGTATTTGGGATAATTTGTCCCTAATCCGGGATATAATATGGTATTCTAATGACCGTAAGCAAAACTTAGCAATTTTATCCTTAGATTTCGAAAAGGCGTATGATCGTGTTTCCCATCAGTTTTTACTTGCAGTGTTAAAGAAAATGGGGTTACCTGATGTTATGTTAAATCAAATCCATGCACTTTATCGTCAAACTGTGTGTGAAATTCAAATAAATGGTAATAGGACACGTGAAATTCCTCTTTTGAGTGGTGTTAAACAGGGATGTCCATTGTCCCCTATCTTATTTATATGTGCATTAGAACCATTGTTATGTGCTTTGAGAAAAGATAAAATGGTGAAAGGAGTTCCGGTACCGGGTGGTAACGGTGTTCAAATTAAAGTTGTGTCATACATGGACGATGTAACCATTTTTTGTGAAAAGCCGGCCGCAATTCAAAGAGCTCTTTTGTTAACAAAATTTTATTGTCAAGCATCTGGTTTTAAGCTAAATGTAAATAAATGTGAGTGTTTGGGGATAGGTAATTGGGAAAATGTTAATTGTGAAGTGACAATACAAGACAAAGGAATAAAAATTTTAGGAATTCTTTTTGGTGCAGAAAATGATGGTCAACCTAATTGGGATATTTTACTAGGAAAAATGCAGAAAAAATTACAGTATTGGTCACTTAGAGGGCTGACAATGGAAGGAAAAACCTTAATTGTTAAGTCAGTATTGTTGCCAATGATGTTGTATATTGCAATGATTTTTCCACCTTCTACTCTAAATATGAAGAAAATAATTAGATTATGTTTCATTTTCTTATGGAATTCTAAGATGGAAAAGTTAAGTCGAATAAAAGTTGTTAGAGCAAAAGAAAATGGTGGAAAAAATTTTCCTGATTTTGAAAGATTCCTGTATGTTAAATTCTTTTGTTTTATTTATCGAAATCTTAAAAAATTTGAAATTCAATCTTGTTTTATATCTTATTGTGCTGGAGCTTTCTTTAGAAAATATAAATTATGTACTTTCCCTTTGACAATTCCAGTTTTAATGAATGTTTCCTCCCAATACATTTTATTGGAAAAAATCTTTAAAAAATATGTTTTAAGTGATGCCCCTAAGGACTTTTTATCTGACCAAAAGAAATTAACAAAATGGATCCAATCTAAAGAGGATGTTATTATTGTGGACAATTCTTCTGTTGAACAAAGCAAAAGGATTTGGAGGAATGTGTCAGAAAAGCAAATGGAAAATCATCAAAAAGACTTAGCATGGTCAATTGTGCATAATTGTTTACCCACTAGGTCTTTTCAGTATATGAGGCGCTCGGATACAACAAAAGTGTGTCCTAGAGAAAAGTGTAGATATGAAGAAACTGTTCAACATGTTTTTTGGGATTGTGTTTATGCTAAGTTTGTATGGGGAAAATTGTTTGTTTTATTGTATAATGTTTTTGATGTAAAAAACTTTGATATGAATGATGCATTTTTTGGTACCTTAGAATTCAATAATAAGGATAAAAAAACTACGTGCATGGTATACTGTAAACTGCATGAAGGAATCACTGTGGAAAGTTCGTAATATACTTTTGCTTAAACGTGATAACATAACTCCAGAGCAATGTATTGGATTATGTCTAGCAAAAATGTATTTGTATTTTCTAAGAGATGTAAAACATTTAGGGAAGACTAATGCTGAATTTCTATGGAGACCTACATCTTGGAATATGTTAGTTTTGGGGAAAAAAAAATGTTTCTTTATGTTTCTTTTTGTTTGTTTTTTCTGTAAATAAAGTTAAAGAAAAAAAAACAAAAAATGGCTAATTTGCCATAGAGGCTAGGCAAAGGGCCATGTGACTGACAGCTCTTGTCATTAGGGAAAATCATATCATACTTACCGAGATTTTCCTTTCCTGGACTGTAACACGGCAGTGGGCAACAACGGGTTAATCCCCTCCCGCCCTGCATTGGGACAGGAAATACCAAATAAAAAGCCAGGTCCCACCCCCTGGCCGCCATCTTTGAATCCTGGAGTCTCCCCCTTGAGGGTGGGAACCTTGCCCACTGCCGTGTTCCAGTCCAGGAAAGGAAAATCTCGGTAAGTATGATATGATTTTCCCTATTCCTGTTCCTTAACAGGGCAGTGGGCAACAACGGGATGTACCAAAGAATACACAACATAAAGAGGGAGGGAATATTAAATATTTAATGCTGAGTTCAACATCGATGATGCAAAAGCTGAGGATTTTTTCGAAAATACATCAAATTTGTAATGGTTCACAAATGTATGAAATGATGACCAAACAGCTGCTTTGCAGATTTCTTCTGAATTGGCTCCTCCATGAAAGGCCCAAGATGCCGCCATGCCTCTAGTGGAATGTGCCTTAATAATAGAGGGTACTATGTCAGAGTTTAAAGAGTAGGCCATCTGGATGCACTCTTTGATCCAACCCGCTATCGTAGACTTGGATGGCTGAGCCCCTGCTTTCTTTCCCTGCGGGATCACCAAGAGGGAGTCCGAAGATCTCACACTGAGAACTCTTTCAAGATAGATCTTTAGACATCTTACAACGTCCAAGTTATGCCATCTATGCTCTTTGTCAGATTTAGGATCAGGAAAGAATGTAGGTAATATGATGTCCTGAGTGGTGTGAAATTGCGACACCACCTTGGGAATAAACTTATCTGCAGTTTTGAGCACTACTTTATCTTGCAGAAAGGTAAGCTTACCTTCTTTGATGGACAAGGCTTGAAGCTCTCCGACCCTCCTTGCGGAGGTGATTGCCAGCAAAAAACACATCTTTAAGTTTAGCATCTTAAGTGGTATGTCTTGTATAGGCTCGAAGGGTTCTGCAGAAAGAGCCTTCAACACCAGACTCAAGTCCCAAGGGGGAACTTGAGGTCTAGTGACCGGTGCCAATCTTTCGACTCCTTTGAAGAAATTTTTAATCATGGAGGATTGAGACCACTGCTTTTTAGAGAAATGAGAAATTCCCGTGACTTGGCCTCTGAGCGTAGCCGAGCTAAGCTTCAACTCTAATCCTTTCTGAAGAAATTCCACCACATGGACTTCAGAGATCTCGAGTGGATCAACTCCTGCTCCTCTGCACCAATCACTGAACTTTTCCCAGATGGTAAAGTATTTTTGTAAGGTATTGGGTTTCCTTGCCGCAATTAGAGTTGAAATAGAAGCTTCAGAGAGACCAGTAGATAGCAGGTTTAACCTTTCAAGAGCCAAGCCTTTAAGTTCCAACTGCCCGGATGAGGGTGGATTATTTCCCCTTGTCTCATCAGATCCTCCCATTGGGAGAGCCTGAGTGGGAGATCCTTGGATAATGCTAGAATCTGCGAGAACCAAGGTCTCTTCGGCCACCAAGGTGCCACCAAAACCACTTCCGCTTGGTCCTTCTTTATTTTCCTCAGGACCCTTGGAATTAATGACAGGGGAGGAAAAATGTAGGCCCTGACAAACTTCCACTGCATCGAGAATGCATCCACCTTCCAAGCTTCTTGATCCGCTGTCCAGGACATGAACTTCGAAAGTTTTGCATTCGTTCTCGAAGCCATCAGATCGAGGCAAAAAGGACCCCATTTGGTCATGATTATGTTGAAGGCAGATTGATTCAGTTCCCATTCCCCGGGTAAGGACATAGTTCTGCTTAACTTGTCCACTCTCACATTCTGCACTCCCGGAATGTATTCTGCTTTTAGATCTTTCAAATTCTTCTCTGCCCAAGAAAAAATAGTTATGGTCAAGTCTAATAAACTTTTTGACCTCGTCCCACCTTGCCAAGTCACGTTGTCTGATTTCACCAGTACCGATTTTTTCAGAAATAGTCGTCTGAATGTTAGGAGGCCCATGAATATCGCCCTGAGCTCCTTCCAGTTGGAAGACCTGGAAATTTCCAATGGGGCCCCATTTGCCCTGAGTTCCGATCCCCAGTGTGTGGGCTCCCCATCCCCACTTGCTGGCATCGGTGGTTAATATCGACCAGTCTGGTTCACTGTCCTTGTCCACCATTTCAGGGACTGAATTGTGGCCGGTACTAGCTGTATTTTTTGATGAGGCCGGAGATAATCGTGATCCCATCTGGAGAGGAAATTGTTCTGCAAGGTTCTGACATGGTAAAGGGCCCACTTCACACAGTCCCCTGTGGAAATGATCTTCCCCAATATTCTCTGGCAATTTATTGCTGTTTGAATAGGCCTGGTTCTGAAGGATCTTATAGAATTCTGAATATCTTGAATTCTCCTTTGTGGGAGAGAAAGGTTGAAGTTTCTGGTGTTGATTATCACTCCCAGAAATTCCAGACGCTGTGTGGGTGATGTAAAACTTTTTTCCCAGTTCATTATCCATCCCAGCCTCTGAAGCATGTCTGACACTTTTACTAGGTGATCCTTTAGGATCTCCTTTGAGGCCGCCTTGATAAGGATATCGTCCAAATAAGCGAATAGCTGGATCCCCTGTAATCTTAAGCTTGCTATGATGGGAGCCATGATTTTTGTAAACAGCCTTGGAGCTCTTGCTAGGCCAAATGGAATGACGTTGTACTGAAAATGCTCGTTTAGTACTTTGAAACGAAGGAACTTCCTGTGAGCTTCTTTTATTGGAATGAGCCAATAAGCATTCTTTAAGTCCAACTTCACCAACCAGTTGTTTGGATCGACACATTGGGTAATCGCCTTCAATGTTTCCATTTTGAATGATGGAATATCTAACTGTCTGTTTAGAGCTCTGAGATTGAGGATCATTCTGAGATCTCCGTTTTGTTTTTACCTGAGGAAAATGTGGGAATAAATTCCTGAAAATCTCTGATCTCGGGGAACCTTTGAAATAACTCTGTCTTCTAATAGACTTTGGATAATAAATTTTAGAACAAGGGACTTCTTTGCAGATCTTGGTTTGTCCGACGAAACAAACCGATGAGGAAGGTTTTTGCGTAGGTTTATACTCTATCCTTCCGATATAATCTTTAAAATCCACTTGCTTGAACAGACTCGAGCCCACATTGCACTGAATGTTGTTAATCTTCCTCCCACATACAATGGGGCTCCCACACCTTCATTATCTGGGCTTCTCGGGCTTGGCGTTAGTTCCTTTAGACTGAAAGGACTGGTTCCTATAATTTGGGCCTTGTTTCCACTGCCTAGAGAAAGCCTTCCCTGGTTTGTATTGTCTAGCTTCTCTATAATTTCCTCTGAAGTTTCTGGTTGGGTTTCTTTTATCCCTACGATCCTGTGGGAGAAATGAGGATTTGCCAGCAGATGCTTTTGAAATTATCTGATCCAATTCTGGACCAAATAATAAGTTCCCCTTGAAAGGAAGGCTACATAAGTTATGCTTTGACTGAGCATCTGCGTGCCATTGTCTTAACCATAGTCCTCTTCTAGCCACCACCGTGAGACTCATAGATTTAGCTGCCAACCTTATTGATTCTAAGGAAGCTTCTGCCGCGAATTCATTGGCCACTTTGATCTCCTGGAGTAATTCAACAAGTTTATCTCTATCTGTGCCAGCTTTAATAGCATCTTCCAGTTCCTGGAGCCATATTTTATTAGCTCTTGTGACAGAGGTTGTTGCTATGGCTGATTTACAAGCTGCTCCACCAGCGATATAAGCCCTCTTAAGGACCCCATCCTGTCTTCTCTCCATGGTGTCTTTAAGGGATACCCCTTCATCCACTGGAAGGGTAGTTTTCCTAGCCACTCTAGTAATGGCCGCATCAACCTTCGGCGGATTTTCCCAGGATTTAGCCACTTCTGCTGAAAATGGGAGCAGTTTTTTGAATTTTCTAGGCACCACTTGTTTCCTGTCAGGACTATCCCATTCTGATTGAATGGTTGATTTAATAACATCATGCACTGGAAAAAGATGATTCTTTTTAGCAGATGATTTAAACATTTTGTCTTGTTTAACAGGAGTTTTTTCTTGGTCTTCCAAATCCAGTGTTTTCCTTACTGCCTTAATAAGCGGTTCCACCATATCTATGTTAAATGCAGATTCATCATCATGTACTGAATCTCTGTCTGAAATCTCTCCTTCGGATTCGCTTGATACGTCCGAGAAATTCATACCACGCCCTGTTAGGGGGGGTACTCCTGAACTACTTCCACCTCCAACAGAGACTGCTCCTCTGCCTAAATTCTTTAAAACATTATCCGTGACTTGTGACATCATAGAGGATACTGACTTATTTATAGTCTCTTTCATCCAATCCATCATATCGGACATTTGAGGTGAGTCAGCTCCAGAAGCATCACGCAGGCACTTGACACAAAGCCTCTTATCTGGAAGAGCATAATCCGAACATGAAGCACATTCAGCTCTAGTCGACTTTCTTTTACTCCTCTCTCTGCTTGGAGGACTCCTATTAAGAAAAAAGAGTAACAACATCAACATATTCATTCCTCTTCCCTCGCCTCCTGTTGTGTTCACCTCTCAGAAAAAACACTCACCCCCTTGAGCCCGAGTGAGACCTTCTACAGCTCATTATACAATAGGGATCGATCCTCCAATAGATGTAGCTATCCAACCTGTAAAAAATTCCAAAAATTATGTTCCATGTCCCAGGAGGACCCCTACGGGCTTCATATCAATGGTCAGGGGACTCATACTTACAATAGTACCCTCCTGACAGCACAAATGGCACAAAAAAACTCTTACCAATTCAGCAGCCATAGGGAGATAAAAACGCTCCTTTTAACTTGAGCGCCAAGCCTCAGGCGCATTCTCGCGGTCGCTTCCGGGTTTGCGTCATCGCGCATGCGTAAACATGCCGGTGCCATTTTGGAGGCTGACATCAGCGTCTTATCGCGCACGGTGCCTAGGAGGCATTTGCGGCTTACAGCGCTGGTGGCACACATGGCCCAAGCCTTCCTTGGCTTTCCTAGAGACAACCAAGAGGTAACAGGCCTCGGTCCGAGGACATCAGAAAGGAGAGAGGTATCCAGTCTGGACTAATGGGGGTAGCGACAGGAGAAAAAAGATGGTGGCCAGGGGGTGGGACCTGGCTTTTTATTTGGTATTTCCTGTCCCAATGCAGGGCGGGAGGGGATTAACCCGTTGTTGCCCACTGCCGTATTAAGGAACAGGAAAGAAGGCTGTGGGTCTTCCTATTCTTTTGTATGGCAGGGAGGAATCTATAGTAGGCAAAGGGCTATGTTGTTGACAGGCAGTCTTTGACCTGGTTTTGAAAGTCCTCTTGTGATTGGTCAACTTTGACCGATATGGAAATGAAGAAGACTTTGCCGGTTTTTCTCTCCCTATGGTATTACGGGATAGCGGTGGTGTCAAATTGTCATAGAGTCTAGGCTAAGGGCTATGTTGTTGACAGGCAGGTTTTGACCTGGATTGGAAAGTCCTCTTGTGATTGGTCAATTTTTTTTTCTCTCCCTATGGTATTAGGGGATAGGGAAGTTGAGGCTTACTAGGCACGGGTCAACACATGGTAATGTGTTGGAATGTTATCTTATATTATGGGAGTGCTTAGGCAATGGCTAATTTGCCATAGAGGCTAGGCAAAGGGCCATGTGACTGACTGCTCTTGTCATAGAAGGCTGTGGGTCTTCCTATTCTTTTGTATGGCAGGGAGGAATCTATAGTAGGCAAAGGGCTATGTTGTTGACAGGCAGTCTTTGAGCTGGTTTGGAAAGTCCTCTTGTGATTGGTCAACTTTGACCGATATGGAAATGAAGAAGACTTTGCCGGTTTTTCTCTCCCTATGGTATTAGGGGATAGGGAAGTTGAGGCATACTAGGCACAGGTCAACATATGGTAATGTGTTGGAATGTTAACTTGTATTATGGGAGTGCTTAGGCAATGGTTAATTTGCCATAGAGGCTAGGCAAAGGGCCATGTGACTGACAGCTCTTGTCATAGAAGGCTGTGGGTCTTCCTATTCTTTTGTATGGCAGGGAGGAATCTATAGTAGGCAAAGGGCTATGTTGTTGACAGGCAGTCTTTGACCTGGTTTGGAAAGTCCTCTTATGATTGGTCAACTTTGACTGATATGGAAATGAAGAAGACTTTGCCGGTTTTTCTCTCCCTATGGTATTACGGGATAGCGACAATGTCAAATTGTCATAGAGTCTAGGCAAAGGGCTATGTTGTTGACAGGCAGTCTTTGACCTGGATTGGAAAGTCCTCTTGTGATAGGTCAACTTTGACCGATATGGAAATGAAGAAGACTGCCGGTTTTTCTCTCCCTATGGTATTACGAGATAGCGGTGGTGTCAAATTGTCATAGAGTCTAGGCAAAGGGCTATGTTGTTGACAGGCAGACTTTGACCTGGATTGGAAAGTCCTCTTGTGGTTGGTCAACTTTGACCGATATGGAAATGAAGAAGACTTTGCCGGTTTTTCTCTCCCTATGGTATTACGGGATAGGGAAGTTGAGGCTTACTAGGCACAGGTCAACACTTGGTAATGTGTTGGAATGTTAGCTTATTTTATGGGAGTGCTTAGGCAATGGCTAATTTACCATAATGTGTCGGACTGTCAGATTTTATCATGAGACTGACAGTCCAATATCGCTTCTCAGCCTTTTGAAGGCATTGGTGCGGCCCCCTGCTACTTGTCCTGAAGGTTCTTCCTGATTGGTTGGTCTTCTGCTGTTATTGGGTATAGGCAGTCCCTCCAAATACCGAAGATACCCCAGCGTTCGGCCTTTCTCTCTTCCCGTTGTGGGGCATTCATCTTTCGAGAGAAAGCGATTCCTCATGCCGGCAACATGGCTACGAAGCTGGCACCAGATGCAAAGAATACAGTGAGGCTGTATGTTCCCGTGGAGAAAAAATTGACTTGGGGTTTGAGACATGTCCAGAAGACGGTGGTGGAAGGAATTTAGAATATGGAGCATGCTTCGATTTTCTGTGTCCAGGCTTTCCCACAGCAGGGTTTTCTCAACGTATCATTTTATACTATGGAATTGTTGCAGACTTGTTACCAGAGGAGTATGGAGCAAAGAAACCATCCAGACTTGGAGAGGATCACCTTTGTTGTCAGCAAATCAAGACAAAGGGTCCCCTTAACTGTTCATATGTTTAACCCTTTTGTCTGGGATGATGAAATTCAAGCCTTTTTACACAGATATTGCAGCCATGTTTCCTCTACTGAAAAGAAAGAAAATGTGTTTGGGACTTTCAATGGTGACAGAGCTTCTGGGTGGAATTTGAGAGGGACAAAAATGGAACAGGTGGACTTTGCCATCCCCCTCAATCTTTCTCTATTGGAAGTAATCGAGGATTCCTCTTTTATCCAGGACAACCTACCTTTTGCCGTTACTTTTTTTTATTCTTTTATTACAAAAATATTCAAAAATAAAAGCAATTAAAATTAAACATTTCACAAAAACACATTTTACCTTTTGCCGTTACTGTTTTAGTTTCGGTCATACAAAAGAGGAATGTGAAGTGGGCCAGGTATGTCGCAATTGTTTTAAGCCTGGTCATAAGACTTTGGATTGTCTTGCTACAAGGAAGTGTCACTTTTGTGGCTCATGTGACCATCTTGCGAGACAGTGTCCCACAACCAGGACATATGCTGATGCCCTACGTGGAAATGTTGAACAACCTGTTTTGGGTCCTGTAGAAGTGATTCCAGCAGCAGAGGAGGAACAGCTACAGGATCAGGTGGAGGAGGTAGTGGAGGTGGCGGATCCAGTCCCTGACATGTTATGTGGAGAAGGTGAAGGGGATATTCTGCCTGAGGATGTGGTTCCTGGCCCAATGGGTATAGATCTGGGCCTAGTGGAAATGGAAGTGGACAAGTCCTCCCTTAAGAGGAAAGGCCCTGATTCTACTGCTGGGAGTAGCCTTATTGGAAGCGTGTCGGGCTCTGAAGATGGTGTGGCCGATGAGTCATCTACTACTGTTGACTCTGATTCTTCTGCTCATGTATCTTCGTACCTGGACAAAGGCAAAGTGGCAGAACTAACAAAGACTAACAAAGTCCGAAGAAGATTCCTCAAAAAAATCCAGGAAAGAGGAATCTTCAGAAAAGGGCAGAGGGATGGAAGATATGAGAGGTGTTGAATCTGCTACAAAAAAACTTGGTGGTGTTGGGCCTTAAACAAAAGCCATGGGTGTGCAAAAGAAAAAATTAATGTTGTTTATATGAAATGCTTTTCCCCCCTTTTTTTCAATCTAAATGCCTTTGAAAATAGGCTCAATTAATGTAAGAAGCATTAGATCTGCAAACAGAAGGGCTGCTATTTTTTATTTTTTGGCTTTAACCAATTTAAGTATAATTTGTTTACAGAAATGTGCTATTTCTGAAGAACCTGTCTGTGCTAAGTGGGATCTAGGTCCTTGCGTATGGTCAACATGTAAGGAAAGAAATGGGGGTGTGGGGATTTTGTTTAGAAATAATAACTTTGTTATTAAAAAAATAATTCATATTGTCCAAGGCAGGGCATTGCTGGTTTACTTTGAGTATGGGGATATTTTGTTTAAGCTAATTAATGTTTATGCACCTGCCAAGAGAAAAGAAAGAATTGTTGTTTTTGAACGTTTAAGATTTTTTTTAGGAGGACAAGAGAACCTTATTTTGGTTGGGTACTTTAATTGTGTGTGACGTGATGGTGATAGGAAATTCTTGTGGGGAGATGGTGGGGGGATGGATAAGTCCAGTAAAATCAGAAATGGTGGGTCTTTTTGGGTTAAAAGATGCATATAAAATTGCAGGAAATGAATCTAACAAATTTACCTTTTTTTCTGAAAATGGTGACGTTTTGCCAAGAATTGATTTTTGTTTTTTTTCTAGGTCAATAGAGATTTTAAGTTTTGAAGTGGAGAAAATGTCCTTCACAGATCATGGATGTGTGAAAGTATGTATACATATAGATGGTGAGAAAGAATTTGGAAGGGGTGTATGGAAGTTAAATATTTCTTTGCTGGAGGATGAAAATATAAAGAATGAATATAAAGTGTGGTTTGGGAAATGGGAAAAAAAGGCGTGGGGATTTTTATAATGTGTGTGAATGGTGGGAGTGGGTAAAAAGAGAAACAAAACATTTCTTTGTAAAAAAAAAAAGGGGGTGAAAGAGTGAGGTGTGAGAGAGAAGATTTGGAGAGGTGGCAAAAAAGGTTACAGTATTTGGAAGAATTACGTGCTTTAGGTGAGGATGTAAAATATGAGATTCAGGAGGCCAAAGAATGTGTTAAAAAATATTTTGATGCTAAGGGAAAGAAAATAATTGTGCAAGCTAGAATGGTGGTGAAAGATTTGGATGAAAAGTGTACAGATTTTTTCTTTAAAAAGGTTTATGGAAAAAGGGTGGGTATGACATGTTTGCTGAGTGATAGTGGTGATGAAGTACATGGGAATACTGAAGTATTAAAAACAGTAAAAGATTTTTATCAAGATTTATATAACGGAAAAAAACAAGATAAAAGTTTGGAGAATGAGTGTTTGTCAGTGATTGAAGATGCTTTATCTATCGAAGATAAGGAAAATTTGTGTGAGGATTTGGGAAAAGAAGAAATTGAGGAATGTATGAAAAAAAAAAGAAGGTGCCGGGGAAGGATGGTTTGCCTGTTGAGTATTATTGTGAATTTTGGGATATGATTAGTAGGTATGTGTTTGAAATATGTAAGATGGTACTAGAGGATGGAAGGTTATCTGAAAGTATGAGAGAAGGTTTGATAGTGTTATTGCATAAAAAGGGTGATAAAAAGAAGGTGCCGGGGAAGGATGGTTTGCCTGTTGAGTATTATTGTGAATTTTGGGATATGATTAGTAGGTATGTGTTTGAAATATGTAAGATGGTACTAGAGGATGGAAGGTTATCTGAAAGTATGAGAGAAGGTTTGATAGTGTTATTGCATAAAAAGGGTGATAAAAAGAATTGAAAGAATTGGAGACCTATCACGTTATTAAATACTGATTATAAGATTATTGCTAGGGTGATAACAAATAGACTAAGAGGAGTGATTGGTGAGATGATAGGTGAGGAACAGGTATGTGGAGTGCCAGGGAGACAGGTTGGAGAATTTTTGTGTTGTTTGAGAGATACGGTATGGTATGCGAGGGAAAGGAATCAAGCTGTGGCAATTGTGACTGTGGATTTTGAAAAGGCATTTGATAGGGTTGTGCATGATTTTATGTTTAAAGTTTTGGAAAGAATAGGGTTGCCTGGGGGCGTGGCTGACCATGAGAGAGAACACACGCACTTTCTAGGAGCTCCGTCTCTTGCTAGCCTAATTGACCCGATAATTAGCAACCTGAGACTTCTTTTCTTTATTGATCGGAACATCGTTACTGAGAGAGACACCAGCGACGCTAAATATGGGAAAGAAGCGTGGTAAAGATCAGCATTCGACCATGTCTCAGTTTATAAGGCGATCGACTGCACACAGCCGTCAGGCCAAAAATCAAGATGGCGCCGACGTGCTTCCAGAACCGCACAGTGCGCACTCCTCACCCGTTACATCCATGGACAATAGCCGCAGCTCAGCATCTGACTCTCCTCCCAGGGCTCCTTCGCTCACAGATCTAGATGCGGTGCACCAACCGGTCACCGAACAGGTACTCATGCAACAGCTTGCTTTATTACAAGAATGCATGGCCACTGATTTCTCTCAGACTGTTGCGAGTGCAATCTCGAACTGAAATTCAGAGAGATGTTTCCGATCTTGGGGAGAGAAAGGATAAATTAGAGGTTTATACTGATGATATAGCCCAAAAGCTTCACATTTAGAGGAAGAAAACGGGATGATAAAAGAGGAGTTGGCCACTTTAAGGGATACCTGTGAAGATCTTGAAAACAGATCCAGGAGGCGAAATTTGAGATTTAGGGGTATCCCTGAGGACATTGGGGCACCGAATATTCATGATTTTCTGCATGATCTGTTTCACACCATGTGCCCTGAAACCCCAATGCAGCTCTGGACACTGGATAGAGCCCATCGCTCTCTGGCCCCTAAGCCGCCAACGTCCAAACCTCCACATGACGTTATAGTGCGATATCATCAGCTTCCCGTAATTCTACCTTGGTGGAATTTCGCAGCCATAAGATACAAATTTTTGCTGACCTTTCCCCAGTCACTCTGTCTAAAAGACGCAACCTCAGACCCGTCACTCAACAACTGCGGGACCACAAGATCCCATATCGCTGGGGATTTCCCTTCAAACTGGTGGCCACCCATCAAGGTCAAACGTACATATTACAAAACTTTGACAATATCGCTAAATTCCTAGCTGCATTGGGTATAAAGCCGACGGGAGCACAGTCACAGACCCTTCCAGCTCAACCTGGAAAGGCGCTTAGCCCTATTTGGTCCACAGTTCCTATCACATCTAAGGAACCCCAGTTATCTTTAACCCCTTCACCACCTGAGATAACTTGATCCCCATAATGTTATCAAGCAACATAATACTACTATTTTTCCCTCTTAAAATATGATGATAAGAGGAAGGCTGCTCTATGGAATGCAGTGGACTTTCCAACAACCTCCCCCCTCGTCAGGAGTTCATTTACTCCGTAAGGCTCACACTTTGAGCCCCTATAGACAGTTGTTTGTTAGTTTTGCCTTTTTTCTTTTTTTCCTTTTTATTCTTTTTTTTCATATTGCTGCGCCTTTTATCTACCAATACTTAACTAAGGAAATACTTTTGGATGTACAAT
The DNA here is from genome assembly GCA_038501925.1 of Xenopus petersii. Lineage (NCBI taxonomy): Eukaryota > Metazoa > Chordata > Amphibia > Anura > Pipidae > Xenopus > Xenopus petersii. Next base: position 1,289,208 of record CM076684.1, on the reverse strand, counting down.
ACTCACCATCTAGTCAACACCCACCAAGGGTACTGGATACCTCCCTCTTCATAGCTACAGACACCACAACATCAACAGACTTGGCATGGCCATCAACCTGTTACACGACCCCATTTCACTGCTTGCCTCCTAATCCGGACAAATGTTACGAATTATATCCTTAAATGCCAAGGGCCTTAATAGTATGACCAAACGTTACTTAGCACTGAAGGAGATTAAAAATCTCGGTGGCGACATCGCATTCATACAGGAGACGCACTTTGAGGCCCGTGCTACCTCGAAACTCTGCTCTACTTTCTACCCTACTGATTATTATGCTTCTCATACTAAAAAAAAGTCGGGAGTGGCTATAATAATACACAGACTGTCCTTTCATGGTCGAAAATATCCATTGAGATCCTTCAGGGCATTATCTGATACTTCAGGGGAAACATCTAGGGTTCTCTCTAATCTTAATTAATATATATGCTCCCAATAGGAACCAGGTTTTGTTTCTACAAAATGTCCTCAACAGATTCCTCACACAAACCGATGTATACACTATTGTTGGGGGCGACTTCAATCTCTCTTTTTCGCAACGAATGGATCGGTCATCTCCATCAACTGATCTAACCTCCCATTCTCACTCACGGGAACTACGTAGATTGCTCAGAAGCTCATTACTTTTTGATGCATGGCGGATCAACCATCCCACCGAACGCCAATACACTTTTTATTCCAATCCCCATAAACTCCATACTCGTATTGACTATTTTTTTATTTCCCACCCATGCTTGCATTTGGACTTCTCCACGGAAATTTTCCCAATGTCCTGGTCGGATCATTCCCCGATAAGTCTTTCTATAACACTGAGTGCTACTCCTCCAAGGGAACCACACTGGAGGCTCAACAAAACCTTGCTTCATGACACTGAGGTTCGCCAGGATATCGAAACAGCATTAAGGGACTACTTTCAACTAAACGAACCCTCAACCTCCTCACTACCTATCCTATGGGAAGCTCACAAAGCAACCATTAGGGGACATATAATCTCCTTGACTGCACATAAAAAAAGTCAATGTAAGCGAGCTCATCTTCAACTCCAGTCTCAACTGAGACACCTGGAAACTCTCTATAACCAACAAAAGACGGACCTTCTGCTAACACAAATTTTGAAACTGCGAAAACAGCTATGTGCTCTTAAGCACAAAGACACTGAAAAAGCAATTCTGTGGACTAAACAGAAAGATTACCAATGGGGAGACAAGCAGCACACCCTACTGGCCAAGAAACTCAAAGACTTCAAGAGTCAGTCTAGGATTACATCAATTAGATCACATTCAGGGCATCTCACTTATAAATCGGACCAAATAGGAGATGCCTTCCACGACTACTATGCTGATCTCTATAACCTCAACCTACAGATGCCGAACCCTGTGCCAGATATACAAGATCCCCTCACAGAATTTTTCAATTTAGCAGACTTCCCTAAACTCACGGAAGAAGATTTAGGCCTTCTTAATATGGATATTTCCCCTGAAGAGATAGCGCTCACCCTCAAATCAATGCGACCTGGCAAATCGCCTGGACCTGATGGTTTGCCATACTCTTACTATAAGTCATTCGTCCACATTTTTTCGCCATATCTAGTCCGCCTCTTCAACCAATATTTATCAGGCACTCCTATACCTACAACTAATCTTACTTCATACCTGTCTCTTATCCCAAAGGATGGAAAAGACCCTACAAGCTGCTCCAACTACAGACCGATTGCACTTTTAAATTCAGACCTGAAACTATTCTCCAAAATTCTTGCAAATCGCCTGGCACCAATGCTACCTAGATTAGTTGATTCTGATCAAGTAGGTTTTATCCACGGGCGACAAGCTGGTGACAACACAAGGAGAGCGATAGACCTTTTGGAAATAATAGACAGAGACAAAATCCCAGCAGTACGGTTAAGTTTGGATGCCGAAAAGCCATTCGATCACCTCAGTTGGCCTTACCTGTTTCAACTATTGACACATATCAACTTATCCAGATCCTATATGATGGCACTCAAAAGCTTGTACAGCAACCCTTCCACCTATTTAAAAATACCAGGTCAAGCTCACAAACCAATATGGATTACAAATGGCACCAGACAAGGCTGCCCCCTTTCTCCGTTACTATACGCCTTGAGCATTGAACCCTTGGCTGCTGCCATTCGGAACTCACCTGATATCAAGGGCATCAATGTATCCACTAATTCCTTCAAAATTGCATTGTTTGCAGACAATGTACTCCTGTCACTCAGCAGCCCTTTGATCTCACTCCCATCTCTACAGCAACTCTTAGCCCACTATTCTTTGATATCAGGATATAAATTAAACGTGTCGAAAACAGAGGTAATGGCACTGAATATTGACCCACGAACTATGGACACAATCCAAACCAAAGTTAAATATAATTGGAAAAGGGACAGTGTTACTTACCTCGGCATTCATCTCACTCCATTATACAAATCTCTCTATTCTGCAAACTATTCTCCTCTAATCCATAAGGTCAAACTTCTATTGCAAAAATGGTCGGAGGCACCCATAGCCTGACGGATCTCAGCAGTCAAGATGAGCATCCTTCCAAAATTCCTTTATCTATTTGAGACCCTGCCAATTAAAATATCGAACAAGACCCTCAGAGATCTCCAGACGACCCTCCATGAATTTATCTGGGCCCGAAAAAGACACAGAATTTCCAAATCAGTCCTTACAACATCAACGGACAATGGTGGCTTGGGTGTACCCTCACTTCAAACATATTATGATGCAGCCCAACTACGTCAACTTCTGGCTTGGTCGCATTGGGTCCCACCAAACAAATGGGGTCAAATCGAAAATGCGTACTCTACGGATAGACATCTCAATTCAAGGATTTGGAGTGACATAAAACTGGCGAATTTACCACTGTCGCTACTGAGCTCAACCTTACTCACACTGCAAATTTGGAACAAGCTAAAAAGTAAACATAATTTGGCATCTTTATATTCCTTAAATACAATATATTTGAATCACCCGAGCTTCCCGCCAGGACTCAATACCCATTTCTGTAATAAGTGGCTCATGACAAATCTCCACACTGTTAAGGACTTACTGCATGAGGATTCATGCACCATGCTACCTTATATGGCAATAATCGAACGGGCACCAGACGCACACATCAGAATGTTTGAATATTTCCAACTGCGGCACTTCCTACAAGCTTATGCCAAACCTAGGCTCCATACACCCCCAACATCATTCGAGAACATAGCACTGCAAGGTTTACCTCAAAAAGGGTTAATATCTCGACTCTACCGACTTTTGAATGATCCAGCCGAAGATTCCCTCCCACAACACTCCTATATGGTCAAATGGAATAACACAACTCAACATACGCTGACCAATGACGATTGGTATCAGATCTGGAGAAATGCCAAAAAAATGGTAACCTGCACCAAACAGAGGGAGCATATATACAAAATTATGATGTTCTGGTGCCATACACCGGACAAATTGAACGAGCTTTTCCCAAATTCACCTTCAATTTGCTGGAGAAGTTGCGGTCATAGAGGGACTCTGGAACACATATTTTGGGACTGCAATATAATTCAACCGTTTTGGGATAGTGTTTCCCTATTATTAAATAAAGTGATGCCATTTCCGATCCCTTAAGACATCACAACGTTTCTATTAGGAAAGCCAATCCCACATCTGCCCCGGCAATCACAAAAATTGGCTAACCATGTCCTCACTGCAGCTAGATTGACCATTGCCAGGAATTGGAAGTCCACTGTATCCCCTACCATCATTGAAGTACTGCAGAGAACCAATGCAAACAGGGAATTTGAACTTAGAATTGCATGGATACAAAATCAAGTCCAACAGCATCTGGACATTTGGGAAATTCTTGGACTGACGGAAGTTCGCCCTCCATTGGCCTCTACCCCGGCTATCACTTGTTGACTCTGTAACCTCCATAGTGATGTTCTCTTAGATTGGTGAACCTCTGTTTTGCTATAAATTTATCCTTATTTCTCTTGTATTTCCTTCAAAATTGGGCGCATACCTGTTCTACCTTTTTTATCCCCTTTCTCCCTCTTTTTTTATTTTTTCTTTGTCTCTTCTTTTTTCCCCCTTTTTCCTACTCTACCTTTTCACGTTTCCTTTCTTTACCTTTGAATTTAGATAAACATTAGAGCCTCCTCAGCTGTACACACAGTTAATCTGTTTTATGGTGATGTTGACTATCCTTCGGTATGACATGACATGTGCTTATCCTTGACAATGTTGATGATCAATGCATTCTACATGTACGACTGTATCTTATTTTTTCTGCTCTTTCTTTAATAAAATTATAAGTTACAAAAAAAAAAGAATGGGGTTGCCTGAGAGGTTTTTGGCATGGATTAAATGTTTGTATAGAGATTTGGTAAGTATGGTTCAAGTTAATGGTTTTTTGACTGAGAGTTTTGGGGTTGAATCGGGTGTAAGACAGGGATGTCCTTTGTCCCCAATGTTGTTTATTTGTACAATTGAACCCTTGTTGCGTGTGATTATGAGGGATAAAGTTTTGCGTGGGATTGAAGTGCCAGGAAGTGGTGGAAGAGATTTGCGTGTGATTGCATACATGGATGACGTAACTTTGGTGTGTAAGTCGCAGGCTGCTTTGAGAAGAACAAGGTTGCGAATAGAATGTTTCTGTATGGTAAGCGGTTTTAAAGTAAATCTTGATAAAAGTGTATGTAAAAGTTTTGGAGCATGGGCAGAAATTGATTTGAGTGGTTGGAAGGTATGTAGAGGTGGGATAAAAGTGCTTGGAGTCGTTTTTTATTTAGATATGAGAGGATATGAAAGTTGGCAGAGGGTAGATGAGCGAATTAAACAAAAATTAAATTTTTGGACTCTAAGGTCTTTAACTCTGGAAGGGAAAATTTTGATTATAAAAGCGGTTATTATGCCTATTTTGTTATACAGATGAAGCCAGAACGGATTGTACATCTGGCGCGCTGTAACGTTAGTTAATTGCCAGCAAGTGCGATATCTTAAATTGTCCAGTTGCATTTATCGCAGTTACCTGTATGCAGTTACAGCTATGGCCACTAGAGGGCACCAAGCGCAAGGTATTTCTTTAGCTGCCGACCGGCTTCAGTGAGTCACAGTGCAGAACGATCCTGACATGCTCTCAGTGAGCTACAGAAAGGGGGCTCTTCAGGTGCTCACAAACAGAATAAAAATCATTTGAATAGAAGTGTGATTATGTGCACATTACTAGGAAAGAAGATCTGCAGAGTATAAGTGCTGAGGAAGTAAAAAAAAAATTTTAATAAATTAAAAAAGAATTAAAAAATATATAAATAAATAATCAAAAGTAAGTCCCAATGCCTCTTATCACTAGCACCACAATGCACTTATCAGTAGCATTGTGGTGGTGCATTTGGTTAGGTGTTTGCTTTTGCTGCCAAAGGTACTTGGTTCAATACCCATCTGTACCCGAAGTCCAACAATTTTCTGTAATTGATATTTAAAATTATACTGTACATTTTACAACATATTAGGCTCAATCATGTATATTAAAGAAAATAAGGAATGAAAATTCTAATTAGAGAAATGAATAAAATTAAAGGCAGAAAAGGGAATTGAACTCATATGACTTCATGACCTCTTACTTTAAATGCAAACACCTAAACCATTTGACCACCAGTAATTTTGCTAATTTTCACTTGTCAAAACTATCCCTTATCTGTGATGTACTGAAAAGCAGAAGCTGCAGCATTAACTAAATATCAATATACATATGAAGGGCAAAATTGCCACAATACCTGGAAAAACTTAATCCACACGTAAATGAAGAGAAGCTTAATGTGCTGCTAATACCTGGCCAACTACAGTGTGTATGTGGAAATGCTGGTGCCGACATTTTAAAAATTACTGCTGCTACTCTTGGTGTTTTATTCCTCTATAGGGACAGGTGACTCTGCCTTTTTTTACCAAAAATTCGCAAAACAGTGGGTAAAGCATTGCATTCTTGCAAGTGACTTTTTCCAAACTGCATGACTTTATTTACTGTATATTACAGTTTATGAACATTGTATCATGGCAAAATATTTCACCCATCGTTTTTCTTAACTACTGTTTCATAAAAAGTTTAATACACTCCACTGCGTCTGTCAGTATTTTTTTTACTTCCTCAGCACTTATACTCTGCAGATCTTCTTTCCTAGTAATGTGCACATAATCACACTTCTATTCAAATGATTTTTATTCTGTTTGTGAGCACCTGAAGAGCCCCCTTTCTGTAGCTCACATTGAGAGCATGTCAGGATCGTTCTGCACTGGGACTCACTGAAGCCGGTCAGCAGCTAAAGAAATACCTTGCGCTTGGCGCCCTCTAGTGGCCATAACTGCATACAGGTAACTGCGATAAATGCGACGGGACAATTTAAGATATCGCACTTGCTGGCAATTAACTAACGTTACAGCGCGCCAGATGTACAATCCGTTCTGGCTTCATCTGTAATTCTTCTAGCACGTATAAATTGAATTTTAGGCAACCCTCTGGTGACCCCTACTGGATGAAAACTATCTTTCCTCAATAGATTATTTCTATCTGTCAATTTCTTACACAGGTCTGTAATACACCTTCCTTCCGAAAATGTCACCTGCACATCTAGATAGTTAACTGTTAGGGGGCCCTTAGTCATAGTAAATTTTATGGTGTCATGTATTCCATTTAAATAGATGAAGAAGTCAGATAATGTTTCCTCACTCCCTGTCCATATCAGGAACATATCGTCCACCTAGCGTTGCCACATGGCGATATGTTGCTTGTACACTGGATGTTTAAATACATGTGTATGTTCAAATTGGTGCATGTACATATTCGCGTACGCGGGCGCCATGTTTGCCCCCATACTTGTTCCCTGTATCTGTAGATAGAAATCAGAATCAAAACGGAAATAATTCCGTTTGAGGATAAGTTCCATACAATCACATAAAAAGTTGACTTCATGTATGGGTAATTTTTCTTTAGACAAATATTCTCTACAGCACTCAATCCCTTCGTCATGCCTGATAGATGTATACAGGTCCTTGACGTCAATTGTGCACAAAATGGGTGCACGGGCATCTATATTGACCTCATTCAAAATATTCAAAAAATGGGTAGTGTCTTTGAGACAAGTATCCAACTTGGGCAGGATCTCTTGCAGGTATGTATCAACATAAATTGCTAGGGGTTGCAACAGTGAGTCCACACCGGAAACAATAGGCCTTCCTGGGGGATTAACCAATGTTTTGTGAACTTTGGCCAATAAATAGAAAATTGGTACCCTTAGGCTAAGGCCACACTAGGCGACAGCGCTGCGATTTGACTCGCGGCGACTTTTCGCCGCGACTTTTAATCCGCAATCGCTGGGGAAACTTTTGCGCTGGCGTCTATGGGGAATCGCCAGCATCAAAACACACGCGGCGATCTTTTTTCTATTGTCGCTCGAAATCGCCTAGCGAGGCGATTTCGAGCGACAATAGAAAAAAGATCGCCGCGTGTGTTTTGACGCTGGCGATTTTTCGCAATTCCCCATAGACGCCAGCGCAAAAGTTTCCCCAGCGATTGCGGATTAAAAGTCGCGGCGAAAAGTCGCCGCGAGTCAAATCGCGGCGCTATCGCCTAGTGTGGCCTTAGCCTTAGATTTTCTTTCACCAACAGACCTTCTATCTCTGGTCTGATACTCCCTGAGAGACAAGCTTCATTAAAAAAACCTTAATATCAGTTTTCAGTCTGTCAGTGGGGTCAGACTCCAATTTACAATAATGGTTGGTATTGGACAACTGCCGTTTAACCTCTGTGAGATAATCATCTGTATTAACAATAACTATTCCTCCCCCTTTATCTGCCTTTTTAATAGTAATACTTTTATCGTTTTGTAGATTAGACAATGCTTTTCTTTCGTTGTAAGTAAGATTATTTGTTTTAGGCACCACATATGCCTGTAATTCTCTTTCAATATCCCTATAAACCATATTGGAAAAAGTTTCAATGGAAGCATTGTTTACTACTGGATTAAAAGTACTACGATTCTTCAATTTGCTATACATCACATCCTTTTTGTTTCTGGGCCATATCCCCTTATTCTTATCCATAAATAACATTTTTAACTTGAGAGATCTCACAAATTTGAACATTTCAATCTGTACCACAAATGGATCACATTTTGCTGTGGGAACAAACCCTAGACCTTTATTCAATACAGTCAGTTCATGTGGGGTTAAAGTCTTAGATGATAAATTGATAACCAAGTCTTTTACCTCCTCTTTCTTGGATGGTAATTCTTGTCCCCTGGTTCTTTCATTCCAGCCACTGTTGTCCCTTGGCGTCTATTGGGGCGTCCTGCTGCCATTCTTCCCCCTGTGTCCTCTCCTTGTGCGTCTGTGAGGGATAAAAAAAGAGGAAGAAGACTTGGCTGCTGGGCTCTCTCCTGCTTGTAGCGATTGAAAGGTGCGCTCCTGCGACTCAATGGAGGAAGTACTTGTTCCACAGCGTTCCCTCTGCGCCTGCCCATCCGCTGACGTCATCTCTGAGGGCCGACCACGTGGACGATGGCGCCCACCTCCAGGAAACCGGCGTTCTCTTGTCTGCGCCCAGGTATATACGCGCCCCTGCTCATAATCAAGCATATCTCTTTTAAAAAAGGGGGATCTATCGCAAAATTAAAAATTTGTAAAAAGAATTGTTGCATCAAGTAATTAAAATGTCTAAATATAATGTATTAAAAAAAATGTATAGTTTTTAAAATATTCCAGTCATTATAGTGAATCTATTTCTAGCTGCTTCTCTCCTACCTGCCTCTGGCCAGCTCTGAGGTCGGGTTTTTTCTGCATAACTGCTCTGTCCTCTCTCATTGGCTGTTCGTGCTGTCAGTCAGTCAGTGCTGTGTAAAGACACATCGGTAGTTCAGGCTTCAAAGGCTCCTTCGTTACGTTCCCATATAGATTCATGAATAAACTCCTTCTCTCCCCCCTGAGCCAGTCCCCCCTGCAGCCAGCACCCCCCCTCTGAAAGCAGCACCCGTAGTTTGATAAGTTTAAAAGCTCCGTGTTTCACAGTAACCTGCTCTCCTTCTGCAGCTCCTCCTCCCCTTTCACTAAGTATGTGGAAATAAAGGTGGACTGGTAATGTTCCTCATAACTTTTCTTCCCTGCAGCATATAAGTCTGTATGTGAGTCCTGAGACACGTGAGTGTGCTGCTCCAGTTTGATTTTGTTGCTTATCTAATACTCATCATGTGTCTCAGGACTCACATACAAACGTATATGCTGCAGGGAAGAAAAGTTATGAGGAACATTACCAGTCCACCTTTATTTCCACATACTTAGTGAAAGGGGAGGAGGAGCTGCAGAAGGAGAGCAGGTTACTGTGAAACACGGAGCTTTTAAACTTATCAAACTACGGGTGCTGCTTTCAGAGGGGGGGTGCTGGCTGCAGGGGGGACTGGCTCAGGGGGGAGAGAAGGAGTTTCTTCAGGAACCTATAAGGGAACGGAATGAAGGAGCCTTTGAAGCCACTGAACTACCAATGTGTAAGCTGGCAGCAAAAATACTCCTTGATACTGATAACTAACATTTACCCCACCCCAGATAGTTGTGTCTGTGAGTCAGAAAGATCTGGATCTGAGCAGTCGGACACATTCATTCCCAGTGGGTATCAGTCCTGAGCACCGCTCACATTTACCACCATGATTGTGTCTGGTTCCCCCACTGCCTGTGCCACTAGCAGTTCCTTGTAGCCCCCATTCTTCCTCAGACTCACACGTGGGGGTGAACTTGTTCTTTATAAAATGCTAGAAATATGCAAATGAACTACAACTCCCAGCTACCCTTAATAGTCAAAGGCTTCCGTTGGGCACAAAGCCAAATGTCACCACTATAACTAGGGGTAACATCCCATTATAACCAGTTAGAGGCACCATGATAACTAGTGCCCAGCTATAACCCAGAATGCACTGGCAGCTATTTATTATCCAATGGCCTAGGCAGACACAGTGTACATAGTGTACAGCAGCAGCAACATCTCCCTAACGCACACACAAAAGTCTGTAGAACAAAAATCATTCTTGGTATAAAAATAAAGGCAACACATCTGTTTGGAGAATAAAATGCGTTTCCCAAATCTGAGCATCTTTCTGCAGATGCTCTACTGTCGCCATCACCCCAACACTCCCCAGTACACATGGGATACTTAGAAACACCTCATCCTGCACCCCAAATGTCCCTGGAGGACAAGATAAATGAAACACTGCATTGCTGTATTAGGATTTTACTCCCAACCTGCAATAAATTGTCAGTTCTCTGGCTCTAAAATAACAAATAACCCCCATTATACAGTAATATATAATCTAATATCCTTATTATTTACAGTAGGGGATACATTATCCCTTATAATACATGAGTGATACTCAGAGTTCCCTGTATAACTCAGCCTGCAGCCTTGTGCCTTTATATGGTCACAGAACAACCCCTCAGTGACTTCTAATATCCTTATCATTTACAGTAGGGGGTACAGTATCCCTTATAATACATGAGTGATACTGAGAGTTCCCTGTATAACTCAGCCTGCAGCCTTGTGCCTTTATATGGTACACTGTAGTGTATTTTTTAATTATATATATAGGTATAGTAGGGAGAGATGGTGCCTATAGTAACAGTGGGATAATAGTCTCTGGGAAGGGAGTGTGACTGTGGGATAGCAGGTATAGTAGGGAGAGATGGTGCCTATAGTAACAGTGGATAATAGTCTCTGGGAAGGAGTGTGACTGTGGGATAGCAGGTATAGTAGGGAGAGATGGTGTCTATAGTAACAGTGGATAATAGTCTCTGGGAAGGGAGTGTGACTGTGGGATAGCAGGTATAGTAGGGAGAGATGGTGCCTATAGTAACAGTGGATAATAGTCTCTGGGAAGGGAGTGTGACTGTGGGATAGCAGGTATAGTAGGGAGAGATGGTGCCTATAGTAACAGTGGATAATAGTCTCTGGGAAGGGAGTGTGACTGTGGGATAGCAGGTATAGTAGGGAGAGATGTGTCTATAGTAACAGTGGATAATAGTCTCTGGGAAGGGAGTGTGACTGTGGGATAGCAGGTATAGTAGGGAGAGATGGTGCCTATAGTAACAGTGGATAATAGTCTCTGGGAAGGGAGTGTGACTGTGGGATAGCAGGTATAGTAGGGAGAGATGGTGCCTATAGTAACAGTGGGATAATATTCTCTGGGAAGGGAGTGTGACTATGGGATAGCAGGTATAGAAGGGAGAGATGGTGTCTATAGTAACAGTGGATAATAGTCTTTGGGAAGGGAGTGTGAGTGAGGGATAGCAGGTATAGTAGGAAGAGATGGTGCCTATAGTAACAGTGGGATAATAGTCTCTGGGAAGGGAGTGTGAGTGAGGGATAGCAGGTATAGTAGGAAGAGATGGTGCCTATAGTAACAGTGGATAATAGTCTCTGGGAAGGGAGTGTGAGTGAGGGATAGCAGGTATAGTAGGTATAGTAGGAAGAGATGGTGCCTATAGTAACAGTGGGATAATAGTCTCTGGGAAGGGAGTGTGACTGTGGGATAGCAGGTATAGTAGGGAGAGATGGTGCCTATAGTAACAGTGGGATAATAGTCTCTGGGAAGGGAGTGTGACTGTGGGATAGCAGGTATAGTAGGGAGAGATGGTGTCTATAGTAACAGTGGATAATAGTCTCTGGGAAGGGAGTGTGACTGTGGGATAGCAGGTATAGTAGGGAGAGATGGTGTCTATAGTAACAGTGGGATAATAGTCTCTGGGAAGGGAGTGTGACTGTGGGATAGCAGGTATAGTAGGGAGAGATGTGTCTATAGTAACAGTGGATAATAGTCTCTGGGAAGGGAGTGTGACTGTGGGATAGCAGGTATAGTAGGGAGAGATGGTGTCTATAGTAACAGTGGGATAATAGTCTCTGGGAAGGGAGTGTGACTGTGGGATAGCAGGTATAGTAGGGAGAGATGGTGCCTATAGTAACAGTGGGATAATAGTCTCTGGGAAGGGAGTGTGACTGTGGGATAGCAGGTATAGTAGGGAGAGATGGTGTCTATAGTAACAGTGGGATAATAGTCTCTGGGAAGGGAGTGTGACTGTGGGATAGCAGGTATAGTAGGGAGAGATGTGTCTATAGTAACAGTGGATAATAGTCTCTGGGAAGGGAGTGTGACTGTGGGATAGCAGGTATAGTAGGGAGAGATGGTGCCTATAGTAACAGTGGGATAATAGTCTCTGGGAAGGGAGTGTGACTGTGGGATAGCAGGTATAGTAGGGAGAGATGGTGCCTATAGTAACAGTGGATAATAGTCTCTGGGAAGGGAGTGTGACTGTGGGATAGCAGGTATAGTAGGGAGAGATGGTGCCTATAGTAACAGTGGATAATAGTCTCTGGGAAGGGAGTGTGACTGTGGGATAGCAGGTATAGTAGGGAGAGATGTGCCTATAGTAACAGTGGGATAATAGTCTCTGGGAAGGGAGTGTGACTGTGGGATAGCAGGTATAGTAGGGAGAGATGGTGTCTATAGTAACAGTGGATAATAGTCTCTGGGAAGGGAGTATGACTGTGGGATAGCAGGTATAGTAGGGAGAGATGGTGCCTATAGTAACAGTGGATAATAGTCTCTGGGAAGGGAGTGTGACTGTGGGATAGCAGGTATAGTAGGGAGAGATGGTGCCTATAGTAGCTGAAAAGATAATAGTCTAACTGTTAACCCACCATATTTAGCTGTTATTGAAGCTGAAGTTCTAGGAAGGTACAAGGATGAATTAAAATCTTTCTTGCCCCCCATTCAAAGATGGCTCTTTTGCCTTTTTTTGGTTGGCCTTAGGTTAATGGAAGCTATACAATCCAAAAGGCTGCAGCATTGAAACATGGGACATTTTGGAAATTTACAAACAAGGAATAAAATAATAAGCACTTCAGAATTAGAGCAGCCAGATCTTCCCATCACATTTCCCAGATAGAGAATACTTTACACCAATAGAATACAATAAAATACTTCAGGGCTCTCCCTCCTTTTTGTGGTGGTACTTGTTGTACTTGACTGAGAGAATGTGCAGACCTGACAGCCTTACTTTTCTCACAAGGAGCTTCCGGAGTAACAGTTGGTGTGAGGATGCTATTCAGCATGGAGGAGGGTGGGACTTTGCTAGTTGCCAAGTGACGTCATAGCTAGTGAGAAGCCACTCCCATTCAGCAGTAGCTTGAACTGTCTCTCAGAGAAAGCACCCTCATTGCATGTAATAATATGTCATTTTACAAAAAAAGTAAGCATTTCTGCTAAAGAAATATATTTGAAGATTTTATTATTTCCACCTCAACTATCCATTAGGAGAATTTGATTTTCACGATAGATCCCCTTTAATTTCTTTTGGAGAATAATATCCTGCAGTTTGGCTAAATCTGCTTTTGTATTACTTAGCGTTTCTGTGACTTTCTCAGCTGGCAGGGTCTGTTTGAGTTCAGCTGTCAGTTTGTGGATCTCTTGTGCTGTTTCCTGGATTTCACCTTGTAGTGCTTGTATGGTAGGGGTCATGAGGTCAAGGCTGCAGCGATCCAAGATTTGATGCCACTTATCTCTGAACTCTTTATTCTCCTTGCATAATATAGGTTCCAAATGCACACAAAGGCCCCTTGGAATCCTGGAAACTTTAACATATTCGGTTATGGTAGAAAGGTGTAAGGCGAGACTTAGTTCTTTTTTACTCACAAAGTCATAGTGTTTCAGCAGGTTTCTCTCCAGCACTGTAGGGGTTAACACTGGTGTGCTGTGCACAGTGTCTAGGATTTTCTTCCTCTCCTCATCAGTATAGCCGAAGGGTGCTGCACATCTGGTGGTAGTTAGACTGATATCGGCAAACGACATTCTGCACAGGGTGCTGGTAGATATTAGTGCCACAACTTGATTACAATGTAATTCTCCTACCGCACACCTGTAGTTCACCAATCCTGCAAGCTGGTGGTGCGTTCCTTTCCGTTGACCCGGCCGGGTCCCTTAGCAACTAATGTGTAAAAGAAAACGGATCCGCACACACACCGATTAGTGCAGTTGGGGATTATCCCCTTTTATTCAGCCACCAAACATCAACGTTTCGGGGGGGAACACCCACCCTTCATCAGGATATAATTATTTGTGCAGTCACCCATTTAAACCCAACTTCCCACGCCTTCTTTTCCCATCATGCAATTTGCCATAAAAATTAACCCTTATGTGGGATACAGGAAATTCAACCTATATATAACATACAATAAAGCAATCAATTTGGTACAACAGTCAACAAAATGATCTTTTTCTTTCTTAAAGTGCCCATGTGCAATAGTTATTATAAAATATGGTATCAAAACATTATTTTAAACAACTTTTTTTAAAAAAACACATACATTAAACACCATATTGCAAAAATCCATGTGTTGTATTATAATACCTTACTCCCCTTGAGTAAGGTATTATATATTCAGAAATTGAAAAGCGGCTATATGGCACAGGTTAACGAATGGATAACATATAACACCATTAGACAGACAGAGCTTATCTGCTATCTGCTGTGTAACTTGAGCTTTTTCTCCTTTGAATGGCTGCCCCCATTGCTACACAGCAGCTTATTTATATAAACAATAGTAGTGTTTCTGAAGCAAACACATCAGTTTTACCAGTGCAGGGCAACACTGCATTATATTTTCATTACTTTAAAACACTTTTATTTTTTGATGTTACTGTTCCTTTAACTGAGTGGCATGTAAAAAATGCTCTCATACTGTGTACAAAAATGATACACAGTTCTTTATCTGTGAGGTGCCTACTGGGTTGATTTCCATTGGAAGAGAGGCAGTGAGCATGCCCAGTTTGAGGTATTCACAGTCAGAGAGAGAAGGAGAAGAAGGCAAAAGGGGTCGGAGCTTCACTCCAGACAAGGAAGTCATTAAAAGAGCTGCAGTTGAAATGGCTGTAATAGAGAAAAGCAATAAATCTGAATTGCATTAGGGATATTCCTAGGGGGCAATACCTTAGGCTAAGTAGGATTTGTTCATCTGATGATGAGTTTAAGAGACAGGCTTATTATCTTTATAAGAGGTTTAGAATGCATTTCTATAAAACTCAACTTTTACATAGGGCTTATCAATGGGCTCTATCTGAGACAAGTGAGTCATTGTTATATACATCCAATAAAGACTCTCAAACTTTGGAGGGTAACAATAGTGAGAACTGTAACTGTTTTATGCTCTCCTTTAATGCTAATAATACAAATATATGGACTTTTGTTAGCAAACATTGGGCTAGTTTAGCTAATGATTATGTGGTAGGACAATTGCTAAACTCCAAGTCATTATTTACCTACAGGAGGAATCAAAGTATTAAAGGTTTACTAGTCCAAAGTCACTAGAAGAGAAAATGGATATTGGGTGTTGTAAGAATTCAGGCAGCTCTAAATGTGGGGAATTGTGAGCAATGTAATTGGATAAAAACAATTTAAAATAATTTGATTCAATTTGATATGTTGAACTACATTAATTGCACAACAACTTTTGTTATTTATCTTTTTACTTGCCATTGTGGCAGTTTATATAAAGGCAAAACAAAAAGGACATTGAAAAGAAGAATTTAACATTTACTGGATATACAAAATTGTAATATGATGTTAAATATTGCAAAACATAAATATTGCTCACATGAAAATAACAATAAATAACCTGCTGATCATGAAGTGTGTGCGGAGCCGTGATTATACTGCAACTGATTGATACAGGGGCATCTGTTAATATTATAAGCCAAATCACTTACAAGAACTTTAAAAGCAAATCTGCATTACAAAATACTGAGCTGAAAATATTTCATTATGGCTCATCACATGCCTTGCCTATATGTGATACATTTCACTCACAACTGCCATTCAAAGACAATAACTGACTCTTTCTATGTAGTGGAATTTGCTGCTGACACACTCATTAGCTGCAGCAGTGGCCTTAGGTCTTTTACACTAGTGAGCAGCGTAAATGAATCCCATGTTCCAGACATAGTGCGTAAACATTCAAAGCTTTTTAAGGCATTGGTGAAAATTCATATTGATCAGTCAATACCACCTTCAGTTCAGCCTCACAAATGTATTCCTTTTCAAGTTCGTAAGCTGGTTGCGAAAGAGTTACAGCAACTGCAAATATTTGATACTATTGAATGAGTGGAAGGCCCAACTCCTGGGTCTCTCCAATTGTTGTTGCACCTAAACCAAATAAGCCTGGTAAAATCAGGTTTTGCATAGATATGTGACATACAAACAGGGCTATTCAAAGAGAAAGACACATCACACCTACTATTGATGATATCATCATGGATCTAAATGGAGCCAAAATATTTTCAAAGCTTGATCTTAACTTGTGATATCATCAGCTGGAGCTGCACCCTGAATCCAGGTACATCACAACTTTTAGCACACATGTGGGTCTTTGGAGATGTAAGAGACTACATTTTGTAGTTTTATCAGCTGCAGAAATTTTTCTAAATATAATTAGGGAAACACTCTCTGGGATAACTGGTGTCCTCAATGTAAGTGATGACATCCTTGTATATGGATAGGGGACTGGAACAAGTATTTTAAATATTACAAGACTACAACCTGACACTAAATGCTTCAAAATTTAAGTACAATCAGAAATCTCTCACTTTCTTTGGCTACATTTTTTTTGAAAATGGAATATCAGCAGACCCTCAGAAAGAAGATGCCATAAAATCAGCCAGTCAGCCCCAGAATATTACAGAAGTCCATTGTTTTCTTGGCTTTGTAACAAATTGTGGCCATTTCATACCTGATCTTGCTACTGTATCAGAACCCCTGTGACAGCTTACCAATAAAGATGTTCCATGGTCATGGACCACAGATCATCAAAATTAATTTGTTGCAGTGAAGTCCAACCTGACTAGTAACACTGTGATGTCTAATTTGGATCCACTGAAATTTACAGAGCTTGTAGTAGATGCCAGTCCAGTGGGCCTGGGTGCAATTTTTACCCAAATCTCTAAAACTGGTCAGGTGTACACAATCTCTTATGCAAGCAAGGCACTAACATAGACAGAGCAACTCTATTCACAGATAGAAAGGGAAGCACTTACAGTTGTTTGGGGGTGTCTGCATTTACACCTTTACCTTTTTGGGTGCAGATTTACTGTGGTAAGTGACTACAAGCCACTGATTCCACTCTTCAACAAACATTCAGCCAAACCTGCCCCGTGAATAGAACACTGGCTACTCCAAAACTACCATTTTTATTTGCGTTATGAAGCAGGAAGTGGTAATTCTGCTGACATCCACCTCAACAGGCTGCAAAGGAAAACACTCCAGCAACCATCCTACCAGAGGAACATGTGAATTTTGTAGTGCCACATGCTGTACCCAAAGCAATGACAATTGTAGAAATCCAAAAATCAGTAGATGCTAATCCTCACCTCCAGTTAGTCATGAAAGCCATTAGGTCCAAAAACTACAGTTCTTTCAATGCTGAGGTGCATCTCTAATGGCCAGAACAAACAGCATACCTTCAAGTTTTTTTTCAATGCCCAACACTCACACTTCACATCTGACTCCAATCTACTCCTGTGTAACAATCACCTCATTATCCCTGTAAAGCTTCAGGACTGAGTAGTTGCTTATTCACTCTCTCTTAAAAGCCACAAGTGGGGGAGGATTAAGCCTGTAGAACCAATGCTATGGTCTAGGCCAGGGATCCCCAACCTTTTGAACCCGTGAGCAACATTTAGAAGTAAAAGGAGTTGGGGAGCAACACTAGCATGACAAATGTTCTTGGGGTGCCAAATAAGGGCTGTGATTGGCCATTAAGTAGCCCTTATGTGGATTGTCAACCTACATTGAGGCTTTGTTTGACAGTGCACCTGGTTTTTATACAACCAAAACTTGCCTCCAAGTCTGGAATTCAAAAATAAGCTCCTGCTTTGAGGCCACTGGGAGCAACATCCAAGGGGTTGGAGAGCAACATGTTGCTCACGAGCTACTGGTTGGGGACCACTGGTCTAGGCAATTGCTCTCTTTTAAAAGCTAATGGCAGGGGAGGACTAAGACCTCTGAGTCAAACCAGGAGACATCCCAAGAAATGCTACCATGCAGGGAGTTGCCAGCCTGCACCAGAAGCACACAAGAAAAGGTAAGACAGGAAGAAGGAAGAGTCGGAATCTGAATAAGGTTAGAGAAAGTAGAGGAATGAGAAGATTTGTGCAAGTTGGCAGGAAAACAAGGTTGAATATATGTTGGTATGGAGCAGGGTCCAGGGTTGGGAGAGATATCCCCTGCAGCTAGCAAAAGATGGAAAAGATGTGGGAAGAGGATTTGAAGTGACAACATATCCGGGTCTTGTTAGTAACTGGAGGACAAAGGTGCAAGTATGTGTAAAGTGTATAAGAGCTGGAGTATGTGGAAGGGAGTAGATATGTAAATAGAATACTGACAGACAATAGGGCGGTTAAAGAAAGTCACTACCTTAGGGAGCACCGTGCATGCAAACAGAGCAAAAATAATTAACTTTGCCATTGCAGTTTCTAGCAGGTAGTAGTGTTATGTCCTTAACGGAGTCCTCTGTGTTGTCTCTCCTTGTAGCTTTACTTGTAGCCCTCCTTGTTAAACTCTTCCAGATCACTTGTAAATGAATCACTTCGAAATGAAGCACCCCAGCAAATGCTCTCCCCTAAAGAGATCTTAATTAATAGGGAGAGTAAAAGCTGGGAGCTGCTGCACACAGGTCTGGGGAATTACAACTGATTGTAATTGATCAAACACCAAACTGATCACCCAGCTGTGACAGAGAGTGAGAGCAGAGCAAGGCTCAGGATGAATACAGAGATAACCTAACTTACAAAGTTTGTTTGGAGAGGAGTTTATAGGGGGTCGTAAAATGTACTAATTACAAGACTACAGGGAGAACATATAATAAATATTATATTACTAGTTTAGAAGTGGCAAATGAACAATGCATACATATAACTCATTTAACAGTGGTAGGGGTAATGCAGATGAAATGCAATAGCAGTTTGAGCAGATTTACCAATAAATGGTGCACAAATGCAAACAGGGCCACAGCAGAGATGGAAATAGCAGTTTAGCAGATTTACCTCTAATAAACAGAAGAAGAGAGATGTCAATTCATAACTGCTTGTTAAACTCTTCCAGATCACTTGTAAATGACTCACTTCGAAATGAAGCACCCTTGCAAATGCTCACCCCAGCAAATGCTCTCCCCTAAAGATATTAGATTACTTATGAAACAGGACCAGGGAATGTGCATTGATCAATCCCCCTTCTTTTTCTCTATGGTGAAAACAAAACAGCTCCAAAAGAAAAGGTATGGTTTCCAGGAATTGATACAAAAGTGGAGATACGTATCCAGTCTTATATACCTTGCCAGCCAACAACACCTAACTACAAGTGTGCAAATGATACCCTTACCTGATAGTCCTTGGACTGCAGTTAGTGTTGACTTTTGCTCCATGCCAGACTATTCCACCTACTAGTCATCATGGATGATTTTTCCACATTTCCTGTCATTGAAACTGTCTCAGCAACCTTAGCCAGAGCCATCGTACCCAAATTAGACAATATCTTTTCTGAATATGGTATACCAGAAACTGTAAAGACTGACAATGGCCCTCTTTCAATAGTACAGACTTTCAGTCTTTTGCCACTTGCCAATGCTTTATCCACAGGAAAATTTATCCTTATTGGCCTCAGGCCAATGGGGAGGCTGGTATCTCTTTGTGTATTCTTCCAGTTCCACAACACCCTGCACTGGGTTATCACATGATACAGTACCACTCAAAAGGTTACTGACATTGGAGGCAGTGGGTGATGTTGCTAAAACAAGTGATAAAGTAAAAATAGAGAAGGTTACTAACATTGGGGGTGCAGTGTGTGTGTGGGGGTTGTATAGAGAACTGACTAAGCCTGTGAAAATAGGGATAACTTATCTGTGGATGAATGATCCTACATGAACTTTCCAGCAGTGGGAATGACTGGTTATTATAGAATCACATAGTTACATAGTTACATAGTTAAATTGGGTTGAAAAAAGACAAAGTCCATCAAGTTCAACCCCTCCAAATGAAAACCCAGCCCCATACACACACCCCTCCCTACTTTTAATTAAATTCTATATACCCATATCTATACTAACTATAGAGCTTAGTATCACAATAGCCTTTGTATTATGTCTGTCCAAGAAATCATCCAAGTCCCTCTTATAGTCATTAACTGAATCATCACCCGGCAGTGCATTCCCCAACCTCACTGTCCTCACTGTGATGAACCCCCTACTCTGTTCCTTTAAATGAAACTTCTTTTCCTCTAGTCTGAAGGGGAGGCCTCTGGTATGTGATTCTCTTTATGGGTAAAAAGGTCCCCTGCTATTTGTCTATAATGTCCTCTAATGTACTTGTAAAGTCTAATCATGTCCCCTCACAAGCGCCTTTTTTCCCCCCAGAGAAAACAACCCCAACCTTGTCAGTCTCCCCTCATAATTTAACTCTTCCCTCCCTCTAACCAGTTTAGTTGCACTTAGTCTCTGCACTCTCTCCAGCTCATTTATATCCCTCTTAAGGACTGGAGTCCAAAACTGCCCCCATACTCCAGATGAGGCCTCACCAGGGACCTATAAAGAGACACAATTATGTTTCATCCCTTGAGTTAATGCCCTTTTTTATACAAGAACTTTATTTGCTTTAGTAGCCACAGAATGACACTGCCCAGAATTAGACAACTTGTTATCTACAAAGACCCCAAGATCCTTCTCATTTAAGGAAACTCCCAACACACTGCCATTTAGTGTATAACTTGCATTTATATTATTTTTGCCAAAGTGCATAACCTGCATTTATCAACATTGAAGCTCATTTTCCAGTTTGCTGCCCAGTTTTCCAGTTTAGACAAATCACTGTGCAAAGTGGCAGCATCCTGCATGGAACCTATAGTTCTGCACAATTTAGTCTCATCTGCACAAATAGAAACAGTACTTTCAATGGCCACCTCCAGGTCATTAATAAACAAGTTGAAAAGCAAGGGACCTAGTACAGAGCCCTGCGGTACTCCACTAACAACACTGGTCCAATTAGAAAATGTTCCATTTACCACCACTCTTTGTAGTCTATCTTTTAGCCAGTTCTCTATCCAGGTACAAATACTATGTTCCAGGCCAACATTCCTTCATTTAAGCAGTAACTGTAAGGCACCGCAGCTCTGTCATGGAGCTTGCGGCCGCCTCCCCCTCAGCCTATTTAAGTTTGCACAGGTGCAGTAACGATGCGCAGTTATACTAACTACATCTGGAAGTAAGGCTGGTATCTCTCATGCTCCAAGATCTTCATGTCAAGAATCATCTTGCCTGTAGTCTCCTGTTCCCAGTCCTTCTACCTTTTCTTAGCCTTGCCTCATCAGTTTCCTGGCCTGCTCCAGCACCTCACTTGAACGGCATCTTCAAACTTTTGCTTGATCTGTTGCTAGACAGATCTACCCTAGCAACCACAGCTTCCTCCTCCTCATTTCAGTAACCAATGTCCAGCTTCAGTCTCCAGGCCATTGCTAACAGTTTCCTCTTCACCAACAATTCTTCCCCGGCAACATCCATAGCAACGGTCCGCATGGCAATCCCTCTTTACCTGCGTGAGTTATAATAAGCTTATATTTACGACTACATTGTTGTTGCTGCAAAGACTTTTATTTCACCCCTGCTTGATATCCATATCAAAGACTGTGTATTGAATCTTTACTTGCACCTTGCCTGTGTCTACATCAAGTATGTGCTCATTACTTCATGCTTGCATCCAGCCAAGACTGTGCCTATTTCTGTTAACGGGGGTACGGATGGATAATCCCCAATCCAAGACTTTCATGCTTGTTCCAGTTACTGTGTGTATTGCTACTTACCTTGAGTATTAATTTGCTCTCACTCTATGTACAGGCAAGTTTCTTTTCCTAAAAGAGGACTTATTCAAGGTCATATCTGCTCCTCTGATTTCCTGTGGGAAGAAAACATTTTTTCAAAGACTGTTTAACTTTCTAAGGACTTTCCTAACACAGTATACTCTCCTAGAAGCTCCTGCTTATTTCCAGAACTACTGCGGGTTTTCCTTCTTGGGATGTGCAGGGATTGTCCTTCTGTGAGACCTGAAAATAAAGAGTTTAATTGAATTCATCACGGTGTTCTTATTGCTGCACAATACAAGGTTCAACTAACACATTCAATTCCTAACAGTAACCTCTTGTGTGGCTCTGTATCAAATGCATTAGCAAAGTCTAAGTAAATCACATCCACTGCCATCCCAGAATCGAGGTCTCTACTTACATTCTCATAAAAAGAAATTAAGTTAGTCTGGCAAGATCTATTATGCATAAAACCATGCTGGCACACACTCATAGTATTTTGATTTGCTATGAAGTCCAGTATCTTATCCTTTATTAACCCTTCGAAAAGCTTTCCCACCACTGTCGTCAGACTAACTGGCCTATAGTTTTGAGGCTGAGAACGGGATCCTTTTTTGAATAGAGGCACCACATTAGCAATTCGGCAGTCTCTTGGCACTATGCCAGATCTCAATGAATCCTGAAAAATGAAGTAAAGAGGTTTGGCAATCACAGAGCTTAGCTCGCTAATTACCCTGGGATGAATACCATCTGGCCCTGGACCTTTGTTAATCTTAACATGTTCTAGTCTCTTTTGAATTTCCTCATGTGTGAACCATGCATCATTAGTTGTATTACTAGAATTGGGACTGTTAAGAAGGAAACCTTCACTTACTGGTTCCTCATTTGTGTAGACAGATGAAAAATATGAGTTCAGAATCTGCGCTTTTATTTTGTTTTCATCAACCAGCTGACCCCCCTCTGATAGTAAGGGTCCCACCCCTTCCTGCTTCATTTTTTTTACTATTAACATATTTAAAAAATAATTTTGGATTTTTTTTACTGCTTGCTGCAATATCCTTTTCTATATCAATATCAGCTATTGGGATCTATTTACTGAATTATATGAGTCTCTCCTACATGTTATTTCCAGCAGTGGAAATGACTGGTTATTATAGAGTCACATGTCTCTATTGGGATCTATTTACTGGATGATATGAGTATCTTCTATATGTAATTTCCAGCAGTGGGAATAACTACAAATGTCTAAATAAATAAAAACACACCATCAATTTTGTGGAGAGGGACCACAGTCGATATTTAATGATATATAGGGATGCACCGAATCCATGATTCGGTTCAGGATTTGGCCAGGATTAGGTCTTTTTCAGCAGGATGCACATTTGGCTGAATCCTTCTGCCTGACCAAAACCCAATTCAAATCAGAATTTGCATATGCAAATTAGTGGCGGGGAGGGAAACCGCATGACTTTTTGTCACAAAATAAGGAAGTAAAAAATGTTTTCCCCTTTCCACCCCTTATTTGCATAGTCAAGCTCTGTTTATTCACAGAGCCCACCATTCAAGAAGCCCAAGTTCTGCCATGAACCGGCCAGAACTCCCATTAAACTTTAACATTCACCATGCCAAGGACAGTTAACTCCTCCATTTGGAGTTGGCTCCCTCCACACAACAATGTCTTCTCAACTGCAACTAGGGAATAGTCCAAATTCAATTCAAATTTGAAAAAAAAATCAAAAATTCAAATATTGAAATGTATCTTTTTTTTATTTGAATTTTTAATATTGTTTTGCATTTTACAAGTTAGCATTCCCTCAGATGCAACTGAGGTAGAATCAGAAAGAAAATGAAGAAAAAAAGAAAGAAAAGTTTTTCAAATGAGAATTTATTCATTGGATTAGATATCTTTTGATTTCCATAATCTAGGTATAAGTAGTCTAGCTCCAGTGAGGATGTGAAACATTGTTTTTCTCAAATTTGAAGGGAAAATATGTAGATCATCGTTTAGTAGTGCATTACTGGAGTCAGTGCCGTTGGTATATTAGTTATTTGAATGATAATTTGTAATACTTTGTTCCAAAATGGTGCCAAGTCGGGGCATGTCCACCAAATGTGGAACATTGTTCCCTCTGTTCTATTACATCTCCAGCATATTTTAGAAGTAGACGGAAATATACAATGTAGTAATGAAGGTGTATTGTACCGCCTATATAAAATTTCTCTCTGGTTCTCTGTATGATTAGTACACTTGGAATATTTATGAGATAAATTAGCTGCACTTATCACTGCGGCATTGTAAATGTGTGATTAAGATCTAATTCCTATTTCTCAATGTGTGTTGGTTTTCTTTATTTAAAGTAGTTGAGAATATCTTATAGATTTTTGATAGCCGTTTCCTTTGGCCTGATGCCTGGAAACACAATTGTTCAAGTTCTGTTTGCTGTTGTGGTATTTCTTCCTGCTGCTGAGTTAATAGAAATATCAAAATTTATCATGTACTGTCTCTTAAAAATTCGACTTGGACCGTTCGCTACCTAAAACCTGCTGAATTGCTGTCCCTATGGGGGACTTCCTAGAACCTATTTGGAGTCAATTGGTAGACTTTGAAAAACTTTGATTTGAATTTTTAATTGAATTCACTATTACTTCAATTTGTATGATTTTGTCCTATTCGATCGAAAACTGACCTATTCAGCCAAAAAAAACCTTCTACTTAATTTCGGTTGTTTTTTTTTGAATTTTGATGTTTTTCAAATTTGAAGTTCAAGCCTTGATAAATATGCCCCTAAATATGTCTGGTTCTTACTAGCGCAGTGCCTCCACCTAGTGGGATCTGGGAATGCACCTACGGGTGGCCCCACTAGGAATACAGTAATAACACACATACAGTATTGGTTAAACTGAATAACTGTTTATCTAAAATAAATGGGCACCTAATACATGCAGCACTCCTAACCGGTGGCAATAGGGCCTAACTAACTAACTTGCTAGCTCAAAGCTGTCTAGCTAACTGTGGAAAATCAAAGTCCTTTATTGTCCTTTAATAAACAGTCTCTGTATCTTCACCGCCTCTTTATGGTACTGTCCCTTTAACCATGATACTCACAAATCCTCCTGGGATACTTTAGAGTCTCTTCAAGTGAGTCCAGCACAGTCAGTCATACAATGAGACTACCAGCCCCTTTGGATGCTCAGATAGGAATCTCCTGCTGGTTGTTCCTCCAGTCTGGATTCCTCTCACACTCTCTGTCTCTCCAGGCACAGTATGAGGCTTCCCTGTATCAGCCTGAAACAAATGAATGTAGTGTAGCCTCTCAGCTCTCTTGCTTCCTTCTCTGTCCACCATGCGGCTCTCTATGTCAGGCTCTCTTCTGCAAGTCTCTGTGACTTCCTCTTCCTGCCTGCCACTCACTAGCTTTATGCACAGTAGTCTATGGGGAGTGTAGTTCCACTACACCCTTCCTTCATTTATTCAACTTAGTAAAGGCCCTGACTTAAGTGTTACTGTCAAATATAACCAATTCTCCATGGCTTTAGCTGTACATTAACCACTTTGGTCTAATATATCCCAAAATAGCATTAAATGCACATTTTGACAATATAATTCCACATGTGGGTAGACTGTGACTGGGTTCCTCCCATAATTATAATATTGTATGGTCCCCCCCACTGGTACAGGACACTTGGTTCTGCCCTGTAAAGTCACCAGCAGTTGCTTCTATCTGTACAGTCAGAGAGATTTAGTGATCAGGCTGATTATCTCTTGGAAGATCTCCCCCTGCTGGAAAACAGCAGCTACAGCCCATTTTTTTTTAAAAAAAAAATCATTCTTTTTGGGCAGGTTTGGGGAGGCTTGGCCCTTGTATCTCTCTCTCTGTCTAAATATTTATACAAGTTGCCTTTAATTTGTACAGGTATAGGGACCTGTTAACCAGAATGTTTGGGACATGGGGTTTTCCAGATAAGGGATCTTTCTGTAATTCAGATTTCTATCTATTTACCAACAAGTAAAATAATGTATATAGTATTCTTGGTAACACCCTTGAGCTCTATGTGCTTCCCAAACTTAAGGCTGATGGCACATGTTAAGATTTGGGGAAGATTAGTCACCCAAGCGACAAATCTTCTCATCTTTGGGTGACTAATCTCCCCAAAATGCCTCCTCGACTGCAAGAATTCAAATCGCCTGTGGGATGGCATTCGTAGAGCCTTTATTTTTTCATGTCACCCGAAGTTGCCTCATCAGGAAACTTCAGGCGACTTTGGAAATCCAAAGCAATTCGTATTCTTGCCGGCAGGAAGGCATTTTGGGGAGATTAGTTACCCAAAGAAGAGATTTGTTACTGGGGAACTAATCTACTCTGAATCTTAATGTGTGCCACCAGCCTAAGGGAGAGTTTCAGTCTCTAAATACAGATTGTGACAATTTATCAATTTTTAGGTTCCTGAAACATTCCCATTCTTTCAGAGTCACTGGGGACCCTTGGATCGTCTTTACTGGAACCAAATACCAAGGGGAATTCACTAACTATAAAGAAGGAACCAACAACTCCCTCCAAGACTTTGCTAATCAGATGAGCTCAGTTCGGGTGGTTCCTGGCGGCTTTTTTTATCTCAAGATCACTGTGTATGAGAATATTGACGATAAACAGAAGTCTAATGACTAAAGGGAATATAATCCTGTCCCTCAGCTCTGTCTCACTTTCTCCTCATCTGATTTCAGATAAAATCTGTGCAAATGATACAAATCCATAAAAGTGCATCACAACAGAGGCGACTGTTCCTTTAATTGTGTTGCCGTTGTGTGAGCAGAGCCGGAGGGAATTTGTGCTGTGCCGTGTGTCAGTGCCACTGTGTATGGCTATGGGAATGTTCTGTACAAGAGAAACAGACAAATGATGAGTTGCCCTTTAATCAATCAGTACTTTATTTTTCATGAAGGACCTCGTGACAATTAGAGGCACGGGGCTCATTCATACAATTTGGGATTTCCTATGAACTTTGGGGGGGGGGGTTTATCTGATGCACTTAATGACTTCTCTCATTCACCCCATTCTCTTCCCAAACTCAAATACCAACTCAGCTTGGACAAAAGACTCCCCTTTATTCCTTTCCATCAAATACATACAAAGCTGATAGCAGTTTATATGGAGGGGGATATTTGTATTTATGGAGGGTAAATATGGCACACGTGGTATTACCAACTGATTGGCCCCAAGCTGAATGTTTAAAAGTGATTTAATACAAAATATTGATTTTATAAGTGAGTAAAACATTTTTCCCAAGAATATTGCGGATAGAGTTTTATCTTTTGGCTCTTTCAACAACACTGGCACAGGCAGTTCTTATCAGTTTGGACTCAGACACTTATTGTGCAAATATCCATTGTACCAGGGAACTGAGTATGTGACCAATAGAAGGGGCAGGAAAGGTGAAGTTGTATATGCGCCTCTTAGTCCTGATAGCAAAAACATACCCAATTGTCAAAGTGAACTCTGAGGACTAGTGATGTGCGGGTCAACAAAATTGCAATCCCCCCTCCAACCCTAACCTGCCCACTGCCGACAGAACCCAGTCAGATCCCTAACCCTCCATTTATAGACCCACACCCCACCTGCCCAATTTATACACAATGTGTCAGACTATACAGTATAGTATAAAACAAGCAGCTTCAGTCTATAGGCCAGTGACACAGTCAGTACTAGAAATGTAGAACTTCATGGAGTGAAATTTGCCAGAATCAATTTATTTTAATGGAAAACACCCCCAAATCTCCAGATAGCAGCTTCATGTTATACACCTTGTACAATCTATCTGCAAGTGTGCTCCATTGTGTAACTGTGTGTTGTGATACACTAATAACTGAAACACAACTTCCGACCAGTATCAGGTGCACCACATTCTAAACATTATGGGTGTTTCACCCCAAAACCCAAACAAGGGTGCAGGATGCAGAATGAAGGGTGGAGTAATGAGGGTGGGGCTATGACATTTGGGGGGTGTTGGTGCCACATGTGGGTGTGGTTTTGTCATCAAGGCTTCTTATTGGCAAGATTGGCTTCTTGTTCTGATCCAGTTGGATGTTTTCAGGGAGTGTCACAGCCGGCACCCAATACCAGAACAAGTGGCAAGTACCCTGGTCTTGGCTCGGCTTTACCAGTAGTGTGACCACCGTTGGGCTTCGGGAGGAGCCCTCAGCTTACTTGGGTGCCACCTGGACTTAACGAGGGGTGCAAGGCGAGATGTTGTGGCTGGCAAAGGGGCACGGCTGTTAGCAGAGTCTTTTTGGGTCGAAGGTCACGGTACAAAGTATTAGGCAGAATCGTAGTCAGGCAGGCTGGGTCGAGGCAGGCAGATAGCAAGGATCGTCAAACAGGCAAAGGGTCAAAACCGGGTGATCAAACAAGGGGTTAAACAGAAGAGTAGTCGTAAGCAGGCAAGGTCAGGATCCAGAAGTCAGAATAGTCAAATAGCCAGGCAAGGGTCAAAACAGGAATCAAACAGGTTCAGAATGAAGGAAACAGAATAGCACAAGGCTCAGAAGCACCAGGAATACAATCCTATCACGGGCACTGAATAAAACTAGAGATCCCTTTAAATATCATTTGAATTTCGCGCCACTGTGTGCTGACATCATCACGTCAGCGCGCATGCGCATAAAACCCAGGAAGAGGCACGCGCCCTAACTGACCGGCGCCTGCAGTGAAACAGAGCGGCGCGGCGGGCGTCCCCACCGAGGGGGCGGCAGGCGTCCCTGCCGTCCCCCCCCACTAGACCACCAGGGTAAGATTTTCTCACATTACCCCCCCTCTCCAGAGGGGGCCACTGGACCCCCAGGCCTCTCAGGAAACTTAGCATGGAATTGCCTCCTGAGGCGGTCAGCCTTGATGTCATCAACTGAGACCCAAGAGTTCTCCTCAGGACCGAAGCCCTTCCACCTGGTAAGATATTGTAACTTACCCCTCACGAGGAGGGCGTCGAGGAACTCTTGGATCTCATACTCAGGCTGACCTTCAACCAACACTGGGGGAGGAACAGACAGATGATGAGAATTATTGTTAGGCTTCAAAAGAGAGACATGGAAGGAATTAGAAATTTTGAAATTAGGAGGTAACTGAAGACGGACAGAAGATGGATTAATTACTGCAATGATGTGGTATAGACCAATGAACCTAGGACCCAGTTTAGGAGACTCTCCAGAGGAGGAATGGGTAGCATTATTGTATGCAAATTCCGCCCAGGGTAGCAGTTCGGACCATGTGGACTGGTTATCGGACACATAGCATCTGAGATACTGCTCAAGGGACTGGTTCACCCTTTCGGTTTGACCGTTAGTTTGGGGGTGATAGGCAGAGGAAAAGGACAATTCAGTACCCACCATGGAACAGAAAGCACGCCAGAATCTTGAAACAAACTGAACCCCCCTGTCAGAAACAATATTTTCAGGAAAACCATGAAACTTAAAAATATGAGTAATGAATAAGTCAGCCAGGGTTTTAGCAGAAGGGAGATGTGGAATAGGAATAAAATGAGCCATTTTACTGAACCTATCGACCACCACCCAAATCACTGTCTTACCCTGAGAAGGGGGCAACTCCACAATAAAATCCATGGAAATGTGAGACCACGGTTTCTCTGGGACGGATAAGGGGTTTAATAGATCCTGGGACAGATGATGAGATGACTTAGACCTTTGGCAGACTGGACAGGAATTGACAAATGTTTTAGTATCCTGTTTGAATTAAGACCACCAGACATGACGGGATAAAAGAGAAATGGTTTTTGCAATACCTGGATGACCTGCCACTTTAGAATCATGAACCTCTCTTAACACTTGTTCCCTAAGCTCCTCAGGAATGAACCATTTACCAGATGGGGTATCAGCGGGAGCAGATGACTGTAAAGGGGACAACAAGGAAGAGAGGTCAGACTCCAAGGTCGCAACAATTATTTCCCTGGGAATGATGGGAGCGCACTCACTAGAGTCAGAGGAAATGGATTCAAAACTCCTAGAGAGTGCATCTGCCTTGGTATTTTTGGAACCAGGCCGAAAAGTTAGCGAAAAATTGAATCTAGAGAAGAATAAAGCCCACCGGGCTTGCCTTGGATTTAGGCATGTGCTGATTCAATATACAGTAAATTTTTATGGTCAGTATAGACCGTCACCAAATGTTTAGCACCTTCTAGAAGATGGTGCCATTCCTCAAAGGCCAGTTTGACAGCCAACAACTCCCTGTTCCCTATGTCGTAATTTACCTCTGCAGGTAAAAACTTCTTAGGAAAAAAGGCACAAGGATGTATTTTGTTGGTTATCGGGTGCCTTTGAGAAAGGACTGCCCCAGCTCCTACCTCAGAGGCATCTACCTCTACAATGAAAGGAAGTGCGGAATCGGGGTGTTGGAGGATAGGGGCAGAACTGAACTCTTTTTTGAGGATTTCAAAAGCTTGTAATGCTTCAGGAGACCACATGCTAGGATCAGCGCCCTTCTTGGTTAAATTTGTGATGGGGGCAACAATAAGAGAAAAATTCTTGATGAATTGACGATAATTATTGGCGAAACCAAGAAACCTTTGAACTGCTCGCAATGAAAGGGGTTGGGTCCAGTCCAGGACAGCTCTCACCTTGCCCATTTCTAGACCCTTGCTGGAAATAATAAACCCCAAAAACTGGACAGAAGAGACCTCAAAGGTACATTTCTCTAGTTTCGCATACAGATTATTTTCCCTTAGCCTTTTGAAGACTTCACAAACATGATTACGATGTTCACTTAGATTACAAGAGAAAATAAGAATATCATCAAGGTAGACCACTACGAATACCCCCAGCAGGTCTCGAAAGATGTCATTGACAAATTCTTGAAAGACTGCGGGGGCGTTACAGAGCCCAAAGGGCATTACTAAATATTCGTAGTGGCCATCCCTGGTGTTAAATGCTGTTTTCCACTCATTCCCCTCTCTGATACGAATGAGATTGTAGGCACCTCTAAGATCAAGCTTGGTATAGACCTTGGCACCTTTGACCTGGTCAAATAACTCGGAAATTAAAGGAAGGGGGTAGCGGTTCTTGATCGTAATCTTATTTAAACCCCTGTATTCTATACAGAGACGAAGACCACCATCTTTCTTACCAACAAAGAAAAACCCAGCGCCTGCAGGAGAGTTAGAGGGACGGATAAAACCTCTTTCGAGGTTTTCCTGGATATATTCCCTCATAGACTGAGCTTCGGGTAAAGAGGATAAGTACGACCACGAGGGGGAGAGGAACCTGGGACAAGATCAATAGGACAGTCATACTGTCTGTGTGGGGGTAAAGTTTCTGCAGCCTTTTTGGAAAAGACGTATAGGCTGCAGGCAAACCCTCTAGTGAGGCAGTTGCTATTACTGGAGGAATACCCCACACCTTGTAACCCACTGAGAAACCTCCCCAGTAACCCAATTAATGTGGGGGTTATGAGCCTGGAGCCAGGGCAACCCCAAAATGAGTGGAGAGGAGGCACAGGATACACAGTAGATAAGAGATAAGTACTACTATAGTTAAACTATAGTAGTACTTATCAGTTATCTACTGTGTATCCTGTGCTTGAATGGCTGCCCCCATGGCTACACAGCAGCTTGTTTATATAAACTATAGTAGTACTTATCTGTTATCTACTGTGTATCCTGTGCTTGAATGGCTGCCCCCATGGCTACACAGCAGCTTGTTTATATAAACTATAGTAGTACTTATCTGTTATCTACTGTGTATCCTGTGCTTGAATGGCTGCCCCCATGGCTACACAGCAGCTTGTTTATATAAACTATAGTAGTACTTATCTGTTATCTACTGTGTATCCTGTGCTTGAATGGCTGCCCCCATGGCTACACAGCAGATTGTTTATATAAACTATAGTAGTGTTTCTGAATCAAATAGATCAGTTTTTCCAGTACATGGCAACACTACATTATATATTCATAACTTTAAAACACTTTAATTTTTTGGTGTTACTGTTCCTTTATAGTCAAGGACGTCCAAATAATTTTGATGCACAACAATTTTTTTTGATGCTGCACATTGTGGCTCAGTTTAAATTAGCACTGTACATATTGGAGGGCCTTAATGAATGAGAATACGTGCAGGTTTAATGGCAAGTGACATTACACAATAATAGTAAGGGCGAGTGTTACAAGGGGAGGGGGAGGTCAGGGCATCATTCCCAAAGAAATTTCATAAATGACTTTCCGTGGGTGTAGCTTTATAAGAGTAAAGGTCAATCTGGGGGGGGGTTATCACAGAGGGATCAGCTCTCGGCACAGTATAAATGAGGGGCTGAGGGTCCCAGATATCACTTCATTACTGATCTCACAGACAGAGCCACTCACTGAAGCACAAGATGAGCTCTCTGCAGCTGTTTGAGTTCCCAAACTTTAAGGGTCAAACCGTGACTCTAAACAAGGACACCCCGGACTTGTCTGACGTTGGATTCCTGCAGCTGGCGCAGTCCCTAAAAGTCCATGGGGACCCCTGGATCGTCTTTACTGAGCTCGACTATAAAGGGAAACATCAGGAATATACTGATGGGGGTCACAGCTCCATCCTAGGCTTTGAGAAGCAAATCAGCTCCATTCGAGTGGTTCCCGGGGGCTTTGATAATCCCAAAATCTCCCTGTCCCCCGAGGTCAACTATAGTGGAAATTCGATTTCCTTGCAAAAAACTGTAAATTCAGTGAAACCTCAGGGGATGCCAGACATGGCGCTGTCTGCCCGGGTGCATCGCGGTGCTTGGGTCCTGTACCAACATGAGAATCACAAGGGGAACAGCAAGGTGGTCGTGAAAGGAGATGAGATCCCAGATTGTGATCCAGTCGGCTGGGGAGATAAAATCAGTTCAGTGAAAGTAATCACTAAGTGAGAAGATTCTGCACCTACTCAAAGCCTGGCTGAGAGACCCCCGAGAGCTGCTTGATTCCCAGCTGGAGATCCCCCTTCTGCTGATCCTGCCATGATACTAATCCCACAGCTGCAATCAGAGGAGATTCCCTGCACCCACTAAGCCAGCAATCCCTCCCAGCTCCGTCCTGTTCTGCTCAGTGACCCGCCCTGCCTGGGACATGGAGGGACCTGGGTCAGACTGGCACCACTGAGAGGGCACATATTAAAGGGACAGTAACGCTAATGGACTCTAGATGAACATGCACGTCCTGATATCATTCTCTCATTTACTGTGTCTGTTATTCTGATTATTCTGCTTTATCCTGCAATAAATCCTGCTGTCAGCATATACATCATTTATTCTCTGTGTTACTGGGTGCCTGTGGGTGCAGCTTGGGCTGGGTGGTGAGTGTGAGTGGGGACTGGATGCTGAGTGTGAGTAGAGCTGGATGTTGAGTGTGAGTAGAGCTGGGACTGGATGCTGAGTGTGAGTGGGTACTGGATGCTGAGTGTGAGTAGAGCTGGGACTGGATGTTGAGTGTGAGTAGAGCTGGGACTGGATGCTGAGTGTGAGTGGGTACTGGATGCTGAGTGTGAGTAGAGCTGGGACTGGATGTTGAGTGTGAGTAGAGCTGGGACTGGATGCTGAGTGTGAGTGGGTACTGGATGTTGAGTGTGAGTGGGGAGGGGTAATGCTGTATAATAATGAGCCATAAAGAGCAATAGAGCAGGATCCAGTGACTATAGAGGAGAGAGTAAGAGACGTGTATATGGGGAAAGACACAGGGATACAATGAATCTAAACATAATAGTTACACACATATTCCATATACACAGGATATTCCCACAGGCAGATATTATAGGTACAGTCACTCTACACACACTGATCTACATATACTGATCTACATATAGTGACATCTTGTGGCTGCAGCAGGTACTACAATATTTAGGAATATACAGGGAGCACAGGTGAGTAAAACAAGGGCTTTACCTGAGAGACAGGTGAGGTGTCGAGTTTCTATGACAATTAGGCCCCCAGGGGCCACTGTATGAGTGAAGTCTATGGATGAGGCAGGTTGTAACAAGGCTCAGCATGACATAAAGAAGGGACGTGTCAGACTGGGGAGCTCGAAAAAAGTCATCCAATTGGTCACCCCAAACTGGGTTTTGTACCAATGAGCTGTCCTGAGGGAGAGGTTTTGTGAGAGAGGAGACATAAAATGATATCCTTATAAACGGTGAGTTCTGATGTCATTTCTGTCACATGACTCACTGAAATTTGTGTATTATAATAAATAAACTTACCCCAGTTGCAAAATATGAGGATATTAGAAGTGACCTCGGAGTTCCATGACCTTTATAAAAACACTCGGACTTCGGCCTCGTACTTTTATATGGTCATGAAACTCCTCGGTAACTTATAACCTTATATTTTACAAGAGGGGGCTACTTTATTCACTATATATTTGCAGAGCATGTTTATTGGATTTGCCTTGCAGAATAAACCAACCCTTGTCGGTATAGGGGTGGGACCTGGGCAGAACCTCCTCAAACAAAAGCACTTCCCAGTATTCCCATTATTTGATATATAGTTTATCCGCTACATCCTATAAAAGGCGAGATTGCCAAAAATGAGTTTTAGCCTGGGCAACACAGTGTAACTGTTGGGGCAAAGTTAGGGTTGTCACAGAGGGAGATTTGGGATATTTTGGCCCCTCTGTGTTTGGGCCACTTATAAAGGGTGATTTAATATAGGGGGCGGAACTTTCTCTTGTCCATTACCAGTAGCCAATGACAAGAAAGAACAATAATAATTCTCCTGTCAGTCTTTACAGAGCACCACCCACAGGGTGTGTCCAAGAGTAAGCCCCGCCTCTGTTATGGTGACAAACATGGAGAAGTGGATTGTGGGGGGACTTCATGTTCAGGAGTGAATTTTGGCCAGTGCAGGGGTTTCAATGATATAAACACAGAAGTGACAGTTGGAAGAAGTGGATTAGAGAGATTTGGGCTGATGTACCAGTGCTGGGACCTCACTCAGCATGCTAACACTCATTCATACCCACAAATTCCACAATCTGGGCACAAGCACTTTTGGCACAGACCCCCCATTTGCTTGCACAGACCCCCAATAGACTCTTTGCTGCAGTGTTCTGGGTGTAATTAGACTAGGAGATTAGTAATAAGGGGCCATAGTGAGGCTGACCCATACTGTACCCCAACTCCTCAGGCCAAACAGATACTGATCGAAGGGTCCTACACGTGCCCAACATGTTCCCTATTTCCCCGGCCCAACTTCAGCCCCTGGACTGGTCATACACCCCCATATGGTGCCACAGTTTGGTCCAAATGAGCCAGAGTGACCAACCAAACTAACGCCAGTTTTACCCAGAGATCATCACTAGCTGAGGTCAGTCCCACCATAAAGCGCTTGGGCAGAGGGTGGCAGGAGTTGGCAGTGCATGAGTTAAGCCACATTTCGGCATAATGATATGCTAAATATGAACACACCAGAGACTACAGTATACGTTTAACCCTTCTCCTGCCATGGATGCTCACTCTCTATAGGGAACTGAACCATAACAACACGACATTCGACATTTCCGGTTGACTTACGGCAAATGAAAAAGCAAATGCGACACAAGTGATTTAGGGGTATCCATAGTTCCAAAGCAGAACTCACCCCTATTGGAATCCTCACCCACTACATTTAGTCCACTCCTTTAGATAGTGGGGGAGGGCAGTCTGTCCCTGCAGTCAAGCAGCTTAATATCCTAAATCATTGACAAGTGGGGGGCATGCTTTCTACGCCAGCCCTTGCTCCCCAAGTCTAATGAGTCTGGGGCTCACAGCAGGAGTGAGTTTTTTGCAGCAGGAGATAATGTGAGGTTGAGGGAGAGCGCATTAAACCATATCCAATATACAGAAAAGAGAGCAGACAATACACTAGGGGAAGAGTGGAGGACAGATCCTGGCCTATTAAGTACAGCTGTTATTTTCTTTATTGGCTCGTGTCATCATATCGAGAGCTAAAAACACAAGGGAACAAGTAGTGTAAAACAGTATAAAGGAAACAAGCGGGCGGGGCAGGGAGAATGAAGAGTCTGATTGGTTAGCGATTCCTTGACATTATCTCTTGGCTCGAACAAAATACAAGGCATTGGTTTTGGGGTAATATTTGACGTTCTGTTTCTTGTCCATGAGCCCACCAAAAATGATCAGCTCCCCGCGCCCCTGTACCACCGTGTGCAGACTGGTTTCGGGGGGTCCCACCACAGAGCTGCTGTTAAAGACTTTACTCGGCCCCGCTCCCGGGCCCCCTTAATGTCCAAGGCGTACATTTGCATGGGCTTGCAGTTCATGCTCTGATACAGGGGCTTGCCCACATTCAGCGACTGAGGCGGGTGATGCCCTAAACGGCGGGCTATGGGGGGCAGGGAATGTCCTTCATTCTGGGCCTGAACTGATTGGGGTGCAGATTCTGCTGTGCTACTGGGGGAGACGGGGGAGGAGAGGGCAGGGGGGCTCAGAGGGGAAGTGCCACTTTGTGATGACGAGGGGGAGGAGGTAGCCATGGCTCTGACAGCTTCCAGTCCCCTCCGTAGTGCTCCGGGTGAAACAGCACCAGAGAGAGTAGTAGTGATGTGCGGGGGGCTGTGAATCCCGTTGGTTTGCTCTGAATGGGTCCTACCTGCAGAGTCCAGCTCAGAGTCCCTACGTTTCCTTTCCCACACGTAGTCCGAGGCTCCCAGGCACTAGGCAAAGGATCCCCCTACCCCTTTTTGGTTGTGTTTCCCCTCACAACTAATAAAAACACAGAGAAATCTATAGTGGCAAAAATCTGTGGAGGTCACATTCTTTATTTAACAATCTTTATATAAAGAACTAGGTACACCCTGGCCCCCAGCTGCGGCTCCTACCATCAAAAACCAGAACCAAATTTTAGGGAGCAGGGATCATGGGGCAGAGAGCCGTCTGTTGGCCAACCTGTAGCCCATCTTCCTGCTGCCCATCATGTGCATTAATGGCACTAACTCAGCCTCTCGCATGACTCCATGCAATCAAAGTCTGCTCCACAGTCGTGACTTCACAAGGGTAGGCCTGCACTTCACTGAAACCCTGTCACAAAATTGCCAGACATGGTCTCATACCATTAAAAGAAAGAAATATATTTGTTACACAGGTTTTATTTAAAAAAGTCAAGAAATTGGCTTCCACTGCTACAGACTACAGACCAGGACAGAGACTGTCTCTCACCGCTGCCACCTCTAAACTAACTGCACCAGAACAAAGGAACATAAATTACTTTGACCCCTCCCTATCTGGATCTTCCCTTTCCTTCTCTTCCCTCCCCTCCCCTCCTCTTGGTCTCTCACTCCCAGTCGCTTACAATCAAAGTTTCTTAAGTTCCCCTTTGTTCCGGCTATAGCCCTCCACCCTCCCCTTGTTTCCCTTAGTCCTCACTCCCAGCCCCCTCCCCTCTTGATAAGAGATCTGCCCCGAGGCCTTGGCCCACCCACTGCTCCACCTCAGTAACATACGCCCTCCCTCCTGACTGCGTGTCACTGCATGATGTCACTTCCAGGTGTAGGTAGGCGTAGCATGACCCAGAAGTGCGGCAGTCGCTGAAGGTTCCAGCAGCAGTGGGGGCTCATCTGGACTCGGGGTCCCCCTACATTGTGGGGGTCTTAGTTACACCACTATGTCAGACTATGTAGTATAATAGTGAACAAGCAGCTTCAGTCTATAGGCCAGTGACACAGTCAGTAGAAACGTAGAACTTCATGGACTGAACTTGTACTGAATCAATTTATTTTTAATGAAAAACACCCCCAAATCTCCCAGGCGGCAGCTTTATGTTATTCACCCTGTACAATCTATGTGTGTTCCATTGTGTAACTGTGTGTTGTGATACACTAATAACTGAAACACAACTTCCAACCAGTATCAGTTGCACCACATTCTAAACATTATGGGTGTTTCAGGTGCCACTTTATTGCCTCCCTGGTAACTTAATACTCTGATATTCTTTTTAATTGGTAATTTCTCTCTGCAAAAGAGATGGAGCAGGGGGCATCATGGCTGGTGCAGATCAGACACAAGGCTAGATCCCATCACTTTAACAAGAGAAACAGGGGGCCAGTAGGGATACACATCTCTGGGGGGAGTTGTAGTTGGACAGTAACAGGAATGAGCAATGATCACTTTTTTCTACACTTCAGAACTCAATCAAGTTTAGTTACATAATTACAGTAGTACAAATTAACTATTTGTGTGGTTTGTTCAACTTACAACTAAAAGTGGGCACGGATGAGCCTTTCACACACTCTTCTTCCCTCTGGTTGGTTGTCCCTCCATCTACCAACATAGCCCTCAATCTCAGGTTCCAGGTCATCATCAATGTCTGCTGGTAATCCATGCTGCCTTGCCACATTATGCAGCATGGCACAGACAGTGATGATGTGTGAAACCTTCAGGGGGGAATAAAGCAGAGCTCCCCCAGTGATTGAGAGGCATTGGAAGCACGATTTGAGCACCCCAAAGAGGCGCTCGATGACATTGCACGTCTTCCGATGGGCACGATTGTACCTACGTTGGGCAAGTGTTTGGGCAAACCTCACAGGGGTCATCAACCAAGGCAGAAGCCCATATCCTGCGTCTCCTAAAAATGTAAAAAAAAAATTGATTTAGTAATTGATTCCAGTTGTCTGTTGTGTTGACTAATCCAATGCTGTAGTTATGTCCATTGTGTAGTAGTAAAATCTTTACAAACAGGACTACACACAAATTCTTTGCTGTTGGGGTGCTTACTTTACCCCTTTTGCAATCCAACATTGGTGGCACAATAAAAGAGGCACTCCCCCCCCAAATGCAAAGAATTGTGTGTGTGCAGATCCATTAAGAAATCCTCCCCTTAACACATCACACCTGTAAACTGAATCAGGTGGCAAGAATTAAAAGCCCTAACAAAGTGAGCTGATTGAACTAAACTACAGGTCCCAAGATGCATAGTGTATCTATTGTAGCCAGACTGCAAATAGGGAAACAATTCTTGAAAATACATACATATCACCTTTAAAATAATATTTGAAGTGTCTTTGTATGAAATTGAAAATAGAACTTACCCACAAGCCACACGTCTGGCATTTCTCCTTGGGTGAAGAGGTGATGGAGAGCTGACTGACGCAGGATAGTGGCATCATGGACAATTCCAGGAAAGCCACATCTCACACTCATGATGCACATGTTGGAATCACACACCACCTGCACATTGATGGAATGGGAGCGCTTGCGATTTCGGTAGCGCTCCTGGTGATGGCGAGGTGGTGTGAGTGCAACATGAGTGCAATCAATGGCTCCTAGGCAATTTGGAAATTGGCCAATTAGGAAAAAATCCTGTTTCAATCTTATCCACTATGCCTGAGTTGAGCAGAAGGAAATGAGCCTTCGCGAGTGCTGCAGTAGTACCCTGAGCACTTGTATTAGTCTCCTGCTAAAGGTGGGCTGGCTCATGCCAGACTTTGCAAGGGCTGCACCCCTCCTCTGGAACGCTCTCCCACGGTCTGTCCGACTTTCTCCCAACCTTTCTACTTTCAAAAAATCTCTGAAAACGCACTTCTTTCGAGAAGCCTACCCTCACTCTGCTTAACTACCAAACATAACACCACATACAGTACCACATTTCTCACCCACTTAATTCCATCTTACCCACTCCCACACCTTGTGTATTACTCCCTTCCCTTTAGACTGTATGCCTATGCATAGGGCCTTCCTCACCTTTTGTACCTGTATTGATTGTGACGTTTGTTACTCCATATATTCTATATATGTAATTCATGTGATGTAGTTGTATAATCACATTTACTTTACAGTGCTGCGCAATATGTTGGCTCTATATAAATACATGTTAATAATAATAATAATAATGCCAATGAGGCGTGAAGAAACCTGCTGGAAACTGCCAGTGCCCAGGAAATGCAAAACTGCAAGCAGCTTGTACATCCCAGGTACTGCCTGAGACCGTGCCGTCACAGGTTCAATGGCCTCACTGATGAGACCATAAACCTGCACTATGGCGGCACGACTCAGATGGAACATCCTCACAACCTCATCATCAGACAACTCATCCAAACAAAGTACAGGTCTCCTGAAGTGACGAGGCTGCCTGATCCTAACAGGGACAAGCTGTTCTTGCTCCTCCACCTGCTCTTGGGCCTCAAAAATGGCGGCTGCCAAAATGTCCATTTTGAAAAAATTCAAAGTCAAATGGCATCTGGTGGGGGTTTTTATAAGTAAGCCAGTGTTTCCCAGCATTCCATGCAGCTTTTAAACATTTAACCATTTAGTGAAGCGTAAGGATACATAGGGCCAATTCATATTTGAAGTGATGTGGAAAAAAAAATAGAACTAAAAAATAATGTTAGACTTTTGTAAGCCATTGCTACTTGAAAATCTTAGGTTATATTCTGATTGATGCAAAAACAAACATGTTTCTGGTGTCAGTATTTCTTTTAATGTAATTCACCAAACCTCTAGTGCAGCCAGAACTAAAGAAGCAGTTTATAAAGTGATCCCTAGGTGTCACTATACACCCACAACAGTGGAGAGCACCAGCAAAGAAAATCGTAGATAATCGAATAGTCGAATGATTTTTTTGCCTCGACTATTCGATTAATCATCTTTGAATATCGAAGTCCAAAATCAACTTTGGCAGGTCAAAGATGGGGTACAAATAAAACTTTGGGTGACGATTTCATAAATAAGGTATCCTACGAGTCGAGTCGAATGGTCGAACTAAAACATCCTTCGATAATCGTACTTGTCCACTTCAATTATTGAATTTGACTATTCACCTGATAGTTCGAATCGAAGGTTGAAGTTGAGGTAAGAAAATAGTCGAGGCTTAGTGCATCTGCCCCTAAGTGTCCAAGAGATGGATGTTTCTGTGATGAGACAGTGATGCATGTGTTTTGGAACTGTAATTTGGCCCAGAGTGTACGGAAAAAATGGGAAGCAATTTGGAAATGTAGGAATATATTAATTTCGAAAAGAGAAACTATATCTGTATTAGATTGTGTTAAAATAGCTCTAAGCTATTTATTTATTTTTTTTTTATTTTTTTTTTCTTCTTCTTATTAGATAAAAAAAGTATTGGAAATCCTGCAATCGAATAATGGAAAGTAAATGACTGGTTTAAATTTAAATAAATGTTTCTTTTCTTTACTTATTTTTTAAATATACCTATATGATCTTTGATAAGTTTTTATGAAATCTTAAAATCTGTTTAGAAATAAAAAAAAAATTCATAAAACTTTGACTGAAAAGTATATAAAAAAAAAAGTTGCAACCTGGTCGCTTCTCAACTTTTTGTCTTAATGTCAATTGTTTTCATACAGGAGACATTTTGCTGAATAGCTGTCTGAGACCCCCTTCTCTGCCTATGCAGGATCGCCCACCTTCGGGTGGACTTCACCTTCTTGCTGCAATTGGGTTGGAGGCATTCCTCCCATAGACGGGTGGTGATCACCTTGGCGGAAGGCTTTGCCGAAGGCTTGAGGAGGATTTTCTTCTTGGGTTCCAATGCGAGTCAAGAATGCCATATTCCTTTGATTTCATGAGCGGGGAAACCCGACTGAAGAACACCATATGAATCAAAGTCGAAGAACTTTGGAGCCTGAAGGATTTGAGATTCATTGTGAGGGAGATTCTGCTTGGCGTCTTCAACCTCAGGAATGAAGAGATTCTCTGACTTCAGGACCAAGAGAGGAGGGGAACGTATACCATCACCTTCACCTCCCTACACTGCTGTGAAAACATCTACGTAGTATTATCTAACAAAGAACTGAAAGAGGATAGACTTGATGGTCTCAAGTTTTTTCTTCTTTATGGGTTGGAGGATGTCCCACTGGTCGTCCACATGTATAACCCATTTATTGATACCGCTGACATTGTCACCTTCCTACAGTGGTATTGCACCGAGGTCCGCTTCTCCCATCTTGTTAAAGGGATACTGTCATGGGAAAAAACATTTTTTTCAAAATGAATCAGTTAATAGTTAGACATATTGTCAATTTCCCAGCTGCCCCAAGTCATGTGACTTGTGCTCTGATAAACTTCAATCACTCTTTACTGCTGTACTGCAAGTTGGAGTGATATCAATCCCTCCCTTTTTCCCCCCAGCAGCCAAATAAAAGAACAATGGGAAGGTAACCAGATAGCAGCTCCCTAACACAAGATAACAGCTGCCTGGTAGATCTAAGAACAACACTCAATAGTAAAATCCAGGTCCCACTGAGACACATTCAGTTACATTAAGAAGGAAAAACAGCAGCCTGCCAAAAAGCATTTCTCTCCTAAAGTGCAGGCACAAGTCACATGACCAGGGGCAGCTGGGAAATTGACAAAATGTCTAGCCCCATGTCAGATTTCAAAATTGAATATAAAAAAATCTGTTTGGTCTTTTGAGAAATGGATTTCAGTGCAGAATTCAAAATTTTTTTTCCCATGACAGTATCCCTTTAAGGTTGGTCTCGGGCACTGGAATGGGAAAAAATAAATTTTTCATGAAGTTTCATTGAGACCCAGATGGAGTCGGTGCATTTATGCACCCTCATATTTTCACATAGGCAGAAACAGGGGATACCTTTTTTATCCTGGTATGCCCTTGTACTGCTGCAACTATAACCGATTTGGGCATACGAGAGAGTCCTGTCAGAACGCTAAGATGATTCAGTGTAATAACTGTGGTCGACCGGGTCAT
The DNA here is from genome assembly GCA_038501925.1 of Xenopus petersii. Taxonomy (NCBI): domain Eukaryota; kingdom Metazoa; phylum Chordata; class Amphibia; order Anura; family Pipidae; genus Xenopus; species Xenopus petersii. The sequence continues at coordinate 1,246,577 of CM076684.1, read as the reverse complement.
ATCGCTGCTGCGTGTACACAGAAAAAAGTGTGTAATATGTCTGGGCAGGAAGGCCACATGTACAGAGATTGCCCCAGAAAGGCTAAGAGACAGGGAGCCGGGGCCGAGCCCAGTGAACAGGTGTCGACAGTAGTTGCCGTCCCAGCTAAGACGACCTCAGGTGAGTTGGGTGAGTTGTCTGTACTGTCTGTGCATAGGACACCTGTTAAATCAAAACCAATAGTGGTGAGAAGGAGCTCAGTCAGATCTGAGAACACTTTGGTTGATTTGCCAACAACAGAGCACTCGGTGAAGGTCCAGGATTCTTGTAGGAAATCGGTTTCTGATTTAGGGAAAGGGATTAGTGATGGGCGAATTTATGAGCCAGGCACGAATTTGCAGCGAATTTGCGCAATTTCACCGCCGGCGAAAAAATTTGTCGCTGGCGAATAAATTCGTGAAACGCCCGCAAAAATTCACTGACTAAAATTCGCCGGCATGAAAAAAAATGGATGCCGGCGAATGTGCGCCGGCGTCCAAAGAAGCGCCGTTTTGTGAATTTTCCGGCGAAATGGCTCAAATTCACCCATCACTAAAAGGGATTGCCAAGACTTTGGTAATCCTACACATGACAATACATTGGGCACACTGGAGGTGGGATCTGAGCAGCGTGCGATGAGGTGTGGTGGTTTCGGAACAGTGTCAAAGGGCGGAAACACCAGCCACCGGGCATCATTAATGGAGTAGGAGTAAGGGTCCGAAGGTTCATCAGCTGAAACCCCTGCCATGACAATTCCAGATGCCCCCTGTGAAGGCAAATAGACAACAGCTGTGTCAAAGAAAAAGTCCAGGAGAAGGTTGTGATGTGGCCAGAAGGAGGTTCCGGGAGTGTCTGGGATGGAGAAGTCTGTCTTGGAGAGTCCTGTCGGTCGGAAGGTCAGCGGAGCGGCTCATGTGTCTCGAGCATCCTCAGAGAAGCATCTGCAAATTGAGAAAGGCAGTGTTCAAAAGAAAACGTTTTCGTTATCATAAAGTTCAAGTGAAGGAGAACTCCAGATCCAGTCAACACACGCTATGTATTTTCCTCGGATCCGGTAAATATTGCCGATCCTTCCTCTCCCCAACATGGAGGGGGGGTCTCAAGATATCTCCTGCTTTGATTCTGATATGGACACTGTTCCTTTATAAACTTTCAAATTACTTCTCTTAAACTCATCTCACTTAATGTGAGATCCCTAAAGAGCCCTAGCCGTAGGGCAGCTTTGTTTTCCTACCTTGAGACTTTGGACTTTGATATCTGTTTTTTACAGGAGCGTGCAATCGAAAGTAGTACGGACTATACTCACCTGAAAAAAGATTGGAAACTGGGACTGTCTGTTTGGTTGGGTTCTAATGAGAGCAAGTGTGCAGGAGTGGGAATACTGTTTCGTGGAACCCACACCTCTATTCAGACTGTCACAGAAATTTTGCACGGTCGAGCGGTTTTAGCATATTTTTTTTAAGGGTCTCTTTTTACGTCTTTTAAATGTTTATGCCTCTCCTGATAAGCAGGAGAGGGCTGATCTTTTTGAAATGTTACCATTGTTTGGTGTTGGGTCATTTCCTCTACTAGAAGGTGGAGACTTTAATTGTGTCTTTGCAGGTGAACATCGACAAGGAGGTCACCCCAACAATAGAGACCGAACATCTGCTAAAAAAATGTATTGATGATTTTAGGCTAAAAGATAGTTTTAAAATGCGTTTTACAAACCCTGGTACAACATGGTCAAACGGGAGGATACACTCCAGAATTGATTTTATATTTTTATCAGAGACTTTTAACCCTTTTAAATGTGATCTTTTAAATAACGTGTTTTCAGATCATAAGGTTTTATGTGCTCACCTAGAAATCACCGGGGGAAAAAGGGTAAATGGAGGTCTAAATGGAGACTAGATCTTCAATTGCTGGAAGATCCCCAATTGTGTGACCGGTTTAAATGGACCTATCAATGTTGACAGAATGCACGTAATCCCCATGATTCAATGCTACATTGGTGGGAGGGTGTTAAACCAAAAATCAAAGCATTTTTTGTCAAAGCGGGTAAGACAGCTGCAAAGCAGAACATTTATATTTTAAATTTACGATTACAAGTGCTTTTAAAAATGCAAAGTGTTGATATTGATGTTGACCATGACATTTTTTCCTTAAAAGCTGAAATCAAGAAGTTGATCGACAAAAAGGTAAAGAGATAATCTTTAATGCACATGTCCAACACCTAGAAAAAGGTGTTGGAGAAAAAAGTTATGGAGAAAAAAGAACTTATTTCACTTGATGGTAAAACTAAAATGAGTGAAATTTTAGACATTGCATTTAACTTTTATCAACTTCTAGTTAATGAAAAAAGTATTAATGCCTCTATTTTAAGATTGTTTGAATGTTTTAGAGAGTAAATTAAGTGTTTTAGATCTAGAGCTTTTATCAGCATTGAAGAACTGCTAATGGTTTTTAAAATCTTTTTATTTGGTAAAGCCCCTGGTGAGGATGGCTTACCTGTGGAATTTTATTTACACTTTTGGGACCTTTTAAAAGACAATCTTTTTTTATTGTATAAAGAGGATTTTACTGTTGATATTTTACCCCCTTCCTGGAGAAGAGGGATTGTATCTTTAATTTTTAAAAAGGGCAACAAGGAGAGCCTAGAAAACTACAGGCCTAATAATCTACTAAATGTTGATTATAAAATTATGGCCAAACCTTCAGGTTTAAAACCTTTTGCTGAAAAGTTAATCCATCCAGACCAGGTATGTGGGATTCCTGGAAGAAGCATGTGAGAATCCTTCAATATAATACGTCATGTTATCTGGTACTGTAAAGAATGAAACCAAAATCTTGCTATTTTATCCAATGATTTTGAGAAAGCTTTTGATCGCCTTTCTCATTTTTTTCTTTTTAGCATTTTGGAAAAAATGGCAATACCTGATTTTATTTTAAAAAGCATAAGGGTTTTATATAGGTCCTGTTTTAATCAAATTTCTATTAATGGCTTTTTAACCCAGCAGGTATTTTTAAAGTCAGGGGTGAAACAGGGATGCCCCTTGTCCCCCTTTCTTTTTATTTGTGCTATTGAACCTCTTTTAAATCTTTTAAGACCTGATAAAGTCATTAGAGGTATTCATGTCCCCGGTGGAGGAGGAAGACAAGTGTTAAGTTATATGGATGATGTCACTGTTTTATGTTCCTCCTCCTACTCCTTAAAAAGAGCACTTTTTCAGACAACCATTTTCTGCTGTGCGTCTGGTTTTAAGTTAAACTTGCACAAATGTAGTTGTCTGGGTATAGGGGTGTGGGAAGAGTCTCTTGCCCCTGAAATCAGTATACAACAGGATTATATAAACATTTTAGGAATTGTTTTTAATGCTGAAAATACAGGTACCTCAAATTGTGATTCAGTTTTAATAAACATGGAAAGGAAGGTTTTAATGTGGAACTTGAGAAACCTCACAATGGAAGGGAAAGTTTTAATCATAAAAATGATTCTATTACCTATTATGCTACTTGTGGCTTTGGTTTTCCCTCCTTCTAACTTATACATAAGAAAACTCACCAGGGTATGTTTTAAGTTTTTGTGGGGTTCAACAATGGAGAAATTAAAGAGAGATTATATGTATAAAGATAAGATAAATGGCAGTAAAGATGTTCCCAACCTTCTTTTATTCTTCTATGTAAAATATTTCTGTTTTTGCTTTAAACTTTTTAATACGGATGGAATTTTTATTTGCTTTCTTAAATATGCAGCAGGTATGATTTTTAAACATTGGTTCCAGTTTCCTTTGAATTCGCCTGTATTGTTATGTCCCCCAAAACACTATGTAATACTTGAAAAGGCTATTAGATCCTTCCACTGAAAGAGGTGAACTCTGAGATATTGGGGGATCAAAAACAGAGGTTTTAAAGAAAAATGATGAAATTGTTTTATCTGTTTTAAATTTTTCCCAGCAAAGGTCTAAGAAAGTGTGGTGCAATGTGTTTGGCAAGTTTCTTGCAAATGTCCACAAAGACCTTTCTTGGGCCATTGTCCACCAGTGCCTCCCCACACGTGAATTGTAACATAAAAGAAGAATGAAATGCCCAAGGAACTCATGCTTCAATGATGAGACCACATTACATTTGTTTTGGAATTGCCCCTATGCACGAAAGGTCTGGAAAACAGCAGGACCTCTTTTTAAACATGTTGGGGATCTTAAGAATTTTAATCATGAAATGGTTTTATATGGTCTTTTTATTTGTCCATCCGTAAAACAGTTTAAAATTTGTTGGATGATTATTAATTGTTTGAAAAAATGCTATTTGGAAATCTGGAAATATTTTGCTTTTTAAACATGATGTGTTATTGATGAGAAAAACTGTATTCGAATTGCTTTTAGTGAAATGTATATTTATTTTTTAAGAGAGAAAAAATATCTTGGAAAAGAAAAAGCAATGTTAAAGGGGACCCGTCACCCAAATAAATTATTCAAAATCCTATTTTATCACATTAGTCAAGCAAAATGAACTTTAATTACACTATATAAATTATGTGAATCTTGTTTCCTTCAGTCTGGGAATTCAAAATTATAACAAGCAGACAGAAGCCATTTTGTGGGACACTGTTATTAAGACGAGTCTTGTATCATCTCAGAATCTTGTTTGTGCACCAGAATGGGGGACCTGATGTCCATCCCCATGTCCTGGTTACACAATTAAATGTTAAAGAGATTGGGGGGAATGTGGGGAGAGCAGTGACATGTAGGAAGTGCTGAATGGAAAGTGAAAGTAATTGCCTAAGGCATAGAGGAGGGACAGACAATATTTGATTGACAGCTGAGATGTTTAAATGAGCTTACTGCAGCTATGAATGCTTTAATAAAAAATAGAAATTGGATTTCATGTTTAATTTGAAAAGGACTTTTATTATACAGATTTTTGTCATCCAATCAAGCAGAAGATCCCTACTAAAAGTGAAAAATTTTATGATTATTGGAAAGATAAACCTGATGTGGAAATTAAAACTTTTTTTGACAGTTGGCCTTTTAAAGAACTTTTAAAAAAGAACTAACTTGAAAGAAATTACAAAGAAAATACTTCAGTTTCTGAAAAGATGGAAATAAAGTTTAAATTTGTATTGTGCTATGGCAAAATTGAGAAAAATTTATACTTTTTGAATTGTATTTTGTATGTTTTGAAATGTGTTATTTTATCCTTTGATGTTATCCTGGTTCAATAAAATTGGGTGATCCTACTTGGTGATCCTTTAAAAGATGGGGTAATGGCTAATTGCCATAGAGGCTAGGCGAAGGGCTGTGTGATTGACAGCTTTGGGTCTTCCTATTGTTTTTCATATAAGTGAGTAATCTGTAATAGGCAAAGGGCTATTGTTGTTGACACAGAAACAAAGTGACTCTGGAGAAGAAAAAGAAATGCTTGTTAGAAGGAAAAAGCAAAAGAAAGAAGAAAAGAAAGAAAAAGTGAAAGTAAAGGAAAAACCTCCCCCCACCAGAGGGGAAAAGTTATTTGAGGATTGGAAAGACAAGTCCCCAGATGATTTTCAAGAATTTATTTGTGATTGGTCAGACAAAGAGTTCAACAAAATGGATGAGTATGTTGATTTTGATAAAATTACAGGTGAAGATGAGAAGAAAAAAGTCCTGGAATATTGAGGTTTAAAGTGAAAAAGTAATTGTTAATAAAGTTTTGTGTCTTTTTTTTAAAAAAATAATAATATAGCTGAAATGATGGAAGTACTAGATCGGGGTAAAACCTGAATTGGCTACTTTTACTGAGTAGCCAAAAAAAAGCCTAGGTGAAGGGCTGTGTGACTGACAGTTCTTGTGATAGAAGGGGTTGGGTCTTCCTATTGTTTTTCATGTAAGTGGGTAATTTGTAATAAGCAAAGGGCTATGTTGTTAACAGGCAGTCTTGACATGGATTGGAATGTCCTCTTGTGATTGGTCAACTTTGACCGATATGGAAATGAAGGAGACTTTGCCGTTTTTTCTCTCCCTATGGTATTACGGGATAGGGAAGTTGAGGCTTACTGGGCACAGCTAAACACATGGCAGTGTGTTGGAATGTCAGAACTTGTCATGGGAGTGCTGGGGTAATGGCTAATTGCCATAGAGGCTGATAAGGATCAGTCCCTTTTTTTCTTTTTGGAACCCACTCAAGCAGATAGGTGGGACAAGAATTGAGGTTATTCTCTGTTATAGATCACAGAGAGGTGTGATAGAAAGAAGTAGGGCAGCTAATGACAAGACTGAGCTCCACCGAGGAGATTATTAAAGACCAGAGTCTCTACTGGGTCCTGTTTTCTGCAGGACAGTCCCAATTTTGACAGCTCAGCCCACAGTACCTGGTTCCTTACTAAAATGTCCTAACTTTCTCTTTGGTCTCCTGCACTGACACCAGAAAAAGATACAAAGTTTCTGAAACTTAATTAAATAAGAGGCTTTTTGGCAGAGAGCCAAGAATACTCAGCAGCAACACTTAGATACTTTGGTAACAATTTAAGGTAAGCAAAGATACAATAGTAACTCACAGCTTAAAGGGCAGTTGAATTTCATTAGAAAAACTGTTATAACACATAAAACATTGCATTAAAACTCCCTGCAATGTATTCAAACTTCCATAACCTTCTAAATTGTGTAAAATTAATATGGTAATGAGGGGATGTGGCCATAAAATGGGTATGGTCGAAACAAATTCACTTTTTGTCCCTCTTTCCATTTTTTGAATGTTGGGAGGTATAGGTGTACAGACCTAGGGGTAGAAGTGTCAGGCCTAAGTTCCACTCCAGATGTCTCAAACTTGAGTGACATATGCAAGTACATTCTCCATAGTGTTCTTATTGACTCCTGGAGAGTGTTAGTGAGTATATCAGCTAAATATTGTGCTACCTGAGCTGTGTTATCTCCAAGCCACCTGAATGTTTACCTGCCCAATAAAGAGCTATTGTTTTTTGTTAAGAACCACTGGCCCCCACTTATTAAACTATACCTGAGAAGTACAGTTCAGCAACACCCTGCCTCCAACATACACAAGGGCCCGCACTTTAAGATTAACCGTGACATGCATAATTTATTGGAGCAGTGAGCAGCTCTATTACAAACAGAACTCTAATGTTGCTGGACTACAGCTCCCAGCATGCCTCAACCTTCACAGTATGTTACATTATTCTGGGATTTGTAGTCCAGCAACAAGTGAGTAAAGTTTGATTGAGCCGTGCAGTACAGCAGGGTTTAGTGTCCCTTTAAACAGAATCACACATACATATAACAGGATAATATAGTAATTATTAAACTATACTGATTTGCATTGTTATTGTTCTGGCCTGAATTTGGATCAGAGTTTATGATTGAATGAAATAGGAACGTCAGTTAGTAATATAACCCCAAGGTTTCTCCCTGAGTTCTGTCGGTATTGGCATTTCAAGTTCAGATATGACCCCCCCCGACTCCAGTTCCCTATGACTCTGGTTAGTGCCACATTGTAACCAATATAATATCATTGCTTTATGTCCTTCCCTGAGGGGCCACAAGCTTTAATATAAGGATTTACAGGCAGGTTACAAAAGTCTCCCAAGATCCCTGTGTAAAATGTCAGGAACCTTCCAACAGCTGAATACAATGAAGGGCCAGTGATGCCAGGGTTGCAGTTGGTCCCTGATATCCCTGTACTGACACAAAGGCAATTGGACCCTTTATACCCACAACAGCACATTGCCAGCCTTTTCCCTATGGTTTGGTCACCAGACAACTGCACTCATTTATACCCAGAGCATGACATGTAGGGGAGAAGGGCAGGCAGTAACATGTAACACATAGAAACCACCAGAATATAAAGGCATTGGGGGTTTTTTTAGAGGGACAATCAGTAGGACAGGAGTTGGGATAAGGGAGACCAGGGTAATGCTGTTGTTCAATTGCATCTATCAATTCCCCAATAACCTTAATATTTTGAAGGTATGCAGGGAGTCATAGATCAACAACAATTGGGGTGCTGACAGGTTGGACTTTTTTTATAGAATACAGAGCCAAGTCCTGGGCAAATACCAGTTTTTATTTATGGGGTGCTGTTTGTCCCAAATACATTCTGTTTACAAAACTATCCCTAGTACAGAGAATGAATGTCTCTCATGGTACATAAGTATTTGTGACCATAGATAAAAAAATATGCAAAAATACTTATAAAAGAATGAGAACAGTATCTGATTTGTACAGAAAAGGACGTCATTATATTACAAACTCCATTCTGTACACTTTAACAAGCAATCTGTCTCAGAAACGTATAACATCCATGTAATAGACTTATGTGTAAAGTTACTTACAGAATGAATTATGTAAAAAAGATGTTTGTGACAGAAAGCAAGATTTTATAGGACAGTATTGATTTAAAATGAAACAAAATGAAAACTCAGTTTCATTAAACACATAAAATAACCATTCTGTGAAGCAATACTGTCAGACAATTTACTGAACCAATAAGAACAAAGCTTATTGCCATATAACAAACAAGATGAGAAGTTACCAGCTCTGCTCCACATATCTGGCCTATTATAGAGGGCTCCCTCTAATGGCCCCTGTGCTGCACAGTAATAAACATGAAAAAAGAACAAACATTGTCTAAAAGGGCTGATGTTAAACATTACAGCTTCTTAATTGGAAGTTCTTACAAATGGATATATAATGCTGAGAAAGAAAAGAATGCAAAACATAAATATGATCATTTTAGGTGATATGGCTATTCTTATTGTACTCTGCTTGAGTGGCCATTTTGGTTAAGGGCATTCCTGCTGCTTTGCCAGTGTCTTATGATTTATATTCCTCTTCCTGTTTCCCTTTTCCTGTCTAACCTGAGAGGAAGCATGAAGCAGCCACACCCACCTGTCATGTTGTAATAAATGTACCAGAAGTTACTGTGCTGTCTCAAAGGGCTTCTGAGTAACATTTGTTTGTCTCTGGGTTGTATTTAGGGCTGGTGTTGCCCAAAGCTCTGAACCTCCACCTCCTTCTTTGGCACAGACTGTCCTGCTGTCCTGCTCATTGCTAAACATCAACTTACCCCCCTCAGTACCCCACACAGTTAAGTTCTGCACAATTTAGGCTCATCAGCAAAATTAGAAACCATACTGTCAATGCCCTCCTCCAGGTCATTAATAAACAAGTTAAAAAGCAAAGGACCAAGTACAGAGTACTCCACTAACAACACTGGTCCAATAATTAGTTCTTATCTGACCATGGGAAAGAGAACAGCCCAGGAGCAGGAAGTACAGAGAATCAGAGCTCTGTACCTGGGTAAGTACTGGGGGAGATTGGATTCACTTACCCAGGGGGAGGTTCCTGTCTGACCATGGGAAAGAGAGCAGCCCAGGAGCAGGAAGTACAGAGAATCAGAGCTCTGTACCTGGGTAAGTACTGGGGGAGATTGGATTCACTTACCCAGGGGGAGGTTCCTGTCTGACCATGGGAAAGAGAACAGCCCAGGAGCAGGAAGTACAGAGAATCAGAGCTCTGTACCTGGGTAAGTACTGGGGGAGAAAATATAAGGATATTATAAGTTAAGGAAAAAATATAAGGATATTATAAATATAAGGATATTATAAGTTACCGAGGAGTTTCATGACCTGTATAAAAACACTCGGCCTTTGGCCTCGTACTTTTATATGGTCATGAAACTCCTCGGTAACTTATAATATCCTTATATTTTACAAGAGGGGGTACTTTATTCACTATATATTATCCTCTCCTTCACTGTCTCTACAGCAGGTACAGAGTGAAACTGAGACACCACTAGAGGGCAGCACAAAACACCAATTCAACAAGCAGGTAATTAAGCTGCAGCACATGAATTAGACACAATTTAAGAAGTTTTGGCATCATTATCAGGAATGGTTAATAAATTAATAAAGCTGTGAAGATAATGCTGCAAAAGAAATGGTGTTGTCAAAAGGGATATCTGAGAGCAGCTTAAAGGACGTAATTACATGTGAATCTACTCCCTAAGGGCAGAGACACACATGGCGATTTTGAATGCTTTGATTTCTGAAGTCGCCCAAAGTTGCCTCACAAGGACTGGGTGACTTTAGAAATTGAAGAGCTCCGAATGCCATCCCGCAGGCGATTTACATTCTAGCCAGCGGGAAGGCAGTTTGGGGAGATTGGTCGCCCATAGAAGAGGCAATTTGTTGCCGGGAGACAAATCTCCCCAAATCGCCACATGTGTCTATGCCCTTAGGTTTGTACTTAGCAGCAGCAGTTAAAGATAAGAGAACCAAAGATAAGCTTTCTTTACTACCTGCATACACAGAGTTTCTGAAAATGAATAAAAACGGAAAGTGAAGAAAGCAACTGGTTTTAGGTGTAATGCATATTTGATTTGTATTGTGTGCAAGTAAACCACAACTGTCCCGCAGTTATTTAAATACCTTTTCTTTCTTAGGGACAAAAAGATGTTGATTTGTGGATGGGAATGTTGGCACCCCAACCAGAATTTTCATCCACTACACACACAGTACCAATCAAGCCAAATACATTCTGGGCATTTAATGAAACTGTATGCAAATGGCAGAATGCATGTAGATACAAGTGCTCCCACTGTCAGGGAAGATCCACCAATGAGGCGCTCACCTCAGGCAGGAAATTCGGCTTTACTATTGTGAGAGAACTAGCATTGCTGCCTCCTCCCGGAAATGGAATCGGGCTGGGGGGCGGCATTACTGGAGCTGCCTCAGGCAGCAATGTACAAAGATATAGGTAAATGGAGGGCACACCTAATTTAAATAGTAAAAGGGCAAATATTCAAAAAGAGGTGCAAAAAAACCTAAGGTTGCTCCTACTGAGCGACAAAATATAACAAATACAGAAAATTAGGTCTGCACACTCAAGAGGAACTTCCGACTCAGGTGGTAAGATTGAAATATGCTTTACTTAATAAAAAGACAGAAACAATGACATCATCATCACAGTGAACAAAAAACATTTTGCATGATCATAGTATACATACCGCCCTTAAGTACAGAAAAAGGCAGACAAGAAATTACAAGTAGCGGATACACCTGCCAAAATGAGAATAACCCCAACGTTTCGGCAAAATAGCCTTTGTCAAGGGGATTCTGATGTGCAAGCAGGGTGGAAGTTTTGAGGTGATTTTTGGAAATGTCAAATTAGGAAAGGTTTTGCGGCTTGGTACTTTGGAGTAGAAAGACATGCATAATCAATTTGGATTTGGGGGAACGTGTTCTTTCCGAAATACATGGTTTTGTGGGGCGAGAGTAGTTTTTTCTATGTTTGCCCCCCGAAATCTATGCAGATGTGTTGATTTTGCAGTATCTGGAATTACAGAACTGATAGCTCAAATGGGGTGTCTACATTTTGGGGCCCCTATATTCCACATGCTTAGGTAAACCTATACATATTGGGCATCAAACTCCTGGCAATCATATTTGTTTTAAATTGGTACCTAATGATGTGTGGGAGATATGATGCTGTAGATTGGAAGCTTTGAGGTCATTCACTAACCTGCAAAAATGCGGCTGCAACAGCTTTGCACCAATCACACCCATTCACTCAGACAACACTAATTTACTAAAATGTGAAATTGCATCCAGGGTGCCGAACACTGGCAAATTTTCACTAGTGGTACTTCGGCAATCAAATCAAAGATGCGCTAGCATTGGCTAATTTGCATACGCCGATGAATGATAACACTGAATGGATGTTTATGTTGCAGCAAATTCATTACATTACACAAGTCAGCGGGTGTTAAAATGCCATACAAGTGTGCCCAATGTATAGTTTGAGGTGGCGAAGGCAAGTCTGGCAGAACAGGTAACGTTCAGTAAAATCCACATCTTAGTGAATTTGCGGAGTAATCTTCATTCGCCAGAGCGAAAATTCATCTGGCCAGAGAGTGTGAATGACCACTAGCATCTTTCTCTTTCACTAGCAAAGTTACACCCGCGCCCATTAGTGAATTTGCAAAGTGCCTGAAAGCGGTAATGCTGGTGAATCTTTGCCAGCGTTAGTCACTTCACCGTTTTGTAAATCTGCCCCTATAAATTTAGGAAAGAATTGCAACTTGGTAGTTAGATGTACATAGATATATTTAACCATTTTTGATTTGCCAGAATCTACTCTTTATAATAAGGGGTAGTTTTCTAGGGTAAACCTACTGTTAGTGGAATGTTTGACCTTGAAATCAGAAGTATGTCGTTTTGTGAGCGGTGCTTTGGAAATTTGGTTGTGTACTGCTTGTAGATTTTGATCTATACAAGTGAGAAATCTCAATAGAGCTATATATATTTGGTATTACCGCGTTCAGGAGACATAGACCTTTTCAAATCTGCTGTGTTCTCCTACATAAAATAAATTATGTATTTGATCTATGTGATTGTACAATGTGAAACATGATCTTTTTTTTTCATTTTATTAGAGACTTAGAAGCTATCTATATCTTTTTACAGAAGTGGAATTATACCAGAATTCTAGCATATTTTGAAAGCTCAGGTTTTCCTGAAAAAAACCCAAAAAAAACAATATATTGTTTTTCTGGGTAAACTAAAAGACCCCCCCAGAAAAAGTGTAGAGTACAAATATCTAGTATAGGTCAATCTAAAAACTTTTTGTAGAGTACAAAAAGTCTAAAAACTGCTTGGTAGTAGAGGTTCGCATTTAGGACAAAATGGCTGTCAGGGAAAGGGTTAAATGATTAATCCACTTTATTATAACATTCAGTCCTTATTTACATATATTGTGATTTATCCATCTCTCTTTTCTATTTTCATGCATTTATTATACAATATAGAGACAGACATATTTCATCTACTTTGCTGCAAAAAAGTTTAATAAACATCCATTGGCTGATGCAGCTCTGGCTCATTAGTTTCCATTGGCTGCAATGTTAATGTGGTTTCTTCTTTTAGCCAATCCCCAGGGGTCTCCATCTCATGCCCTGAGTCCTGTCTATGAGTGTTTCCTTGTTTCCATTAACCCCTTAGTATAATGTTCTGCATTTAGTCTCCTCCCCCCATAGAAATGACTGTGGATTCTTGAACAATTTCAGGTCATGGCAGTTTTTTATTTATTCCCTGGATTATCCTTTTATTTATTCCTGATTCCTATTAACTCCATAATATCACATGCAGTATTTATTCTATATTCTTTAGTGGTTGGCTCCTATTCTATTAATTCTGTACAGCAGTCTGAAGCCCAGGCAATGAGAGAATATATCATTAAAAACCTTGAAAGAGGTTTTATCCTATCCTCTAGTTCCCCTGCCAATGCTGGATTCTTTTTTGTCGGCAAGAAAGATGCCCTTGTATAGACTACAGAGGTCTTAACAAGATCACCATAAAAAATCGTTACCCCCTTCTTCTGATTTCCGAATTATTTGACCAGGTTAAAAATGCCAAAATTTATTCCAAGCTTGATCTTAGAGGTGGTTATAACCTTATCCGTATCAGGGAAGGGGATGAGTGGAAAACAGCTTTTAACAACAGGGACGGCCACTACGAATATTTAGTAATGCAGTTTGGTCTTTGTAACACCCCCGTGTTGCAGGAATTTGTCAATGACATCTTCTGGGACCTGCTGGGGTTATTCATAGTGGTCTGTTTAGACAATATCCTGATCTTTTCTTCTCCAACTTGTGTGATCACCATAAACATGTGCGGGAGGTGTTACTCAGGTTAAGGGAAAATAACCTCTACACTAAGCTAGAGAAGTGCACATTTGAGGTCTTGTCTGTCCAATTTTTGGGGTTTAACATCTCTAGTAAGGGTCTGAAAATGGATCCTGGGAAAGTTAAAGTGGTACTGGACTGGGCTCAGCCTCTTTCTTTGCAGGCAACCCAAGGGTTCTTTGGGTTCGCCAACTATTACCGCCAATTTATTAAAAACTTTTCCTTGATAGTGGCCCCTATCACTAATTTAACTAAAAAAGGTGCAGATCCAAGTATGTGGCCACCCAATGCTATTCAAGCCTTTGAACTCCTCAAGAAGCAGTTTGTGTCTGTCCCCATTCTCCGTCACCCTGACACCACTCTTCCATTCATTGTTGAGGTTGATGCCTCAGAAGTTGGGGCAGTCCTTTCTCAAAGGCATCCAACATCCAACAACCAACCCTTGTGCCTTTTTCTCTAAAAATGTTTTGCCTGCTGAGGCTAATTATGATATTGGGAATAGAGAATTGTTGGCTGTTAAGTGGGCCTTTGAAGAATGGCGACATCTATTGGAGGGGGCTAAGCATTTAATAATGGTCTTTACTGACCACAAAAATTTGTTATACATTGAGTCTGCCAAGCGGTTGAATCCTAGGCAGGCTAGATGGGCTTTATTTTTCACCCAGTTTAATTTTTCCCTTACCTACAGGCCTGGTTCCAAGAACACTAAGGTGGATGCTCTCTCTAGGAGTTTTGAATCTAATTTGTCCAAATCTAGTGAGTGAATTCCCATCATTCCTAGTGAATTAATTGTGGCAGCTCTGGATCAGACCTCGCCACACTGTTATCCTCAGCTCAGTCTTCAGCTCCTGTAGAAACTCCCCCTGGGAGATTATTTGTACCTAAGGATCTTAGGGAACAGGTTCTGGGTGAGGCTCACAATTCCAAAATGGTAAGACACCCTGGCATCACCAAAACGGTGTCTCTTTTATCCAGCAATGTTTGGTGGCCTTCATTTAAGCAAGACACTAAAAATTTTGTTAGTTCTTGCCCAGTCTGTGAAAGGTCTAAATCCTCTAGGAATTTGTCACAGGGGTTGTCGAGGCCACTATCTATCCCTGATAGACCCTGGTCCAATCTTTCGATGGGTTTCATTGATCTTCATTGATCTTCCCCCTTCTCAAGGGAAAACTGTGATTTAGGTGGTGGCGGATAGGTTCAGCAAGATGAGCCACTTCATTTCCCTCCCACACCTCCCTTCTGCCAAAACTTTAGCTGAGTTATTCATTTCTAATATTTTTAAGTTACATGGTTTTCCGGTCAATATTGTTTCTGATAGAGGGGTACAGTTTGCTTCGAAATTTTGTGAGCATTCTGCTCTCTGGTGGATTGAATTGTCTTTTTCCACCGCATATCACCCTCAAACCAATGGTCAAACCGAAAGGGTTAGCCAGTCCCTTGAACAATTTTTGAGGTGTTA
Source organism: Xenopus petersii (assembly GCA_038501925.1). Taxonomy (NCBI): domain Eukaryota; kingdom Metazoa; phylum Chordata; class Amphibia; order Anura; family Pipidae; genus Xenopus; species Xenopus petersii. Next base: position 1,231,446 of record CM076684.1, on the reverse strand, counting down.
CGTGTTACGTGACAACCAGTCCTCATGGGCTGAGCTATTGCCCTGGGCAGAATTTGCTTACAATAATGGAACTCATTTTGCAACTGGTGAATCTCCATTCTTTATTGTTAATGGTTTACATCCCAAAGTATTTTCTTTTTCTGGTTCATCACCCCCTGTACCCTCTGTCAATTCTTCTGTCAAACAGTTTGCAAAAATTTGGTCTGGGGTGCACGACTCTCTTTCTGCAGCTACAGCCGCTCAGAAAAAAGCAGTTCATAGGTTTCGTAGAGAGGCACCCAAATATCAGGTAGGAGACTCTGTATGGTTATCTACTAAGAACATTAAGCTTAAAGTCCTCTCTCTCAAGTTGGGTCCCAGATTTATTGGTCCATATCACATCATTGAAATAATTAACCCTTCTTCTGTTCGTCTCAAACTACCTGATAACTTCAAAATTTCTAATTCCTTTCATGTATCCCTCTTGAAACCAGCCACACAGGTGTGTCAACAGTCTTTTCCTTCCCCAGTGTTGGTAGAAGGTCAGCCTGATTTTGAAATCCAAGAACTAGTTGACTCTCACCTTGTGCGGGGTAAGTTACAATATCTTGTTCATTGGAAGGGCTATGGCCCTGAGGAGAATTCTTGGGTTCCTGTTTAGGCTGAGCGTCTCAGGAACCAATTCCATCGTAAATTTCCTGAGAGACCTGGGGGTCCAGTGACCCCCCCTAGAGGTGGGATAATGTAATAAAAACTCACCCTGGTGGTCTAGTGGGGGGACGGCAGGGACACCCACCGCTCAAGTCTTCAGCGCCACAGGCATGCCTCCTTGTGAGTTAAAGGCATAGGCACACTGACGTATGATGTCAGCTCACAATGGCGCAAAATTTCAAAGTATTTAAAGGTACATTTTCTTTTTACACACTGCCCATTATAGGAGTTTGTTCCTGGTGCTATTTGAGCTTTGTGCTATTCTGTTTTGAACCTGTTTGATTCCTGTTGTGACCCCTGCTTGGCTTTTGACTATTCTGACCTCTGGATCCTGACCCTTGCCTGTATACCGACTACCTCTTCTGCTAAATCCCTTCTGATTGATCTTCTGGTTTTGACCCTTGACTGCGTAACTTTGCTTATTCTCTGCCTGCCTCAACCCAGCCTGTTCTGACTACGATTCTTTCTTACACCTTGTACCAAGACCTTCTGCCCTAAAGACTTTGCTTACAGTTGTGCCCCTTCGCTTGTTTAGAACCTTTCGCCTTGCACCTCACATTTTAAGACCTGGCAGCATCTAAGTAGCTGAGTGATCCTCTGAAGGCTAAAGGCGGCTGCTACAGGCAGAAGCACGAGCCGAGACCAGGATGCTTGGCATTGGTTCTAGATTCAGGGTGCCAACCGTTACATCACTAGTCCTTAGACTGAAGAGCAAACGGTGTTGTGGGGGGGTACAAGGGAAATAGTGAATTTGTTGGAGGGATCAGATATTAAGGGCAGAGAGTCACCAATTCCACCCAAATGTCCCTGTTCTACCAACAGACACATCTTGTCCCACTCAGGCCAAGTCCCTTGCCATGCTCTATGGTTTAACTGTTTATTTTGGGGGAATTACAATGCTTTTCAGTGGTAGTGGGTAAATATAATTTATCTGCTAATTCTGACAGTCAGTGACTGTGCTGTTACTCCCACAAATAAGGGCAAGTTGACATGTCTGCAGATTATACACTGAGCTCAGAATCAAACCCAATGTGTTCCATGTCTCTTAGTAATAGAATAAACAGCAATGTAGGACCCCGCACACCCTATAGGAAATTGAGAGACGCCTGGTGCACGATGGTAGAGGCTCGGCAACCTCACGGCAGGATTCAAGTCAACGACATCCAAAGGCACACAGGTCTACAGGAAATCTTCCAAAAATTCTTTATTTACGGATTGCATTTGCAATCCGTAAATAAAGAATTTTTGGAAGATTTCCTGTAGACCTGTGTGTCTTAGTAATAGAAGTCATATTGTGAGCCCCATTTCTTCCCATATTTGTATGTAATATGTATCTTTGGTGTACATTGCTACAGAACATGGCGTATGAACTCTGGATTGGCAATTCTAGATGGGGCTGATCTCTCTAACAGCCGGGAGACCAGTTTCTCTAGTAGTGGTGGGGGGGAGAGTAGAGTCAGGCCTAAGCACATTGTGGTTGTAGGGGACTCAATTATTAGGAAAGTGGATAGGGTAATTTGTTGTCCGGACCGAACAGTTTGCTGTCTACCTGGTGCCAGGGTTCGGCATGTGGTTGATCGGATTGACAAATTATTGGGTGGGGCTGGGCATGACCCAATTGTCTTAGTGCATATCGGTACTAATGACAAAATAAATGGTAGATGGAAGACCTTAAAGAGTGATTTCAGGGATCTAGGCTCTAATATCAAGGAAAGGTCTTCCAATGTCATCTTTTCTGAAATTTTGCCTGTGCCACGTGCAAGTTTAGGAAAACAGCGGGAGTTTAGGGAGCTAAATGCGTGGCTCAAGTCTTGGTGCAGGAAGGAAGGGTTTGGGTTCCTAGAGCACTGGGCTGATTTTTCCTTGGGGTACAACCTATACAGTCGTGACGGTTTGCACCTCAATGGAAGGGGGTCCGCGTTGCTAGGGGAAAGAATGGCTAAGAGGTTGGAGGAGTGTTTAAACTAGGCAACGGGGGGTGAGATAAAGAATTATGGGGAAGCTAGGATAGACGGGGCAGTGGGATTAGTAAGGGGTCATGGGGGAGGAGTGAGGGGGGCATACAGTTTACCAGCTAAGGAGGTCCCTCTGTTACAAGGAAAAAAGAATAATACTAATTTAACATCTAATTCTCCACTAAGTAATGCAAATTTCAAAAGTAAAAGTAGTAACCTCCGCTGTATGCTGCAAATGCACGGAGTTTGTCAGGTAAAATGGGAGACCTGGAATTAATTGCTCTAAAAATTATGATATAATTGGTATCACTGAGACCTGGTGGGATGAAACATGTGACTGGATTGGGAATTTAAATGGTTACACCCTTTTTAGGAGGGACTGAGGGATTAAATAGCCGCTGGAGGAGTGGGTTTGTATGTAAAGCCTGAATTAAAGCCATGCGCTAAAGAAATAACAATAGCTGCCACTGGTGAGGGTGTAGAATCCCTCTGGGTAGAGATTTTGACTGGGCAAAAGGTAACAAAGAGAATTATCATTGGTGTATGTTATAAACCACCTGGTATAAGTGTCGAGTATGAAGCCCAGCTACTCTTGCACATACAAGCGGCTTCACAGCTGGGTCAAGTTGTTGCTATGGGCGACTTCAATTATCCAGACATTGACTGGGGTAATGGGGTTGCTAAGACAGAAAAAGCTAGTAGGTTTGTAAATATGCTGAATGACAACTTTTTATTCCAGCTCGTTCAAGAACCTACTAGGAATAACTCTCTTTTGTACCTGTAATAACTAATAATACTGAACTCATCTCTAACATTTGTGTGGGTGAGGGGCATTTAGGGAATAGTGATCATAACATGGTCTCCTTTGAGATTCTGTTGCAGAAGCAATTCTATAAGGGAGTAACTAAAACACTAAATTTCAGACGTGCAAACTGTGTATAAGGGCATCTCTGCAACATATTAAGTGGGAAATGCTTTTCACAGGGTTAAACACAGAACAAAAATGGGAAGTCTTTAAAATGCTGCTTAATAAATCTACTTATCAGAATATTCCACTTGTAAGCAAGGAACGTCGTTGCAAAGCAAAACCTTTTTGGTTCAATAGAAGCGTTGGTGTTGAGGTGGGTAAGAAAAGACCTGCTTTTAAAGTTTTCAAGTTATCTGGTACAGCCGAATCATTTATAAGGTACAAGGAGGCCAATAAATCATGCAAAGAAGCTATAAGGCAAGCTAAAATTGCTATAGAAAAGGATATTGCAGCAAGCAGTAAAAAAAATCCAAAATTATTTTTTAAATATGTTAATAGTAAAAAAAATGAAGCAGGAAGGGGTGGGTCCCTTACTATCAGAGGGGGGTCAGCTGGTTGATGAAAACAAAATAAAAGCGCAGATTCTGAACTCATATTGTTCTTCTGTCTACACAAATGAGGAATCAGTAAGTGAAGGTTTCCTTCTTAACAGTCCCAATTCTAGTAATACAACTAATGATGCATGGTTCACACATGATGAAATTCAAAAGAGACTAGAACATGTTAAGATTAACAAAGGTCCAGGGCCAGATGGTATTCATCCCAGGGTAATTAGCGAGCTTAGCTCTGTGATTGCCAAACCTCTTTACTTAATTTTTCAGGATTCATTGAGATCTGGCATAGTGCCGAGAGACTGGCGAATTGCTAATGTGGTGCCTCTATTCAAAAAAGGATCCCGTTCTCAGCCTCAAAACTATAGGCCAGTTAGTCTGACGTCAGTGGTAGGAAAGCTTTTCAAAGGGTTAATAAAGGATAAGATACTGGACTTCATAGCACATCATAATACTATGAGTTTGTGCCAGCATGGTTTTATGTGTAATAGATCTTGCCAGACTAACTTAATTTCTTTTTATGAGAAGGTGAGCAGGGACCTCGATTCTGGGATGGCAGTGGATGTGATTTACTCAGACTTTGCTAAAGCATTTGATTCAGTGCCACACAGAAGGTTACTGGTTAAATGAAGGAATGTTGGCCTGGAACATAGTATTTGTACCTGGATAGAGAACTGGCTAAAAGATTCAAAGATACAAAGAGTGGTGGTAAATGGAACATTTTCTAATTGGACCATTGTTGTTAGTGGAGTACCGCAGGGCTCTGTACTAGGTCCCTTGCTTTTCAACTTGTTTATTAATGACCTGGAGGTGGCCATTGAAAGTACTGTTTCTATTTTTGCAGATGAGACTAAATTGTGCAGAACTATAGGTTCCATGCAGGATGCTGCCACTTTGCACAGTGATTTGTCTAAACTGGAAAACTGGGCAGCAAACTGGAAAATGAGGTTCAATGTTGATAAATGCAGGTTATGCACTTTGGCAAAAATAATATAAATGCAAGTTATACACTAAATGGCAGTGTGTTGGGAGTTTCCTTAAATGAGAAGGATCTTGGGGTCTTTGTAGATAACAAGTTGTCTAATTCTGGGCAGTGTCATTCTGTGGCTACTAAAGCAAATAAAGTTCTTGTATAAAAAAGGGCATTAACTCAAGGGATGAAACATAATTGTGTCTCTTTATAGGTCCCTGGTGAGGCCTCATTTGGAGTATGGGGGCAGTTTTGGACTCCAGTCCTTAAGAGGGATATAAATGAGCTGGAGAGAGTGCAGAGACTAAGTGCAACTAAACTGGTTAGAGGGAGGGAAGAGTTAAATTATGAGGGGAGACTGACAAGGTTGGGGTTGTTTTCTCTGGGGGATAAAAGGCGCTTGTGAGGGGACATGATTAGACTTTACAAGTACATTAGAGGACATTATAGACAAATAGCAGGGGACCTTTTTACCCATAAAGAGAATCACGTACCAGAGGCCTCCCCTTCAGACTAGAGGAAAAGAAGTTTCATTTAAAGGAACAGAGTAGGGGGTTCATCACAGTGAGGACAGTGAGGTTGGGGAATGCACTGCCGGGTGATGATTCAGTTAATGACTATAAGAGGGACTTGGATGATTTCTTGGACAGACATAATACAAAGGCTATTGTGATACTAAACTCTATAGTTAGTATAGATATGGGTATATAGAATTTAATTAAAAGTAGGGAGGGTTGTGTGTATGGATACTGGGTTTTCATTTGGAGGGGCTGAACTTGATGGACTTTGTCTTTTTTCAACCCAATTTAACTATGTAACTATGTAACTATGTGCAGTTAGTTGGTGGGAGATGCAGTTAGCAACAATACCACTAGATGGTGGGATGTGAATGCAAAGGGAAAATATACTCCCACTTTATGACACAATCTCATTCATTTGGGTTATGTAGAAAAGTTACAGTAACACTGTCTGTACTTGATTCTGATTCCTCAGACTGAAAGTAATCCATGTCTGTATCTATAAGCAGTAACCAGTTCCCCACCCTCTTGAAAGGTATTCTGTCATGATTTTTGTGGTATAGCTTTTATTTCTAAATTATGCAGCATACATTGTATGTCATTTATTCTACCATTTAATTCATTGTTTCTTGAACCAATAAATACATATTTTTTAAGTTTTAATATTGGTGTGTAGGCAGCAATCTGAGGTCATTTTGCCTGAGCTTTCAGAAAGTCCTTCAGCACTTCACAATGGAACTGCTTTCAGATAAGTTTTAATTTGTCCTATGTAATGTAACTGAAGGAGTTGTAACTTGCGTTAGGCAGACTTGGGTTTTCATTATTGAGTGTTGTTCTCATATCAACCACTAAGTGGGCATGGGGGCATTTTTAGCAATGTAGGTGTCAGGGAGTTACCTTCCCCTTGTTCTGTTGATGGGCTGCTGTGGGGCAAAGTGAGGGGGTGATATCACTCCAACTTAAAACAGTAAGCAGTATGGTGTGAGTGAAGTTCATCAAATCACAAGTCACATGAATGAGGGCACCATGGAAACTAACAAAATGTCTAGCCACGTGTCAGATTTCAAAATTAAATATAAAGAAATATGTTTACGCTTTTCAAAAACAGATTTCATTGCAGAATTCTGCTGGAGGAGAGCTATGAACTGATGCATTTTGTAAGAACATGACATGAATCCCTTTAAGCTCCACTTTAATGTAACCCCCTCCCTCACTTTGTTCCATTGGGAAGTGATTTCTAGCAGGTCAGTATTTTGCCTTTAAAGTAGGCATTAGCAAACCGTGGGGGGGGGTTGGGGTGCAGAAATTAAAACTATAGGGGAGATAATTGTGAGAAGTACCTTTATAGCAGCAGGAGGGAGAGTTTGTTCTGACAAGTAACTGATGGAATACAATGTTTTAATTTCAGTCTGGGCAGCCAATCTGCGTATGTTCCAACATCCAGACCCAGGCCTGGCACTTAGGCAGAGGGGGATTGTTTTGTTTGGGGACATTTCAGCAAAATATCAATTTCTTTCAGACTGGGGGTAATATTGTGAGTCACATTTCTGCATTACTGAAGCACTGAAGTCATATTTTACACAGAATTGCGCTTGTGTATGATATGTGTGTGCAGAACTATAGCAATATATACACATTCCTCCCGACATTTTGGGAATAGAAAGAGGAACAAAAAGATTTGCCGCGTGCAGCGTGTGGGGCCACACCCTCTAATTACCATGTTCATTTTACAAAATTTGGCAGGTTATAAAAGTTTGAACACATTTCTGTGTTTTTTTTTCCAGTTATTACAGTTTTGCTAATAAAGGTGATTGCCTTTTAAGCTGTTGGTCTAAGTTCTCCCAAGACACCTCCTTATCTTAAATTGATACAATTGTTTCTTTGCTTATCTTAAATTATTACAATTGTTTCTTAAATTGTTATACAATTATTTAAGTATCTAATGTGGGCTCTCTGCCAAAAGACAATTAAGTTTTAGAGACTTTGTATCTTTTTCTGGCTGTTCAGTGCAGGAGATCAAAGAGAAAGTCAGGCATTTCAGTAACAATCCGGGAGTATGGCTTAAGCTGTGAAAATTGGGACTGTCCCGCAAAAAACGAGACAGTTGGGAGGTAAGTAAACAGAAGGGCCCACACACCTGCCTGTCTAACATCTCATTCCCAACACAAGGGGATTATTAATATGAAGTTATCACTTTCTTTTTGGCTATAACATCCCCTGCTCTTCCAGCTTTGTAGTGATGATGGGAGGGTTATGGAGAGACAAGCAGGTGGTGGGGAGCAGCCAACACAGGAATCGTGAGTGGGACTGGGGGCTGGACTAGGGTTGTCAGACAAGAGGTATGTGCCTAGCACCCCCCACCCTTGCACCCTAGTCATGTGCTTTATTTGTCTTCCCTTAGATCTAGTCCTGTGTATGGACCTGACTCTGTGCATGGGGGCAGGATTGAAACAGGAAAGGGCCTCCCCAAACTGGGTGTGTTTTCCCCCCATCCCTCAATGAAAATAAATTCAAATAGGGCCCAGGGCTGGAACTAGACGTAGACAGCAGAGGTATGTACCTGGGGCACCAAGCACATACCTCTTCTTTTGCTACTACCCCTGGTGCACAATGCATTATGGGGGGAATAGTTCTCCTGAGCAGCAGCCTTATAATGTGCATGTTATAATCAGCTAAATATCCACCTGCACCAACATTGCCCCACCCTCCAACATAAAAAAAGCCCAATGTCCTCAGGAATGTCAGATTACCCAACATACAGTACAGTCATTTTACAATTGAAGAAATTGAGATTTTTGACTTTTAGTACTGGAGTCACAGATCTCAAAATAAGGAGACCATATATGTCTAAATGACTCTTTGGAATTATTTCCTTTTCCTTTTTTCCTTTTTACTGATAAAGTTTCCTGCCAACTAAGCTGGTTCATGTAAGAGATTTTGTCTCTTTTGTAGCCAATAATTAAATAAAGTCTTCCTGCCAAAAACAGGGTTGTCAATATTTTACTCTCTTGGGACATAGATTTTATATTAAAATTTTAAGAAGGCTTAATCTTATCTAGGACTTCCCTCCAAAATATATTCATCTTTGGGCAGGTCTTTAAATAATGGAAAAGGGACATTAATGTCATCACACTTAGAACAATATGATACGGGACTGGAAAAAGTATTTTTAGAAAAAATGTTCCCATCGCCTAAGTGCTGTATCCTCCAACTCTCTGCTAAAATTATTTTTTTGTAATTATAAATAGACTTGACCAAATCTGAGGGAGGGGCATTTCTAAAAGTCCATTTGGTGAAAACTTTTACTAACGGTGTGGGTCTGACCCATAATTATTCCAGAATTTTTTAGATAGAGAGTTAATAGAAATGAAAGAGGGAATTTCCAAAAACTGTTTTTAACAGGAAGCAAAGAAATTTGTTTCTTAAGTCAAGTAAAATAATCATTTTTAGAACAGTTTGGAGCATATGCTAAACATAAGTGCCATATAACATCATTAATGAGTACCTCAGTATAAATAAATCTGCCAAATTTATCTTTAGTCGACTTTGTTATAGCAACATTCATTTTGTGATGAAACAAAATAGCTACCCCACATAACAGAAGGAGAGAAGGCGAGCTCACCTACCCAGCCTTTTTTCAACCAAGCATTCTCTGAATCATTAAGCTGGGTCTCTTGAAAGAATGATATGTCACATTTGGTCGTTTTTAAACTTTTTACAATACTACTTCTCTTGGAAAAATGATTTAATCCATTAACATTCCAGGAAACAGGGGGCGGAGTTAACCTCGGATGCAGTCGGACGCTTAGAAAAGACCTCAGTGCGGGGGATTTTTACAAAGCAGGCTGGAGCAACCTAAACAACCGCAGAAAAGTCAGCGACCCGACTATAGACAACCGGACATCATGGGGAAACTGAGGAAGAGACCGTCACCGAAAAAATGACGGCCTTTTACCTGAAATCCGGACCACTGCCTGAAGCGTGTCTCTCCCTCCAAGATGGCGCCGACTCTGGCAGCAGCAGCCCTACGCGCGCAGTAACAGAGGCAAGTGCAGAGTCACAAACACAAACTGACACACGATCTCCACAAGCCATAACTCTGCCCATACTCAAAAGCCTACTTACCTCATTAAGGTCAGACCTTCAGGCAGACTTCAAGGGTGCCATTACTGAGCTCCATAAGGAAGTGAGGCAGATAGGTGACCGGACTGACCATCTGGAGGGGAAAATGGCGGAGTTAGTGAGCTCCCATAATGAGCTGATAGACTCTAATGCAGCACTTGAGCAAGAAATATTCCAACTGCACAATAAAATGGCTGATTTAGAGGACAGGGACAGGAGGAATAATATCAGACTAAGGGGAGTCTCTGAACAGGTACAAATGGAAGACCTGCATCCTTATCTAAATAGCATGTTCCAAGAGATGTTCCCAGATGTAAATCCTGATCTCCTCCTCATAGACAGAGCCCACAGACTACCAAAAAACAAAAATGCTCCCCCTAATGTGCCCAGAGAGGTGATATTGAGGCTTCACTTTTTCCACATCAAGGAACTCATTCTGAAGCCATTTAGGGATAAGCAAGGCATACCTGAGAAATACAATATGCTCCAATGCTATCCTGACCTCTCAGCTCACACGATGAAAAAAACGCAAAGAATTCCTTCCCATCACCACAGTGCTGAGAGAAGCACATTTACCCTACAGGTGGCTGTTTCCAGTGAAGATTAGGGTCATTTACAAAGATACACCCTATATTATGGACACGCCACAACATGGGGCCCGGCTATTGAAGCAATGGCAACTCCTGCCAAATCAGGACACAATGCCACAAACAGCCGCTAAACAACCCAAAATTACACAGGCATGGCATGTACAAAAAAACGCACACCGCAGAACACCAACCAGCCAGGACACCCCTGGCCCAGGCTCAGCGGATACCAATGACGACACCTGAAGACTTCTGTTAGCTGAGACGCTTCTATAGCTATAAACAAGGCAACATACTCCACACCTGATGACATTCAACTAAATTGACACTTTTCCCCCGAGAAACGGAACTCCCTCTGATACAAAGGTCTTCCCCCCGACCATTGCTTCACAGTGCGATATATGGCACGATATCACACTACAGACAGGCAAAACAACTTATGGCAACAACCAACACCCAGAAGCCACTCTACTTGATGCTATTTACAGAATTGATGTACATAAGTTTGTATGTGTTAATGTTCTTAAATTACTGTCACTAATGTTCTTCCTTTTTCCTACCTTTTCTGCTCTTCTTCTTCTCACCCCCCCAACCCTGCCTGAGGTTTGATGACTCCCATTCAGAATGTGCTGAAGACCAGTGCAAGTACATCCAAAGCCGCAACTCACCCACCCTGCCTATGGCCACAAAAGCCATGCTTCGCCGAGCGACAAACAGTGAGTACTAAACAGAAGCACCGCACCCACACAACAACAGAATGGCAATCACTGTAACCACATTAAATGTCAACGGGCTCAATAGCCCGAACAAAAGATCCCACTTATTGCTCTGGGCTAGACAAAACAAAACCGTCCATATAGTGTCTCCAGGAAACCCACCTTACCAAAGACCAGCCCAATAGCTTGCAAGGAATACCCACTACAACTATATGCGAACAGCCCAGTGAAGAAAAAAGGGGTGGCAATCTGGTTCCACTCTACTATCACACCTCGAGTGACTAAACAACAAACAGACCCACACGGCAGATATATTATCGTCACGATAGAATTACAGGACCAAATCTATACAGTAGCATCGGCTTATGGCCCAAATGTTAAATAATCCTACTTTTACCGCACCTTCTTTAGAACTCCGGATAAACTGAAACAAGGGAAAATCATAATAGGGGGTGACTTCAACATACCATTATCTCATGACATGGACACCAGATCTGAAAAAGACCAAACGCCTAGAAGGGAAATACTCACTCATGCACTAAACTTGAAAAACCTCTTAAAAAAGCATAACCTATTCGACGTCTGGAGATCATCACACCCAACGGAAAGAGACTATACACATTATTCACATTCGCATGTAAGATACGCTAGGTTAGATTACATATTTACAGACAAAGACACCCTTCAAGCCGTTGCAAATTGGGCTGATGACTTGGACAGATCACGAACCAGTAACTGACCAGCAATTTTAACGAATCCATACCATCCACCTCACACTGGAGACTAAATGAATCACTGCTACTTCAATACAGTAATAACTCAACAGTGTAATCAAATACTACAGGAATACTTCACCCTCAATAACAATGGCGAAGTCTCGACACCTTCGGTTTGGTGTGCACACAAGCCAGTACTTCGAGGACAACTCATAAAATATGGCTCACTACTTAAAAAACAGCGTGAACAGAAAAGGCAATAACTAACAAAACTACTATTTGATCTAGAAACACGAAATAAAGCACAACCCAACAAACAAACGACTAAACGACTTAGAGATGTGAAGGCGCAACTGTGTGAGATAGATCTGTTTAAGATGCATTACCACCTCCAACGGCTACGCCTTACTCAATACACAAAAGGTAACAAAGCCTCAAAATTACTAGCGAATCTCCTAAAACAGAAACAGAGGAAACAAGCCATAGACCATTTGGTGGACAAGGATAGAGGGAAAATCATAAACCCCAAAGAGATAGCAGACAAATTTGCAGAATACTATGCAACTCTGTATAATCTAAACCAAAATGTGACAACTCCACAACCAATATATTATCGACTTTCTAGCACGGGTCAAACTTCCACAAATATCACAACCACAATTAGATTTATTAAACACTCCCATCCAACCCAAGGAAATCCAAGAGGCGATCGATTCCACCCCAACAGGGAAGGCCCCAGGACCGGATGGCCTATCTGCCTCCTACTATAAAACCTTCCAATCTATCCTAATTCCCCAACTGACACAACTCTTCAACCACATCCGCCAACAAGGCAAGATACCAGAAGAAATGCTGAAGGCTACGATAGCAACCATCCCCAAACCGGGCAAAACCCCAAATCAATGCCCCAACTTCCGGCCTATCTCACTGTTGAACGGAGATACCAAACTGTATGCTAAAGTTTTGGTCAATAGGCTTAAAGAAATCCTACCAATCATCATCCATAAAGATCAATCTGGCTTCACTACAGGTAGACGGGGCAGATAATACCAGAAAACTAATTTCTCTGATAGAAAAAAACACACGCCAAAAAACACCAGCACTTTTACTAGCTCTAGACGCTGAGAAGGCGTTTGACAGAGTCCACTGGCTATATATGGAAAAAACCCTGCAAGCATTTGGCTTTCATGGTCCAATACTACAATCGATCCTAGCATTATACTCCACACCGACGGCACAAGTCACTAACATGGGATTTCTCTCAAAACCCTTCTATATCACAAATGGCACGAGACAGGGATGCCCACTCTTCCCGCTTATATTCAACCTAATCCTGGAGCCACTGGCAAAAACGATAAGAGACACGCCAGACATCACGGGAATATCTTCCACTCAGAACATAAAGTAGCGCTTTTTGCAGACGACATTATGCTAACACTTACAAACCCGGAACAATCTTTATCAAAGCTTACTCAAGTACTAACTTCTTACAGCCAAGTGTCCTATTACAAGCTCAACGTTAGAAAAACGCAAGCCCTCTTACTAAATGTCACAACAGATACAAAGGACGAACTGCAAAAACTGTACCCATTTCAGTGGAGAAAAGATACTATTTCCTACCTCGGAATCGAACTAGGTAGCACAGTGGCAAAAACCTACAGCAGCAACTTCCCAAAACAGTTGAGAGAAACCCAAACCCAACTAGAAAAGTGGAAAACCTCATATATCTCTTTGCTGGGACGAATAGCAGCAGTCAAAATGATGTTACTGCCCAAATTCCTATACCTATTCAGGACCCGCCCAATCACAGTGCCAAAAACTTTTCTCCTGCAATCGCAAAAAAACATAGACATGTTCATCTGGGGTGGTGAGAAACCTAGACTCAAACGAAGTATAATGCAACTTAACTAAAAAGCAGGAGGATTTGGTGTCCCCAGTATCGAATACTACTACAGAGCTACAGTATTAGAGCAACTCACCCTATGGAACCTTCCGATAGCAAGCACTGGCTGGAGATAGAACAAGACCAAGCTCATCCATTTTCACTACAACAACTAATGTGGACCAAGTCTTCATTACACAAAATTGACCTCGATTCATTATACCACACTACAATGACAGCTCTGAAAGTCTGGAATTTGCTGAAGAAACACGAATACATCCATATATTCCCCACAAAAAACTCTACTATCAAGATACTGGAAACGGAAATTCCTGACATCTCCCTAGCCAATTGGGAAACTCTAGGAATCACACGCATAGCACAGCTGTTTTCGAACGATGACTTAAAACTGTATGAGACTCTACAAACTGAGTTTAACCTCCCTAAACATGATTTCTACAAATATCTCCGTATCAGACACTTCCTAGGTTCACATACAAATATCCTATAAAGACCACAAACACCCTTTGAACGCATATGCTTCAATAGTGCTGGTAAAAAGAAAGGCCTATCTAAAGTATATCAAGCCATTATGCCAGACATAGGGCCCACTAAACTGTTACATATCCAGAGATGGGAACAGGACCTCGACATTGATCTCCCACTACCACAATGGTCCCAAATAGCGACTATTGCTTCTAAGTACTCCAAGTGCACAAATCATATAGAAAACTGCAGAAAGATACTTTTTAGGTGGTACAAAACACCTTCAACGCTACAGAAAATGTTCCCCAATGTGTCAGACCAATGCTGCAGATGCAACACAGCGAAAGGCACCATGATACATATCTGGTGGACATGCCACAAAATATTGCCTTTCTGGCAAGTAATTGACAACTTACTCTCAGAAATATTCCACATACCAATTCATATATCACCAGCCATGGCACTCTTAAACCTTGGAATACAAGACTTAGTTCCAGAAACAAGGAAAATGACCTTCCATGTTCTTACTGCAGCCCGTCTCTTAATACCAAGACACTGGAAATCTACGGAAATACCCGACAGAGATAATGTAATCCACCTAATAGACTCCAATCTCTCACATGAAAAGTATGCCGCAACGACTCTTGCGCAAATCACCAAAGATCTAGTGACTCACAAATTGTGGGAAAAATGGAAACAAAATCGTCAAATAGCCAAACATACCTGATAAAACGGATTTACAAAACTAAAGGCCATGAAAGATTTTAAATATCTACAATGGTCAACCCATGGACGCCAGACAACAGGAAGAATGTCAAACCTTTCCCCCCCCTCATTCAAGATATATAATATGGTTTCATGGACTACGCAGGTTATAACCTCCTCCACTCCCCCCCCCCTACCTTTACTTACCTTTCTGGCTTCACCACTCTCTTCTTTCTTCTTTCTTCTTTTTCCCCAGTCTTCACTGGAAATTCTCAATGTTATCTGAAAATCAATAAAAAACTCAAATTACAAAAAAAACATTCCAGGAAACAATGGATAAAGTATTTGCTTTAGGTGAGATGAGTTTGAGCAGATTCAAATAGAACAATACATATAGTTTTATCCACTGGTATAAACAAAATAAAGCAAACTACTTAACAATGTTAGCATATTAAACTGGAAACAATAACTTGTGGAACTGAAACAACAGATAAAGTTTATCAAATTAGTATGACACTTCCTTTTTCCCCCTAAGGATGGAAAACTAAAACTCTCTCAATGAGATGAGTTAAACAGAGAGTATAACAACTGCTATAGGGTTATATTGAAGAAAGAGGTTGAATCCCTTCAAGAATCAAGTGTCAGAAATCATGTCCCCTTCACTGGAGTGCAGACGATTAACTGTTCTAGGAGAAAGTTGAGATCTAGATCTGGACCTGGATTTGGCCTGAACCTGGGAAGGATTTGAGTCAGTAAAGAATTTGGGTTGAAGAGGTTTATCATACTCTTCCACCCTTGATCTTCCGGGGTAAAACTGGACTTCGAGTTGGATGTTGTTTCTGAAACAAGGTTTCTGATGTTTTTCTTTTCCAGATGTGATGTAAATGCAGATGCCTCTCCAGGATCACTAAAGACTCTAGCTCCAGAAGGCAAAAATATCTTAAGTCTAGCAGGATATATCAAAGAAAAATTGATATGTAAATTGGCCAGAGATTGGCAAGTTTTGGAGAATTCCTTCTGTTTTTGGGAAAGAAGCAATGAGTAATCTTGAAATATTAATACATTATTTCCTTCCACTTCTAATTTATGTAGTTTTTTATAGGCTTGAAATAATCTGTTTTTGTCAGAATAGTCCAAATATTTTACAATAACAGCCCTTGGTCTCATAGGCTGCAGCATCTTAGGAGGTCCAATTCTATGGAGTTTCTCAATTTTAAAGTTGTGGCATTCTTGAGGGAGACCTAGCTTGAGACGAATTGTTTTAGAGATCAAAGCATAGAATGAGTCTGGAATGTTAATAAATCTTATTTCTTCTGGATCAGTTTTCCAAATCATCAAGTTTCAATTTTAGCTCTTGAGTTTGTTCCTCTAAAGAGTCAATCCTGGATAAAGAATCAAGCGTATCATCTTGGATTTTAGAAACCGCATCCTCTAACTCTCCAAATTGCTTATCATGTGTATAAAGCTTGTCTGAAATGTCAGAAATTTTAATCTGTAATTCATCAATGGCTTTATCAATTGCAGTTTCAATAAATGGATTAATGAGTCTTGCTACTTCAGTCGCAATAAGAGAGTAGTCATCAGATAAGGATGATCTGAAAGGAGCAGATTTGTAAGATGGAGGAGTACTATTTGTATCCAAATTCTGTTGTTTTCCACTTTTCCTATTAGCCTTATCTTACATTTTGCCATTAGATTTAGAAGACACTGTAAAGGAAGGAGAATATGTTTCCATATATAAAGAAACGTAAGTAACAATCTCGATATATGAGATTAGTTTCCTTTGTTGTTATAATTATTTTTCCTTTATTTAAATTTTTTGTTTTGTTTCTTTTTGTTTTTCTTGTTTGTTTTTGTTTTTTGTAAAGCTTTTTATTTTTAATCAATACTTCATTCCTTCTTATTTTATTTTCCTTCTCCTTTTTGCTTTCACAAAGGTATAACCACAAATGTGTTTCTCTAGTTTCACTCCTCCTGTAGTATTTGCAACAAAGTTTACAATAAAGATGACAATAGTATCAAATATGACTGTGGTCACTGAGCAAAGTCATTCTTTTTGTGACAAATTTCTGTCACTAAAATAGAAATAATGTGAAATGATTTGGTGTCCCAAAGTAAGACACAGTGAGCAGCTCTGAGTTAGTTAACTGACTCAGTCGGTAATCTGGGGCCGCCATCTTGTCATTAATAATCTGCTCAAATCTGCCACAGAACTCTGCTCTATACACAAAGACCTGTTGTGCAGCAGAACCTCGGGCCAAGAGAAGCGCAAGCACACAAGTGACACTGCAGGACAGAAAAGCCCTGAACAACACCAGACCGCGCTGGCTCGGCAACTGTAATGGAGGATTCGGAGGTAATTGAAGAGCTCAGCAGCACGTGAATGGCCCAACAATCCCAGTGGCACCAAGCAGCCGAAAGCTGGCCTCCTCTTTGCTCTCCAAGTTCACCTCAGGCTCCAGGACTGCTAAGAACAATTTAAGAAGGGGGAAACAGCTTCTATATGTGGATTCTCGACCCTGGTAAGCAGGAGCTTTATCCCTGCACTTCCATCACCGTGGGCGCTGAAACGGAAGTTACGTTTTATTTTAAAAGGCAGCAACTCTTTCTGAGACCCTTACCTGTATCCTTTACAGAAGCCCCTCGGTTTTCTACAACATGGTCATTGCAATTCCTACTGGGATACTTCATTTCAAAAAGTCCCAAATTTACTAGTCTGGTCTATATGGACTCTAATATGGGGCAATAATAAATCGGCTCATTGTTCATACCCTTCAACTGTCCTTCAGTCAGTCCAGAGTCCCAGGTTTTTCAAATGTCTCTACTTTCTCTTTGAAAAAGAAAAAGATACAAGTTTCTGAAACTTAACTAAAATAACAGGCTTTTTGGCAGAAAGTCCAAATACTCAGCAGCTGCACTTAGATACTTTTGTGACAATAAGATAAGTAAAGAAACAATTGTAACAATATAAGATAAACAGTTCTATTGGGAGAACTGAAACACATACCTTCAATAGCAATTCACTTTCATTAGCAAAACTGTAATAACACATAGAACATGGCACTAAAACTCCCCGAAATGTGTTCAAACTTTCATAGCCTGCCAAATTTTTTAAGATGGGCATGATATATTAGAGGTGTGTCCATAATATCGGCATGGCACAGCTGTTTTTAGCCCCTCTTTTCATTTTTCAAATGTTGGGAGGTATGTTACTTACCAGAGATCAGCTTTTGGACTGAATATGGGATTTGTAATATTTTTGGTATATAAAGCTGAGGCCTGAATGGGTTTCATTTCTACACTTGTCACTTGCCCATTCATTTATTCATTAGCCTGCACTATTGTTCCTCATCTGGAATGTAACAAAACAAACAAAATATGGAAAGTCTTACGGATAATATTGCATGTGCAAGCTACTGAGTGTGTTTGTATTCAAGGACAATGGAGTGTCTCGGGATACACACAGCCGTATATATGTAGAGACCCTGAGGTTTATTTGCATTACTTTCAGTCAGTTTCCCCTTTACTGGACACCAAAGGCCCATAAATAACCCAGCATAGCTTGGGGCAAAACTAGTGTCCATTGTTGTCCCTCTGGTCTGTCTATAAAGAACATTTTCAATAAAAAACATTGCAGTAAACAGTAGTTAATGTCACTTAAGGTTCTAAAATAAACTGACAAAATTTGACAAAGAAGTGTAGATTGTGTTCATTAGTGTGTGAATACAGTGAGAGACTGGAGGTTGTGGAACTCACTCACTGAACAGCTTCTATCACCAACTTGGATTAGAAGTGGAGGAGAGAGAGGAGTTTGTGGGGGCGCTGCCTTTATCAAGGACAATTTGGTGCATCAAGTTCATAACTGGGCGCAAATTGAAATATACAGGGGGATCATGAAGTACATGACAGCACGAGAGCTGGATCTGATGAGAGGAACCTTTTGGGTACAATTGTGTAGAGGAGGCTGGTGGGGCTGCCCCTGATATACCCTCTCTGCCCCTACAACATCCTTGGATATCCCCTGGGAGCTCCAGCCTGTATCATCTCTAAACTTTTAAACTAATTACAGTTCCAACTAAAAATACCAGATGACAGTTTTTCAATAAAAGGGAAAGTCAGTGATTCTCTTTCAAAAGAAAAGGGAGAGTCGGGGAGTGTAAAATTGTGTTTTTTGTTTCTTATGAAGGAAATACAGGTATTTTTTTTTCTGAAGAAATTCTCATTGTTCCTCAGGATTAGGGACAGATGAAGTGCCAAAGGGTGTGCAGAGAAGGGAGGGGCAGAGGGGCACTGGTTCTGTTAGGATCCAAAAAACATATTAAACTATTGCAAAAGTGAATAAGCTTCACTATACTGAAATGTTCTACATATTATCAATTAAATATTCTGCACCATTTCTGAAATAGTCAAGTTACTCTTCATGTCTCCCCTCTCTCTCTCTCTTCATGAGATTTTGACTGATAATCCTGTCTCTCTATGAGCAGGATTCGTGCTAAAGTCAGTTATTTGATTTGATTTTGTCTGTGCTGAAATCTGTTGATTGAGCTTGAATACGTCTGCTAAAAAAGGGACCCCCTCTAAAAAAATATATTAGATCTAAAAGTGCCCATACATTATAAGATCCGCTGGTGAAGTCTCCAAACAAGTAGACCTTTCCCCTGATATCCACTACAGGTCAGATTACAATGATGGCAACTGTATCTACTAGCTGATGTGATCCTCATTTGGATGGGAAAATCAAATTGACATCGATTTCAATCTGCGCATGTATAGCAACCTTAATGGTCGATGAAAATGTGACACCCAACTCCTGCAAGAAGACACAATGAAGTGACACAGAATTTTGAATTGGTCATTTAAGGAAAGTTTCATTTTTCAGAATAATGTAACTATTTAATCCCATTTAAAGGTGATTTTAACCCCAGGGAGTACAAGACCACTAAGGGGTACAAGAGCGTGCTCCTTACTGTTCATTCTGGGATTGTTTTGCACCCCTGTGCACCGTGCACTGTCAATACTGAAGGAAAATCTGGAGCTCAGTGCAGAAAACAGAACCAGCATGTATTAATAAGCTCTGCATTATGGCAGCTGGTTAGGATAGGACCCCAATGTCCTGCTGCTCCCCTACTCTGTGCATCTGAATGACATGCAAGGTGGGGGTAGGTAGTGTCCGATGGGCCCACTGGTACCAGGAAAACTCCTGTCAGTGACCCCTCAAGCTGCTAAACATTTGGCCTATTTCATGGCTATTGCCTATTTCTATGAGAACAAAGAGGCTAAATAGATGGAATAATAGTTTGTAGTATGTAAAGAATAGAGAATAGGAGAATAGAGGTTGAGTGAGGAGAAGAATAATAATAGTACTGAGAGTGGCCCCTGGTGTCCCAGTCCGACACTGGGGGCAAGTAGGAGGCAGATGAAGGGGCACATATGTGCCCCCCACCCAATGAACTAATGAAGTCAGTGCTGGATCCACATGATCCACATGATTTTTTTCTGCACATTTTACACTGTCAAAACTATTCATGGGAGAATCTGTCCCATTTCGCTTTGCAAAGCAATTTGCGAAACAGCGAAAAATTTGAAAAAAGTCAATTGGCATTAAATTTATTTTCAAATGCAACAATTTTGACACGAGCCCCAATTTTTATATGCCCAACTCTTTTGTCCAAATGCAATCGAGACTTTGCCTTTTAGTAACAAATAAACATCATCTCTATGAATCTATCTCACAATTAATCGAGGAGTTGAACATGTGTAACATCCCAGTCATTTCCCAAACTCTCTTCTTCTTCTTCCTCTAGTTTTCACCCTCTGCAAAAGGCGAAGAGAAATGGGCTTCATTTATTGGGAACAGAGATCACTTCTATGTCAAATACCAAATGTATCAATTTTGGATCTTGAGTCTGAATAATCGATCCACTTTACTTCTGTCTGTAATAGTATATTCATCAGAAATCTTTAATTCCTTTTTAATTTCCTCATCATACCATGTATTGTAATGCCAGAAGATTGGATTACTTTCATTTATTGGCATAATCATATTGATATGCTCTTGCACCCTACATGTTAAATTCTATGATGTAGCCAACATACTGACTGTCATATGCATCTGATGTGCCTCGTTTGTGCTTCTACTCACAAAATCTATCAGGGCCGGATTACCCACTAGGCGCCCTAGGCGGCTGCCTAGGGCCCGCCTAGCTCTAGGGGGCCCGGGCCGGGAAAAAAATACCTCTAAAAACTTCCGGGTCCGGGCCCCCCACAGTTGTGCTGTTGTCAGTCACCTGTCAGTCTGTCGCCGCTGATCTCGGCGTGCGCGCTGCCGTCACGGCGCGCCTGCGCCCAGACGTCACGGCGCGCCTGCGCGCTGACGTCACGGCGCGCCTGCGCGCTGACGTCACGGCGCGCCTGCGCGCTGACATCATGGCGCACATTATAAAAGCTCGGTTGTGCGCAGTGAGCGTTCAGTTGGCGCCTAAAAGTTTAGACTGGAGGAGCTCTCTTACACACTGTGTGACTGATTTGCCACAAATCCTTGCAGGTTGCGGCCTAACTAATTGTTTATCTGCTGGTCCGTCTGCCTGTGCAGCAAACAGTGCCTGCTGGCTGCCTGCAGCCCGAATTGTTTTTTTTAAATTGCGGCTTGCCTAATATATTTTTGAAGACTACTGTACTGGTCTGGGACTGTCCGACTGTCTGCTGGCTTGGCTTGTGAGGGAGGGAGGGAAGAGGAAGGGGGCAGTTACTAGGCCAGGCTGGCAGGCTGTTTTCTAATTTCTAGCCATTTGAACGTGATCTTGGGCTGGGCATCTGGCTTCTGGCGCTAGGGGGGAAATTGAAAGTGGAACTGTTCAACTGATTCTGCAGTGAGTGAGGGGGCAGAGACAGAACTGAGAAAAAAAAAATAGAAAAAAACAAAAAAAAATAAAAACTACAAAAAAACACCAAAAAAAACTACAAAACAAAAATACAAAAAAAAATTGGGGGGCAAAATAATTTGTAAAGGGTCTGTGGGAGTGGGGCTGTGACTGGCTTGTGGGGTGGAGGAGGGGCAGGCTGTGCTGCAGCCATTTGGAAGTAACAGTGTGATCTGGGGGTAAAAATAATTCAAAAGGGTCTGTGGGGCAGTGGTGGAACTGTTCAACTGATTCTGCAGTGAGTGAGGGGGCAATCAGAACTGAGAAAAAAAACCTAGAAAAAAACTAAAAACTACAGAAAAAAACGAAATTTTTTTTTAAAAAACAAAAATACAAAATATCGGTGTGTAAAATAATTTGAGAAGGGTCTCTGAAAGTGGGACTGTCTGACTGGCTCTGAAAGGAGTGAGGGAGGGGACCCGGCAGCCATGCAGGTTGCAAGACCAACCAAAGCTACAACTGAGCTGAGTGCAAATTAATAATTCTATTCTGGTATAAAATCATCTAGTCTCCTCATCTAGCTCCAAGACAGTTATAATATTCTAGTCTTCTCATTTGGTTGCAAAACGGGTAGAATATTCTAGTCTCATCTGGCTGCAAAACAGTTCTAATACCATAGTCTGGTTGCAAAACAGTTCTAATATTCTAGCCTAATCTGGCTGGTGGCTGCAAAACAGTTCTAATACCCTAGTTTCCTTGTCTGGTTGCAAAACAGTTCTAATATTCTAGTCTCATCTGGCTACAAAACAGTTCTAATATTCTAGCCTAATCTGGCTGGTGGCTGCAAAACAGTTCTAATACCCTAGTTTTCTTGTCTGGTTGCAAAACAGTTCTAATATTCTAGTCTCATCTGGCTGCAAAACAGTTCTAATATTCTAGCCTAATCTGGCTGGTGGCTGCAAAACAGTTCTAATACCCTAGTTTCCTTGTCTGGTTGCAAAACAGTTCTAATATTCTAGTCTCATCTGGCTACAAAACAGTTCTAATATTCTAGCCTAATCTGGCTGGTGGCTGCAAAACAGTTCTAATACCCTAGTTTTCTTGTCTGGTTGCAAAACAGTTCTAATATTCTAGTCTCATCTGGCTGCAAAACAGTTCTAATACCATAGTCTGGTTGCAAAACAGTTCTAATATTCTAGCCTAATCTGGCTGGTGGCTGCAAAACAGTTCTAATACCCTAGTTTTCTTGTCTGGTTGCAAAACAGTTCTAATATTCTAGTCTCATCTGGCTGCAAAACAGTTCTAATATTCTAGCCTAATCTGGCTGGTTGCTGCAAAACAGTTCTAATAACCTAGTCTTCTCGTCTGGTTGCAAAACAGTTTTAATATTCTAGCCTCGTCTGGCTGAAAAACAGTTCTAGTCTTCTCGTCTGGTTGCAAAACAGTTCTAATATTCTAGTCTAATCTGGTTGGTGGCTGCAAAATAGTTCTAATACTCATCTCATCTGGCTGCAGAAGAATTCTAAGGGTTGTCTAGGGTTTCCAGTTATAAACAGGGTTGTAAAAAGACAATAGAAGGTATGTCGAAGAATCTGTATAGGCATGCCTCAGGGGCTGCTAAAAGGAGAAAGAAAAATAAAGAGCAAAAAGAGACAGTAAAACAAAAGACGTATATGCAATCTTTTTTAGTACCAAAGCATCAGCTTGTTCAGCCTGATGGTGATGAACAAGGAACAAGTTTCACCACAAGTATAGATAGTACTGCAGCGCATCCTAATGCTACAAATACATATGCTGTCTCTATCTCCAATTTGGAGCAAGGAGTAATTCCTTCTGCTCATCATAAATCCAGCAAAAGCCGTGTAGATTCTAATACACCTCAGCCTGATGAACAAGGAACAAGTTGCTCCATAAGTCAAGTTGCTGACACTGATCAAACTATAGTAAGCCGTGCATTACATCCTAATGATGATGATGAAGTCGTCATCCAGTCATCCAGTCATGCTGTTTGTACTATAATCACCAAAAGCACTAGAGATACAGAAGTAGCTACTATGGTGCAAAGCCCATTGACCATGGACTATGAAGAAACTGGAGATTATGCCCCAGTTTCCCAATCCCAGCAGTCCATATCTGCTATACCAGAAATTACAACAACTTCAAATGCTATCAAAAATATCATTAAGAGTTACTCTAATGATCCTGCTGAGTGGGGAAGTAACATTTCTGAAGATTTGCGTGAATATTTTTCTAAGAATCAAATTCAAAATAAGTATGTGGACTACTCTGCATCTAAAAGAACATATACTGATATTACAAGGTATCTGACTAAAGAACTATTCATACGGAAAAGAAATAATGCTGAATGTATTACTCGTGATTGGATGATCTACTCACCCTCAACAGGAACTATATTCTGTGTGCCGTGTAAACTTTATAGTAGTTTGTCTCATGCCCTTGCAACATCGGGCTTTAATGACTGGAAAAATGCTGCTGCAAGATTAAGGGAGCATGAGAATTCACCTGATCATCGCAAGTGTGTTTTCATATTCACAGACAGGGCAAACCCTGAATGCCGAATAGACCGCGCTCTTATTGAACAAGAAGTTCATGAACAGAAGTACTGGCGGGAAGTTTTAAGAAGGGTTGTCGATGTTGTAAAGTTCCTTGGTGAACGTGGCTTACCATTCAGGGGAACTGATGAGCTATTTGGATCCCCACAGAATGGGGCATTTCTGGGAATACTAGAGCTTATTGCTAAATATGACCCATTTCTTGAGCAGCATATAAAGAAGTATGGTGGGTCAGGCAGAGGGGTAAGCAACTACATGTCATCTACCATAGTAGAGGAGTTCATCGAGTTAATGGGAAATAAAGTTGCTCAAGTAATAGTGCAAGAGCTATACACTGCCAAATATTTTTCTTTAATTGTAGATTCCACACCAGATCTCAGTCATGTTGATCAGCTAGCAATTGTACTACGTTATGTTAACAAAGATGGGCCTGTGGAACGGTTACTGGGGTTTGTTCCAATCTATTCTCATACAGGAGAACATCTTGAAAATACTGTGTTGTCATTCCTGGCTGTATTGAAAATTAATATTCAGGATTGCAGAGGCCAAAGCTACGATAACGCTAGCAATATGTCTGGCAGATACAATGGATTGCAAGCTAGAATTCGTGCAATCAATCAGTTGGCATATTATGTGCCTTGTTCTGCACATTCACTGAATTTGGTTGGAACATGTGCTGCAGAATCCTGTCTTAAAGCAGCTACATTTTTTAATCTATTGGAGTGCATCTATGTTTTTTTTTCTTCATCCACTCATCGATGGAACATTCTTAAAAATGAGCTTTGCAAAGCTCCTGGAAATCTTTCTGTAAAAGGTCTGTCTGGCACAAGATGGGCTGCTCGTTCTGATGCTACTAAAGCACTGAGAATCGGTTTTCAGTATGTGAAAAATGCTCTCAGAGAATTAGAGTCGTCTGATCACCAAGTAAGAGTCCAACATGAGGCAAAGTCCTTATTGGGAAAACTCAACCACTTTGAAACCGCCATTCTTCTTGTGGTGTGGGGAAACATCTTAGAAAGGCTAAATGCGACTAGTAAAACTTTACAAAACACCAAAATCTGTCTTTCAGAAGTAGTCATACTTTATAACTCATTGATTGCATATGTGCAAATAATTAGGGATTCATTTGACACATATAAACTAGAAGCTAAAAAGCTAACTAGAGACCATACATATGCAGGAGAAGGAAAACGGCTTAAAAAACGCAAAACATTTGCTGATGAATCACCATTTGATGATGTTAACCAACATATGTCAGCAAGAAACAAATTTATCACTGAAACATTCTATGTATTAACAGATTCTCTTATTGCAGAGCTTAAAAGAAGGAATCAGTGCTATGAATGCTTGAATAACCGTTTTGATATTTTTAATACAAACTTGCCAATATCAGATTTACGCAGCTCTGCAGACAAATTGCAAAAAAACTACCCAGAGGATCTCGAAGACTGTTTTACAGAAGAATTTTTACAATTTTCTGCATTGATACCCCAGGAATCCATGGTGTGCCCAATGGCAATGAGGCAATATATAATTGCCAGGGACTTGCAAAAAACATTTCCAAATACTGAAACCTTGCTACGTATGTTTTTATGCATGTCTGTAACCAATGCCAGTGGAGAAAGATCATTTTCCTGTTTGAAAAGGATAAAAAATGAAAGAAGAACTACCATGGGCCAAGAAAGGTTATCAGCCCTTTCTTTGCTAGCTGTGGAATCCGCTTTAGTCAGACAACTTGACTTTGATGACATTGTGGATTCTTTTGCTAAGCAAAAAGTACGTAAAGTTAATTTGTAATTGTTAGCTGCTCAGCAAACAGTACAAGGCTTGGTACACAAGTCATGAAATCCCTTCACCAGCTTCTTTATTTCTAAATGTTGAAATTCTAATTCATTGTCTCATATGGCTGCAAAATATTTCTAAAACCCTACTCACCTGATATGGCTGCAAAAAAATGTACCCTAGTCTACTCATCTGGCTGTAAGAATTATTTTAAATCATTAAAAGCTACATCATAATTTGTTATTATATTGGGGAGACTTACCCTGTTTTAAAATGTGTGTGAATATTGTTTTACAAATCTAGTTCAAAATATGTATTTGTATGTAAAACAATCATATACTGATATTACAAGTTATATGACTAAAGAACTAAGGAAAATAAATAATGATGAATAGACCATGCTCTTTTTTGAACAACCAGTTCATGAAAAGAAATCTGTCTGCAAAACAATTCTAATATTCTCGTCTTCTCATCTGACTGCAAAACAATTCTAATATTCTCGTCTTCTCATCTGACTGCAAAACAATTCTAATATTCTCATCTTTTCATCTGGCTGCAAAAGACTTCTAATACTAATACTCTAGTCTTCCCAATTAGCTGCAACATTTCTAATAGTCTAGTTGTCTCATCTGGCTGCAGATTAATTTTTATGCAAATTTGGAACAAGTCTTTAATGCAACTGATTCCCAATTCCTGACATAATTCTTAGAGTTCATTAATCTAAGTTCACAAAGTCATTAAAAGCTAACTAATAATTTATTATTGGTTATTATATTTGGGAAGCTTACCCTGTTTTACAATGTTTCTTATTATCTGTGGCTCAAGTGTTTTTGTAACTGTGGCTATATTTTCATCATATTGCTGCTATTTCTGCAATAATAATGGCAGTATTTCATATTTATTTTATGGGCATACTTTTTGTGTTCAGTACTGGACATGCTGCTTTTTGTTAGCTAATTAAATTTATAAATTAACCCTTGGTCTGACTTTGAGTATGAAGAAGTAAATGCTGTGTAGGTTTGTCTATTACAACCTTATTATTTTATTTGAGTAGCACTCTATTAAAGAATAGGAATGGATAAACAACAATCAATTGATGTCTTTTCTGAAGAAATAGGTTAATGCAGAGTGTATTCTTAAGACAATGAACAGAAGGAATACCTTCTGTCAGATTGCCAACAGTGTTACTACTGAACTTTTAAAAGAACTGTCATAATAAAGGTGCGCTAGTATAGCAGTGCTTCTTTTGTAACTGTAACTTTAGGTGGTTCGAGATGGGGGGGCCCCAGAAGCACTACCTTGCCTAGGGCCCTGTTTAGTCTTAATCCGGCTCTGGCATGATATGTACCATTAATATCCAACCATACACCAGTGGCCCTTTTCCTACACATCTGAAACCATTGCTATTACTTCTCTATCTTTCAGTAAAGATGAACTCAGTAAAACAATAGTTTTTTAAATCCCCATTGCTCCTGAAATTTGCACAAATAAAGGGAAGACAATGGCTGGGATATCTGTGATGCCTACTATTCTTGGTGTATCTTTTAATAGACCTTATTTGTTCCCTGCGTTCTACCATAGAAACAGTCTCTTCCAAATAATGTTCTGGGAATTTCACAAGGAAAGGTTTCTTGGTGGGGTCAGTACAAATCTGCCTGGTTTCTCTCAAGCAGTTGTTTCTGTATTGAGAATGAAGTATGAGAAAAACATAGGGGCAAATCCACTAAGATTCGTAGTTGCGCCAGGCGTAACTTTGCCGCACTTCGCCAGGCGTAGTTTCGCCAGAGCTCCACAAATTCACTAAAATCCGAAGTTGCGCTCAGGGGTAGCGTAAGGTCACGAAGTTGCGCTAGCGATGGTTAATTTGCATACGGCGCCAAATTCAAATTTCAATGGAGGAATACGTAGAATCACTAGAAATGCCTGGGAAACCTTCAAAACATCAAATAAAATGTTATTTTGCCCTACACATGTGCCCACTGTATAGTTAAGTTGCCATGAGTTAGGAAATGTAGGGGGGAAGGAGGGGAGCCCCAAAAAAAAAATTATCTTTTTCAGCCTATCACCCATAATATAGAAAAAAACGCCAGCATTTTTTGGGACTTAGAAAAATTGTGAACTTTTTTTGAAGCAATCCTTATGTACTCTATTGCGCTTCGCCTGGTCTGAGGTGGCGAAGGAAGTCTAGCGTAAAAGGTAGCGTTCAGTACACTGCGCAAGTTAGTGAATTTGCATAGTTACGTCCATTGCACAAATTCGCCAGGCGTAAGGGTGCGAAGTAACACTAGCGAATTTACGCCAGCGTTCGTTAGTGAATTTGCAAAGTAACGAAAATGCCCAACGCTAGAGAATTGACGCTAGCGTTAGTCGCTTCGGCGCTTAGTGAATTTGCCCCATGGAATTCACCATTTAATTCAGATAATGCTGTATATCGGGGCACATGAAATATAACTTGTACTGCACAACCAAAAAGAAATCTTTGGAAAAGTAGATCTCATAAGTATTTAACCTTTAACTCCAGTTCAAACAAAAGTCAGTTTGTCAATAGAAGGAAGAAGTGCGTGATAATCTTTCAAAAGAAAAAGTAGATTCAGGGAGTGTAAAATTGTGCTTTGTTTCTTATGAAGGAAATATAAGATATTGTTCAAAGATATTCTCATTGTTGCTCAGGATTAGGGACAGAGCCAAAGAATTAGCAGGGAAGGGAGGGACAGAGAGGTGCCAGATCTGTGAGGATCCAACACACATATTATTTAACGTAGAAAGTTAGGTTGAAAAAAGACATCACCATTAGTGATGGGCGAATTTGCACCGTTTCGCCGAAAAAATTGCGAATTTCGCACGAAATTCGCGAAATGGTGGATGCGTTTTTTCGACGCCGGCGCCCGTTTTTGACGCCAGCGCCCGTTTTTTCCACAAATTTTCGCGGGCATTTCGCAAATTTATTCGCTGACGGCGAATCACGCGAATTCGCGCCTGGCGAATTAATTCACCCATCAATAATCACCATATTGTTTATAGGGCAGAAACTCACAATCAAAGGGCCGCCATCAGAAATCACAGGGTCCCATACAGCAAATTTTCTGGGACCCCTGGTCCCTGCCCACTCCAGATCCCGCCCACACCACAGTAAAAAGTCCACACAATCACTATAAATGGTAAAAGTTATAAGAAGCCATTGGTGGTCAGGGCCTCATTATCATTTTTAAAAAAGAAAAAAAATGTGGCCATAAAAGTTTTAAAAAAACATTGTTGCTCAGGGCATCCCGATAATTAAAAAAAAAACCTATTGGTGCCAGGGCTCCATAAAAGTTTTTGTAAAAAAAAAAACACTGGTAGTCAGGGCCCCCCTAAGTTAGAGCCTATGACTAAGTGTTGTGAAAACACAAAATGTGTAAGACTGTAATCCATACTTGTACTTCAATAAAGACCTTTTTACTACTACTGCCTGGAGGACATCCTTTTGAGTGTCTACCCTACAAACAATACGATGATGTCCGCTCCCTTATGCTGAAGGCTTGGGGTAGAGCACCTGAGCCTCCTCATTCATGTTGTGAGTCTCTCTAAAAAGAAATGAAATGGTGATGAGGTTGAAAAAAGTTCAACCTTAAGTCTATATATAACCTGCCTAAGTGTCAGTTGATCCAGAGGAAGGCAAAAAAAACCCATCTGAAATCTCTCCAATTCATAGGGGGGAAAAAATTCTTTCCTGACTCCGAGATGGACCAGTCCCTGGATCAACTTGTACTATGCGCTATCTCCCATATCCCTGTATTCCCTCACTTGCTAAACACCATCCAACCCTTTTCTTGCAGAGGTGATTCAGGGTGGTCTTTGAGATGCTGCCCCCCTCACAACTCATTTCATAGCATCAGTGCTCCTGCCTTATTGCACCTATCTAATGTATCTGCCAGTACAATTGATTCAGGGAGAGAATCCTACAACTTCCCAACTCTCCATGTAACACCCCATTTCTTCCATAATATCAAACCTCCTTTTTTTAATTGGAATAGGTGCCCACATGTCAGCTGTTAAATAAAGCAATAGAGATATTATTGTATGATCCTGTTATACTTAATTATCATATCCCCCTTTATCTCTTCTTCTCCCAACTTGGCCAGCCTTTCCCCATAACTGATCCCAACCTGAGCAATTCTTCACATGAATTATCTACAGTGTGTATCATTCTGGGCACCCACACAGCACACTGGTAAGAGACATTAGTGTTCAGGGCCGGAACTAGGAGTCGGCAGAAGAGGCACCTGCCTAGGGTGCAACACACCTGTCTCCTGCCTACTCCTAGTTTGTAATTGTTCCCATCTGCTGATCTGCCCTGACACTTTCCCCTCCCTGTTTGACACTCTCCCCACTCCAACCCTCCCCTCTGCCCTCCCTCAACCTCACGGCGAGCATGCGAATGCATTCCCATTCATGAGCATCACTACGGGGGAGCAATTTGGCCCACCAGAGTTGCCCAGGGCACCCTGCTAGTGTTTATAATTACAGAATTAGAAACTGGGTAGTAATTGTACTAAGCTGGTATGGCTCGTCACTCTGGCAATTGATTCAAAACTTCCACGGGATGTGCAGGGGTCCAACATGGCAGCTGGGAAGGCTGATTTCCATTTGTATTGTGCCTCAATATACAGGTACAAATAATCAAAAAGGTGTAATTAAAAAACTGGATTGATAGATATATGCACAATAAGTTTATTAGCCTTTAAAAAATACTTCATCGCTTTAAAAACTGTCCAGCCAGGATCCCAAAGTAATTACTATATATATATATATATATATATATATATATATATATATATATATATATATATATATATATATATATATATATATATATATATATATTCATAAAGATAAAAATAATTGTTACTTATTTCATATTTTGGCAATAGAATAATGTATGTAATCATCCTTTTAGAAGAAAAAAATTATTAAAAGTCTCCAAACATTTTTAAAAAATCCAAGAAGAACTTTTGAGAAGCAGATGGGAAATTAGAAGCAGAGGCTTATAGAGAAAGGATATGTAGAAGAAAGTTAGTGGGAGAAATAATAGAGAAACAAATGGAGAGACAACAACTGCTTGTTCCCAAAAATAAAGATCGCAAGAGACATAGAAATGTAAAGGCCCATGTGTTGGGCTTACTCTACAATTGTCAGGATATTTTGGGCAGCTGGAGGAGCAGGTCTGGGCCAGCGGGGACCCACTGGGTTTTTTCCTGGTGTCTCGCTGGCCCAGTCTGACACTGCCTGGAGGGGCGAAATGCATCACAGTAAAAAGTGGTCACCGTTCTATAACAGACTGGCAACATTTGACTAACAAGAAGTGTCGATTTTGAACATTAGTGTGTGAATACAGTGAGAGACTGAAGGTTTAGTTCAACATCTAGTATTAGAAGTGGACGAGAGAGAGGGGTTTGTGGGGGCGCTGCTTTCATCGAGGGCACAACGTGGTGCATCAAGTGCATAATGGGGCACAAGTTGAAATATACAGGGGGATCATGAAGTACATGACAACACGAGAGCTGGATCTGATGAGAGGAACCTTTTGGGTACAATTGTGTAGAGGAGGCTGGTGGGGATGCCCCTGATATACCCTCTCTGCCCCTACAACATCCTTGGATATCCCCTGGGAGCTCCAGCCTGTATCATCTCTAAACTTTTAAACTAATTACAGTTCCAACTAAAAATACCAGATGACAGTTTTTCAATAAAAGGGAAAGTCAGTGATTCTCTTTCAAAAGAAAAGGGAGAGTCGGGGAGTGTAAAATTGTGTTTTTTGTTTCTTATGAAGGAAATACAGGTATTTTTTTTTCTGAAGAAATTCTCATTGTTCCTCAGGATTAGGGACAGATGAAGTGCCAAAGGGTGTGCAGAGAAGGGAGGGGCAGAGGGGCACTGGTTCTGTTAGGATCCAAAAAACATATTAAACTATTGCAAAAGTGAATATTTAAAATAAGCTTCACTATTACGAAATGTTCTACATATTATCAATTAAACATTCTGTATCATTTCAGAAATAGTCAAGTTACTCTTCATTTCTCCCCTCTCTCTCTCTTCATGACTGATAATCCTGTCTCTCTATGTACAGGATTCAGGCTAAAGTCAGTTATGTCATTAGATTGTGTCTGTGCTGAAATCTGTTGAGTGAGCTTGAATACATTTGCTTGAAAAGGGACCCCCCTAAAAACTATATTAGATCTACAGGTGCCCATACATTATAAGATCTGCTCATTTAGTGACGTCTCCAAACAATTTCCTTTTTTTAGAAGAACAAAGCTATTTCCCAAACTAGACACATTTAGATCAAGGCGAATCCTTTTCATGGGATATTGCTAAGAAATCCTATAAGTTAAAAGAAAGTGAGAATCAGAACCATCAGTTTGATTCAGGAGAGACTTTCCCCCATATGTAGTAAAAGGCACAAAGTTTGCCCAGGAGCAGTAACCCATAGTACCCAATAGGATCGTTGCTTTTAATCAGCTGACATGCATTTTAAACAGTCTGTTTGTATTGGCAACAAGGTTTCCAGCACCATCAGATTGAGCACAGGAGCTCCTCAAGGATGTGTTCTCAGGCCGTTGTTGTACACATTGCTGACACATGACTGTATAGCGAGACACAGCTCAAACCACATCATCAAATTCGCCGATGACACAACTGTGGTGGGGCTCATCAATCACAACGACGAGTAGGAGTACAGAGATGAGGTTCAGCAGCTGGCAGTCTGGTGCAGTGAGAACAATCTGTCACTGAATGTGGATAAAACGAAAGAGATGATCGTCGACTTCAGGAGAACTCTCCCTGTTCACACACCACTCAACATCAACGGCTCCACAGTAGAGACAGTAAAGAACACCAAATTCCTGGGAGTCCACATCTCTGATGACCTCACCTGGACCACCAACACCGCCTCCATCACCAAAAAGGCTCAGCAGTGTCTTCACTTCCTAAGACGACTGAAACGAGACAGCCTTCCGCCTCCAACTCTCACAGTGTTCTACAGGGGCACAATAGAGAGCGTCCTGATGAGCTGCATCTCCATCTGGTACAGAAGTGCCAGCTCTGCTGACTGGAAAAGTCTAGAGCGAACTGTCAGAGCAGCTGGCAACATCTTTGGAGCGGCTCTTCCATCACTGCAGGACATGTTCCACAAGTGCTGTGTAAGAAAGGCCTCCTGCACTGGACTCCACACACCCCTCACATGGACTGTTCACACTGCTCCCATCCGGCAGACGCTTTCGCAGTTTTAAAGCCCGAACAACCAGGCGAAAGCTTTTTTCCACAAGCGATCAGACTCCTCAACTCACTGCCTGTCCTCCCACTACATTCCAGACTCACCTGAACTGTGAACTTAACTTTGTGAACCTTTAATTTATTTGCACAATTCTGAAGGTTTGCACATGTATATATCCAATTTCTGCCAATATATTGCACATTTCAAATTTACATATTTATTGTGTATTTTTAAGTGCCTTTTTGTGATATGTACTAGCTGGAGCCACGTCATATCGTCTCACTGTATATTTGTATACTTCTGAGATGACAATAAAGTTTACTTTTACTTTGACTTTGAAATTCCTATTTTTCACAGTACATGAAGTTATACCAGAAAAAATATTTTATTTTACTCATGAAAATCCAGCTGATTTGGAAAACTCCTAACTCTCTACTCCTAACTACCAAACATGAAAACTTGTCTGAACATAGCGTATTTTATAAAAATTGTTCAAAATTTTGAAAAATCACTTGAAAGTTATTTGCATATCCCACACTGTATTAGGTACCAAGCAAAAACACCCTGAATATGATTGTCAGGGGTCCACTGAACAGTTTGATGCCCATTGTACATAGGTTTTCCAAAGAATCTGCCATTTAGAGACACAAATATGAAGTTAGCACATACAACTTGTTCAGGACTTTACTTCAGCTACTGAAAAATCAATACATGTACTACAGTTTTTGTGGGGTAAAAACACAGAAAAATAGGTTAACCCCAAAACCATATATTTTTGGAAAGTACACATTTTACTGAATCTAAAATAGGTACCCAAGCCTTG
Source organism: Xenopus petersii (assembly GCA_038501925.1). Lineage (NCBI taxonomy): Eukaryota > Metazoa > Chordata > Amphibia > Anura > Pipidae > Xenopus > Xenopus petersii. Next base: position 1,197,450 of record CM076684.1, on the reverse strand, counting down.
CGGATACACACTACATATCGCCCATGTATCATTAGGTTCCAAGAAAAAGCACCTTAAATATGATTGCCAGGGGTCCTGGGGGCAAGACATTATTATGGGGTCTTTCTGGGTTCCATTCGAAGGGGTGCTGTATAATGTTTTTTTACAACACAGAGGAAGTGAGGTGCTTCCTTCGCAAGAACCTTGGGCACACTCACCAGAGTTATAAGGGTGGGCAGTCAGTGTTCCTGGGGTGTTGAGATTTGGGAACGACAACCAGCCTCAGTTTTTAGTGCCTCAGGGTATTTCACTCCAGGAGGGAGAGAATATTGTGTTAACCCCCATACAGGGCCCTGCAGATGAAACTGTTGGGGAGGATGGTGAGGGTGAAGTTGTGAATACGGTGAAGGGTAGCCAGACAAATGCTACTGTTCATGCTAAGATCTCTCTTCCCTTGTCTTCCACTGACCCCAATGTTATTGCCATCCAGAAGGCACAGGAGGCAGTGAAGAGGGCAGAGGATAACCATTGAGCCTCCAAAGTTAACCAAAGTTGCTGGGGAGCTAATTTGTTTTGTTGCTCCTGTATCAAACACTTAGAAATGAGTTTCAAGTAAAGTTGAGGGAACACCTGAGCCATTGCAGGGTCTCCAGATAACATGTTATTCTGATCTTTTTCCTGCAACATCTTGAGGAGAGATTCTCAAGCTCTAGAGGGTAGAGAGGGTAAATGATCAATCCATTAGCCAAGAAGAGATCATGGATGAGGGGAACATCAAAGAGGAGTTTGCTATAGGAGTGGCAAATCCTTCTACCCCAATCATCCCTGCGAGAAGAAGCTGCATATGGTTCTGGAGAAGTGGCATGATTTGCCTTTAGTTATCAATTCTGTGAGACAATACATTAAGGTCATAAAAGAGGCCAAGAACTATTCAACAGCTGAATATCTCAGTATAATAAAGTTTCACAAGAAATGTTTGGGTCATCAGACCTTGATGAAGGTAAAAGCATTTCCTAACACTCAGTAATGCCCTTGAGTATAAGCACACTTAATACAAATGTCTGTCTGAACCCTTACCGAATTTTTCAGGTACTCTTCATTCTTTGTCAAAGAAGGTACTCTGTAAGTTTCCTCCAAGAGACCCATACCATTCCAGAGCTTGAAGCAAGCTGGCGTCTGTATTGGAAGGGCAGGGTCTTTTTAATTACCTCACTTGGATGTCATGTGGGGTGGTGACCCTTTTCTCAGAATCCTTCCAGCAAGAGGTGCTGAGTGCCAACTCTGTCATCCCTGGCTGTCTATTGCATCTTTGTGTCCAGGAGTCAAGTACAACATATAATCCAATAAATGTATTTCTCATTGGTTGATGTCTGGAGAGAACAGAGACGGATGCCTTCACCTATGTCAGGGTGAGAAATGGTCATGTTACTCAATCCCGGATTAATATGATATATATCGACCCATCTCATGTCACAAGCCCAGTTGAGCACCATTAGATTGGCACCATTCTCAGACCACAATTGTGTATCCCTGAGAATGTCAGTTACACCATCTTGGCCAAAAGCTGCTTACTAGCACTTTAATAACAGATCGTTAGAAGATGAAGGTTTCGCAAAGTCAGTCTGGGATACATGGAGAGGCTGGAGGGCTTTTCAGGATGAATTTGCCACATTGAATCAGTGGTGGGATGTAGACAAGGTTCGCCTAATGCTCCTGTGTCAAGAATATACCAAAAGTGTGAGCAGGCAGCGTAATGCAAAGATTGAGGCACTGAATGGGGAAGTGGAAGAAGAATGGGAACCAAAAACAAAACACATGCCTTCTTGCGGAGGATGGAACCCCGATTGAGGATCCAGAGGCTATCCAGGACAGAGCCCGGCCCTTCTATCAAAGCCTTTTTCCTCCAGATCCCATCTCTCCAGATGCCTGTGAGGAGCTATGGTATGGGCTTCCAGTGGTCAGTGAGAGGAGAAAAGAGAGGTTGGAGACACCAATTACTCTAGAGGAACTCTCTCAAGCACTCCGTTTAATGCACCACAATAAATTTCCGGGGCTTGAAGGACTGACTATAGAGTTCTTCCAGTTCTTCTGGGATACTCTGGGCGCTGATTTACAGAGGGTCCCAACTGAGGCCCTCAAGAAAGGTGTGTAAGGGCCCATAGGCACAGTTAGGAATGCGGACCAAGGAGGAGGCAGTTCATCAGACCAAAGTTCATGGTGTGACAGGGTGTTTGGAAAACACCACTGCCTTAGAGCAAAAGGCACATAAAAGAATGCATTTAAATTGCATTGTATGTGCTGCAAAGGAATATTCGGCTCAGGTAGGGTTAATATTCCCTCTCAGTCAGTAATTAAGTGGTAGCTGAGAGAGGATCTACCTGGCAATGTAAAAGGGCTGAGCGAGTACAACTCGGGGGTCTCCAGGGAAGTGAGGGGCTGTGAGAGACAGAGCTGGGCAGAAGAGAGTTCCAGAGGTTGGAGCCTAAATCCCTTGTGGGGAAAGAAAGAGAAAAGGACTGGCAGAGACTGGTGAGTCTGAGTCCCAGGAGGGGAAGCCAGCAGGGCCAAAATACTTCAAAATGCAAGAGGGGAGAGATTCCCTTGATGGGGAGCGACCAGAGGAACCCTGAATGTATTTGCTGAACTGTAACCTGCATGTTCTACGGTGAAGTTGTTGATCTGTAAACTGAACTTTTTTTTTTTTGTTGCCTTTTCGTTGGGAATGCCCAGTGCTTAATAAACCTGTCTTTTTGTCTGAAGCCTTGGTGTCCTTGTCTCTAAACTCAAAAATCCTACGCTAATTGCCTACCAAACGCTAATTCCCCCATAAAAGTGCATGTGCAGGCCAGTGGCATGTCACAATGGTAACAAGAGGGTTTGGCAAAAGAATGGTCAAAGTCCAGGCAAGGGGTTCAATCCAGGCAGAGAAGGGTCAATACAATAAACCGGCAGAAGTCAGAACACAGGACAGGATCAATAAGACAAGGCTATAAATCACACGCAGGAATACATAAAGTGAAACCTATACTTGGGCAATGTTGCAGTGTTCAAGCTCCTTTAAATAGGCCTCATTTGGCGCCAAAACATGGACGCAATGACATCATGACGCTGACGCTGGTGTTCCAATGCCGGCGCCCATTCCGATGCTGGTGTCCAACAGCGGGTGAGAAGGCACTGGCATCACATCACTGCTACCAGCAGGACCCACGTAGAGGAACAGGGCACCACCATCTTGGACATGGCATCGGTGCGGGTAAGTATTAGTTTCCTTAACAGTACTGCCTTCCTTATGGGGGGGCCTCAGGACCACCACTACTAGGGCTGGATGGAAACTGTTTGTGAAACCTTTGGATGAGAAGAGGAGCATGGATATTAGACTCTCTTACCCGGGAGCACTCCTTTGGACCAAACCCTTCCACTCAACCAGGTAGTGCAGGACACCTCTGGAAACTTGGGAATTTCCAATCCTCTCAACTTCAAACTCCTGGTGGCCATCAACAAGAACCGGAGTGGGAGTGGAAGAAGAAGTTGCTGGCTTGAGAAGGGACACATGGAAGACATTTAGAACCCGCATCTCTGGAGGAACCTGCAGATGAACCACCACGGGATTAATGATTTCAACAATTGGAAAAGGCCTGATGAACTTGGGACCAAGTTTGGAAGTAGGCACTCTGAGATTAATATTTCTTGTAGACAACCAGCCTTTATCACCAAAATTATATTGAGAGGAAGAAACTCTTCTCCTGTTGGCAAATTTCTTTTGAGAAAGAGAACTCTTTTCCAAGTTGGCTTTCATGGCTTGCCAGATAGCTGACATATGAACGGCTTGGTCATTGGCAGCTGGGACATTCATGAGGAGGAGATCTTGAGGGAACACCAATGGATTCTGACCATAGATACAAAAGAAGGGGGATCTATCAGGGAGCGGCCAGTATAGGTTGGAACTTCTTCATATGATCCTTGTCTGCTTGGTGCTCTCTTTGCCGAGTGTCCACATTGATGGCCAAAGCTATGAGATTTTCCAATTGAGTAGGCAGTTCACAGGAGACCAGGTCATCCTTTAGGCGAATAGAGAGCCCCTTGTAAAAAGCAGCATGATAGGCTTCGTTGTTCCAAGCCATCTCTGTGACTAATGTGTAGAACTCAATAGCGTATTCTGGCACAATGCGGGTCCCCTGGTGGACCTGCAACAGCCGTGAAGAGGCAGACGCGAACCAGCCGGGAGCATGAAACACAGTAAAAAAAGGTGTAGAAAATTACACCCTATTCTGTTTAGGTGCCATTTTATATCCCTTTTTTGGTGCCATTTTGGTGCACCTTTGATCAGTTTGGTGCAATTATGGTACACTTTTAATTGATTTATTTAGTGAGATAAATGTCTAATGATTACCATTGTGATGTACCTTATAGGATGCCATTTATGTATACCCTAATTACTTATTAGTAAAGAAAGGAAAAAAACTCAATTTCAAACTCAATTGAGAATGAGGGCCAGTAGGATACACTTTAGTAGACTAGAGGTTGGTATGAATACTCCTAAATATAAAAAAGTGAAATACAGCTTAATAAGGACAAATACAAAAACTAGACAAAATAAATAATTAGTGACCTACAGTCACTTAAAATAATTAAGTAACACAGTTAAAATACTCATAAAAACAACAATAATTAGACTAAGATGTAGACTCACTATCAAGTTCAGGGCTGTCCAACTGGCGGCCCACGACCCCCTTTATGTGGCCTCCATATCAAAGTCTGCCTGCTGTGTCTGCTTACCATATATAAAATTTAGATTAACTGGGCCCTGAATTGTTTAAATCTCAAATTCAGACTAATCCCCTGTATTGTTCACACCTGTGACCCCTCTATTGTTTATATCCTAAAGCCCCTGTACTGTTCTACCTGAGACCCCTCTATTGTTTATATCCTAAAGCCCCTGTACTGTTCTACCTGAGACCCCTCTATTGTTTCTATCCTAAAGCCCCTGTACTGTTCTACCTGAGACCCCTCTATTGTTTATATCCTAAAGCCCCTGTACTGTTCTACCTGAGACCCCTCTATTGTTTATATCCTAAAGCCCCTGTACTGTTCTACCTGAGACCCCTCTATTGTTTATATCCTAAAGCCCCTGTACTGTTCTACCTGAGACCCCTCTATTGTTTATATCCTAAAGCCCCTGTACTGTTCTACCTGAGACCCCTCTATTGTTTATATCCTAAAGCCCCTGTACTGTTCTACCTGAGACCCCTCTATTGTTTCTATCCTAAAGCCCCTGTACTGTTCTACCTGAGACCCCTCTATTGTTTATATCCTAAAGCCCCTGTACTGTTCTACCTGAGACCCCTCTATTGTTTATATCCTAAAGCCCCTGTACTGTTCCACCTGAGACCCCTCTATTGTTTATATCCTAAAGCCCCTGTACTGTTCTACCTGAGACCCCTCTATTGTTTCTATCCTAAAGCCCCTGTACTGTTCTACCCGAGACCCCTCTATTGTTTCTATCCTAAAGCCCCTGTACTGTTCTACCTGAGACCCAGACTGAAACTGCCACATTGTTCTCCTGTTCACACTTTATACAAAATGCTAATGGGGCCCCAGCACTGTGTGACTGTATGTAGTACATATTAGACTGAGAGCTTTCCCTGTCTCCTGGTCTCTTCTGTCTTCCCTCCCTGTGTGTCTCATACTTTGGTATTTGTTCTGGGGGCATTTTTAGCATTTGAAAATGATTGTTAGGGGCCCCTAAGGTGTTTAATCATATGCTGGGGTACTGTATTATACACAGGGGAGGAGGAGGTATATGGATTTAAGGGTTTGTCTTAATATGACTTAACTTTTTTCACATATAAGTGACATCCCTGCCGGTGCCAGGCCAAGGTAGTTTGGCTCCCTAGGCAAGAGCTTCACTCAGTGCCCCCCTGTCCTGCATTACCATTTCCCTCCTTACCATGATGGTTTTTAAATGAAGAAAGCAAGAAAATGTACATTTATATTACTGCCCCTGTACCTGTAACAGCAAGCCCAGCAGCCCTCCATCACACAGCCCTCCAGCAGCCATCATATTGCCCCCAATCTTTACCTGTGTCAGCAGCAGCCAAATATCTGATCACATCATGTTGCCCCCAAGTATTTATGTACCTGTGCCAGCGCCCAGCCCAATCTGTACCTGGCTGTGCCAGCAGGAAGCTTCACACTTTCACAGTAATAGAAAGAATGTCTTCAGTTCAGTGCAACTGTGCAAGGCTGAGAGCAGCGAGAGTCACACTAAAGCAGCCCCCCAGCTCTCTGTTACCCAACCACATTAGTGACGTAATTGACGCATATACACACGTCACGCTGCACTGCTGCACAGAAGGAGCGATCACTTGCTGGCAGGAGGGGGATTCCACCCGACTGAGTCACCATGATTACTGAAACAAATGATTAAATAAACACATGAAAAAAAAAAACAAAAAGTGCCCCCTCAATAATGACGTCCTAGACAGCCGACTGCTCTGCCTACCCCTAGTTCTGGCCCTGAGCCCTGCAGTGAGCACCAACCATCTGGTTTTTTGTGTGTTATTAATGTGGGCGTGGTCTTGCGGTAGCATTGGTGTGGTCTAAAACAGGGAGTGGCTAACACTGGCTTCCGTTATCGGCCCTCCACCATGTAGATTAGAAAAATTCTGGCCATCTGTACCATATAAGTTGGACAGCACTGATCTAGTGTAACCCATATACATACAAAAGTGTGGTCCATATCATGGAAAGCAAAGGTTAAATAATGAGTAGTAAATTAGAAGTAACATGTCAATTCATATTCATTATTCAAACCATTGGGAAACCTGGGAACCAAATTGAAAATTCATTCAGTTTCCAGGTACCAGGTTTTTGCTATTCTCCCCACCGCTTTGGTCTGGCATTAATCTTTGAATACTTTGTATACACAATGTGAAAAATGTATGGCTGCAATTGTTTCAGTTTTGTTTTTTATGTTATTAATATGTTCTCTTGCTCTTTCTTTCATACTTCTAGTAGTTTTCTCATCGTATTGGATACCGCACTTTCCACATGAGATGAGGTAGACAACATAGTAGTCTTGCAATTGATGTATTCGTTGACTTTGTATCTTTTGCCCGTATTATGGGAAAAGAAGGTGTCACTAGTTTGTATGTAATGCATCTATTTACTCCATACTTGAACGATCCTTTGTGTTCTAACCAAGTACATTTTCAGGGAATAACAATCGTGCTTGGTGACGGGGAGTTTTTCAAGGATTTGGTCCTTCTTGGCAACCCTTTTGTAGGATGTCATCTAAGATTGGATCAGTTTTCCATATTGCAAGGTTTCTTTTTATAATATTAACACTATCTTAGTATACAAGTAATGAAGTCTGGTTTATTTGTTACTTTTTCTTTGTCTTTCTTCTTTTCAGGGTCTCTCTCTCTCTGGAGCCTCATTCATATTTGTTAAACAGAGTATCATGTGTAATGAGTAACACCGTTTCAAAGGCGTTTGATAGAGCAGTGATTTTGTATCCTCTGGAGATGTCTATCTCTCAGGACTTCTTTACAAAGTGATTATGATTGGAGCATAGATGCCGTAGTCTCAAAAATTGTCCCACCGGTATGTTTGTATGTTTCAATTTTGGTGTGGGGGATGTGCAGAGGATGCTTGCAAGATTGTATTGCCTGTGCATACCTTCCTATATAAAGATGTCTCTTTTGTATGTTCATGAGATGTTAAAGTTATATCAAGATAGCAAATGAAGGTTGCATGTTTGAAATAGGTAAATTTGCGTTTTAAGGCATTATATTCAAATTCTTTAAAATTACTTTATTTGCCAGACCAAATGAGTATGATGTTATCAAGGAAACGTGCATAGAAGTATATGTTACTCTTAAAGGGATTTTCTTGAGAAAAAATATGTTTCTCTTCCAACCATGTAAAGATTGGCAATGGAGGGAGATTACTTTGCTCCCATGGCAGTGCCACATTTTTGGACGTAAAATTTGTTGTTGAATATAAAAAAGTTATGGGTTAGTAGATAATGTATAGCAGTAAGCAAAAACTCTTTCAATTGTGCAGAATAAGAACTATATTTGTCTAGATGGTAGGCTACAGCTTTGATACCCAAAGAGTGTTGAATACAAGAGTATAACAATATACATCAATCATAACCCACATAACGTAACAACCTTGTAATTGGGTAATTAAGTGTGAAATGTCTTTCAGATAACCAGGTAGTCTCAGAACCAAGGGATGCATAAAGTAATCGAGTTCAGAGAGAGGTTCTCCTAACAATCCCATGCCTGCAATAATGGGTCTTACCAAAGGGGGCATTCAGGATTGTCAATTTTTGGTAAATGATAAAAGATCGGACGCACAGGCGCTCGTACTTTTAAATAATTTTCAATTCCAGAGTTGATAATAGACCTCTCTTTTGCTTGATCTACCAAATTGAAAAGTATTTGTTGGAAATGTTTTACTACTAAGAGGGATTTAGGTGGTTTTGTCATTAAGCTGACGGATAAATTCAAAATCGTTTGTTACTGCGACTCTTTTTCAGTGCGTGCTTCTGTGAGGTCCTTACAGCGTCGTTCTCTCCTGATGTCACCTTGGGATCTCCCTTGGAAGAATCTCCTTGTTCTTGGATATGAAGTTAAAAAAGAATCATGGTGACCAGTGCCAAAGCCTGACTAGCACTAACTATGAGTCACTAATAACAAACTCAACTAAACTAAAAAAAATAAACAGAAAAAATATGAAAGAGACAATAGAAAATCACTAATAATTAGCAGGCACTGTATTAGACAGAGTATTCGATTTATAGAACCATAAAACAAGAGGCTGTTAAACTTGCGTATATACCCTTCTTTTATTTTGTTCCTGCTCATTTTCCTTTGTCCTTGTCACATCACTTAGCTTCTCTCTATAAACATTCTTTTAACCAGTTCTCTATAAATGCACTATAATAAAACCTACCTGCCCTGGTGGTCTAGTGGGGCGGCGGGGAAGCCCGCCACGTGGTCCTCTTCCTGCGCCATCTTGCCTTCCTTGTGGCACGCCTGCGTTTTGTAAACATGCTGGCGTAGTTGTGCCAGCGCATTTTGGCGCAAATTCTTTCCCCTATAAAAGGCCCATTCTGACTGCAGACAGATGCCCGTGACAGAACTTGGTATCAGTGGTTTCCTGAGCCTTGTGCATATGATCCTGAATCTGTTTGTCCTGATTATCCGGTTTTGACTCCTGCCTGTATCCTGAATATTCTACATTCTGTATCCTGACCCCCATAAAACCAAATGGCTTGCTACTTATAACACCATTCTCCAGAACTTCCATGTGATAAACTCTCAAATAACTTACCCCTGACATGTCAGACTTACAGGCCTGTGATTGCATGACTGATATCCCTTTTTAATTATTGGAATGGTATCAGCTTTCCTTCATTCTATTCTGGGCAGTGTCATTCTGTGGCTACTAAAGCAAATAAAGTTCTTGTATAAAAAAGGGCATTAACTCAAGGGATGAAACATAATTGTGTCTCTTTATAGGTCCCTGGTGAGGCCTCATCTGGAGTATGGGGGCAGTTTTGGACTCCAGTCCTTAAGAGGGATATAAATGAGCTGGAGAGAGTGCAGAGACTAAGTGCAACTAAACTGGTTAGAGGGAGGGAAGAGTTAAATTATGAGGGGAGACTGACAAGGTTGGGGTGTTTTCTCTGGGGGAAAAAAGGCGCTTGTGAGGGGACATGATTAGACTTTACAAGTACATTAGAGGACATTATAGACAAATAGCAGGGGACCTTTTTACCCATAAAGAGAATCACGTACCAGAGGCCCCTCCCCTTCAGACTAGAGGAAAAGAAGTTTCATTTAAAGGAACAGAGTAGGGGGTTCATCACAGTGAGGACAGTGAGGTTGGGGAATGCACTGCCGGGTGATGATTCAGTTAATGACTATAAGAGGGACTTGGATGATTTCTTGGACAGACATAATACAAAGGCTATTGTGATACTAAACTCTACAGTTAGTATAGATATGGGTATATATCATTTATGTGACAGTAGGGAGGGGTGTGTGTATGGGGCTGGGTTTTCATTTGGAGGGGTTGGACTTGATGGACTTTGTCTTTTTTTTAACCCAATTTAACTATGTAACTATAGTGAAGATAAACTTTATTTCAGAAACAGTTCAGAACATTTATTTGATTGTAAAAGTTTCTTATCTCAGTATGCTGAAGCTTATATTACATTCTCATTTATACGATACTTCCCATTTAAGTCCTCACTTCCTGCTCCTGGAAGCCTTGTGGGTCTGACAGTATAACTGGACCACACATTTCACTGTAGAAGAATCATCTGAAGAGGAAACTTGTGCAGGGGTTGGGTACATGTATGGACTATAAGATCCACAAAACTTGCTTTTGGACAATTTATAGAGGCTCTTGTAGCCCGTCTTTCTGGTTCTGCCATGGGTACCATGGTGCTACCTTTAGTCTTGCTAAGAATTCAAACTCCCTTCATTCCACTTCACTTCTTGGTGCTCCAAAATGTCAACCCTTTTTTTCACATTGATCATATGGTTGCAGCCTACTTTTGGCTCTTGCAAATCCACTAGAAAAAAACACTGCCAGCTGGTATGTCTCTGAATTCTGGACTCATGATAGAGAAACTTCTGTCTGGAACTGTCTCATAGACATCAAGGTCTGATCTTGTGGCCAAAGACTTACTCAGTCACCTGCAGAACTGCTTTGTGTATTTGTTCAGCATCCTCTGTATTTCTTCCTGAACTTTTTCCCTTCCAGTGTCCCTGCTGTCAATAGATACTGTGCTCACGTATCTGCCAACTGCATTTGGAAAAACCATTTAATGATGATTTCCTTTTCAATAGTCTCAATTTTAATATTATAACTACTGATGCATGGGTCACTCAGGAAGAAATCTTTAAAAAACAACTTGAGCATGTCAAAGAAAGCAAAGATCTGGGACTAAATGGTATTCATCCCAGGGTTCTATGAAACCTCTTTTAACTTAATTTACCAGGATTCACTGAGGTCTGGCATTGTACCCAGAGACTGGCTGATTGTTAATGTGGTGCCACTATTGAAAAAGAGATCCTGTTCTCAGCCTGAAAACTATAGTCCCGTTAGTCTGACATTAGTTGTAGGAAAGCTCTTGGAATGGGGTAATTAGGGATTAGATTTTTGACTACATTGCAAATCACAAGAATTTGTTGTAGCATATTTTTTTGTGTACGAGATCTCGCCAACTACTTTAATTGCCTTCTTTACAGAAGTGAGTAGGAACCTCAACCCTAAGATGGCAGTGGATGATATCTACGATTTTGCTAAAGCTGATACACTACCACTCAGAAAGCTACTGACATTGGGGGGCATGTGGGGGGTTGTATAGTGAACTGACTGAACCCTGTGAAAAGAGGGATATATTACCTGTGGGTGAGGCAATAATTTGTGGGAAAAGTAGCACCAGAGTTTGGGTAATTACACCTCATGTTGCAAATTCTGTGCAGTGGCCTAAGGACACAGGGGAATCCTGAAGCTGCTGCCACCTCTGCAGGTTGTGATAGCGCCAGGCTTCCGACCACCATATGTATCTATTGTACATCATTTTTACACCAATTGCCTGAAATGACAACTGCAACCACAATTGCACTCATTTGTAATACACCCCTGATCCCTTGTACTGGGCACATCACCACCATGTTAATATCCCAATGTGCCCAGGCCTTCATGGGCCCCAGTGATCCAGCCTGCTCCCCCATCCAGATAGTAGCCTTTCCCCCTGCCCGGACTCAATAGAGACAAAGGAGGATGAGGTAAACCATGTGCACAGGTAGGGGGCTTAGGTTAAACACCGGGTCCTGCATTTTAATGGGGTTTTATAATTTGCACAATTTCTGGATATAAGACAGTGATACACAATGCCACACAGAGATGAGGGATGTGATTTGTTTAATTTACGATTTTATTATTTGGTCGATTTAGAGGACATTGCGCTTAGTTATTTATTTATCATCTCACTGCTGCACATATAGAATTTATATTGGATTCTTGGTAACACCCTTGAGCTCAGGGTTACCAGGTTGGTGGATTTCCAGTCAAATTGGGCTACTAATTTAAAGCCCAGGCTGGTTTTGAAAGTTCAAACAAGCCAAGATATGGATTTGGGCTTGTTTTTTCTTGCCCTAATGTGCCAAGCCTGCCTCTTACAATGCATGTTGGGTAATGTCGTTTTTGTTTTTTTTTTTAACAATTTGCCAATTGGCAGGAGTTCCTTGATTTTGTCTCCCAGTCTCCCAGCACTCTTAAGCATTCTCACATTTTCCGGTGACTTTGCTGAAAATCAGGCAATTTTGGAGCGAAAATCTGTTTGATCTGTTTTACCAATATTTATTGAAATTGTATATGTATTAGAGCCTTATGGGACCCCAATGCCTCCTGGGCCCCCCTCTGTATTTACAGCCCTGGTGCTGGGCAAATCTGTCCTAATTTGCTTTATGGAAAAATTTGAAAAGACATATTTTCATATATGTACTATATATATATATATATACACACACTTATTTCTTAGACTTTTATTTCAATTTACATATTGTGCTATTTTTGGGCTACATTTGAAGTGCCTCTTGGCTAGTTTTGGGCTGGTTTTGTAGCTGGTTTTGTAAATTAGACCTTGCAACCCTGCTTGAGCTGCATGCACTTCTCAATGTAGATTGTGTAGACTTATCCATTTTTAATACGTTTCTGAAATGTATCCAGTCCTTCAGAGTCTGTGGGGACCCTTGGATCATTTTACTGGAACTAAATACCAAGGGGAATTGACTTACTATATACAAGGAACCTACAACTCAATCCAAGGCTTTGCTAATAAGATCAGCTCAGTTCAGGTGGTTCCTGGTTCAAAGATCACTGTGTATGAGAATATCGACTATATAGGGAGGGCGGTTCCCTTGGAGGAGTCTGTAGATTCACAGAATGAATACACAGAATGTGACCATTTCATGTTTATTCTGCTAGTTCTGTTCTGTTAGTTCCCCAATGCCCCCCAATGGTCGGCACATGTGAGAGTAGTAGACACATTGCACCTCTGCTCAATGTGGAACCAATTTCTAATGATTGTGTCACACAGGGAGATTAGTAGCTGCAAATAGGACCCATTGTTTCTGTTCCAGTCAGTTACAAGTTACATCAACTCATCCAATGTGATGTAACCCTGAACCCATAGTTGACCAGAGAATAATTAAATATCAATTAGTTCCTTAATTAATATAATAAATGTTTCCAGATATTATATATTATGTAATCCTTTGTTGGTACACTCTCTTTGTACTCTCTTTGGTGCAGTTGCTATGGTGACCAGGTGTCCTGAGCCTCTTTGCATGAAAAGGTACTGGGAACTTGGATTTACAGCAAAATAACTCCACCAAGTGGGCCCTGAGGAATTAGACCTCAGGAGAATTCCAGCAGGAAAATAAAACACACACTTTGCAGTACGCAAGTACAACTTTATATAAAACATAAAAAAATAAATTGGGATTCTAATTGGGCTCCTGCCCTGGGGACATGTGGGGACCTAACTTTCTCGCTATTAAATATCACTGTGACTGTCTCTCTAACAGAGTCCTTTCAATAACATGGTTCCAATCAACTCCAGAAGGGAATACACAAGACAAAGTTCAGCTCAAATGAAATGTCCCTTCCCAAGAGCTCTTATTCCCCAGGTAGCACTACCTTTCCCAAAGTACATCTCCCTTTGGACACTTAGTAGTCGCTCCCTCATGGCAAGTGCACACACAAGACCTGTCTTCACACAGGGGTCCTACACTTGTGTCCTTGCCAATATCCGCCCTCCCTTGGGTGTCTCACTCACCAGGGTACACTCAGAGGCAGTCACACTGGAGATTACAGACAGCTCTGCAGCAGGGTAAGTCTCAACACTGGTACCTGGCACCATCTGAGTCTCTGTCAGCTTGGCGGGAATGGGCTTTATATGTACATCAGGGGCTGCAGACCTCTCTTCCAGATCTGCACAACACAAAACAATGGCCTGTCTGAACTTTAGGACAGTCTCACACACACTAGGTTCTGCTTTGATGCTGCAGCAGGTGAACTTTTATAAGGTCTCCCTGCCAACCCACCCAGTAGATTTGTCTCCAAACACAGGCTCTTCCTGGATCCTCCTTTTTTTCGCAATAAACAAGCAAGGGTTCTCCCTGCTAGAAATACCCACGTTGTGCCGGTGATTCTTCTCCCTTCCTCCTTTTGTCCCCCAGATGTCCTCTGGGGCTTTCGACCAATTGATCATTCCCCTGATTGTAACTGGGCTTGATGTTTTCACAGGCAGAATAGGGGGATGTTAGTCTTATCCCCTACAGGGGTAGTAATGAAATAAAGTACAGAAAAGAGCAACTAAGCTGATAAAGGGAATGGAAGGGCTCAGTTTTGGGCAAGCATGGCCAAGCTGGCACTGTTAGCTAGGGCATACACAGAAATGGCCACATACCTTACATGTCTTTCCAGCACCCAACTCATCTAGCTATTCAGGTAGAGCAGAACCATAAGGTTGAGTACATATCCAAAGAAAGACACTTGGGTCAGAGGGCCTTTGTGGAGCATGGCCAGAAGATTGCATCCATTATGGAAGATGACATTACCACTACTGGACCTGAATTTTGAAGGTTGCCAAGTTCTGGTGTTACTCCTTTCCCCCAGGCAGCTGTGGGGGGGGGAACTTTACAGCAACTTGCTATTAATAGGAAAAAAAGATACATATTTAGGAAGGCTTTTTTTTCCAGAAAAGGTGGCAACCCTAGCTGTGACTAACCAGTTAACTGAGTGGCATGTAAAAAATGCTGTCATACTGTGTACAAAAATGATACACAGTCTGTGAGGTGCTTACTGGGTTGATTTCCATTGGAACAGAGGCAGTGAGCATGCCCAGTTTGAGGTATTCACAGTCAGAGAGAGAGAAGGAGAAGACAAAAGGGGCGGAGCTTCACTCCAGACAAGGAAGTCACTAAAAGAGCTGCAGTTGAAATGGCTGTAATAGAGAAAAGCAATAAATCTGAATGCAGGAAGAAATGTTTGTTCTTCTATGGGATAGAAAAACAAGTTTTAGTTATTGTTTAAATTTATTGGCACACGTATGCTGGAAGCACAAAAATGGACAAAGATGTGTTCTGAGCACAGACCTTCAAGGGCTCACTCTATACATTTATATCATTTGTTGTGGTTGAGGATAAACAGTGGTAACTATTTTTTGTGCTACTTTAGAAAAAGATCCCTTAGAGCTTAAAACATGTCATGTGATGAAAGTGGTTCTGTGTAGGGATGTCGCGGACTGTTCGCCGGCGAACTTGTTCGCGCGAACATCGGCTGTTCGCGCTCGCCGAATGTTCGCGAACGTCGCGCGACGTTCGCCATTTTGGGTTCGCCTTACCTGGCGCCTTACCTGGCGCTTTTTTTTGACCTCTCACCCCAGACCAGCAGATACATGGCAGCCAATCAGGAAGCTCTCCCTCCTGGACCACCCCCACACCCCCTGGGCCACTCCCCTTCCATATATAAACTGAAGCCCTGCAGCGTTTTTTCATTCTGCCTGTGTGTGCTTGCAAGAGCTAGTGTAGGGAGAGAGCTGTTACTGATTTCACTGATTTCTTTGAGGGACAGTTGATAGTAAGTTTGCTGGCTAGTAATCTACTTGATACTGCTCTGTATTGGAGGGACAGAAGTCTGCAGGGATTTGAGGGACATTTTAGGGTAGCTTTGCTGGCTAGTAATCTACTTGATACTGCTCTGTATTGGAGGGACAGAAGTCTGCAGGGATTTGAGGGACATTTTAGGGTAGCTTTGCTGGCTAGTAATCTACCTTCTACTGCAGTGCTCTGTATGTAGCTGCTGTGGGCACTGATCTCTTCTGATCTCATCTGCTGACTGCTGTAATAACCCAATAGTCCTTGTAAGGACTGCTTTTATTTTCTTTTTTGTTTTTTTACTTTGCTACTATAAGAGCCCAGTGCTATTAGTCTAGCAGTGTTGGGGAGTGGGACTGGTGTGCTACTGTGCTGCTCCTAGTAGTTCAGCAGCACCAACCCGAGAAAAATATTTTTTTTAATATACATATATATTTTTTTTCTTTTACTTATCTTACTGTTCTTTAACGTGTACAGTGCTGTTGCTGTTCTTCATAGTAGTGCACCAATAGTAGTGCACTTGCAGGCATTATTTGCTCAGTGTGTTCTTCATTTTCAAACAACAACCATCTAGCTGTGTGAGCTTGTTCACATTCTGTCTAAATATCAATAATAATACCGTCTCTAGAAACACCACCCGAGTGACGTTTTTCAGGCAGCAATAATATATTCCGTATCCACTGCTGTAGTAGTGTATACGTTAACCTTGTAGGCCTTGTTTGCCCAGTGTGTTCTTCTTCTTCATTTTCAAACAACTCCCATCTAGCTGTGTGAGCTTGTTCACATTCTGTCTAAATATCAATAATAAAACCGTCTCTAGAAACACCACCTGAGTTGTTGTTGTTGTTGTTTTAAAAATAATGCCAGGCAAAGGCAGGCCACCACGCAGAGGCACTAGGGGCCGTGCTGCTATGCTATCCTGTGGCCCTAGGAAATTGCCCAGTTTTAAAAAGGCAATGACCCTGAACTCCCAAAATGCTGAAGAGGTAGTTGACTGGCTTACACAGCTCACCCCATCCTCTACCGTTTCTAACTTTACCACAACATCCTCCTCATCCTCCACTGCTATGGGCACCCCACGTAACACTTCCTCCACCACCGGCGCCCCTTCTTCACTGGAGTCAGAGGAGTTATTTTCACACACATGAGTTTCTTGAACTGAGTGATGCGCAACCATTATTGGCAGAAGAAGATGAAGGAGATGAGGACGTTACACCAGATTTAATTCTGGCAGAGAACACAACAGAGATGGACATAATGAGTGATGACGAGGAGGTCCCCGCTGCTGCTTCCTTCTGTGAGCTGTTAGAAGAAATTGATGCATCTGAGGAGAATGAGGATGAGGAGATTGATGTTTTATGGGTGCCCAGTAGAAGAGAGCAAGAGGAGGATAGTTCAGATGGAGAGACAGAGAGTCAGAGAGGCAGGAGGAGAATAAGACTTAGAAGAAGCAGGGAGGACAGCTCGCAGGGAACAGTAGGGCAACAACATGTATTGGCACCTGTGGTCAGCCGGCCAACGCACCCGCCATTGCCGCCAACGCCGCCGACTTCTACTGTTACCACCAGATTGCCAGCCTCAAAAAGGTCAGCAGTGTGGGATTTTTTTAATGTGTGTGCCTCTGACAAAAGCGTTGTCATTTGCAATGAGTGCAGTCAGAAACTGAGTCTTGGGAAGCCCAACAGCCACATAGGTACAACTTCTATGCAAAGGCACATGAACGGCAAGCACAAAGCACTTTGGGAGCAACACCTCAAAGGCAACAGGCAAACTAAAAGCCACCCTCCTTCTGGTCCAGCATCTTACTGCTCTACCTCTGCTGTCCTTCACCCGTCTGAACCACCCTCCACTCCGCCTTCCACCTTGACCACCAGTTCCCATTCCCAGTCATCTGCCCCCAGCCAAGTTTCTGTGAGGGCCATGTTTGAGCGTAAGAAGCCAATGTCTGCGAGTCACCCCCTTGCCCGGCGTCTGACAGCTGGCTTGTCCGCACTCTTAGCCCGCCAGCTTTTACCATACCAGCTGGTGGACTCTGAGGCCTTATGCAAATTTGTAGCAATTGGGACACCGCAGTGGAAGGTACCCAGCCGCATTTTTTTTCAAAAAAGGGAATACCACACCTGTACCACCATGTGCAGAGCCAAGTCACCGCATCTCTGTCACTTAGTGTTGGGCCAAAGGTCCATATGACTACTGACGCATGGTCCTCCAAGCATGGTCAGGGCAGGTATGTCACCTACACTGCCCACTGGGTGAACTTGGTAATGGCTGGGAAGCAGGGAATGGGTAGCTCAACAACAACAGTGGAGTTGGTGTCACCGCCACGGATTGCACGCGGTTCTGCCACCACCTCTACTCCTCCTTCGCTCTCTACCTCGTCTTCTTCCTCTTCTTCGTCCTCTGCTGCTGGGTCCTCCTCCTCCTCCTCCACACCTGTGCACCCCCAGCTCCCCCTAGGCTATTCGACGTGCCAGGTACGCCGTTGTCACGCTGTCTTGGGGATGACGTGCCTGGAAAGCAAAAACCATACCGGATCTGTACTCCTGTCATCTCTGCAGTCACAGGCCGATCGGTGGCTGACCCCACACCAACTGAAGATCGGAAAAGTGGTGTGTGACAATGGAAGCAATCTGTTGGCAGCACTGAGACTGGGCAATTTAACACATGTGCCCTGCATGGCACATGTTCTGAATTTAATAGTCCAACGTTTTGTCTCGAAGTACCCAGGATTCCAGGACGTTCTCAGGCAGTCCAGGAAGGTGTCGGCCAATTTCAGACGGTCCTACACAGCCATGGCACGCCTTGCTGACATTCAGCAGCGCTACAACATGCCAGTCAGGCGTTTGATTTGCGACAGCCAGACTCGCTGGAATTCAACGCTCCTCATGTTGGAACGTCTGCTGCAACAACAAAGAGCCGTCAATGAATACCTGTTTGAACTGGGTGGTAGGACTGGATCTGCAGAGCTGGGGATTTTTTTCCCCCGTTACTGGGTGCTTATGCGCGATGCCTGCAGGCTCATGCGACCTTTTGAAGAGGTGACAAATATGGTCAGTCGCACCGAAGGCACCATCAGCGACCTAATACCCTTCGCTTTCTTCCTGGAGCGTGCCGTGCGACGAGTGACAGATGAGGCTGTAGACCAGCGTGATGAGGAGCTGGAAGCGCAAGATTTCTGGTCGGAATCACCAGAACGAACCCAGGCACCTGCTGCAACGCAGGGAGAGGTGCCAGAAGTGGAGTCAGAGGAGGAAGGTGGCTTTGTGGAGGAGGAGGACCAACAGGAGCAGGCTTCCCAGGGGGCTAGTGGTGACCTTTTGGGGACCCCTGGTCTTGTACGTGGCTGGGGGGAGGAGACCGTGGATGATGCAGTCCTTGATAACGAGGAAGCGGAGATGGATACCTCTGCATCCAACCTTGTGAGAATGGGGTCTTTCATGCTGGCATGCCTGTTGAAGGACCCCCGTATCAAGAGGCTTAAGGAGAAGGACCTGTACTGGGTCGCGACTCTACTAGACCCTCGGTACAAGCATAAAGTGGCAGAAATGTTACCAACGTACCAAAAGTCCGAAAAGATGCGGCATTTACAAACCAGCCTGCAAAACATGTTGTACAATGCTTTTAAGGGTGATGTCACTTCAGGAACTCATCAACATTCCAGGGGCAGAGGTGCCAGTAATCCTGCCACGAGCACACCTGCAAGGACAAAGCACTTTGGCCGGTCTGTAACGTCAGACATGCAAATGTTTTTCAGTCCAAGGCAGCGGCAGAACCGTTCGGGATCCACCCTCAAAGAACGCCTCGACCGGCAGGTAGCGGACTACCTGGCATTAACTGCAGATATCGACACTCTGAGGAGCGATGAACCCCTGGACTACTGGGTGCGCAGGCTTGATCTGTGGCCAGAGCTGTCACAATTTGCCATGAACCTCTTGTCTTGCCCCGCCTCAAGTGTCCTCTCAGAAAGGACCTTCAGTGCAGCAGGAGGGATTGTAACTGAGAAGAGAACTCACCTAGGTCACAAAAGTGTGGATTACCTGACCTTTATTAAAATGAATGAGGGGTGGATCTCGGAGGGTTACTGCACGCCGGAAGACTTGTGCTGAGTTTCTGATTCTGACTCCCCATGCAGCTGTCCTTCTCTGCACGCCTCATGACTCCACATACAGCTGTCCTTTAGCGTCCTCCTCCCTCCACCACCGTTACAAACTAGGGTGCAAACCCTACTGGTTTAATTTGAATCCAGGTAAATCCTGAGTTTTTCTGGCCTCTGTGCTTCAGTGGCTGTGACAAAAAAATGAATATTTTCAGCATTTATATGGCATATTTTTTCTGGCCTCTGTGCTTCAGTGGCTGCGACCAAAAAAAACAGAATATTTTCAGCATTTATATGGCATATTTTTTCTGGCCTCTGTGCTTCAGTGGCTGTGACAAAAAAATGAATATTTTCAGCATTTATATGGCATATTTTTTCTGGCCTCTGTGCTTCAGTGGCTGCGACCAAAAAAATGAATATTTTCAGCATTTATATGGCATATTTTTTCTGGCCTCTGTGCTTCAGTGGCTGCGACCAAAAAAAATGAATATTTTCAGCATTTATATGGCATATTGTTTCTGGCCTCTGTGCTTCAGTGTCTGCGACAAAAAAAATTTAAATTGTTAGCATTTATATGGCATATTTTTCCTGGCCTCTGTGCTGCAGTGGCTGCGACCAAAAATAATTAATATTGTTTGCATTTATGTGGCATATTTTTTCTGGCCTCTGTGCTGCAGTGGCTGCGACAAAAAAAACAGAATATTTTCAGCATTTATATGGCATATTTTTTCTGGCCTCTGTGCTTCAGTGGCTGCGACAAAAAAAATTTAATATTTTCAGCATTTATATGGCATATTTTTTCTGGCCTCTGTGCTTCAGTGGCTGCGACAAAAAAAACAGAATATTTTCAGCATTTATATGGCATATTTTTTATGGCCTCTGTGCTTCAGTGGCTGCGACCAAAAAAATTGAATATTTTCAGCATTTATATGGCATATTTTTTCTGGCCTCTGTGCTTCAGTGTCTGCGACAAAAAAAATTAATATTGTTAGCATTTATATGGCATATTTTTCCTGGCCTCTGTGCTGCAGTGGCTGTGACAAAAAAAAATTAATATTGTTTGCATTTATATGGCATATTTTTTCTGGCCTCTGTGCTGCAGTGGCTGCGACAAAAAAAAATTAATATTTTCAGCATTTATATGGCATATTTTTTCTGGCCTCTGTGCTTCAGTGGGTGCGACAAAAAAAAGATAATTTTTCAGGAAAGTACACATGCCTAATTTTTCAGGGTTCTGCAACAGTGGCAAAATCGCATCTTTTATGGTCACCGCAGGTGATCAATAAAGTAGACCAAAACTGGGCCCACACTGCAGAATCAGTGTTTTTTGGGTCGCTTCACTGTACATTGAATTACCTCTGCCTGACCGTGCACGTGCGCACAAGCACGGTGACTGCTAAACACACCACTACAGAAATATTGCCACCAACAGGACGAACATCCTGGAGGTGACAAGCAACTAGTAATTAACAACTATTATTTGCTCACTTGACGGTATCATTCATTAAAGCTCTTTGCGTCTTTTTGCGTTGCAGTAAGCGCCGCGTTTTGTCTTTGCGTGTGAACAGGCTGTAACCTTTACACGACTTGATTGGCATGTAGACACCGGACGTTTTAAAGCATTTTATTACACAGGTTTAGAAATGTAGTGTGATTTCTGCCCTTTACAGCACAAAACGCAGCGCTGTGTCAACAATGGATTTTTTAGAAACATTTTTGCCCTTGATCCCCCTCTGGCATGCCACTGTCCAGGTCGTTGCACCCTTTAAACAACTTTAAAATCATTTTTCTGGCCAGAAATGTCTTTTCTAGCTTTTAAAATTCGCCTTCCCATTGAAGTCTATGGGGTTCGCGACGTTCGCGAACCGTTCGCATTTTTGACGCAAGTTCGCAAATATGTTCGCGAACTTTTTTCCCGACGTTCGCTACATCCCTAGTTCTGTGCTGTATCCGTGGCTTCCTCTCATTGGCTTCAATAGTAATTTGGTTTAAGCAATTACACCTGAGGGTACACTGGGGTGGAGAGTTGAATTACTAACCCCACACAGCACAGTCACCTTCACTGATTTATTTTAAATGCCTTAGATTTTATTTTATATCATAATTGTCTTTGTTTGATGGGGTGCATTATCTCTAAATCTGTTTTTGGGAGAATGGGAGAGGCATATTTTTTAAATGAGGAATGTAACTTTGTCATATATTAAGTTGGCTCAGGTACATAGATGATATCATGCTCATTTGGCAAGGATTGGAATTTTTATAAAAGGAATTTGTGGCCAAGTTGAATGAGAAGAAGTTTAATTTACATCTGACCATGAACTTAGATGCTAAAAGATTAGAATTTTTGGACATTTCCATGAATGTCGATGAGCAAGATTTAATCTCAATCAATTTATTTTGTAAGGTTACAGCAAGTAATAGTTTGCTTCGTGCCTCTTCCATGCACCCCTCTAATTGCATTAGGGATATTCCTAGGGGGCAATACCTTAGGCTAAGTAGGATTTGTTCATCTGATGATGAGTTTAAGAGACAGGCTTATTATCTTTATAAGAGGTTTAGAATGCATTTCTATAAAACTCAACTTTTACATAGGGCCTATCAATGGGCTCTATCTGAGACAAGCGAGTCATTGTTATATACATCCAATAAAGACTCTCAAACTTTGGAGGGTAACAATAGTGAGAACTGTAACTGTTTTATGCTCTCCTTTAATGCTAATAATACAAATATATGGACTATTATTAGCAAACATTGGGCTATTTTAGCTAATGATCATGTGGTAGGACAATTGGTGAACTCCAAGCCATCATTTACCTACAGGAGGAATCAGAGTATTAAAGGTTTACTAGTCCAAAGACACTTTAAGTGAAAAATGGATATTGGGTGTTGTAAGAATTCAGGCAAATTTAAATGTGGCAATTGTGAGCAATGTAATTGGATAAAACAATGTAAAACTTTTGGTAATAATTTGATTCAATTTGATATGTTGAACTACTTTAATTGCACAACAACTTTTGTTATTTATCTTTTTATCAACTTTTGTTATTTTATCTGTTTATATGAAGGCAAAACAAAAAGGACATTGAAAAGAAGAATTTAACATTTACTGGATATACAAAATTGTAATATGATGTTAAATATTGCAAAACATAAATATTGCTCACATGATGGTATTGTGTCTGGCTCCCATTTCCAATGTGTAGGTAGAATACATGGAGACCTGAGAGGGGGAGATCTAGAGAATAAAATTGTTACAACCTGAAATTACCTGGATCTTTAGGTTAAACACCTACAAAAATGAATTTGGACTTAACGGACATTTGAATTTTCACTGCCTGAAGAGCGATTGTCGATGTGAGTTTCCCTTCAAGTAAATGTCATTTTCTCTTGAGAAAGCTACGCTAGTAGTGAAACAGTCATTGAGGTGCGGCAATTGCAGGTTTGGAAAGGGCCCCCCTTTTTCTTCACCTTCATCCCAGGAGTGATCCAGGATTTCTAAATGGACCACCCCTAGGCCAGTGGCTTCTAGAACCCACCACTCCTCGCACGCACGTACGCACGCAAGCCCCACCTTCAGTGCCAGTTTTCGATGGAGCACTGGAGTTTACACGCACAGCAGAGTTAGAGGACTGCACATCGCCAGTGCTCCTGGAAAAACTAGATTATGGCTGGGTGGCACGCTGTCCCTAAAATGATGCCACCCTAGGCCTGGGCCTTTGTGGCCTCACCACAAATCCGGGCCTGAACACTATACTGTTTCACTTCATTGGGTGTGACATGGACGGATACAGTGGTTGTACACTATGGACAATTAAACAATAAGTACCAACATCGTTATAATACACGTATATGGGAATTCTGAATTTGCAATTGGATCCACTATTTGTTTTTGAACACAACTTAAATTAGTCGCAGAGTTTACTAATTGTACTATAAGTACAACATAACATGGTCATATCCTTACAAATCGACTGTTGTTAATATTGTTTAATTTTGACTGAACTGGAATTCATAAGTCTTTATATAACGCATATACGGGATTAATGGTTAAATACAAGGAACTGCCGCATATAGATCCATATTAACCTGTTATTACACCTGCACTTTGCTGTTCACATCAGGTTAACCCTCTGTTGTGGGACTGTAGGTGAAGTTACCTTATCTGTGGAACTATAACAATATACCTTTATAGTAAATACAACTGTGATTGGTGATTCTTTGAAATTATGAACATGTCATGACCGGCACCCTAAATTCAAAACAAGTGCTAGACTCCCTGGTCTCGGCTCTGCTTCTGCCTGTAGCAACTGCTTTTCACTTCGGGAGGAGCCCTCCACTAATTGGATGCCGCCAGGTCTTAATAAGAGAGGCGCTAAGCAAGAATTCTGGATGAGCAAAGGGGCACGGTCGTTATAAAGTCTTTGGATGGAGGGCATAGTTCTTGGAATAGACAAAAGCATAGTCAGACAGGCCGGTGTGGGCAGCGTTCAAAGATAGTCAGGCAGGCAGGGTCAATACCGGTAGAATCAGAATAGTCAGGCAGGCAAGGGTCAAAACAGGAATCAAACAAGACTAGAATTGCACTCAGATACTAAGAAGTTAGACCTAACAACGGGCAAAGAGTTTGTGCACAGAGCCCCTTTAAATATTCAGATTTCTCGCCATTGCTGCCACGCGCACCATAACAGAACCGGCAATCAAACTAAGAGGATAACTGCGGCAGCCTTCCCCTCCAGCCCACTAGACCACCAGGTTGAGTCTTCATAGAACATTTAAGATATACATACATTGTAAAGCACAAAACACTTTGATAACTCTCGACTGGTACTTGTGCAATGTTTATATTTAATATGGGGCCCCTTTATAAAAACCTGTAGTGCCTTAAGTTTTATGGGTTAGGTTTTCTTTTAATTCTGAAGGCAGTATGTGAAATGCTTTACAAGTCCCCTTCTGCCAACATCTCCCACACCAGCAGCCTAAAAGGGACATCCGCTGCCTAAAGGAGGAAAAACTGTTTCTCTAGCACAGACAGAGCTGGAGAACAAATGGGGCCTACATCCTCGATAGAAGCCGGGGACTTGAGTAGTAGAAGTAACTGGGACCAAGCTGGGGCCTGAACTGCAGGGCAGACTGCAGGTCTATAATCACTAGGGACGCACCGAATCCACTATTTTGGATTTGGCCGAACCCCCGAATCCTTCACAAAAGATTCGGCCGATTACCGAATCTGAAAACTAATTTGCATATGCAAATTAGGGGTGGGAAGGGGAAAACATTTGTTACTTCCTTGTTTTCTGACAAGAAAAAGTCACCTAATTCACATGCATATGCAAATTATGATTTGGATTCGGTTCGGCTGGGCAGAAGGATTCTGCCGAATCCGAATCCTGCTGAAAAAGTCTGAATCCTGGCCGAATCCCGAACCGAATCCTGGATTCAGTGCATCCCTAATAATCATCAGACACTCCTTCGGTATAGCAATCATGCATATCTTGCAATAAAGGATGGCTTATTGCACACACTACGAGATCTCAGCCTACTTCGGGAGCCGGATCTTCTGACCGCAGTCTCGTCTGGGGCCAATGGCAGGAGGAGAAGCTCTCGGAAATGGTGTACGAGGATGCAGAAGCAAGTAAAGTGAGCAGGAGTCCATGCTAGGCTAAGAACTAACCTCAGCCGACCCGCTCTCCCATCCATACTACTATCTAACGTCTGCTCCATAGGAAATAAAATGGACTATATTCGACTCCAGTGAACTACCCAGCATGAATTCAGAGACTGCTGCATGGAGATGTGGCTCAGAAAGAGTCCCAGATGCCACCATTCAGCTGGATGGGCTAGTCGCTGCTCTGAGTGGTAAGAATCACGTGGTGGTCTGTGTGTTTACATCAACACGAAATGGTGCAGGAACTCTGTGCTTGTGTCCAGCCACTGCTCATCACTGGTGGAGTTTGTTGTTGTGAAGTGCAGACCCTTTTATTTACCCCGGGAGATTGCCTCCATTCATGTATGTATGTATGCTAAGCGTGCATACACTCAGAGAATACACCGCTTCTTTCAGGAGAATGGCAACACACGGTGCATGTGGCAGGGCATCCAGGCTATCACAAACTACAGGTCAGCACCATCTTCCTGTGACAGTGACGCCTCCGTTGCAGATGCTCTGAACGACTTCTATGCACAGTTTGAAGCACAGAACAACACAGGAATGAGGAAGACCATGACTCTGCCTAATGAGTAAACCCATGGAAGGCTACAGGACCAGACAATAGCCCTGGAATAGTTCTAAGAGAATGTGCAGATCAGCTGGCAGATGGCCAAGAAAGCCCAACAGCGCCTCTACTACCTGCACAAGCTGAGGAAATCCCATCTCCCACCCTCCATACTCAAAACCTTCTACAGAGGGACTATCAAGAGCATCCTGAGCAGCTCTATCACTATCTGGGCTGGGAACTGCACTATCATGGATCACTAGACTTTACAGAGTATAGTGAAGACAGCAGAGAAGATCATAGGTGTCTTTCTTCCTTCCATCATGGAAATTTACACCACTGGCTTTGTGGATAATCCAACACACACTCACTGTTCATACTCCTGCCATCTGGAAAAAGGTACGGAAGCATTAGGGCCCTCACTACCAGACTGTGTAACAGTTTCTTCCCCCAAGCCATAAGGCTCCTGAATACTCAGGGACCGGACAGATCTCTCTCACACTCACACTTCATCTGACCTTACTATATAGCACAACGTTACACACCACTGTACTCCATTGTATAAATAAATAGCCATTGGATACAATTGTTCTCTATGAGCACATTTGTACTTTATCATGTTCTTTATCATGTTCTTTATCATGTTCTACAATGATACACCCATCATGTCTGACGTTTAGCATTATTTACTTAACATATTACATCTGCTGAGTGTGCATTGTATTGTCCTGTCCCTGCACTGTGCTGTCCTGATTTGCAGGAGTTCTATATTTTTGCACTTGCACTTTTTGTCTGTTGTCTGGTACATCTATGTTGTGTGTAGCACCAGGGTCCTAGAGGAACATTGTTTCGTTTCACTGTGTACTGTACAAATGTATATGGATGAAATGATATCAACTCACTCTTGACTTAAATGTATTTAATTCAGAAAGTGAACATTTGAGAGGCAGTGTAGCAAAAGCTTCAGCTAAGTCCAGGTTGAATTTACCCTCCCCCATAGCCCAAGTTCCTCCTTACTACATCATATAAATGTAATTCTCGTGAAATTATCTGCCCCATAAAGCCATGCTGATTTCTACTTATAACTCCACTCTCTAGAACTTCATATAGTAATGTTATCTTATCAGACTATAATATTTATATCTAATATATACTGTAGGCAGTTTCCTATCCATGAACAAACAGCATTGTGAAACCCAATATATTTTAACAGTTCAGCAACACACTATAAAAAGCTCTGGGAAAGACCCGTTGAATCTGCTTCCCCTCATACTGACAGTTCCTATTTATTACACTAAAAAAAAGCAAATGGATTCTTGTGAAATGTTCTGCCCCATAAAGCCATGCCAACTCATAACACTATTTTCCAGAACATAATCTTGTGTGTAATAACAAACTCTTAAATAACTTGCCCCTCACACATCAGACTGACAGGCCTATAATTGCCAGACTGGGTTCGTTATCTCTTTTTAAATATTGGAAAGGTATTGGGGTACCATACAAGATGAAAGCAACTCTGGGAAAATCAGAAATACAGGCCTGGCTAAAACTGAACTAAGTTTTCTCACTATTTGAGGGTGTATTCCACCTGGCCCTGATGCTTTGTTCACAATAATTTTCCTTAAAGATTTATGTATATTATACAGTTTGTGAATGTTCAGCAACCAGATCTTTAGTGAAAATGTATTTTGCACCATGACCCCCTTTTTAAGCCTGTATCCTCCATACAATAGATTGTACAGCATATGCCTCAGGTGCCCAAAGCCTTTGGAGGGTTTCTCCGCACTGAGACAGATCTTCATGGATCCGATTAGTGATGTGCGGGACAACCCAATACTTGCAGGACTCATGGATCTGATTAGTGATGTGCGGGACAACCCAATACTTGCAGGACTCATGGATCGAGCAGGTTCAGGCCGACCTCGCACTCTTCTTTGCAGGTGGCAGGTAGGTCTGGGTTGAGCTTTTCTCCTGCTCGCCTCACCTTCCAATTTCCAGGTTCTTCTTTTATAAATGCTGCTCCTGCTCACCCCACCCCTTTTGTGACATCAGCGGGGCAGGTCGGTGCGGGTCTATAAAAGGGATCTGGAAGTCGGATGCGGGAGGCATTGGGCTAAGGGAGCGCGGGTTAGAGTTGGGTGTGGGAACATCAGCAATGGCTTATTTATGTTTGGTGCTACCCTGGGACTGGGCCTGTGAGCCCCCGCATGTGTATGATGTCATGTGAATATGTCATCAATGTGTCGCTACAGGCTCCTCCTATATGTCACCTCTGCTGATGGATTTGATGGGGGGCTTTGGGAATTATTTTCCCATATACTGTAGGTATCCAATGTCAGTCCCCTTAAAGCTGCCACCGAGTGCCCATTATGGTCCATCAGCTCATGTTACACTCACAATCTCAAGCAAAACCCCTGGGAGATGTAGACTTTTTGTCTGTTTTGGGAATTTGATGCAAACACCTTGTTCCCACCCTCTTGCAGGGATTTGATTTCAGACAACATAACGGCCCAAATGGGTCACTGGGAAATGACAGAAGTGCAGACCGACAGCAAATGACTTTCCTCCAATTGCAGTTACACAACACAGTCCAGCACTGCAGTGTCACATTCTCAGCTTAACCCCTCATGCCCCACATTGGGCACCAAAATACAACCCTCTTTAGGCATAAGTACCGTCAGGCAGAGCCATTGATGTAACTACCTATACAGCAGACCCCACGGCCATTGGGAGGCCTGGGCAATAGGGGGGCCTGGACTGTGGGGTCTGCTGCATCATAGTTCCCCTCCCCCTCCCATCTTTTCCATGTAAAATAGAGTTGCAGTGACGGCCCAGGAGGTGCATCGTGATTGGGTAGGGAGGGGGCCAGGGGCGGAGGGTTGTTTCATCTGGGCCCCCTCAGTAGATTTTTTGACTGGGAAGTTGGGCTGCCAAGTTACACCACTGGGCAAAACACTGTTATATTAAGACCCTCTTTCTAGGCTGGACCCTTGCTAGATAGTAGAGGAAAGGTTTTAGCAAGCTGAACTGTAACTCTCAACAAAGTACTTTATGGAAAGATGATGTGCCAGTGATATTTAACCAGGAGGTTTACTGAACCAGAGCAAAGGTACAAGTACAACAATTTGTGAGGGGGGGGTGAAAATTAGTGGTAGAGGTATGGGATCCATCATCCAGAAAGTTCTGAATTACAAGTTGCCATCTCCCATAGACCCAACTTTAATCAAATATTTTACATTCTGTATAACAGGTCCCATAACTGTACAGGGAAAGCTAAACAGTGGCTGATGCTCCATGTGAAGGATTAGTCTCACCCCCGGGAAGAGGACACTTCATTTGCAGTCCTGGTGGGCACCAGATGGACCTGATTTCTTTTTATTACAGTTTTATTTTTTATTGGTTTTATTACCATTGAACTTGTTGAACTTCAGTTTTACAGTTACAGTTTACTTTTCATTTATTTTCTGTGTTACTGGTATTTTGCTTTATTTGTGTATTTTCATTGATGTTATTGAATTTTTCGTTTTGTGCTGCATTCTTACTTTTCTTACTTGTTTGTTTCTTGTGTTTATTGAATGTTCAGTTCTACATTGCCATTTATTACTTTATCACAGTGTTGTTAGTGATCGGGTATTCTGAACCTAAAACACTCTTATTGCATTTTTAGTTTATTTTTGCATATTTAGTTTTGTGCTGCATTTCACTACTGTTTCTTACTTGTTGATTGTTCTTGTATTGAATTTTCTTTGTATACTTATTACTACATATTATTATATTTCTCAGTGTGATTCATGATCATCAAATCACACAGTGTAATCCCTGTTTCTTGTTTTATTACATCTTCACAAATTATCACAAATTATTGCATATTCAAGTTTGTGCTGCATTTCATCACTGATTCTTACTTGTTCTTGTTCTTGACGGGTGCAGCGTTGATTCTGCACCTCTCCCTTCTGCCCCCACCACATACCTCCTACCCCAAATAATACATACACACCACTGGTTTGGAAAGAGATGGCCGCAGTTGTTTATTTTAACACAGTAATTAGAATAATTTACATTTTAACCTTTTTACAACTGTTTGTATAACAATCCTTTAAGCTTTATCATATTATTCCCCTACCCAGGGGGGAGAGGGGAATGGGGGTAGGTGGCTCTACCCCAACTGCCAAGATAGGTTCCTGTTCCATTTCTCCCAAGCCCTAACTGGGCTGCCTACATTCCCATAAGGACCCAGGCCTAC
Organism: Xenopus petersii; assembly: GCA_038501925.1. Taxonomy (NCBI): domain Eukaryota; kingdom Metazoa; phylum Chordata; class Amphibia; order Anura; family Pipidae; genus Xenopus; species Xenopus petersii. Next base: position 1,167,228 of record CM076684.1, on the reverse strand, counting down.
CAGGCTACTTCCACTCACTATGAATATCCCCTTTTAACTTCCCCTGGGGTCCTTGGAAAGGTACCCTCCACCACTGGCGTGGCCGCTTGAAACCTTAAGCGCGACACGACCCCCCAACTAAGTAATCTAGGGCTTGTTCAATGCCCTCCATAATTGCTAATGTAAAAAAGGACATGCCTAAAACTGACAAGTGCAATCCGTCCTTTCTATAATACTCCGGCATCTTATCGTTCAGGTCTGTGTGCCGCACCACAATTCCCCTGAACTTTCTCACAAAAGAGGCCATCAACTTGTTCACTTTTCCCCTGCTCCTAGCCATTTTTTCCCCATCCCTGGCATACCTCCAAACCAAACACGGGACCATCTCAGACCAAACCAGTATTACATTTTATGTCAGTTGGTGGTGCAGCAGTAGCAGCAGTAGCCTCTCCAGACCCCGGGTAGTCCTCCAAACCAATATATCAGTCTTGTTAAAGGACATCGTAAGCTCACCAACTCGCCCACCCAAAATGCTCCAAAAAAGGCCATCCCAAAAGCCCCAATGAGCTGCATCTGCCGGACCTTCTGTGGCTGAAGGAGGAATGGCATCTGTGGGACATTTTTCCCCAACTGGGAGAGTAGTCCCTAGTAATCCATCTGCACCTTGACCCTTCGATCCTATCTCGGACCCCACTAGAATCACTGGAACCGTTCCTGCAAGACATGGAAGAGCGAGAGCGTTCCCTCCTCTCCCCACCACCCTGTTCCCTGGGGGGGGGTGTCTGGGCCCAGTGGCCCTGTCCCTGCCCACCCTGGCCCCCCGTTGGGCCATGTTGCTCCTCTGTGACCTCCCCCGAGTGTGGGACCCACTCCTAGAACTAGATGACCACCGCCAATCTCGCCCCCGACCACCTGCTCCTGGACCTGCTGTGTCGTCCTCTGTTCCATTTGTCCTCTGGTCTCATCATCTCGACCTTATTGCCGTGCTCCCCACTCCCCTCCCGAGTGGTGGCGCCCGATAGTGGCATGGTGCGATTTGTCCTGGCCTGAGCCGTGCTTGAGGTACCTGGCCCCGCCTTCCGGGCCGCCGCATTTTCCTGGTCAGGCAAGTGTGTCCTGGCTGTTAGACCGCTGCCCTGTCCCCGAGTGGGATGACCCTGGGCGCCCCTGCCGCCGGCCGCTTGCCCGTGGATAGGAGGCCCCTACCCGTACTGTACCCGGGGGAACTGGTGAGTTTGGTGGCCCTTTGCCCCCTTTCTGCTGCCTGACTGCGGGCCCAGGGGCGGTGATGGACCTATATCCCCCTACCCCCTGTGGGCTATCAATCCCAAGTCCCATGGACTGCTGTTCCGGGGCACCCCTGAGACCTTCCGGCCCCAGGTGAACAGGGCCCATGTCTGCTGGCCTCATCCGTGGCATTAAGGGATCCAGGGAGGATGGGGCTTCTGGCCCCCTGAACCCCTGGTGGGCTATAGCTACTGGGCCTTCCCCAAGACCTGTGAGGGCCAGATAGCGCCCGGCTCTTCCCACCTGCCCCTCCGGTGTTTTTGTGGGATGCTGAAGGAAGGGAGGGACTGGTGCCACCTCTATTTCCCCTTATAGTCACACTCCTGGGACCCCCCGAAGAGGCCTCACTCCTTCCTCTGCCGCCTTGACCTGACACGGTGCTCCTCTCCTGCTCTCCGAGACGTCCGGCTGGACTGATGACATCCGCGGCGATCCTGGGCTGAGCCTCTGCGGTGGACGGGTCCTCCTCATTGGGTGCCTCCTCTCCGTCTGTCCTCCGACGCCATTAAGAAGATCCCGGAGCTGGTCCTGGAGCCATGAAGATCCACGTCGCCTCGCCGCTTCCCTGAACTCGGTCACCATGCGGTCCAAACTCCTCCATGCTGTGAGCTGCAATGATGTGTCCTGCTTCCTCCACATCCCGGCGCCGAATGGTGAGTATCACCGCTGCTCCTGCCCTGCTCACTTGCCCGGGAACTGCCAACCAATCAGAGCCCTGTAAAGACAAAAGCGGGTGGGACAGTTGCTCTCCTAGCATGGGGTCCCATTGTTGTGTTTTTTGAATTTCTTTTCATTTCTTGTGCTACCTTTATTTCACAGTTTGGTTAGTGATCAGGAATTCTGAAAGTAAATCACACAGTGTAATCTGTAATCTGTTTTCTTTTTTATTTTATTGGTTCTATTGTATTTTTACTGATTTATTGCATATTCAGGTTTTCATTACTGGTTCTGCGTTGCTCTTTATTTTTTTATTGCTTGAGTTACAATTGCTGTTTTAGAAATTGTTTTGCCCATAAAATTGTTATTGGTTAGTGTTTAGTTAACTGACCAGCTATTCAAATCACATTGTATAATCACTTACATTGATATTAGGCTGGAGTTGTTGAGTTGTGTTTGATTTGGTGTTGATTGTCTTGGCAGGAGCATAGGGCTAATTTACTTTCAGTTCATCAAGGGTGCAGGGAGTTCAAGGGATTTGGCTCATACTGTAAGTTTTGTATAAATGTTCTGCCTTTGCAAGTGCTGCAGTAGTTTTACTATTAGTAATCTTTCTTTTTCTGGCTACAGGTCATATTGTGAAATCACTTGATTTGTTTTCTTCATTTGTCCTTCTGGTTGTGAGCTTTTTGGACTAGGGTATATATAGAGTGTGTATATATTTTGTTGGCAGCATGGCCAAATATTTTATTCAGTTGAAGAGGCTTCTGCTTTGTGCATGACATGTAGCTCAGAGGAGTTTAGCAACTCCAATTCTGAGTATGTACCACTTATATGTGGATAACTTTTACACAATCATCCCCTTATTCAGAACCCTTTATTGTTTAGACACCCCAGCCTGTGGCAGCATAATTTATAACTGAAAAGGATTGGCCAGGGATTTTGTAAACCAAAAATTGAGTCATGGAGAAATTTATGCCCTCAGACATGATGAGCTCCTTGCCATCAAAAATTGTGACGCAAAAAATGTATTCATGCTGATGAAAATCCACGACATGTCAGTATTTGCAGAACAGAGAGCTGGTAGGCCCCCTAAAAATAAACCTCTCTGTAACAAGGAATACAGTAAGTACATGTGTTGATAGAACTGAACAAATCCAACATTGTTACAATGCCACCCAGAAAACAAAGGTCTGGTACAAGAAAATTGGTATATATTTGTACTCAGGGCAATAATAGAATTTTTAGTTTAGTTTGGTATTTTCTTTCCCTGCTGCACTGAGAGGTGTAGTTATTTGAGGTGTAGGTGAAGGACAAGGGCACCTAAAAATGTGTGATACATGATGACTCCATGAGATAATTTCATCTTTCCTGCTTGTGATTTCATCTCTCTGATGCCACAAAAAATTTCTACTGATACCTCATAAGCTCCCCTTTCAGTGCAGTTGCAAAGTCTGTATTTCTGGGCCAAAGTTTTTAGGTCCCCCTAGAATTTTTATCAGTAAGGGCTTCAGTCTTCTTTGTAAAGTGATCTTGGCACATGGGGATATTTTGTATTTGAAACATTTAGTCTAGATTTAGGTTTTAGGATCAGCTTCCTTTATATAATACCTTCTCTAAAAACTCGATAGCTCAGCTTTTAATGATATTTTTATTTCTGGGAGATATATATTTTGTTCTTAGTATAGGCATTCAGCTTTTTGTAGAATTGAGGTTGGCACAGCTATGGTTTCTGTGTGCTCATGCCACAAACTGAATATTTATGCTACGTTGGTCTGGCCTACTGAGGTGGGTTGATTTGGGTTGACAGTGACTATTTGGTGGCAAGATATTTTTTTCCATAAATGTGCAGATTTTCAATTTAGTGTTCTAACAGTACCCTCCCCAAAAAAACAAAGAAAAAGCAGCACTTCCCAAGGAAATGAATACAAATAAAACATAAGGGTCCAAAGAAGCTCAGCTAAACTGATAAAAGTAGACTATTCAGTAAGTTTTTATTACTTGTCTTTGGGGAATTGGAGAGAAATATAATGTTGTTTTTTTCTCCTGTTTCCTTAAGAAATGTGCATTTCTGTAAAGAATAGCCTCCAGAATTTTGCATATACAAAGGTAAGGACAGCCCTTCTATAAAGCTGAAGATGTGTCTGTTCAGTACAATTTGTGGGGTATTTCATAGGTAAAAGGGGCAAATCTGCAAGGTGTGATCTTAGAGAACAGCCTCAAATGTGCCTATTACCCCAGTTGTTGAATGTTTGGTGGCCTCATCTTTAGGTGCACCAATATATGTGTGACATCTTTTTGCTCAGGAGAAGTTGAAGTCAGACCTTTAGTGGGTTGTTTAGTTGTCAAGGCAATTTTGGGGAGAAATCAAATTGTAGAACCCTTTTCTCTTTTTTTCTGGCCAAACTGCAAAATTCTACAAAAACTGCATCCACAATTCTGCATGTAGGAAAGCAAGGATAGCGCGGCTGAATAGATGCAGGTGGGCACTTCCAAGGAATATACAGTTTGTGGGGGGATTTCACAGGTAAGGGGGTGTTTAGACTGAAAAATTGCAAACTTGCTGAAATTGCTCTTGTGTATTGTCCCTGTTTTGGGGTGTTTGGAGGCTGTGTCTTTAGGTTCACCCATACATGTGGACTGTCATTTTGTTCAGGACCAGTTGCAGATTGATATTTAGCAGGTTATTTTTAGTTTTCATGGCAATTTTGGGGAGAAAACAAACTTTTTACTTTTTTTTTTCTTTATTTCAGGCCAAACACAAACTGCTACAGAGAGATAAATCCACAGATCTGCACGTAGGTGGGGCACTTTCAAAGAATATATAGTTTGTGGGGGTATTTCACAGGTATGGGGTGATTAGACTGAAGAACTGCATAATGTGCACTTATATTGCAGCCCCAACTTTTCAGCTAAAATTCCCCTTCTGTATTGCCCCTGTTTTGGGGTATTTGGAGGCTCAAATTTTATTTGAGTATTTTCACAAATTTCCTTCTGACTTTGGTGGTGTTTTATAAATAAAAAATTAATTCTTATGGGGTTATTTAATTTCTATCATAGATATGCCATGTTAACCTAGAGATGCCCTTATCTGTTGTCGTCCAATGTTTTAAGATGCTGTACCATGGCAGCCATTTAAAGAATGCAGAAAATGTAAAGTTTGGTGATACCTTTTATTGGCTAACTGAATGAGTAACAATTGTAAGCTTTTGGAGCACACAGACCCCTTCAGCTGGTCATAGACGTAAAGATCTGATTGTACAAATCATCGTGCGATCAGACTTCCTCATCTCCTGCCACTGACCATCAGATGAAATAAAGTAGTAAAAGAAGAGATGAGCCGATGTTCTGCCCCTGACAGCAATCGTATGATAGTTATGTCCGACCAAAATCATACGATCGGCAATACACGCAGAGATATTACCCGCAGCCAACAGAAATCTTTCAACCTGTCCGATTGACCAAACGACTGATCTCCGCCGAATGAAAAATTTGGGACTCTCCACACAGTCTGAAAATCGTACAAATTCCCGATTTGTATGATCAGATCTTTGCGTCTATGGCCAGCTTTACTCAGGCAAAATACAAATGAAAGCTGGAAAGGCACATTATATATACTGTTAGGTCACTGAAAAAGGGTTTATGGGCAATAAATGATAAAGTTACAGACGGACAGAGATAACTTGTAGAGATAATAAAAGTAATTAGGGTGGGTTGTAAATAGTCCAGGGGTCTGGATTCAGTCAGGTCACATAGTTTGAACTAGGGATGCACCGAATCCACTATTTTGGATTCATCCAAACCCCCAAATCCTTTGCAAAAGATTTGGCCGAACACTGAACCGAATCCGAATCCTAATTTGCATATGCAAATTAGGAATGGGAAGGAAAAAACAGTTTTTACTTCCTTGTTTTGTGACAAAAAATAATGAGATTTCCCTCCCCGCCCCTAATTTCCATATGCAAATTAGAATTCAGATTCGGTTTGGCCAGGCAGAAGGATTCGGCCGAATCGGAATCCTGCTGGAAAAGGCTGAATCCCGAACCGAATCCAGGATTCAGTGCATCCCTAGTTTAACTGAATAGGGTAAGGTTAACACAACAGTGAAAATTAGGAATTGTACAAGAAAAAGGTGAAGATACAGGTAAGGGTTCCACTGAGTGGCATAACATATGGAACGTATTCACTTTACACGTCCATACCAGATTGTAACAAATAAACTACAAATAGGGATTGTGACCTGTAAAGATAAGACAATATTTCAGCCCAGATATTGATAAACCCTCCAGGTTGAGCACTTTGGCTTTAGACAATGAAACAACCACTAGTACAGTCAGCACCTTAATGATATTGTCTTTTAAGATGTAGATTGTTTTCAGCTGTGTTTTTTTTCTAGGTGTCATATCCCTTAGTTAAAGTCATATCTGGACATAAAACTTCTGTCTCAGTTCAGGCCACATTCTAGGGTGTTAAACTTTCTCATGAGTTTGAATTCCCACTCGTTCTGCTCCTGCTGTGTCTTGAAGTTACCCTTTAAAACTGTGATCCAAAGATCTTTGATACTGTGGGTATTGCTGCAGAAATGTGCTGCCACTGGGGCATCTGTGTTGCCATGTTTGATGTTCCACCTGTGGGAGTTCATCTGTGGCGCAGTGTTTGTCCTGTTTCTCCCACATAGAGTCCTGTAGTGGGGCATTTCCAGCACATTATTAGCTATAGCACGTTGTCTGATTTGCAGGTAAATGAACCTTTATCTGATGTTCCTGTTGATGGTACCCAGTCTACTGCGTGTATATGTGCTCAGGTTTCACACCTTTTTACCCCCTTGTTGTTACCTATAACCCCCATCTGGAGTCCCTACGCAAAACCATAATGGACCTGCAACCAATACTCCTTAATGACAAGAGGCTGCCCAATATACGTATTTCCAGAAACCCCACTCCTAGCATACAGACAGCCCCCCAATTTAAAAGAAATGATTGTACATAGATCTCTACAGGGATTGCACAAAATGGCACATGTCCCTGCCTACAAACAAGGTGTGAGAACTGAGCACATATACACGCAGTAGCCCGGGTACCAATACCGCACCGTCTTCAGGAACATCACATAAACGTTCATTTACCTGCAAATCAGACAACGTGCTATACCTAATAATGGACATATTTCACTCAAATCTTTTGTTATATCTCCAGAAAAAGTACAAAATGTTGTTTCAGTATTCAAGCCCAATTCACTACTGAAAAAACGATAATTTGTCTTATTTCATGTAGGTTTTCTTGTAAAAAAAATCCTAAGTAAATGTAATGAGTGCAAAATGTCTAAAAACTGTTTGGCAGTAGATGTTCACATTTTGGACAAATTGTCTGTCAGGGAAAAGGTTAAAGGATCGTGATTTGTTAAACTTTCACTTTTGATCTTTAGTCAATTGTTTTATTCTTTGGAAATAAAGGGAGGGCCCTGTGCCAAAATCTCACTGCTGATCATATAGAATTAATATTGGATTCTTGGGAACTGGGAGTTGCACAATTCTTTGTTCCACAGATATCTTGACCCACCCACCAGGCAGAGTATAAAGTGAGGGGCCCCAGGGACCCATCCATCAATCTGATTCTAATCCTATAGAGAAACAGAACTCACACACTTCTGGGCAAGATGAGTAACACCATTGAGCTGTATGAGTTTCCCAACCTTCAGGGAGATTCTCATTCTCTACATGCAGATTGTGATGACTTGTCCACTGTCGGCTTCCTGAAACGTGCCCAGTCCCTCAAAGTCATTGGGGACCCTTGGATCGTCTTTACTGAAACCAAATACCAAGGGGAATTCTTTAATTATAAAGAAGGAACCTACAGCTCCATCCCAAGCTTTGCCAATAAGATCAGCTCAGTGCGAGTGGTTCCTGGAGGCTTCTTCACTCCCAAGATCACTGTGTATGAGCATATCCACTATGAAGGGAAGATGATTCCCCTGGAGAAGTCTGCAGATTCCCTGAAACCTTATCAGTTAGATAACATGGCTTCTTCTCACAAGACACACAGTGGAGCCTGGATCCTGTATGAAAAGGAATATTACAGAGGGAAGAGAATGATCACTGTGGCAGGAGATCAGGTGCCAAACTATGTCCCTCTTGGCTGGAATGACATTGTGAGTTCGGTGAAACACATCACTTATACTGAATGAACATCAGGAGCCTCCATCTGAGCAGCCAGTGTCCTGCACTTACTCCCAGCCTGGCTGAGAGACCCCCGAGAGCTGCTTGATTCCCAGCTGGAGATCCCCCTTCTGCTGATCCTGCCATGATACTAATCCCACAGCTGCAATCAGAGGAGATTCCCTGCACCCACTAAGCCAGCAATCCCTCCCAGCTCCGTCCTGTTCTGCTCAGTGACCCGCCCTGCCTGGGACATGGAGGGACCTGGGTCAGACTGGCACCACTGAGAGGGCACATATTAAAGGGACAGTAACACTAATGGACTCTAGATGAACATGCAAGTCCTGATATCATTCTCTCATGTTACTGTGTCTGTTATTCTGATTATTACGCTTTATCCTGCAATAAATCCTTCTATCTGCACCTACATCTCCCCTTCTCTGTGTTCCACTGGGTGCCTGTGAGTGCAGCTGGTACTAGGTGTTGAGTATGAGTGGGGATTGGGCATGGGCACATTAATTTCTTTGGTTACATATAAACATGGGTGGGGGGCAATTTTAATGTTGTGTAGCTGGTTTGTGTAACTGCACTGGTTCAGTTTAAATAATATGATAACTAATAAGTCCCATATGACTCCCAACATTGACCTTTTTAAAATGTGAAGGCTGTTGGGGTGCTGGTACATGTTACTGCCTGCCCTTCTCTCTACATGTCATGCTGTGGGTATAAATGAGTGCAGTTGTCTGGTGATCAAACTGTAAGTAATTAGGAAATGGATCCAGATATGTTTGTGTCAATACAAGGAGATAATAAAGATAAAGGGGCAACTGTAGCCCTGGGAGGCTTCAATATAATCATGAGTGGCACGGGGATTCCTGGGGCAGTTACACAACTTAACTTGTCTTTAATCCTTATAGTGGAGCTTGTGGCCCCTCAGAAAAGGGCATAAAGTACCTGCATCTCGGTGACTATAATGTGGCACTGGAGCTATAGGGGGAAACACATCTAAATGTAAAGACTGAGAGAAATATATATATTATAGATATAGAAATAAAAAAGAATTCACTCTATCACAATTGATAAATTGTATGTTTTACATTTGTATAGTGTCTCATATCTTGGGGTTACGGTGTCTCTCTACATCCAGTTGTCATGTTCCTAATGGAAACTCCTATTAATTGTAATAACAATTGTAATAACTCTGCTTAATGAGTCAGTAGGGAACACAGGGCGGCACCACAACTGGAACAGGTAACAACAAACTTGCAGAGACTGAGTCCAGTTCTTCTACATTTACTTCTACTAATTATACCATGACCTGAATGAATGAAAACCTTCATAGATACAAAGACAAAGTCCATCAAGTCCAACCCCTCGAAATGAAAACCCAGCCCCATACATACACCCCTCCCTCCCATACACTCACATACACACTCACACTGACCCTTGATCTGAGTCTCGATGTGTCTAATTTGAAAAATAGCTTTGTTCTTCTAAAAAAAGGAAATTTTATTTATTTCAGTAAATATCTCAATAAAATGGGGGAAGGGATCATTCCTAGTTATGACAGTATCTCTCTATAAAGGATTTGTTTTGACTAGTTATCGGTGAATTTATTTGACAGGCATGGATTCGCAAAAATTCGTTGCAACAAAAAAGTTGTCGCACATCAAAATCATTGCGACGCCCATTGACTTAAATGCATTTGGACAAAAGAGTTGTGAGTATAAAAACTGTGTCAAATCCAGCAGTAAGGAGCACGCTCTTGTCTCTTTGGGGTGGAAAATTACCTTTAAATGGGATTAAATAGTTTCATCATTCTGTAAAAAGAAACTTTCCTTAAATGATCAATTAAAAATTCTCTACTGTTTCTGAAATGATCACATTTATCTTCATTATCCCTCTCTCAGCATCTGTGTCACTTTATTCTGTCTTCTTGCAGGAGTTGGGTGTCACATTTTGATTGACCATTAAGGTCGCCATACATGTGCAGATTTAAATCGATGTTGATTGGGCAGGTTTGATATTCTCATCCAAATGAGGGTCACATCAGCTAGTAGATGCAGTCCTCGTCCCATCAATACCTGTTGCCCTCATTGTAATCTGACCTGTAGTGGATATCGGGGGAAAGGTCTACTTGTTTGGAGACTTCACTAAATCAGCGGATCTTATAATGTATGGCCACCTTTAGATCTAATATATTTTTTAGAGGGGGTCCCTTTTAGCAGATGTATTCAAGATCACTCAACAGATTTCAGCACAGACAAAATCAAATTAAATAAATGACTTTAGTACGAATCCTTCTCATAGAGAGACAGGATTATCAGTCAAAATCTTATTCTGACTCCTGAATGAAGAGATCATGAAGAGAGAGAGAGACAGGGGAGACATGAAAAGTAACTTGACTATTTCAGAAATGATTCTTATTTCAGTATAGTGACGTTTATTTTAAAAATTCACTTTTGCAATAGTTTAATATGTTTTTTGGATCCTAACAGAACCAGTGCCCCTCTGCCCCTCCCTTCTCTGCACACCCTTTGGCACTTCATCTGCCCCTAATCCTGAGGAACAATGAGAATGTCTTCAGATAAAAATACCTCTATTTCCTTCAAGAAATAAAAACCACAATTTTACACTCCCCAACTTTCTTTTTTCTTTTGAAATAGAATCACAACCTTCCCTTTTATTGAAAATCTTCTATCTGGTATTTTTAGTTGGAACTGTAATTAGTTTAAAAGTTTAGAGATGATACAGGCTGGAGCTCCCAGGGGATATCCAAGGATATTGTAGGGGCAGAGAGGGTATATCAGGGGCATCCCCACGAGCCTCCTCTACACAATTGTACCCAAAAGGTTCCTCTCATCAGATCCAGCTCTCGTGCTGTCATGTACTTCATGATCCCCCTGTATATTTCAACTTGCGCCCAGTTATGAACTTGATGCACCAAATTGTCCTTGATAAAGGCAGCGCCCCCACAAACTCCTCTCTCTCCTCCACTTCTAATCCAAGTTGGTGATATGAGCTGTTCAGTGAGTGAGTTCCACAACCTCCAGTCTCTCACTGTATTCACACACTAATGAACACAATCTACACTTCTTTGTCAAATTTTGCCAGTTTATTTTAGAACCTTAAGTGACATTAACTACTGTTTACTGCAATGTTTTTTATTTAAAATGTTCTTTATAGACAGACCAGAGGGACAACAATGGACACTAGTTTTGCCCCAAGCTATGCTGGGTTATTTATGGGCCTTTGGGAGGAACATTGCGTGTTGGCTGACTCTAAATATCGCCCCCACATATTTCTCTGGAGGTGCTATATATATATATATATATATGATATTGGGCTCCCCCTCTTGTTGGAGCCCAATCGCTGCTCATTAGATAAACTAACACTAGTGATTGGTGAATCTGACCCAAAAATTTGTGAAACAACAATAAAGTCATCAAATGCATTGGAGTCAATGGGTCTCAATCCACACAACAATCTGTTAGACCGTATGACATTTATTTTTACTTTCCATTATAGTCTTTGGGTTTATTTTATAGAAAAATCCCTACCACTAACTCTCACACATAGCGAAATTATTACAGAAATCTTCTATCACTTGCTAAAACTATTCCTAAATTAGCACATGCTCAACCCCAGTCCTGTACCCACCTCCCACCAGGTGTGATCCAGGAAAGACTCCTAAGCACATGTTTGCCCTCCCTTTTATACAAAATCTATACTGCCCTCTACTGGGCAAATTCTGACTAACCATTGCATCATACCTTGACCTAGAAAGGGAAATAATCACTAAGGGAACTTGTAGGACCACTTTAGGTGTCCAGTAAAGGGGAAACTGTCTGAAAGTAATGCAAATAACCCTCAGAATCTCTACATATACGGCTGTGTGTATCCCGAGACACTCCATTGTCCTTGAATACAGACACACTCAGTAGCTTGCAGATGCCATATTATACGTAAGACTTTCCATATTTTGTTTGCTTTGTTACATTCCAGATGAGGAACAATAGTGCAGGCTAATGAATAAATGAATGGGCAAGTGACCAGTGTAGAAATGAAAGCCATTCAGGGATTCATGTCATGTTCTTACAAAATGCATCAGTTCTTCTCCAGCAGAATTCTGCAATGAAATCTGTTTTTGGAAAGCGCAAACATATTTCTTTATATTTAATTTTGAAATCTGACAAGGGGCTAGACATGTTTTTAGTTTCCATGGTGCCCTCATTCATGTGACGTGATTTGATGAACTTCAGTCACACCTTACTGCTTACTGTTGGAGTGATTTCACCCCCTCACTTCGCCCCACAGCAGCCCTTCCACAGAACAAGGGGAAGGTAACCAGATAACAGGAGAGAGTGCAAAGACTAAGTGCAACTAAACTGGTTAGAGTGAGGTTATAGTTAAATTATGAGGGGAGACTGAATCTCCTGCCCCAATTTGCCTCGTCCCTCACTGTCATTGGGGCTCTATCTATAACCACAGGGGCCACAATATTGGCTAATTGGACATTCTTAACTGAGATGTGCCCCCTTTCCATGCAGACACTGACCTCTGTGTACCCGGGGACCCTACCTTTCTTTGCTTTAGAAGGTTTCTTTGTAAAGATGTTACAATCACCTTCTTCATAAGAACCAAAAACCACAATTTTGTAACTCCCACAAAGTCTTTCTCTCAAAACTGTTTCCCCCGGGGTCCGGCAGGAACCACGTGAAATGCTTTTTTGCTGCCTTGGCTTGGTGGAAAGACGGGGGGTTCATGATATAACCCAATATCAGCACCTCATTAGGGTCTCCCAGATACCAAAGGAATAACAGGAACACAACATAGTGCATTGCTTCCACATAACTGGGGGGATTAAATAAAGTGCACTTTGATTGGTGTATTGGAAGGGGAATGGCACACGTGGAGAGTTGTTTCAGTACCTACAATTCCGATGAGGTTTAATAAATTCTTTAGCAAATTCATTTTCAAACACAATTTTATGTAACAAAAAAGCTTTTTCATCTAATATGAGCCAGTACCAAACATAACAGAAGTTGAAGATTTTTTTATTTCAAAATGTTTTTTTATTTTCAAATTAAACAAGCAGGATTGTAACAAAATATCGGAGCTGTACAATGAGGCACACCGATACAACTAAAAATAAAATATAAATTTGAATCTTTAATTGGTGATGCCGCCTGAACTGTTCAACATGGTAAAACAAATGAATTCAAACTAAATCAAACAACTTATCTACCAAACAACGCTCAGTGAATATATTACAAGGATCTTAAAAGGTACAATCCTACAACAAGGAATGAAAACTGAAATATGTTGGTTTGCCAGATAAACCATAAAGGAGAGATTATAACTGTAACAAAAGTATGTGATTTGAAGCTAGAATAAATTTGATCCCAGAATAATGACCAAGTTTCAGTAAATATCTGTTTAAGATGTAATTCTGATGATTTAATTCTAATTGCTTCTTGCCAACAAAGTTGATTTAGGAGGGACAGAATATCTGATAGTGAAGGAGTGGATTCAGCCAATTCAGGAACAAAAGTTTCTTAGTAGCTGCTGTAAATAGTGATGGGCAAATTTGCGCCGACGGCCGTTTTTGACGCCGATGCCCATTTTTTTTTTACGCTGGCGTCCGTTTTTTTTATGATGCCGGCGAAAAAATTTTTTGGGTGAAATTTCGCTGGCGTTTCGCGAATTTATACGCTGGTGGCGAATCGCGCATATTTGCAGCGAATTCGCACCTGGTGAATAAATTTGCCCATCGCTAGCTGTAAACAACAAAAGGTTTAACAATGAGTCACTCTGGGATTTGTTTCTTTTCTATATATATTGGTATTTTGCATAGACAGTAAGACCAAATACAAAAAGCTCACCATTGAGTTTGTCAATTTACATAGTAAAAGAAAATAATTATTATATAACAATCCATTACAAATAGAACATTAAATAACAAATTTAACAAAAATTCATCAAGAGAAATAAAATTGTATGAAATAAGATCTTCCTCTCTACCGACCAAACAAACAAAATATTTACCAAATTAATGGACAGAGTTATCACATCATCAATTAATTTTGGAACTTCAATGAATATGTAAAGAAGAGTCTTCATAATAATTATACATAAACTTCTCCATAAAGACTTTATCCTCAGACTCCAGAATTTTAAAATAGGGAGACCTAAGCTGTAGAAATTTTCTCTAAAACCTATTGCTTTATCCATGCAAAGAGACCTAAGATAAGATAAAATAACCTTTAAATCTGGGGAAGTTTCCTGAATCCAATGCAAAAAAAATAGATTACGGGAATCTACAATGGGCAGATTTACAAAATATTATACTTGTTCCAATATTTTATCTTTGGAATACAAATAGCAGAAGGTGTTACGTGATAATCAAGCAGTGCAAATTCAGGAGATCAAGGTCAATGTTCAATTTTTCATTGAAGGAATTTGCAAGTTTACTCCATAGTTCAGAAATGAAAGGCCATTGCCACATATAGTGAAACAGAGAAGCCTTCTTTGACTCGCATTTAGGACAATAAGAAAATGTAATTCCATCTGAGTTTTATAAAATAATTTTTAACTTAGATGGATCAATCAAAAATGCTGAACTTGCCAAACTTCACACCTAATGCATTTATTAAAATTCTTAATAGAGAATAATAGGTGATGGGAAGTAATATTAACTTTTAATAGGGATGACCATTTTGTAAAGAATTTAAATTATCAGGCGAGGATTGAAGACAAAAGTCACTAATATATGATATTCTATTAAAGGCAGGTTCATCTAGGACTTTCAGGATCTTTTTGCAATGAGCAAGTTGGTCCACAGCAACACTATTTTTATCTACGAGGAGGTCTAAACCACACAGGAACCTCAAATTGACTAATCGGTCACATTCATTAAGATCAAATTTAAATTTCAAATCCTTCCACAATATAGGTGAGCCAGAGACACTATAAACCAAGTGTAAAAGGGGAGAGATTTGGTAATTGCTACCATGTAATTATTTCTTAATAAAGGTTTTGCAATTTTAAAGTTTTATTTGTGTTGGTGTTTATTTTTTGATGTATACTAACGAATTTCTTAAAAAAAAATTTTGATGTTACTGGTCCTTTAAGAAAATAAATGTTAGGTTTCTTCCCCTGCCATAAAAAATTTGGAAAGTGCTTGATCCAATTTCTTAACATCAGAATGCGTCAAAAGAAGAGACAGATTAAGTATACGGATATGATAAATTTGGGACGATAAACATTATAAAGAAAGCAGCTCTACCCATAAGATTAAGAGGGAAATTTAGCCATGTATCGCATAAGGATTCATTAAGTTTAATCAGGGGAGACAAATTTAAAGAGTAAAGTCTAGAAATATCAGAAGGAATATTTATTCCTAAATATTTAATTGAACACCCTGGAGGTTTTAATTTTAAATCAAAAAGGGTTTTGGGATATTACTATTAATATTAAGTAATCCAGTTTTATTAGAATTAATTACATATCCAGAAAAAGAACTATAGAATTGGATAAAAGTAAAAAAATTCCTAATTGAATTACGAGCATTTAGAACTACCAAAAGTAGATCATCCGCAAATGCTAAAATCTTTATATATCTACCATTGACTTGCCTACTGTGAAATAAGTCAAAATGATGTAAAAATCTAATCAAAGGGTCAATTGTTAAATTGAAGAGTAGGGGGGACAATGGACAGCCTTGTCTTGTTCCTCTACACTAAGTAAAAGGATCAGATTGTTCTTTAGCAATTATTATCCTAGCTTTGGGGGAAGAATAAATTTGCTCTAAAAAAGAAATAAACTTCCCTTAAAACCAAAAAAATTACAACAATCTAAAAGGTAATTCCAATTAACATTATCAAATGCTTTCACAGCATCTAAGCTTACTAAAGAGCATGGAATGTTGTGCTTTTTAGAATAATAAATGGCATTTAGGATTGCCCTAATATTTTTATACCTGACCTTTTGATAATAAACCCATTCAGGAAAGGAGAGATAATGTCAGGAAGAATATCAGCCAATCTGTCAGCTACAATCTTGGTAAAAAATGTAAAATCCTGGTTAAATAAAGAAATTGGGAGGTAAGAAGAGGTTAACAAGGGTTCTTTCTTTGGGAATAAGATTAATATTTGAGATTATACTAGATTTTAAGCTCTTATCTTTATCATACAAAGGATAAGAATAAATGTTTTGAAAATATTCCTTAAAAGTGTTTGAAATAGCCTTAGGAGAGTTAATAAGTCTGTTCCTGCTATCTTTAATCATGGAAGTACGAGAGGAGCTATTCCAATTTTTCCCAAAGTTAGCCAAAAACCTATTAGGCTTATTACTAAGATTATGAAATTTAGCATTTGAAAACGAGGTATAAAATTGATCTCTCAAATCCCTCCATTTCTTGAAAATTTCCATAACCTTTTTAAGTTTCTTAGCATTATGGGAAAATTCTTAAAATTAAGATATGCTTAAAATTAAGATATGCTTGTTAAAAAAAGGAAATTTGGGAGGGATAAAGAAGACTATCAGAGGGGAAATGGAGGAAGTAATAAATATAAAAAAATCCCCCCAAAACAGAAATATGGTTATGATCACAATATTAAAAATAATAAAAAAAGTGTGTGGAGCCAGTGGAATGACAAACCACTAGTGGATCAGAAACAAGTGCACAAATATAATAAAGATAAGAGAGAAGGAACAATTAGGAATCAAACAATAAGAAAAAACTCAGAAACAAAATTGGGACAGAAGCATTTTTTAGAGAGGGGCCACGAAACACAGTGGGAGAGGGGGGAAGCAAAGACATCAAAGACTGCCAACTACAGAAGAGAGGAAATTTCACCCCTGAGGATAAAAAAGAAAGTAAGACAGGAAAATACCCCAAAAGAGACATATCAAAGGGAAAGAGAAAGAGAGTATGCGCCAACAAAACAAGCGAACAAATACCATCAATGAATAACGGCATTTTCAATTTGAGTACTCATATATTAACTAAAAATCAAGAACAAATATTAAAAAAAGGATTGAACTTTGCCCCTACTAACCAACCAAATTGTTTTAATTTGTTTATAGATGCTCAAAAGTTTATACGTAAAATTACTTTAAAAAAATTCTTTATGAACAGCAATGCTGAGATACGAAATTATAACCATGCAAATGATAAAGAAAAGAAAGTAAAACGAAAATCAACGTTCATACCCTCACAAGAAAAGGGAAAAGCCATAGAAACCTATGAAAAACTAGTTTTGCGGGATTTGGAAATACTTGGTGCCAAGAAGGAAAGTAACCACAAAAGAAATATAACAAAAAAAGAACAACAGGCCATAAAGGAACTAAGCGAAAATGAATCTATAGTCATTAAGCCGGCAGATAAGGGGGGTGGTACGGTTATCATGAATATAGACCAATATAAAGGAGAATGTGTGAAACTTTTAAAAGATGAGAATACATATAAAAAATTAGAAAGAAATCCTCTTGAAATTTTTCAAAGTAAGTTGATAAAAATAGTAAATGAAGCAGAGATGAACAATGTACTAGAGAAAACAGAAAAAGCATATATAATAAATAATTTTCCTAAGACACCTTTATTTTACATCCTACCTAAAATACACAAAAATTACACAACACCACCAGGTAGACCAATTATTTCTGGCATTGATTCCCCCACTAGTAACCTGTCACATTATATTGACACCAAACTACAAGGGTATGTAAACCAATTACCATCATATTTGAAAGATTCCACACAAGTTTTAAATCTATTAAAAAACCAAGAGTGGAACTCAGAGTGGCTATTAGCCACTCTGGATGTTAAATCGCTCTATACCTGTATACAGCACGAGCAAGGGTTAAGAGCAGTGCAATATTATCTAGCACAGGATGAAAAAATAAATCAAGAATCAAAAGAATTTATTGTGGAAAGCATAGAATTTATACTGAAACACAACTTCTTTTGGTATGAAGGGGATTATTATTTGCAAATATGTGGGACCGCCATGGGAACTAGATTCGCGCCCAGTTATGCGAACCTTTTCATGGGCCACTGGGAACATAAGGTCCTAGAGCCCATGACACTGGACGCGGGTCTAGTCCTCTGGAAGAGATATATAGACGATATCATCATAATTTGGAGTAAAGGGGAAATAGAACTTAAAAAATTCATTGATCGGTTAAATGTGAACGAGTGCAACTTGGAATTTTCTCTAAACTATAGTTTTACGGAAGTGAACTTTTTGGATTTGCAAATCTATATTGATAATAATAAAATATGCACGAGGACATACTTTAAGGAAGTGGACACTAACAATTATATTCTAGCTTCCAGTAACCATAATAGACAATGGATTAAAAATATCCCACAGGGACAGTTTAGAAGAATAAGAAAAAACTGTAGTGATGTGAAAGAATATGACCAACAATCAGATATCCTTAAAAAAAGATTTAAAGAGAGGGGATATAGGGGAGACCTAATACAGGGAGCTTATGAAAAAATAAGAGGTCAAGATAGAGAGAAAATGCTGGAATATAAAAAAGAAACAAAAACTGTGTCTGAGACAGAAAAAAACATTAACTCTGAAATGTGTTTTGTTACGCAATACAACTCAAAAGCTGACGATATCAAAAAAATAATACAAAAACATTGGAATGTTCTGAGTCTGGACAAAGACTTAGAACTAATTCTTCCAAAAAAACCGAATGTAATATTTCAAAAAGCACCGAATTTGAAACAAAAACTAGTACATACATGTAACACCAAAACCCGATTAAATAAAAAAAGAGGATAAATACAAAGGATTCTTCCCATGCAGTCTTTGTAAGGCTTGTAGATATGGTAATAAAACAAATGTTTTTAAAAGTTTTACAACAGGGGAACAGTTCGAGTTAAATGAATTGATTAAGTGTGATATGAAAAATATAATATATCTTTTGGAGTGCCCATGTGGCCTCCAATATGTGGGAAAAACCAAAAGAAAGCTCAAAGAAAGGATTGGCGAACATATTAATAATATACAAAAAGGGAATATAAAACACTGGGTATCGAAACACTTCCTAGAGAAACATAATAAAAATCCAACAGGCTTAAAGTGGTTAGGAATAGAAAAGGTTAATCCAGATTGGAGAGGGGGCGATCTAACAACAAAGACACTACAAAGAGAGAGTTGGTGGATCTATAAACTAAAATCCCTTTCCCCACAGGGTCTAAATGTTGATTTTAACCTAAGAGCCTTTTTGACATAATTCACTGGTTTTGTAACGAGTTTTGAATTGATTTTGATAAGACAAACAGGATGTATTCAATTTCATTTGATTTATGGAAACAGTTTTTATCTCATGTATTGGTTTCGCTAGCTTGAATTAAATGTTGCAATATTCTGAAGCTAAGTACTTCACCCCTGGGGACTTTTATAAATGTAGCGAAAGAGTATCAAGAATAAGATAAGAACATTGTGCAGGACTAATAAAGTTTGACAAAACTTGAATTGACATGGACTTGAAAGAGCGATCGCAGAGAGAGGACGTCACCACTCTGGGACGAAGCCGACAGGCGAAACGCGTTAGTGGAGACAGTTTGAATTCTTTGGAGACGGCAGAGGCAAGTTTGCAGACACGCGCAGCAGCTGGTGGAGGACGCTAACATTGGAAGCAGCGCAGTGAGATCTCCAAAACATTTTATATGTGATTTTACCAAGCGAATTTTGTGAGTGTATCTTTTAATTATTTATTAAAATGTTTTAAAAGTACCTACACATGTTGCTCTAATTTATGTCCACGAAGGATCCAAGAAGGCCCATATCGAAGAAGGGGTTAACTAAATTGCCTGAAATCAATTTCCTCTCGTGAGTATATTATACCACCAGAGGATCCTATCCCTTTGGGGGACTACCATTTGAACCAAACTACATTTTCTCTATTTTTTCTTATTTTTCTTATTTCATCTTGGTCTAAGGAGCAGGATTAACTCTGCTTAATCGGTAACACAGCGACACGGTTTCTTATAATTCACATTATTATGTGTTGCGACTTATGCAACATACACTAAGTTTATTGTTTGTTTTTTGGAAGTGAGACAGCACGTGGTAATTATACCACTTAATCAATCACTCAACAGCACAAAGGGTGTTTTAAATTATTTATAGAATACTACACTATATTACTTATTATTTTTTTCTTTGACCTGTTTTGTTCCGCCCTCAACAACCTGTTTGTGAGGAATACAGCAATTCATCCTACTGAACTTGTTTGCTTGAACGGGAAGAGGAGAGCCCGACTGTGTTTTTGCTGGACTTTGGAACATACCAACCGGGACTTTCATTACTTTGGACTTTATTGCTTTTTCTACTTGTTTGATTAACGTATTCACCTTTTTTAAGAAAGCGATTTTAAAAGAAGTGATTTCACTTCTAATGACATATTTCCAAGTATCTCATAGTAAAAGAAAATATTATCAATAGATAGACAGACAGAAGTATGGATGGATAGATAGATAGACAGATAGATAGATAGATAGATAGATAGATAGATAGATAGATAGATAGATAGATAGATAGATAGACAGACAGATAGATGATAGATAGAGAGACGGATGGATAGATAGACAGAAGGATCGATAGATAGATAGATAGATAGACAGACGGACAGTTGGATAGATAGATAGATAGATAGATAGATAGATAGATAGATAGATAGATAGATAGATAGATAGATAGATAGATAGATAGATAGATAGATAGATAGACGGATGGATAGATAGATAGATAGATAGATAGATAGATAGATAGATAGATAGATAGATAGATAGATAGATAGATGAACAGATGGATAGATAGATGATAGATAGACAGACGGATAGATAGATAGATAGATAGATAGACAGAAGGATGGATAGACAGACAAACAGATAGACAGACGGATCGATAGATAGATGATAGATAGACAGACAGATAGATAGATAGATAGATAGATAGATAGACAGACAGAAGGATGGATAGATAGATAGATAGACAGATAGATAGATAGATAGACAGACAGACAGACAGACAGACAGACAGACAGACAGACAGATAGATAGATAGATAGATAGATAGATAGATAGACAGAAGGATCGATGGATAGATAGATAGACAGACAGATGGATAGACAGATAGATAGATAGATGATAGATAGATAGATAGATAGACGGATGGATAGATAGACAGATGGACAGATGGATAGATAGATGATAGATAGACAGACGGATAGATAGACAGACAAACAGACAGACAGAAGGATCGATGGATAGATAGACAGACAGATAGATGATAGATAGACAGATGGATGGATAGATAGACAGACGGGCAGATGGATAGATAGATGATAGATAGATAGACGGATAGATAGATAGATAGATAGATAGATAGATAGACGGATAGATAGATAGATAGATAGATAGATAGACGGATAGATAGATAGATAGATAGATAGATAGACGGATAGATAGATAGATAGATAGATAGACAGAATGATGGATAGATAGATGATAGATAGATAGATAGATAGACGGATAGATCGATGACGGATTGACAGACAGACAGACAGACAGAAGGATCAATGGATAGATAGACAAACAGATAGATGATAGATAGACAGACGGACAGATGGATAGATAGATAGACGGATAGATCGATGACGGATTGATAGATGATAGACAAACAGACAGACAGAAGGATGGATGGATAAATAGATGATAGATAGATATGTAATAATACAAAAATCAGTTCAATAACACTGTGAGGTCTATTCACAAAGCCATTGTAGGTAAAAGAGGTTGTTTATGACGTAGAAGGAAGGGAGCAAAGTGCTAAAAACTGGCGTAATGTCCCTGGTTATTCACTTTGCTCAGTGCCACGTTGGATGAATTGCTGCAGGTTCTGATCTCCATCTCACAGCCCAGAGACCTGCACATGTCCCCATGAATACAGAGTTCCTTGTGTTCTACAGCAATGTATTCATGATGGAGGCCCCACATGTAGGTGCCCCCTGCCTCCTACTCATCTCTTTACTTGTGTTTCATTGTGAAGTAGCAGTTGGGGGGGGGGTGTCAGAGAGTGAGGGAGCCTGGTACTGCCCTATGGGAAGAGATAAGGTCTGGCTTGTGCCACTGACACTACTCTGTGCCCCTCATACTGGATAAATAACCAGACCCCGGACAGAAGTGATTTCTGCTTGACTTCCATCAGTCTATCTGCCTCCAACCTGCCCCTTTCTCACACTCACTGAGGACTCTTCTGTAGCCACGAGAGCAATATTGTTAGCCAACATATGGGCTTGTCATGCACTTTCATTTGTGCCCATTGGCATAATCACATGCTCAGTGATGTCTCTTCATTTTTCCTGTAATGTAACACTTTGTGGTTTCTTTCTTACAAATGATTTTATCTCTGTGTGTAACTAAAGCCAAAGCAGAGATAATGTAACCCCCATAGTGTCCCAGTGACAAACGTTTCTTTGTCTCATCTCTTGTTGTGTCACTGTCTGTACCTGAAATACACCGACCCCCGACCCTTCACTTACTGACACATCTTTCTGGGGTGTCCCATGTATTTATATCACTGGTGTAACTACCTATACAGTAGCCCCCGCGGCCATGGGGTCGGCTGCATCATAGTCCCCCATCCTGGCCCATCTCTTACCTTTAAAATTGTGTTTCAGTGCCGGCCCAGGAGTTGTGGCGTGAGCAGGTCGGGGCCAGGATTTATGTTTATGGGATAATTTATTGTAAGAAAAAAATCCTGATACAAATAAAAACAGATTTACCCCCCTCCTACTATAACTCTATCTAGAGGCGCCTGTTGCTTTAAAGGGAGACTGTCATGGGAATTTTTTTTTTTCAAAAATGAATCAGTTAATAGTGCTGCTCCAGCAGAATTCTGCACTGAAATCCATTTCTCAAAAGAGCAAACAGATTTTTTTATATTCAATTTTGAAATCTGACATGGGGCTAGACATATTGTCAATTTCCCAGCTGCCCCTGGTCATGTGACTTGTGCCTGCACTTTAGGAGAGAAATGCTTTCTGGCAGGCTGCTGTTTTCCCTTCTCAATGTAACTGAATGTGTCTCAGTGGGACCTGGATTTTACTATTGAGTGTTGTTCTTAGATCTACCAGGCAGCTGTTATCTTGTGTTAGGGAGCTGCTATCTGGTTACCTTCCCATTGTTCTGTTGTTAGGCTGCTGGGGGAAGGGAGGGGGTGATATCAGTCCAACTTGCAGTACAGCAGTAAAGAGTGATTGAAGTTTGTCAGAGCACAAGTCACATGACTTGGGGCAGCTGGGAAATTGACAATATGTCTAGCCCCATGTCAGATTTCAAAATTGAATATAAAAAAATCTGTTTGCTCTTTTGAGAAATGGATTTCAGTGCAGAATTCTGCTGGAGCAGCTCTATTAACTGATTCATTTTGAAAAAAAAAAATTTCCATGACAGTATCCCTTTAAGGCTTTTGGTGGTAAGTAGGTACCAGCTCTGCACTGGGAGGGATTTGAGTCTGTTTTTTCTCACCAGTAATTTCTGATACAGGTTTTGGCCCCAGGTTCGTTGGTAAGGGACCAGTTCATGAGACAATAAAGTCTAGAAGGAAATTCTGGGCTGAGAAACGGCATGTGGATTTAGAGCAGTGACCCCCGAGCAGTGGTTCATAAACATGTTCCTCACTGACCCCTTGGATGTTCCTCCCAGTGGCCTCACAACAATTTAATGTGGAATCTCCAGCCTGGAGGCAAGTTTTGTTGCATAAAACCCAGATGTTCTGCAACTGCCGTCCTCATAGGGGCCACCAATAGCCAATCACAGCCCTTATTTCACTCCACCAGGAACTTTTTGCCTGTTTGCGTCGCTCCCCAACTTTTCTCCGATTTGAATGTGGCCCATGTTCAAAACAATGTCGGCGACCCCCTCTTTAGAGAATGAGAATCTCCCTGAAGTTTGGGAAACTCATACTGCTCAAGGGTGTTACTCATCTTGTCTCTCTATAGGATTAGAATCAGATTGATCAATGGACTCGAGCAGCACTCGGATCTTCATCACAAGTGAGCCCAGAGTGTCACACACACAAGTGTCTTTACTGGAAGGGTTTTAGGTGCAACTCACTGCCCATGGCCTCTGCCCATCTAAATGAGTCCTAATCATTTTATTATACACTCATGTCTGGACTGGGAGACTGTTTGTAATGTTGTAAGTACTGGGGGAGATTCACTTACCCAGGGGGAGGTTCCTGTCTGACCATGGGAAAGAGAACAGCCCAGGAGCAGGAAGTACAGAGAATCAGAGCTCTGTACCTGGGTAAGTACTGGGGGAGATTGGATTCACTTACCCAGGGGGAGGTTCCTGTCTGACCATGGGAAAGAGAACAGCCCAGGAGCAGGAAGTACAGAGAATCAGAGTTCTGTACCTGGGTAAGTACTGGGGGAGATTCACTTACCCAGGGGGAGGTTCCTGTCTGACCATGGGAAAGAGAACAGCCCAGGAGCAGGAAGTACAGAGAATCAGAGCTCTGTACCTGGGTAAGTACTGGGGGAGATTGTATTCACTTACCCAGGGGGAGGTTCCTGTCTGACCATGGGAAAGAGAACAGCCCAGGAGCAGGAAGTACAGAGAATCAGAGCTCTGTACCTGGGTAAGTACTGGGGGAGATTGGATTCACTTACCCAGGGGGAGGTTCCTGTCTCACCATGGGAAAGAGAACAGCCCAGGAGCAGGAAGTACAGAGAATCAGAGCTTTGTACCTGGGTAAGTACTGGGGGAGATTGGATTCACTTACCCAGGGGGAGGTTCCTGTCTGACCATGGGAAAGAGAACAGCCCAGGAGCAGGAAGTACAGAGAATCAGAGCTCTGTACCTGGGTAAGTACTGGGGGAGATTCACTTACCCAGGGGGAGGTTCCTGTCTGACCATGGGAAAGAGAACAGCCCAGGAGCAGGAAGTACAGAGAATCAGAGCTCTGTACCTGGGTAAGTACTGGGGGAGATTCACTTACCCAGGGGGAGGTTCCTGTCTGACCATGGGAAAGAGAACAGCCCAGGAGCAGGAAGTACAGAGAATCAGAGCTCTGTACCTGGGTAAGTACTGGGGAAGATTGGATTCACTTACCCAGGGGGAGGTTCCTGTCTGACCATGGGAAAGAGAACAGCCCAGGAGCAGGAAGTACAGAGAATCAGAGCTCTGTACCTGGGTAAGTACTGGGGGAGATTGGATTCACTTACCCAGGGGGAGGTTCCTGTCTGACCATGGGAAAGAGAACAGCCCAGGAGCAGGAAGTACAGAGAATCAGAGCTCTGTACCTGGGTAAGTACTGGGGGAGATTCACTTACCCAGGGGGAGGTTCCTGTCTGACCATGGGAAAGAGAACAGCCCAGGAGCAGGAAGTACAGAGAATCAGAGCTCTGTACCTGGGTAAGTACTGGGGGAGATTCACTTACCCAGGGGGAGGTTCCTGTCTGACCATGGGAAAGAGAACAGCCCAGGAGCAGGAAGTACAGAGAATAAGAGCTCTGTACCTGGGTAAGTACTGGGGGAGATTCACTTACCCAGGGGGAGGTTCCTGTCTGACCATGGGAAAGAGAACAGCCCAGGAGCAGGAAGTACAGAGAATCAGAGCTCTGTACCTGGGTAAGTACTGGGGAAGATTGGATTCACTTACCCAGGGGGAGGTTCCTGTCTGACCATGGGAAAGAGAACAGCCCAGGAGCAGGAAGTACAGAGAATCAGAGCTCTGTACCTGGGTAAGTACTGGGGGAGATTCACTTACCCAGGGGGAGGTTCCTGTCTGACCATGGGAAAGAGAACAGCCCAGGAGCAGGAAGTACAGAGAATCAGAGCTCTGTACCTGGGTAAGTACTGGGGGAGATTGGATTCACTTACCCAGGGGGAGGTTCCTGTCTGACCATGGGAAAGAGAGCAGCCCAGGAGCAGGAAGTACAGAGAATCAGAGCTCTGTACCTGGGTAAGTACTGGGGGAGATTCACTTACCCAGGGGGAGGTTCCTGTCTGACCATGGGAAAGAGAACAGCCCAGGAGCAGGAAGTACAGAGAATCAGAGCTCTGTACCTGGGTAAGTACTGGGGGAGATTCACTTACCCAGGGGGAGGTTCCTGTCTGACCATGGGAAAGAGAACAGCCCAGGAGCAGGAAGTACAGAGAATCAGAGCTCTGTACCTGGGTAAGTACTGGGGAAGATTGGATTCACTTACCCAGGGGGAGGTTCCTGTCTGACCATGGGAAAGAGAACAGCCCAGGAGCAGGAAGTACAGAGAATCAGAGCTCTGTACCTGGGTAAGTACTGGGGGAGATTGGATTCACTTACCCAGGGGGAGGTTCCTGTCTGACCATGGGAAAGAGAACAGCCCAGGAGCAGGAAGTACAGAGAATCAGAGCTCTGTACCTGGGTAAGTACTGGGGGAGATTCACTTACCCAGGGGGAGGTTCCTGTCTGACCATGGGAAAGAGAACAGCCCAGGAGCAGGAAGTACAGAGAATCAGAGCTCTGTACCTGGGTAAGTACTGGGGGAGATTCACTTACCCAGGGGGAGGTTCCTGTCTGACCATGGGAAAGAGAACAGCCCAGGAGCAGGAAGTACAGAGAATCAGAGCTCTGTACCTGGGTAAGTACTGGGGGAGATTCACTTACCCAGGGGGAGGTTCCTGTCTGACCATGGGAAAGAGAACAGCCCAGGAGCAGGAAGTACAGAGAATCAGAGCTCTGTACCTGGGTAAGTACTGGGGAAGATTGGATTCACTTACCCAGGGGGAGGTTCCTGTCTGACCATGGGAAAGAGAACAGCCCAGGAGCAGGAAGTACAGAGAATCAGAGCTTTGTACCTGGGTAAGTACTGGGGGAGATTGGATTCACTTACCCAGGGGGAGGTTCCTGTCTGACCATGGGAAAGAGAACAGCCCAGGAGCAGGAAGTACAGAGAATCAGAGCTCTGTACCTGGGTAAGTACTGGGGGAGATTGGATTCACTTACCCAGGGGGAGGTTCCTGTCTGACCATGGGAAAGAGAACAGCCCAGGAGCAGGAAGTACAGAGAATCAGAGCTCTGTACCTGGGTAAGTACTGGGGGAGATTCACTTACCCAGGGGGAGGTTCCTGTCTGACCATGGGAAAGAGAACAGCCCAGGAGCAGGAAGTACAGAGAATCAGAGCTCTGTACCTGGGTAAGTACTGGGGGAGATTCACTTACCCAGGGGGAGGTTCCTGTCTGACCATGGGAAAGAGAACAGCCCAGGAGCAGGAAGTACAGAGAATCAGAGCTCTGTACCTGGGTAAGTACTGGGGGAGATTCACTTACCCAGGGGGAGGTTCCTGTCTGACCATGGGAAAGAGAACAGCCCAGGAGCAGGAAGTACAGAGAATCAGAGCTCTGTACCTGGGTAAGTACTGGGGAAGATTGGATTCACTTACCCAGGGGGAGGTTCCTGTCTGACCATGGGAAAGAGAACAGCCCAGGAGCAGGAAGTACAGAGAATCAGAGCTCTGTACCTGGGTAAGTACTGGGGGAGATTCACTTACCCAGGGGGAGGTTCCTGTCTGACCATGGGAAAGAGAACAGCCCAGGAGCAGGAAGTACAGAGAATCAGAGCTCTGTACCTGGGTAAGTACTGGGGGAGATTCACTTACCCAGGGGGAGGTTCCTGTCTGACCATGGGAAAGAGAACAGCCCAGGAGCAGGAAGTACAGAGAATCAGAGCTCTGTACCTGGGTAAGTACTGGGGGAGATTCACTTACCCAGGGGGAGGTTCCTGTCTGACCATGGGAAAGAGAACAGCCCAGGAGCAGGAAGTACAGAGAATCAGAGCTCTGTACCTGGGTAAGTACTGGGGAAGATTGGATTCACTTACCCAGGGGGAGGTTCCTGTCTGACCATGGGAAAGAGAACAGCCCAGGAGCAGGAAGTACAGAGAATCAGAGCTCTGTACCTGGGTAAGTACTGGGGGAGATTGGATTCACTTACCCAGGGGGAGGTTCCTGTCTGACCATGGGAAAGAGAACAGCCCAGGAGCAGGAAGTACAGAGAATCAGAGCTCTGTACCTGGGTAAGTACTGGGGGAGATTCACTTACCCAGGGGGAGGTTCCTGTCTGACCATGGGAAAGAGAACAGCCCAGGAGCAGGAAGTACAGAGAATCAGAGCTCTGTACCTGGGTAAGTACTGGGGGAGATTCACTTACCCAGGGGGAGGTTCCTGTCTGACCATGGGAAAGAGAACAGCCCAGGAGCAGGAAGTACAGAGAATCAGAGCTCTGTACCTGGGTAAGTACTGGGGAAGATTGGATTCACTTACCCAGGGGGAGGTTCCTGTCTGACCATGGGAAAGAGAACAGCCCAGGAGCAGGAAGTACAGAGAATCAGAGCTTTGTACCTGGGTAAGTACTGGGGGAGATTGGATTCACTTACCCAGGGGGAGGTTCCTGTCTGACCATGGGAAAGAGAACAGCCCAGGAGCAGGAAGTACAGAGAATCAGAGCTCTGTACCTGGGTAAGTACTGGGGGAGATTGGATTCACTTAGCCAGGGGGAGGTTCCTGTCTGACCATGGGAAAGAGAACAGCCCAGGAGCAGGCAGTACAGAGAATCAGAGCTCTGTACCTGGGTAAGTACTGGGGGAGATTGGATTCACTGGGGCTTTGATAATCCCAGTCTCACCCTGTCCCCCGAGGTCAACTATGGTGGAAATTCTATTTCCTTGTAAAAAACTGTAGTTTCAGTGAAATCTCTGGGGATGCCGGACATGGCGCTGTCTGCCCGGGTGCAGAGTGGAGCTTGGGTCCTGTACCAACAGGAGAATCACAAGGGGAACAGCAAGGTGGTCGTGAAAGGAGATGAGATCCCAGATTGTGATCCAGTCGGCTGGGGAGATAAAATCAGTTCAGTGAAAGTAATCACTAAGTGAGAAGATTTTGCACTTACTCCCTGCACCTACTCCCACCACATACTTCCAGCACCTACTCCCGGCCTGGCTGGGAGACCCCCGAGAGCTGCTTGATTCCCAGCTGGAGATCCCCCTTCTGCTGATCCTGCCATGATACTAATCCCACAGCTGCAATCAGAGGAGATTCCCTGCACCCACTAAGCCAGCAATCCCTCCCAGCTCCGTCCTGTTCTGCTCAGTGACCCACCCTGCCTGGGACATGGAGGGACCTGGGTCAGACTGGCACCACTGAGAGGGCACATATTAAAGGGACAGTAACGCTAATGGACTCTAGATGAACATGCAAGTCCTGATATCATTCTCTCATGTTACTGTGTCTGTTATTCTGATTATTCTGCTTTATCCTGCAATAAATCCTGCTGTCAGCATATACATCATTTATTCTCTGTGTTACTTGGTGCCTGTGAGTGCAGCTGGGACTGGGTGGTGAGTGTGAGTGGGGACTGGATAGTGAGTGTGAGTGGGGACTGGATAGTGAGTGTGGGTAATGGTGTATAATAATGAGCCATAAAGAGCAATAGAGCAGGATCCAGTGACTATAGAGGAGAGAGTAAGACACATGTATATGGGGAAAGACACAGGGATACAATGAATCTAAACATAAAAGTTACACACACATTCCTTATACACAGGATATTCCCCCAGGCAGATATTATATGTACAGTCACTCTACACACACTGATCTACATATAGTGACATCTTGTGGCTGCAGCAGGTACTACAATATTTGGGAATATACAGGGAGCACAGGTGAGTAAAACAAGGGCTGTACCTGAGAGACAGGTGAGGTGTCGAGTTTCTATGACAATTAGGCCCCCAGGGGCCACTGTATGAGTGAAGTCTATGGATGAGGCAGGTTGTTACAAGGCTCAGCATGACATAAAGAAGGGACATGTCAGACTGGGGAGCTTGAAAAAAAGTCATCCAATTGGTCACTCCAAACTGGGTTTTGCACCAATGAGCTGCCCTGAGGGAGAAGTTTTGTGAGAGAGGACAGAGAAAATTATATCTTTATAAACGGTGAGTTCTGATGTCATTTCTGTCACATGACTCACTGAAACTTGTGTATTATAATAAATAAAGTTCCCCCAGTTGTAAAATATAAGGATATTATAAGTTACCTCGGAGTTCCATGACCTGTATAATTCAGCCTTCAGCCTCGTACTTTTATATGATCATGTGACTCCTCTGTGACTTATAATATCCTTATAATTTACAAGAGGGGGTACTTTATTCACTATATATTTGCAGAGCATGTTTATTGGCTTTGCCTTGGGCAGAATAAACCAATCCGTGTGTGTATAGGGGTGGGGCCTGGGCAGAACCTCCTCAAACAAAAGCACTTCCCAGTATTGCCATTATTTTATATATAGTTTATGCGCTACATCCTATAAAAGGCGAGATTGCCAAAATTGAGTTTTAGCCTGGGCAACACAGTGTAACTGTTGGGGCAAAGTTAGGGTTGTCACAGAGGGAGATTTGGGATATTTTGGCCCCTCTGGGTTTGGGCCACTTATAAAAGGTGTTTTAATATAGGGGGCGGAACTTTCTCTTGTCCGTTACCAGTAGCCAATGACAAGAACAATAATATTTCTGTCAGTCTTTACAGAGCACCACCCACAGGGTGTGTCCAAGAGTAAGCCCCGCCTCTGTTATGGTGACAAACATGGAGAAGTGGATTGTGGGGGGACTTCATGTTCAGGAGTGAATTTTGGCCAGTGCAGGGGGTTCAATGATATAAACACAGAAGTGACAGTTGGAAGAAGTGGATTTGAGAGATTTGGGCTGATGTGCCAGTGGTGGGACCTCACTCAGCATGATAACACTCATTCATACCCACAAATTCCACAATCTGGGCACAAGCACTTTTGGCACAGACCCCCAATTTGCTTACACAGACCCCCAATAGACTCTTTGCTGCAGTGTTCTGGGTGTAATTAGACTAGGGGGGGAATTCACAAAAGTGTCGGGAACAAAAAAATGTCTTTAAAATGTCGTAGAAAGTGTCATAGCAACAGCCGACAAATTCACAGAGCATTTCTCCGCCAGTTTTCCGACATGTACGACACTTTTGAATTAGCGTTGTTCAAAGTGGGCGTGGTTTTTTCGGCGCCACTTTTCCAGTCATTTTTATGAATTACTCGTAAACTCATTTTTTTTACCGACAATTTTTCAGACACTTTAGGCTCTCCAAAATGAAAATGTCAGACAAATTGTCGTTTAAAAAGTCTTGGTAAATGTCGATTGTATGATGAAAAGATATACGAGATTTTAGAAAATTGTCAGACTTACGAGACATTCAGAGACGGTAACATCTGCCTTTGTGAATTTGCCGTTCATAGAACATTTTACAAATTTGTCGACTGCCACATCTGGGTCACTTTTTTTACCGACACTTTTGTGAATTCCCCCCCTAGGAGATTAGTAATAAGGGGCCATAGTGAGGCTGACCCATACTGTACCCCAACTCCTCAGGCCAAACAGATACTGATCGAGGGGTCCTACACATGCCCAACATGTTCCCTATTTCCCCAGCCCCACTTCAGCCACCGGACTGGTCATACACCCCCATATGGTGCCACAG
The DNA here is from genome assembly GCA_038501925.1 of Xenopus petersii. Taxonomy (NCBI): domain Eukaryota; kingdom Metazoa; phylum Chordata; class Amphibia; order Anura; family Pipidae; genus Xenopus; species Xenopus petersii. The sequence goes on along the minus strand of CM076684.1, from coordinate 1,135,585 downwards.
TTTGGTCCAAATGAGTCAGAGTGACCAACCAAACTAACGCCAGTTTTACCCAGACATCGTCACTGGCTGAGGGGCAGGTCCGTCCCACCATAAAGCGTTTGGGCAGGAGTTGGCAGTGCATGAGTTAAGCCACATTTCGGCATAATGATATGCTAAATATGAATACACCAGAAACTACAGTATACATTTAACCCTTCTCCTGCCATGGATGCTCACTCTCTATAGGGACTGAACCATAACAACACGACATTTCCGGTTGACTTACGGCATATGAAAAAGCAAATGCAAAACAAGTGATTTATGGGTATCCATAGTCCCAAAGCAGAACTCACCCCTATTGGAATCCTCACCCACTACATTTAGTCCACTCCTTTAGGTAGTGGGGGAGGGCAATGTGTCCCTGCTGTCATGCAGCTTAATATCTTAAATCATTGACAAGTGGGGGGCATGCTTTCTACGCCAGCCCTTGCACCCCAAGTCTAATGAGTCTGGGGCTCACAGCAGGAGTGAGTTTTTTGCAGCAGGAGATAATGTGAGGTTGAGGGAGAGCAGAAAACCATATCCAATATACAGAAAAGAGAGCAGACAATACACTAGGGGAAGAGTGGAGGACAGATCCTGGCCTATTAAGTACAGCTGTTATTTTCTTTATTGGCTCGTGTCATCATATCGAGAGCTAAAAACACAAGGGAACAAGTAGTGTAAAACAGTATAAAGGAAACAAGCGGGCGGGGCAGGGAGAATGAAGAGTCTGATTGGTTAGCGATTCCATGACATTATCTCTTGGCTCGAACAAAATACAAGGCGTTGGTTTTGGGGTAATATTTGACGTTCTGTTTCTTGTCCATGAGCCCACCAAAAATGATCAGCTCCCCGCGCCCCTGTACCACCGTGTGCAGACTGGTTTCGGGGGGTCCCACCACAGAGCTGCTGTTAAAGACTTTCCACTTTACTCTGCCCCGCTCCTGGGCCCCCTTAATGTCCAAGGCGTACATTTGCATGGGCTTGCAGTTCATACTCTGATACAGCGGCTTGCCCACATTCAGCGACTGAGGCGGGTGATGCCCTAAACGGCGGGCTATGGGGGGCAGGGAATGTCCTTCATTCTGTGCCTGAACTGGTCGGGGTGCAGATTCCGCTCCGCTACTGGGGGAGACGGGGGAGGAGAGGGCAGGGGGGCTCAGAGGGGAAGTGCCACTTTGTGATGAAGAGGGGGAGGAGGTAGCCATGGCTCTGACAGCTTCCAGTCCCCTCCGTAGTGCTCCGGGTGAAACAGCACCAGAGAGTGTAGTAGTGATGTGCGGGGGGCTGTGAATCCCGTTGGTTTGCTCCAAATGGGTCCTACCTGCAGAGTCCAGCTCAGAGTCCCTACGTTTCCTTTCCCACTCGTAGTCCGAGGCTCCCAGGCACAAGTCTTTCTGCTCAGGGAGGGAGCTCTTACTGGCCCCTCGTGCCTCACACACCTCAGCGGCTGGTGGGGAAACGACCTGGAGGGGACTGTCCAGTGCTGCACCCGGAGACACACCACCCCCATTAAGTACAGGAGACAGGCCATCCCCCCGGGCAGGAGAGAGACTGCCCTCCCTGGATCCACCTGTATTCTGTCTCTGAGCCCGGGGGCGCAGTGTCCCCCAGCGGCCATTTACACAAGGGGCCTCATCTGGGGCCCGGACTGGGGAGTGGGATCGTTTTTCTCTGGTTTCCGGGGCCAAGGCAGGGGGAGTAGCACTGATTGGAGAAGGACGAGAGTTCAGACTCGGGCTGAGAGGAGCACGGCCGCTGGGAGCTTGGCTGAACACAACCACACACTGTCCCACCTGCAGAGAGCAGACATATATATTTATATATAACTACAGGCATCATGGGCCCAGAGTATTCCTTCTCTCTATATTCATATTTATACATATAGATAGGATCTGCCATATTGATATATTGCCTTATTAAGCTTAACTTACCCTGCAGGCAGGGTGGCACCACAGTTCTGGGGCACCATGCTCCTCATTCTCTACCTTGAGCTGCTGCCAGGTCCAAGGGCTCTGGTGCATATGTAGTAGCCATGCGTCCTTAAACAGCTGCACAGACACAGATATTAGTTAATGGCTCAGTATTTCTATTAGTGGAACGGACAAAGGAGCCCCGAATACTCACAGCGTTTGGGCCTCCGCAGCCTCCCAGGATAAGGATGGCCTCACTATCAATCACTATCTGCAAGAAGGAGACACAAAAAACACGAGGGGTTGGTTATTCAGTGAATCTGCTTGTGGCTCAGGGTTCTGTAGCAAGAAGATTAAATATCTTAAAAACGGAGGGGCATATTGCACTTAAGAGTGTTAGGGGACTGATCAGAGTTCATGAACCAAAGTTTCATCCCAAACTGATAGCAGCCCTCACAGTATGGGCTCAATATGCTGATCCTTGATCCAGTATGTATTTTAAGCTTTCATAAGCGTATAGGCTACATTCTCTCTTTCCACCAAAATTTCCCCAAATAAGCCCCAAACCTATTCACTGCTCAAGGTTCATATTTTTGGATCACCTATTCATTCTGTGATAGATCTCGGCCAAACAGCAGTCAGGCACCTCACCTGAGATTGTCCACCGCGAGGATGGGGGCAGGTCCCAGTAATAGTGGGCTTAGACCATAACCAGTGCTCCAGGTCCAGCACCCAAACATCATTGCTCCTGGGAAGGGGAACAAAAATAAGCAAATGGGGTGCAGTAAATAATGACCAAAAGCCCTGCTACTGTAAAAGCTTGGGACTGAGACACAGTATCTGCTACAACTTGGATATTATAAGAGTACGGAATGTCGACATGTGCCCAACATAATGTGCCACGTTTTTATTGTAAGATATTTGCACATGGATACAGTAGTGAAGCACAAAAATTGGGAGTGGGAGTGACTTACAGCAACAAGTATATTTAAACTTGTATATTTAAAAAATGCCCTTTAGTGGCCAAATTAGTGGCAAAATGCTTGTTTGGCATTACTAGCCAATAAGATGTGACTTAGAAACCTTTGATACATGAGAGCCTTCAATCCACCCAGAAAGAACAGCTAAACCCTCTACTGGTTTCTGATTTTAACTACTGTAAAGCTCCTTGCTAACTGGCGACTGTAGTTACTTGCTGATTGGTTGTTATATTCTAAGTACAATATACCTAACTGCTTACTGGATGCTATGGGTTCATGTAATGTTAACTGCTACCAGGCTGTTGTAGGATACAGTAAAGCTAGCAGCTGATAGGTTGCTGTGGGTAGAGTTAACTAACTGCTGGCTATTGGTCAGTATAAGATCTGAAGGGACACACAAGGAAGAAAAAAAACACATTTACTCACATTTGCCGAGAACCCAAGGAACCCCCAAAGACGATCATTTTATCTCCAATGACACAGGAGGAGTGACCGGCCATAGGTGGGGGCCCATGAGTTGTTACTATACAATTCCACCTGTAAAGCAGAAGAGCAATTAACCCATATTCTTACTGGCCCACATGCCTTACAGTAATGATGTGAAACATGCGGCTGCCTCATAGTCACTGGCACTCACACCAGAAGCAAATTCAGAGGCAGAATAAAAAATAGCTGAAGAGGAACTACAAGAGGGGAACCCCATACTAAATGGAAGGAAAGGTAACGGTCAGAACTTAAAAATGGCTACGAAAAAGGGAACCAGAAGGAAAAGAATGGTAAAAAAAACAATCCAGGTAATATTTTTAACTCACAAGCAGGTCACATTGACTGTAACATGTGTATGTCCCATGTATCCATGACATGCAGCAACTAGCAGGGTTATGTCTAAAGCAATTGGATCTGCTCAGCTGCAAATGTGTTACTCAGCAGGCCCAGTCGCTTAACACTTATCATTAGCAGCTACTCTAGGTTCTACTTGAAACCCAAAATACTACTGCTCTGGACCGTGACCATGAAAACATATCAGGCTCTTTGTTCCTCAGTTTCCCACTTACCAGTTTTTGGAAGGCGAATAGGTGTGTATTTCATCAAAAAATCGCTCAGGTTGGTGTAATGGATACGGACTGGGTCTGGTCCAGCCCCCGAATAGAATCAGCAGCTCCTTGTACACAACTAGTGTGGCTCCAGCCTTGGGGGAGGGATAGGATCCTGCAACATCATAATATGACATTTACTAGTAATTCCACTGCTGTACCTACACCATGACTCTGCCCAGCAGAATATCAATGGAGCAGATACAGATAAACTCTGTCCTTATACATATTGTGCTTCATGATGTGAATGTTAAAGGGTAAGTGTACTTGGCTTTTAGCATTAGTCTCACTGGAAACCCCCTGCCTTGGTAAGAAAAGTCAATCTCCTGTAGCAGAGTGAAGAGCTCCAGACTGATGAGTTGAGTAATCAGGAAGCTTTTGGAGAGTATTTACATTCAATTTAATTCAAGAGATTTTTAACAAGAGATGTTTACATAAGGTATCCAGTATAGTGGATGATACTTCACGCCCTTTTAATACTTTGTCATCTAGAAGGAGATGTCGTAGCATTGGTTCAACCAGGTTTTGTAACAGTTTTAGCCCTCAAGCTGTAAGACTTTTAAATGAGCAATTGCTCTCTTTAAATTGTTGGTACCTATCTGGTCTTTTTATAGAAATTCAATGTTTTTAGGCTTCTGTTTTAATAATGTCCGTCATAGACTAGATATAAAGATGTTCTACATGGGAGTTGAAGGTAAAGGTGGATCGTTAGGGATGTTATGCACAATAAATGCACTTTATTATCGGTTGAGAGAAGAGCTAACACTTTATTGCACAACATAGTGATGGAAATAAAAAAATAGATAATGTGAATTATGGTACAATCAGGCACAATTATTGCACCTTATAGTAAGGTTGGTAGTAAATGTTAGATAAGGAGTGACTGCACAAATAACTGTCACAAAAAATAAAGAAATACTCGTGTTAAAAATGGAGTGGGAGTTAGAAAAATGAGTTTTCTTTTTTTGTATTTTATTTATATATTCTTGGCTTGAAAGAGTATACTGAAATATGTCTTGGATTTGTTAACACAGTATATGTTTATTTGGGAGGACGTGTAATATGTATGTGGTCTGGGACAGGACAGGGACATTGTAATACCGTCTCATTTTGTATGCATTTCTTTTTTTGTATGCAGAAGAGATGACAATAAATAGGACGAAAACCGCACAGTCCTGAAAGGATAAAGCAGGGTGGGATTGGAGAAGCAGCCCCTCCCGTGGGATCTCAGATTGCAGCTCATTCTCAGGATGGGGAGCTGGGAATGTGCCTCACAGGAGTCTAATCCTAAACATGCCGGGACACATGGGAGAACCCTATGGCTGCAGCCTATTGCCGGCCTATCACTCACTCACCTATTGCAGCAGCCAGAGCATTCCATACATATTGTGCACTTTACTATATACTCCTGTTCTCTACACCTACAGTGACAGCATTGCAGGCAGCAGCAAGCATGTCACAAGATCAGACACAACCTCTGGGCACTGGGAAAGGAGATCCATGGAATTAAAGTGAGAAAGGTGCAAAGAACCAATTCAAATCTCATTAATTAAGGAAACTCATTTGATGCATTTAACATTGGTCTGGCGACCGACAGGCCCTTGCATTGTGGTGCCATACCCAGTCTATAGGGCCTGCATAGGATTTCCAAACAGCTCCGTCATTAAATGGAAGTGAGTGTTGCTCAAGAGAGGGCACATACTGGAGCACAGACAAGATGGAAGAGTGCCATTGAGGTAAATAAAAAGCCATTAATCTCAAAGGTATCCCTGCCTGTGTATGGCCACAAGAAATCCAGCTTTACTCTAAACACTGAGTGGCCAGATCCCTCCTCCAGTAGAATTACAGGTACAGTAATTAATACCATGCAGGGGAACCGGCAGGGATTATAGTAAGGACAAGTGCCCAACATTTCTGTGCACCCCCACCCTGTACCCCCAGATCCACTCACCAGAGGCCAAGGGTCGGATCCACTCTTTGCTGTTCAGATCCAGCCTCCACAGGTCATTGAAAGCAGCATTGCAGCTACTCTGAGTGCAGCCCCCAAACACATACATGGACTGGTTAGCGTCATAATAACAGGCACCTGGATAGGGGGGCACAATGAGGAATGGTTTCAGCCAGTGATGCAAAGCTTGAGACTCATCTCTATACATATATAGACTTACAAGGGTCCATCATACACTTATAATGAGTAGAAATGAGTAAAGGCATGGTGTGTAAGTAAATGTATTTGAATTGAAGTGAATTGATGGAGGAAGGGTCCCCCATATTGTATATTATCAGCCAGGGGTACCAGTCTGCTATACACATACACTCAGCTGACACACAAAAAATGAGACTGTAAAATATTTGTATTTATATTCATAGGGGAGGGAGGTGCCTGTGGCCCTGTAGCCTCCAAAGAGATTATATGCATTTACTGGAGGGAGCAAAATCTGTGAGAATCCCAAGTACGTGAACCCAAGGTACCTACTGTGGGAGAAGCGCTGAGTGATTGGCGTCCCTGGGTACGGGTAGGTGCGACTTTCCCATTGGATGTTTCCTTCTTGCACTGCTTTGATAAAGCCATGGTAACACTGGTGGGCAACCCCTGAGAGAGGGAGAGAAAGAAAGAGGCATCAGCACAGAAAGGATTTTATTAGAGAGAGGTTAATGTCATTCCAAGCAGCTTTCCAGGATTCTTTCATTCATCTTGAAATCATGTACCAAAAGTCTTAATTGCTTCTTTAGAGGTCTGTTAATTAGCTGGCTTCTGATACATTGTTAAAAGTCAGATCCAGCAGTGCACAGAATATAAAAAGCCAGAGAGACAGGAACAGACACAATGACAGTTACACAGAACTATAAACCCAGTGAGAATGAGGAATGAATGGATATTGGGAAGTTGTATCAGGAGTCAGAAGCAGCAGTGCAGAGAAAGGGACAGACACAATGACAGTTACACAGAACTATAAACCCAGTGAGAATGAGGAATGAATGGATATTGGGAAGTTGTATCAGGAGTCAGAAGCAGCAGTGCAGAGAAGAGAAAGGGACAGACACAATGACAGTTACACAGAACTATAAACCCAGTGAGAATGAGGAATGAATGGATATTGGGAAGTTGTATCAGGAGTCAGAAGCAGCAGTGCAGAGAAAGGGACAGATACAATGACAGTTACACAGAACTATAAACCCAGTGAGAATGAGGAATGAATGGATATTGGGAAGTTGTATCAGGAGTCAGAAGCAGCAGTGCAGAGAAAGGGACAGACACAATGACAGTTACACAGAACTATAAACCCAGTGAGAATGAGGAATGAATGGATATTGGGAAGTTGTATCAGGAGTCAGAAGCAGCAGTGCAGAGAAAGGGACAGACACAATGACAGTTACACAGAACTATAAACCCAGTGAGAATGAGGAATGAATGGATATTGGGAAGTTGTATCAGGAGTCAGAAGCAGCAGTGCAGAGAAAGGGACAGACACAATGACAGTTACACAGAACTATAAACCCAGTGAGAATGAGGAATGAAAGGATATTGGGAAGTTGTATCAGGAGTCAGAAGCAGCAGTGCAGAGAAAGGGACAGACACAATGACAGTTACACAGAACTATAAACCCAGTGAGAATGAGGAATGAATGGATATTGGGAAGTTGTATCAGGAGTCAGAAGCAGCAGTGCAGAGAAGAGAAAGGGACAGACACAATGACAGTTACACAGAACTATAAACCCAGTGAGAATGAGGAATGAATGGATATTGGGAAGTTGTATCAGGAGTCAGAAGCAGCAGTGCAGAGAAAGGGACAGACACAATGACAGTTACACAGAACTATAAACCCAGTGAGAATGAGGAATGAAAGGATATTGGGAAGTTGTATCAGGAGTCAGAAGCAGCAGTGCAGAGAAAGGGACAGACACAATGACAGTTACACAGAACTATAAACCCAGTGAGAATGAGGAATGAATGGATATTGGGAAGTTGTATCAGGAGTCAGAAGCAGCAGTGCAGAGAAGAGAAAGGGACAGACACAATGACAGTTACACAGAACTATAAACCCAGTGAGAATGAGGAATGAATGGATATTGGGAAGTTGTATCAGGAGTCAGAAGCAGCAGTGCAGAGAAAGGGACAGACACAATGACAGTTACACAGAACTATAAACCCAGTGAGAATGAGGAATGAATGGATATTGGGAAGTTGTATCAGGAGTCAGAAGCAGCAGTGCAGAGAAAGGGACAGACACAATGACAGTTACACAGAACTATAAACCCAGTGAAAATGAGGAATGAATGGATATTGGGAAGTTGTATCAGGAGTCAGAAGCAGCAGTGCAGAGAAAGGGACAGACACAATGACAGTTACACAGAACTATAAACCCAGTGAGAATGAGGAATGAAAGGATATTGGGAAGTTGTATCAGGAGTCAGAAGCAGCAGTGCAGAGAAAGGGACAGACACAATGACAGTTACACAGAACTATAAACCCAGTGAGAATGAGGAATGAATGGATATTGGGAAGTTGTATCAGGAGTCAGAAGCAGCAGTGCAGAGAAGAGAAAGGGACAGACACAATGACAGTTACACAGAACTATAAACCCAGTGAGAATGAGGAATGAATGGATATTGGGAAGTTGTATCAGGAGTCAGAAGCAGCAGTGCAGAGAAAGGGACAGACACAATGACAGTTACACAGAACTATAAACCCAGTGAGAATGAGGAATGAATGGATATTGGGAAGTTGTATCAGGAGTCAGAGGCAGCAGTGCAGAGAAAGAGACAGACACAATGACAGTTACACACAACTATAAACCCAGTGAGAATGAGGAATGAATGGATATTGGGAAGTTGTATCAGGAGTCAGAAGCAGCAGTGCAGAGAAAGGGACAGACACAATGACAGTTACACAGAACTATAAACCCAGTGAGAATGAGGAATGAATGGATATTGGGAAGTTGTATCAGGAGTCAGAAGCAGCAGTGCAGAGAAAGGGACAGACACAATGACAGTTACACAGAACTATAAACCCAGTGAGAATGAGGAATGAAAGGATATTGGGAAGTTGTATCAGGAGTCAGAAGCAGCAGTGCAGAGAAAGGGACAGACACAATGACAGTTACACAGAACTATAAACCCAGTGAGAATGAGGAATGAATGGATATTGGGAAGTTGTATCAGGAGTCAGAAGCAGCAGTGCAGAGAAGAGAAAGGGACAGACACAATGACAGTTACACAGAACTATAAACCCAGTGAGAATGAGGAATGAATGGATATTGGGAAGTTGTATCAGGAGTCAGAAGCAGCAGTGCAGAGAAAGGGACAGACACAATGACAGTTACACAGAACTATAAACCCAGTGAAAATGAGGAATGAATGGATATTGGGAAGTTGTATCAGGAGTCAGAAGCAGCAGTGCAGAGAAAGGGACAGACACAATGACAGTTACACAGAACTATAAACCCAGTGAGAATGAGGAATGAAAGGATATTGGGAAGTTGTATCAGGAGTCAGAAGCAGCAGTGCAGAGAAAGGGACAGACACAATGACAGTTACACAGAACTATAAACCCAGTGAGAATGAGGAATGAATGGATATTGGGAAGTTGTATCAGGAGTCAGAAGCAGCAGTGCAGAGAAGAGAAAGGGACAGACACAATGACAGTTACACAGAACTATAAACCCAGTGAGAATGAGGAATGAATGGATATTGGGAAGTTGTATCAGGAGTCAGAAGCAGCAGTGCAGAGAAAGGGACAGACACAATGACAGTTACACAGAACTATAAACCCAGTGAGAATGAGGAATGAATGGATATTGGGAAGTTGTATCAGGAGTCAGAGGCAGCAGTGCAGAGAAAGAGACAGACACAATGACAGTTACACACAACTATAAACCCAGTGAGAATGAGGAATGAATGGATATTGGGAAGTTGTATCAGGAGTCAGAAGCAGCAGTGCAGAGAAAGGGACAGACACAATGACAGTTACACAGAACTATAAACCCAGTGAGAATGAGGAATGAATGGATATTGGGAAGTTGTATCAGGAGTCAGAAGCAGCAGTGCAGAGAAAGGGACAGACACAATGACAGTTACACAGAACTATAAACCCAGTGAGAATGAGGAATGAATGGATATTGGGAAGTTGTATCAGGAGTCAGAAGCAGCAGTGCAGAGAAAGGAAAAGGGACTGACAGACTAATGGTGCCCATGGAGCAGGCACAGTAAGGCCCAATCAAGAAAAGCATTACAGAACATATCAGATTGTCAGTAAATCCCCCCGTCTATCTTCCTGAGCAGCTCCGGGGGCACACAAGAAGGTGGAAATTAAACTAAACTTCAGGCTTATAAAAGGGTAAAAAAAATAAATAAAAAGCAACTGGAAAACAATCAAACTTTTTTGGAAGGTGAACTTCCCCTTTAAAGGGAGGGTCCAAAAAATGCCTTACAAAGCAACAAATACCAGTGATGTTATTGGGGGGGGGGGGATAGATTAAGGCAACAGAAAAACCTAAATGATGGCCAAGTGCAAGGGTGCTGCGTCTGTCCATGCAGAACAATTTACAAGCAAATATAAAGGGTAAGTTTCCTCTCAGTCGCTGGCAGGAAGGGAAAGTATTCCAATTATTTCCTATTCATTTGAAGGGAAGGGCCCTGTACTATTTCCATATTCCCACACTGGGCAGCAGTCTGAATCCATGAGATTTAGTGCAGCAAAGCTTTCCCTTATCTCCCGCACTCACAGATATGGAACTGCCTCTCTGCCCTCCAAAATAAACTCCCCTCCATATAAGGCCATGAACCTGAACTAAAGGCCAGGCCTGGGAGTCATGTGACGGGCAAGAGCGCAATACCCAGTATAATAGTGACATCATGGCCGCTCCCTGCACACTTCATGTTATTTCTCCTGTCATCAGAAGTACTGTATAAAGAATATACAGAATATACAGAGTATAGACCTATGCACAGCCACTGAATAGCAGCCACTTTATCATTTATGCCATGGACTCAACCCACCCCCCACAGACAGGAAGGGGAACCCACCCCCCGCAGACAGGAAGGGGAACCCACCCCCCGCAGAACCACCCCACACAGACAGGAAGGGGAAGCCAGTCTGCGCAGACAGGAAGGGGAAGCCACCCCACGCAGACAGGAAGGGGAAGCCACCCCGCGCAGACAGGAAGGGGAACCCACCTTGCACAGGCAGCCTGAAAGGAGCACACAAGGGAGGCCCATGCTGCCCCAAAAGTGAAAGCCAATAGGGGGCCATGCTGCAAAGCCAAGGTATAACAGTGAAGACAACGGATGCAGCCACCAGGGAGAAGTCATTTATCCTCAAGCTCACAGGTGCAGAACTAACACTTACTGATGCAACCCCCCCCCCAATTATCCTTTTCACCCAACTACAGGAGCAAGGGGGCCATATCAGTGCCCTGAATTTCAAGAGACTGTAAACCCAATAATGCATAATGTCCCTTCTAGGCACCCATGAAAGACTATGTATAAATGGCGGCTCAAGGTAACCAGCTGCTCAGCACCCCAGTGTGTTAGAGCCCATCCACTGCTGTTCTACTGACAAAGCTGCAGCAGCAGAGCGAGCCTGTGAGACAGTATGGCAGCGGAGATATAAATAAAACATATAATGTAACGATACTGGAGACTAACAGCTACTCTGCCCATTTATATGACATGAAATCCAAATTCCTATTACCCTGGGAAAGACTACACAGTATATAAATCAGACACGGTGTGGCAGGGGGTGGTGCTGCTCAGCAGGAGGGCTGCCAACCAATACCCAACTGATAAGTCAAGAGGCAAATCTCAACCCGGGTTTATCTATTTCATGTGCTATACTTCTAATAATAAAACCTGGAGGCTCCGTGTAAGTCATGAAAATTTCCCTGGCATTTAGGGACTGACAGTTGTAGCAGTAGTGCAGGATAGAGCATTGGAGGAAGGACTCGGGAGTAAACTTACCCTTTATGAGGCGGTACCACTGCTTGCACACTAGGGCGGCGCTCTTGTGCTCCTGGTAGGGAGAGAGGAAGGACAGTATATACTCCAGCACCTCCTCCGGCATCTCCTCCATCACCCGGCTGTGCTCACTCTGTAATGTCTCCCCTTGTGGGGGCAGCTCTTCCCCCTGTTCCATCCTTCCTTCTACTTCTTCTGAGTCAATGGCCATGAATCCATCGTCTTCACTTCCACAAGAGACGGCCATGGCCTCGCACACACTCCCTGCCACAGACAAAATGCTCATTTTACAATAGAGTAGAAATTAAAGGGTAAGTTGGGATCAAACCTCTACACATTTGATATTAAAGGTAAACACTCACAGGCACATTTATCAAGGGTCAAATATCGAATTCTTGAGAGATTTTTTTTAAAACTCCCATAAACTCAAAATTCGACCAAAATTTATTTAAAAAAATTGAATTTTTAAAACTCGGGCGAATAGAATCGACCTGAAAACTCGAATTGAATTCGATTCGAATTTAAAAAACTCCATTCGAGTTTTTTTCTGAGACTGTCGGGAAGGCTGCGAACAACTCAAAATCAATCCCTGGACGTCTCCCATTGAATAAAACAGCAATTTGGCAGGTTTTTAGGTGACAAATAGTCGAATTTGAGTTCTTAAAGAGTTAGAGTATGATAAATCTCGTAAATCAAATTCAAATTTTTTAAAAATTTTTAATCGAATTTGAATAACTCCCTAGTCGAATTTGACAGTTTTGACCATAAAAAAACTTAAATTCGAATTTCGAACTTTCAATTTGACCCTTGATAAATCTGCCCCTTATTTGTTGCCCTAAATTTTCTTGGAACCGTTTCAGTCCACTGGCCGATTCTGTCACAATCAGGAAAAGGAACTGGCAAGGACAGACACTGTAGATATAACCATGGCAAGAACTGTTCCTTATCTGTAACACCGAGACACAGGCAGATAGACTATTGCTCGGGGGCAAACGACGTTGCATGTTACCCCCATTCTTAAAAAAAGCCCTTTAATTGAGAGAAGGGGAACCTTTTCACATACACAGTCCCCTGACAGTCAGATGGATATGATTGGCAGACACACAACCGATGGATACGACAGTCAGACACACAAATGATGGATACGACAGTCAGACAAAAACAACAGTAGGTACCAGTCAGCCAACACATATATAACATAATAAAGTGTAAGTACAGCCCTGAACACATTATATGCCAGTATCTGAAGACCCAGAGCACCCCAAGGAATAGATCATTTCTTTTAGCACCCTCATTTTCCCCCCCTGTATGGCTATATTGGGAGTATTAGCTCTCCTATCAACTATCTAAGCTTGCCACAGACACTGGAAGGTGGCACAGATGCCGGAGGGCAGCATAGATGCTGGTGGGAGGCACAGATAGCGGAGGGCGGCACAGATACTGGAGGGTGGCACAGATGACGGAGGGAAGCACAGATACCGGAAGGTGGCACAGATGCCGGAGGGCGGCATAGATGCCGGAGGGCGGCATAGATGCTGGTGGGTGGCACAGATCCCGGAGGGTGGTATAGATACCGGAGGGTGGCACAGATACCAGAGGGTGGTATAGATACCGGAGGGTGGCATATATGCTGGCACAAATGCTGTTAGATGGCACAGATACCGGAGGGAGGTATAGATACCGGAGGGTGGCATAGATGATGGAGGGTAGCATAGATGCCGGAGATACTGGAGGGTGGCACAGATTCCGGAGGGCAGCATAGATGCTGGAGGGTGGCACAGATACTGGAGGGTGGCAGAGAGGCAGAGGTTTCTCCTGGCAGCAGGTCAGTGTCAGACAGTCAGGGCTGATCCATTAAGAAGCAGAGGAGGAGGAATAAGAGCAGATCCACCAGTGAATATTCTGTGCCAATGAAATCTCCTGACTAACTGGGCAGAAGTTCAGGGCTGGGCACAACCATTATGATAAAGTCTGGGGGGCGGGGGGTGACGCCAATGCAGCACAAGAATCAATGACTCGTCAGTTCCGGGTGTCACTGACTCTCCCCAAGTGCCCGGGGGGCGGGGCTCACACACTGGCACTTTCACTTCCTGCTGCCCCTGAACTCTCAGCGACTGTCTCTTCCCTCCCCCGTGTCTCCGTCTCACGTGTCTCTCGGAGTCTCATTCGTTGGGTTCAGAGCGGACTGACATTATCGTTTAATGGAGACAAAACGCTTTGTCTGTGCTGTGTCTCCCCCATTACTACAGTCTCATCCCCAGTCAGTCTCTGTCATATTTCCCTCCTCTCACGTATTCCTGACGTCTCACGTCCACCCCTCGGGCCCTGCGTCTCACCTGCCTCTCTCTGCGCCTCAGGCCGGGCCCGGTCACTCCCGGTATCTTCCCAGTCACGGAACCGCCATCTTCCCTTCAGCTGCAGCGGCCTATGGGAGAAGAGGGACCAGACAACGCGAGAGCGCACACGCACCAAGCCCTGTCACGCGCACGTAACACTTAATAACCAGCGCGGAAGGCGAAAGCGCCATGTTATGAAGGTCACAAATAAACCGATTGGACGCGCCGAGGCTGACGTTTACGCCATGTTGCGTGGGGCACAGCTGCTATTGGATAGACTGCACAGTTGAAACACTATGTGGGTGGAGCCTGACGCCTTTAAAGGCACAGCACATGCCCGTTATCAACGTTTAATTAAGAGGTTTGTCTTGTTTTTGTTGTTTCTAACGAACTAAACAGGAATATGAAGCCAGTTTCACTTCAGCACTTCCTGTCCCACACAACTTCCAGAGCTGATAAAAATACAAATCAAATTACCAGTCTCCTGAGAAGCCCCTGATAATGAGCTGCTGAAATACTGAGAGAAGGGAGGGGTCAGTTTTAGGGATGAAGTGGAAAGTCGCCAGCGATGACACACATAACGCAGGTAACGCGTCGCACGTCCACAATATAACGACACCGAATAAACGACGTATCCAACTGTCACATGAAGACGCAGCGGTCACAGCGGACTGTCACATACATGGACTTTATATCTGCCATTTCTCAATCTGATTCTGGACACACTTTGTCGTCGCCTGGTGACGAATCAGATCTCAACGCCCCGTGGAGCCTCGACCCCAAAGCGAAATACGGGACTCGGAATAAATTGCCCCATTTATAAAGAAGGGAGGAGCGCAGTGAAAATGACACAACTTTTAAATCACTGCGTTAGAATCCCCCCGAATACAGAAATGTCTGAAAGAAATCTAATTGGATCTGAGTCGACTCCATCAATAAGTTCTTATCAATATGTTGTTACTCCTTTATGTATAAATATATATATATGTGTTTATATGGTGCCAATGCCCCAATGCGGTCACATTTATATACTGATTACAAGCGTTACTATTTAATACTCAACAAATCCCTACTCAGTGGCCTAATTACATTTTACTGGGCCCCACAGAAAATTATTTTTCAGATCCCCAAAATGTCTAGATGTGACTTGTTGTACCAATATTGTATATGAATTAGGGCAGAGATCCCCAACCTTTTGAACCCGTGAGCAACATTCAGAAGTAGAAGGAGTTGGGGAGCAACACTAGCAATGCATAAAAAATGTTCTTGGGGTGCCAAATAAGGGCTGTGATTGGCCATTTAGTAGCCCCTATGTGGATTATCAACCTGCATTGAGACTTGTTTGGCAGTGCACCTGGTTTTTATACAACCAAAACTCCTGCTTTGAGGCCACTGGGAGCAACATCCAAGGGGTTGGAGAGCAACATGTTACTCACGAGCTACTGGTTGGAGATCACTGAATTAGGGCCTCATGGGACCCCGACATACCTCCCAACTATCCCATTTTTCGCAAATTTTGACAGCTAAACCCACAGTCCCGGATTGTTACTGAAATGTCCAGACTTTCTCTTTGATCTCCTGCAATGTAAATGGGCCTCTCTGCAAAGTCTTCTGTCCCAATACTGGAGATGTAATGAGGCTGCTGTTGCTGACACTCACCACTAGATGTCGCCTATTTCTCTAGTGACTGCAGCTCCTCTGCTCTTCTTCTCCACTAGGTGTCAGCTCTTCTGCAACCTGGAACTGCCAAATTTTGAAAGTTTCCACTGAACACCAATCATCTTTTTTTTTTCTTTGCAAGCCCTGACCACCTTTTTATTTTTAACGGGGAACCTTGGCCCCTTTTTTTTTTTTTTTGTTTTACTTGGGGGTCCGGACACCAATTTTTTTTTTTACTGGAAACCAATGTTTTTTTTAACTGGAGGGCTGGTCTACAATTTTTTTTTTACTTTTTATCTGAGGCCCTGACCACCTTTTTTCCCCCTAATTTTATTGGGGGGAGACCCTGACCAACAATGTTTTCTTTTTAGCTTCTGTGGGTGGGGGAGCTTGGTCGCCAATGTCACACATGTATACAGGTATGGGACCTGTTATCCAGAATGCTCGAGACCTGTTGTTTTCTGTATAACAGATGTTTCCTAAATTTAGATCTTCACACCTTAAGTCTACTAGAAAATTATGTAAATATGAAATAAACCCAATAGGCTGGTTTTGCTTCCAATAAGGATTAATTATATCTTAGTTGGGATCAAGTACACAGAAAAAGGGAATCATTTTTAAACATTTGGATTGTTTGATTATTCCAGGTTCCAGGTGCACTTAGATACATTTGTAACCATTTAAGACAAGCAGGTCTCTTGGGAGACTTTCAACTTAAAGGGCAAGTCACCTTCATGTGCAAAACTGTAAAATCACATAAGACCTGAACCCTAAAACCCCCAGAAATGTGTTCAAACTTTTGATAAGAAACAAAAAAGAGAGACCGCTCAAGCTCACCGCTAAGTCTTCAGTGTCCCCACTGTATCCAACGACAAAACTCAACGTAGACGGCACTCGTGGACAAAATTTAACATAGCAGGTTGCTGGAGAAAGACCTAACGCGTTTCGGGATCTAATGCCGTCTACATTGAGTTTTGTCATTGGATACAGTGGGGACACTGAAGACTTAGCGGAGAGCTTGAGCGGTCTCTCTTTTTTGTTTCTTATCAAAAGTTTGAACACATTTCTGGGGGTTTTAGGGTTCAAGGGATTAAGGGATTAGATCCCGAAACGCGTTAGGTCTTTGTCCAGCAACCTGCTATATTAAATTTTGTCCAGAAGTGCCGTCTACGTGGAGTTTTTTAAAAATTCATGAGATAGTTTCAGAGTTTTCCCACTGATAGACTCTCACTGTCCCCTCAGGGTTACACTCTTCAGACCCCCTAGTCATGACCTGTAGGTGCCGCACTGATCTCTTTGATCTCCTGTGCTATTTACCATTTACATGTGCCCATTGGGCAACGTCAGTAGAAGACATGGTCCCAAGTGTCACTGTCACACTGATCTTCTACTTGTCCCTTTCTAAAGGAATCCAGGGAACACCATAAACACATGATTAGATGAGCTACAGAGGAAGAAACTATATAAAGAGAGAAGAGAAGGTGCAACAACCCATAATATCAGTACAGTTTCCATATCTGTGAGAATTAGATGGGGTGACTTGGGGGACAGACTGAGCAGAGATAAAAGGAGGAGTATAAAAGAGCAGAAAGAGATACAACAAGAAGAACATGAAAATGACTGGAATGTTACAAAATGCCAAAGAAATTCTTGTCTCCATGCAAAAAAAAAAAAAAAGCTGAAGATCTAAAGAAAGATTCTTTCATTTTCCAGTTTGTCTCTTTTTATCTCAATCACTAGCCTTTTTATGGAAAAAACCACGGAAAAAATCATTTGATCCCAGTGTTGAAAAAAAACTTAAAAAAATCAGTCACTTGAAGGCTACAAATCCTCTCCCAGTAGATGTCTACAGGAGCTCAGAAGGTTTTTGTGGAAGTTTTTTTCATTCGAATGGTGAGGGACTTGATTTCCAAAACAAGAAATTCAGATTGAATTTTATTGTGATTTTTTTTTTTTGCATTACAGAATTGAGATCTGAAATTCGGTTGGTGATGGAGCTATACATTAATTTTCTTATTTCCCTGCCACAAAGAGAAGAAAAAGAGAAAATAAGGAAATGATATGAAGACAAAGTGAATTTTAGGTTTTGTAAAGGTTTATTGAAGAAGAAACATGAGATCTTTGGTGGCTTTTTTTAGAAGATGAAAAACATAGTTGATGGAAGACAAGACCCAAAGGTAATGGGGAGCCACTGGCAAAGTTCTTCTTCTTTTTTTCAGGGAAAAGAAATATTAAAACATTCAGAGAAATGGAAGAATATGCGACTGTTGGAGGACGCTGCCAAGTTTATGTTTATGGGGAGCACAGGGCAAATGAAGTCAGAGAGAAGTGGGACCCAAATAACAAGGACAGAACCATCAGGAACAAGAAGCAGCTTCTGTCAGGCAGGAGTCAATTAAGGGCACATCTGTAGGCAGAACACGGGATTCTGGGAAAAAAAATGAATGAACTTCCTAGGATTGATTTCCATCTCACTGATAAGGGGAAGTAGCACCAAACCAACAGCCCTGAGTTCAAATCCCACTCATTGGAGATACAGATACCCAAACATTATTCACATTGGATCAAATAGTGTAGGACAAAGAATGAGGCTGTTATTTGAGATATTAGAGTGAAACCCCCAAATATACCAAGAGGAACCCCAAGAAGACAATGGGGAAGAGCCACATTCATTTTCCTACAGACGTAAGGAGCTGGGATTTACCTGTATTTATAAAGGGATAGTGGGTTTCCATGGAAGGATCTTGCCCTGTGCATCTGTAATGCTTCTACCCTTATCTTACTATACCCCCAGTATTAAGTGCTGCACTAGAGTGAAACTAAAGACTCTCTGTCTCATTTGTCCCTGGGTGGAGATGCAAAGTGCAGAAAACGGGTGCTAACTGACCCTAAAGCTAATTTGTGTGCCCCCCATGGACTGTAGACATAAAGAGCAGCAACTTGTGGCTATAACCTCGCATGCCCCTTTCTTGTGAGTCAAGAAGTATAAATGAATAGTATTAACCTGCAGCAGCAGAAGTACAGACCCCCTTGTGTTAGTGAGTGGGGGGGCTCTGCACATTAAGAAGGATACGCCTAAAAATGGGAATATTTCAAGGGGGCAAATATAATTGAACACCTCTTGATGGTCAGAGGACTCTTAAAGGGTAACTCCACACAAACATAACTTTTTGGAAAGTAATCATAATTTCAAGCAACTTTGCAATATACATCAATTAAAAAATACACAGACTTTTCATGATTTTTAATGGTTTCTGACAGTTCCCTAAGACCAGCCCCCTGCTCTCCTGCTGATCTGTCTGACTACTGTGCTGAGCTGTCTGACTACTGTTACTTTGTATCAACATCATCTGCCCTCAGCCTGCATCCTCCAAACCCCTGAATTCCCTGCACATGTGATTCAATAAGGAACATGCCAGTGCAATGCATTGTGGGTAATGTAGTTCCTGCATGCTGTCTGTAAGTATAATGTGTAACATCAGTATTTAGTCCCTCCTTCCCTGCCAGGATTTCAAATGATGCAGAAAGAGAAGAACTGTTACACCGCTGGATTTCAGCAGAGAAAATGCCGTTTATTAAGACTTTTTAAAGAAACAGGTAACTGTGATGGGAATATTAGGGGTTTCTGTGTTGTGTGGCCTCTTTATCTAATGTTGGTTTGGAAGCAGGAGTTCCCCTTTAACCTACTGTTTAGAGTAGGTCCCATGATCCCCATTGACAACGTGAAGAAATAGTCATTATAAGGTACATGATTTATTTTTGGGTCATGAAGCAGAGACATGGAATTCATTTGGATTCCCTGGGAAAACAGGTCATGAAACACTACCTCCAATGCAGGGAAATAATTGTATCTGAATTACACACTCCCCATGTGACCTTTCTATTTGCATTTTCTGCATTTTTATAATAATCTCCTGTAATGTTCCTGTAACTCTTTCCTGTTTGGTTCTAAACTTTGCTACAACTCTCCATCCTTCTGCAATCCAACATCTGTATATGTGCCATCTAGTGGTGATCATGTGCACTTCACCTTCTATTGGAATAGTATTGGGGCTCATTGATCAACACTGATAATCTGCCCCTAGGCAGTAACCCACGGCAGCCAGTGATTGGCTTATTTCAGCCAGCTGCAGGTAGAACAATAAATGCAACAAATTGATTGGTTGCCATGGGTTACTGCACACATTTGTCCATTGTTGATAAAAGATAGTTCTAAGTTTTATTTCTGGAAGAAATTACAAAGAGATTTTAATTGTGGAACATTGATTCTAAAATAGTAAAGGTTTGAATATAAGATGTCACTAGAGATGTTATTGGTTAAGGGGGTTATTTATCAAAGGTTGAGTTTTAGAGTTATGTGAGCTTATGAAAATCTTTAATGAACTCACAACTCAAATGGTTTCTTATTTAAGAGAAACCCCAAATCAGCAAGTTTGGGGTTAACAACTCAAATCAATCAAGTTTTCCGCAGGAAGACACTTGAATCACTCGAATTATTTGAGTTTTAGAGCGAAATCCTCGAAACATCATGAAGGCTATTAAAGGGGTGGTTCACCTTCAAACAACCAGGGGGCACATTTACTTAGCTCGAGTGAAGGAATAGAAAAAAAAAACTTTGAATTTCGAATGGGTTTTTTTTGGCTACTTTGACTATCAAATTGGCTACTTCGACCTTCGCCTTCGTATGGAACGATTCGAACTAAAAATCTTTCTAATATTCAACCATTCGATAGTCGAAGTACTGTCTCTTTAAAAAAACTTCACCCCCCAACCCCCCCTACTTCGCCACCTAAAACCTACCGAGCACCATAGGAAGGTCCCCATAGTGTTTCCTATGTTTTTTTGGTCGTAGAAAAATCGTTCGATCGATGGATTAAAATCCTTCGAACTAATTGCGGTAAATCCTTCGACTTCGATATTCAAAGTCGAAGGATTTACATTCGGCAGTCGAATATCGAGGGTTAATTAACCCTTGATATTCGACCATATGTAAATCTGCCCCTAGTTGTTTTCAGATCGATCACCAGAAATGTTTTTCTAATATTGAAGTGTAAAGTGTAATTTTTCACCTTCTGAAGCAGCCCTGGGAGGGGGGGTCGCCGACCCTGGAAACTGTTTTAAATGGATACATTTAGTTGATCCATTTGTTATGTTTGTCCCTGCTGAGCAGAATCTCTGGGTTTCATTACAGGCGGCTGTTAGACTTGATACAATAGTTACTGATACTCCAGAGATGCTGCTGAGAAATGGATCAACTCAATGTTATAAACTTGTAACAGAATCTGCACCTGAATTACTGAGCTGTCACTCAAACACCAGAGACACAAACATTCAACTTTACACTTAGATTATGGAAAAACTGTAAAAAAATAAATAATGGAAAGTTATTGAAAAAAATCTTTATTTCTGGAGAACAATCTGAAAACAACTGAAAAAAGTGTTTGGAAGGTGAACATCCCCTTTAACATCATCAAATGGTTCAAGGGACATCTCTCATTGACTCCTACATAACCCTGACAGGTTTTAGATGGTGTCTTTAAGGATTCAAGCTATTTCCAGGGTCAGTTATAATAAATCTAGAAAAATCTGAGTTTTTTTATACAAAAATACAAAAAAAACCCTGAAAAAATAGATTTTTGCAAAATCATCTCAAAAACTCACATTTTTCATGGAAAACACAACTCGACCCATAATAAATCTGCCCCTAAGTGTATCAGTGGAAAAAAAAGAGCACCGAGGGACAGCAACAAGAAATGACTTTCATATGGGAAAAAAACAAAAAAAACATGAAAAGATATTACCGTGGGGAGGGGTGAGTATGAAGTAATTTTAAGGAGAAGACACAAAAATATTTTGAAAAGAAGGTCCCTCTAGGTAACCAATGGTATTGAGAAGATAAAAGGACTTGCTGGTGGGACTGATGGGTTAGAAGCAGAGAGGACACTTCAGATATAACAAGAAAAACCTGGTTGAATGGAGGCACTTTCTGCTGGAGAAAAGATACAAGTGGAAGATCACAGGGGGGATTTTTTGGTGAGAGAAGACATTGAGATATGCTATTGGTAGACAAGGCAAATAAAAGATCAACTGAAAATAGAACCTGTTGGGTTGTCACTGGAGGGGACACTGGGCAACTGCAAGAAGTTTTTAGTAAAATGAAGATACAAGAAAATATGGAGAGTAGTGGCACATGAATTAGAAGAAGAATGAAGAGAAGGTCATCCTGGGTGTAGCATACGGTATCTCAAACTCACAACTAACACCAAGGTCTCGGTCATGGCTCACACTTCTGCCTATAACAGTATAACACATTTGGCTTTGTGAGTGCAGCTACTCCGATTCCTCTAGGTTTTAATGGAAGAGGAGCAAGGAGAGAGTTCTGGGCAGACAAGGGAACGTGTCCACAAGGGATGGGGGAGCAGGTAGTGGAGTTGTGGAACAGGCCAGGTCAATATGAAACAGTAACGCAGTACAAAACTAGGATCTGACGAATGGTCAGTACAGGCAGCAGATTAGCAAAGTCAGGGACAGTCAAGGACAAGGATCACACAATATAAACACACCCAGGAACTATGAAGATAGACCTACATTGGGCAATGTCAAAAAAAGGACATCTGCCTTTAAATATTTGAATTTTGTGCCAATCACAATGACATTAGATGCAGCGCTCGTGTTGTTGGAGCACAGACTGACCTTTCTAGCTAACCCTATCTGTCTCACTTCCCTAGAAACTGCTATTACATGAAATAACCTGTACCTTGACTAAAGCTTCATTCCCTGAACCCCAACTTCACTAAAGGGGTTGTCCCTGTAGGGCAGCACTGCTTTACTGGGTCTTGTTGTCTAAGATGCTGTTAGTGTAATATTTCAAGGATGATGAGAAGATGTTGTGTTGAACAGAAAACCCTTTTTGCTCCTTATTAAAAAGGAAGTGCGACTGTGAAACAGCATAAGTTTTGTGTTAAGACGTAGAAGACATGAAGACTACTTGAAATTAAAATGTCTCAAGAAGAGCAGAAGAAGATGAGCTAAAAAGAACACTTTGCTAGGGTGGTAGTGCAGAAGATACGGTGGGACAATACTTACATTTACATAAGTAAAGAGTAGTTGGGTTTTATCCATCAAATTCAGGTACAAACTTTCAAGGTCAAGTCAGACCCACCTAACTAGAAGGTCAAAATATCACATATGAAGCCACCTCCAAAATTCCTTCTTGACTTCAAAAAAGCAACTTGACCAATCCCAAGCTCATATGTTTTTTAAAAAACCAATAAAATGCCACTAGAAAAGCAATGACATTTAAAGTGTTGAAGAGGACACCCCCTTGGGTAGGGGCCAACATAAGTTGTTTCTTATATTTCTTATCCAATGCAATAACAAACAATAATAATGAAGCAGATTATTTATATATCGCATAGGTCACAAGTGTTAAAAACATTTGATTGAAGAGAAAGTGCTGCTGGGATTCCAGAAAAGACATTATTAGGGGGCATTTTTTTTTAAAAGTAGGGGCACATTCTAAACATTTGTTTTTAGTTTTGTAAAATGATAACCAAGATATGAGATAAGTCTAGAAAAACACGGGGAACACTTTCAAGATAAAGATGCAAAGACGAGACACGGCTAAGAAATGATTGTGGGAATAGAACTCAATAATAAAAGTCCAGGTCCAGTTCCAATGATCGGCTCCTACTCACCAGTGTTACACCTAAAAAATACATTTACTTGTTGAAATGTTAAATAGTAGAATGAATTGTCTGCAGTGTAAACGGTGTCATTTAGAAATAAAAACTTCATAAAATCATGACCGACAATAAAAAAAGACCAACTGCTGGTGTCGCAATGGAGAAGACACTGGTGTATGTTTAATAACATTTTTAATAATATGAAGATAACTAAGAATTTAGACAGAAGAGGCATATTAATATACTTTATGGTGAAGAGAAGGAAACGGTTAAAAAATATCTAGAGAAGAAGTTACTGTACATAGAGGAAGGCCGTAAAATCGGAATCAGCCGCTGTTCATGTTTTAAATCAAATACTGTAGATGAATAGAAGAGAATTTTCAGGAATATACACAGTAAACCAGGAGATAATATGAAGGTGAAGCACCACCAGTATAAGGGTTTAAGCACACGGGCAGATTCGGGGAGATTTAGTCGCCTGGTGACTAATCGCCTCCTCTCTGGGGGCGACAATCTCCCCGAAGTGCCTTTCCCCCCACTTGCCACCTGCTAAAATGAAAAATCGCCTGCGGCAAAGCTCTCAAGATGATTCGATTTCCGAAGTTGCCTCACGAGGATCCGCAATCTCCGTCAATGTCGGCGCATGCGCAGTTGTCGAAACCGGCAAATTGATCCAACTGCGCATGCGCCGACATATTGTTCTACCAGTCAACTTACTGAGGAGCCGCAAGATGGCTGCCGTCATAGTCCGCTGCCAGAATCTGCGATGGGGGGTAAGTATAAAGTATGGGGCATTTCCCCGGGGGGCAGTTAGTCTGGGGGGAGGAGGGAGGGGGTCTACCTGGGGTGGGGGGTACAAGGTTTTTTCCCATAGGGTTGAATTCTCCTTTAAACCCCGATATGTGTGAGGAGATGTTTCTGCCTGGAGGTGCTGCACTGCCTCAACTAAATCCTCAGGGGATTCATATACATGATGTCCAGTCCCAGATGTGAATATATTTGCTTGTATGCACTGGAAGTATGTGGATCATTTGTCTCTGATAAATAAAATATTCTGTTCTGTTTGATTTTCAAGAACCTCCTGGCTGCCTTTTCTTTATTCAGTTTATACACAGTAGCCTGTGGGAGCTGTAGTTGCACTACACCACATTTCCGTTTCTTCCACTTTGCGAAGGCCCAGCCTTAAAGGAGAAGGAAAGGCAGGAAAGCAGTTTATTGCCAATAGATAAGCCACAATAGTGCAAATGATAACACTATTATTCTGCAGAATGCTTTACCATTACCTGAGTAAACAGCTCTAGATGCTATCAGTTTGTTTAGGATAGCAGCTGCCATATTAGCTTGGTGTGACATCACTTCCTGCCTCACTCTCCCTGCTCACTCATAGCTCTGGGCTCAGATTACAGCAGGGAGGAGGGAGGAGAGGAGCAAACTGAGCATGCTCAAGCCCTAGCCCTGGAGGTTTAAGCTGAAAACAGTTAGTCTGATACAGAAGCCCATGAGTACACAATAGAAGGAAAGAAATGTGCTGTTTCTTTTGACAGAGGACTCAGAGCAGCATTACTTTGAGGGGTTACTGATGTATTTATATAGACCTTTCTGATAAAGCTTACTTAATTTTAGCCTTTCCTTCTCCTTTAAGTGTTAGAGTCAAATGTAACCCATGGTCTAGTATACTAGCTGGTTGATAGCCCAATTGGCCTCTATAGCCCAAAATCATGTTACATTTATTTCATTGATTGTGGAACTTTGCTTTGATCCCAGCCCTGGAGCACCACTGGCCTTTCTTCAACCCAAAGAGACTGAGCACATGGGATCTTCCCCTTTAGTGACATCTAGTGGCCAATCATTAAACTGCCAGCAGCACAATACTTTCACCCAGGAAAAGGAAACATCTTCCCTTCTAGAACTGAGCAGCCAATCAAATGACTAAGTTGTACCCATGGGACAAAAGGACCGAAAGGTTGGCAAAACTGTTACCCTCCTACATTACTATAGATATTGTAAGAAGATAAAACTTATTTATCTCTATGTAACAAGTTTTATGGCAAAAGAGAACTAAACCCAGGATTCGCTTCAGGATTCGGTTCAGGATTCGGTTCGGGATTCGGTTCGGGATTCGGCCAGGCTTCAGCCTTTTTCAGCTGGATTCATATTCGGCCGAATCCTTCTGCCCGGCCGAACGGAATCCGAATTTGCATATGCAAATTAAGGGGGAGGGAAATCATCAAAGAAGTAAAAAAAAATTCCCCTTCCCACCCCTAATTTGCATATGCAAATTAGGATTCGGATTTGGTTTCAGTATTCGGCCGAATCTTTCGCAAAGGATTCGGGGGTTTGGCCGAATACAAAATAGTGGATTCGGTGCGTCCCTACTAAAATGATAAAAATGTCCTATTTTCTATAGTGAACTTATTGCACAAGGCTAAAGTTTGAGCTTGTCAATAGCAGCAATGATCCAGGACTTCAAACTTGTCACAGGGGGTCACCATCTTGGAAAGTGTCTGTGACACTCACATGCTCAGTGGGCTCTGATTGGCTGTTGAGAAGCTAAGCTTAGGGCTCGTCACTAATTATCCAGCAGAAAATGAGCTTCCCTGGCTGTAATATAAGCTGATGCTACAGGTTTGCTGATTATTCAATTCTGATGCTAATTGCACTGGTTTCTGTGCTGCCATGTAGTAATTATGTGTATTAATTACTAATCAGCCTTATATTGTGACATTTCTATTCTATGTGTACTGTATATTGTGAGTGGCTCCCTAAGCTCAGTAAGTGACAGCAGCACAGAGCATGTGAATCAGTGAATCAGCAGAAAAGAAGATGGGGAGCTACTGGGGCATCTTTGGAGACACAGATCTTTACTGCTAAAGGGCTGTGGTTGCCTTGGGCTGGTACAGAAGCACAAAACATCATTTCCAGCTACTTCTTTAGTTAGGCTTTAGTTTTCCTTTATGATGAATAAAAGAAACTAGCAGGAGGGAAGCACTTGGTTAAGAGTGACTGGCACAAGCCCTGTAAGTAGGGGCTCCTGGTTTTACACATTGGCACAGGCCGGGGGATGTCATGTGATAGCGAATTAGAGTCAGCTGTGATTAACCCCCAAATTTTTAAATAGTCGTAGGTACATGTACCATCAGTGGTCCATCCTCCACCAGAAACAGCCGAGCAAAAATTCTTGGTACAGCACCATGTACATTAAAAATGCCTTTATTCCCAATTTCGTAGCAAAACCTGGATTCAATGTGCCCCATTCTCCTGTCTGATCAGTAATAAAAGGGAATACAGTCTGCCATCCGACTAAAGGGATACAATTTAAACTGGAAGATTCTGCCACTTGTGAAACAAAATGTGTAATATACATGTTGAAATGCCCATGTGGTTTGGCACATATTTATTGGACAGACAATTAGAGCAGAACGTGTAAAGGAACTAGGGATGCACCGAATCCACTATTTTGGATTTGGCCGAACCCCCGAATCCTTCGTGAAAGATTCGGCCGAATACCGAACCGAATCCGAACCCTAATTTGCAAATGCAAATTAGGGGTTGGAAGGGGAAAACATTTTTTACTTCCTTGTTTTGTGACAAAAAGTCATGCAATTGCCCTCCCAGCCCCTAATTTGCATATGCAAATTAGGATTCGGATTCGGTTCGGCCGGGCAGAAGGATTCGGCCGAATCCAAATCCTGCTGAAAAAAGCCGAATCCTGGCCGAATCCCGAACCAAATCCTGGATTCGGTGCATCCCTAAAAGGAACATAGAAACAAGATCAGGAACTTTAAAGCTGGAACCGCCACGGACACCACCGTTTCCAGACATTTCCACACCGAGAGACACAATTAAAGTCAATTAAAGTGGATGATATTGGAGAAAATAAATATGCCTAAAAGGGTTGGGGGACATTCGACAGATTCTATCACAAAGGGAAGCTCATTGGATTAAAAAGATGGATACAATGCTTCCGAGGGGAATGAATGATCATTGCAGCCTTATTCCCTTCTTATTAGGGATGCACCGAATCCAGAATTCGGTTCGGGATTCGGCCAGGATTCGGCCTTATTCAGCAGGATTCGGATTCGGCCGAATCCTTCTGCTCGGCCGAACCGAATCCGAATCCTAATTTGCATATGCAAATTAGGGGCAGGGAGGGAAATCGCATGACTTTTTGTCACAAAACAAGGAAGTAAAAAATGTTTTCCCCTTCCAACCCCTAATTTGCATATGCAAATTAGGGTTCAGATTCGGTTCGGTATTCGGCCGAATCTTTCACGAAGGATTCGGGGGTTCGGCCAAATCCAAAATAGTGGATTCGGTGCATCCCTACTTCTTATAATTATAATTATAAATTATGCCTGTTGTTTCTTTACAGATATTGAAGATTTCTCTTTCTAGAATAATAGGTTGCTACGTAATGTGCCCTATAGAAAGCAGCCAATGGTAAGAGTTCATCATAAATATGTTTTACGTTGTACCAAGGTTTTTTTTTAGCAGTTAGGCTTTTAGCAGTTCCAAAAAATGTGTACCGTTTTTATAAGAAACCTGACTGTATGCAGTGAAATTCTCCCTTCATTTACTGCTGTGGATAGGAATTGTCAGACGGTCCCTAACTGCTCTGCAGGGAAACAATCATACTTATGAACAGCAGGGGGAGCCCCCGCCTTACTTCCCAGCCATGCAGAACTCAAGCAGCTTTGTTTATGACGATCCCTAAGCAGCCCAGACCACACTGAGCATGTGCAGGGTCAGAGTCAGGCAAAGATTGTATAACAAAGTTACAAGATGGTGACCCCCTGTGGCCAACTTTGAAAGCATAAATGATTTGTTTGATTAGGCTTGTGGTGCAGTAAGTTCATGTTTATGTTTAGTATACAAAATACAGCATTTGTAGCCTTATTCTATTTTACACTTTCCTTCCTTTAAAGGAATTTGGTGAACTCTATCACAAGTACCTAGGATTTAATGGGTTAATTAACTTAATTGGTGGGCGGTGCTACTGTGTGGTATTATAAAGTTGTTGCTTTAACACTGTTTGTCACACTTGAGAAAGGGCCTTGGTGCCCGAAACATGTTGTGTGGATACTTAATAAATCCTAAATGCAGTTATTCTGCCTGCAGCGTGTGATTCCCATACTTTCACAAAACCATGATTTACAAGAGGAGGCCAGGGACGGAGCTTCCAGGGAAACACATAGGCGCAAATTCACTAAGCGCCGAACGCTAGCGTCAATTCGTTAGCGTTTGGCATTTTCGGTACTTCGCAAATTCACTAATGAACGCTGGCGTAAATTCGCTAGTGTTACTTCGCACCCTTACGCCAGGCGAATTTTCGCTAGCGATGTAACTACGCAAATTCACTAACTTGCGCAGTGTACTGAACGCTACCTTTTACGCTAGACTTCCTTCGCCACCTCAGACCTGGCGAAGCGCAATAGAGTAGATAGGGATTGTTTCCAAAAAAGTCAAATTTTTTTCTAAGTCCCAAAAAACGCTGGCGTGTTTTCTACATGATGGGTGATAGGCTGAAAAAGATCGAACATATTTTTGGGGCTCCCCTCCTTCCCCCCTACATTTCCTGACTCATGGCAACTTACCTAGACAGTGGGCACATGTGTAGGGCAAAATAACATTTTTATTTGCTGATTTGAAGGTTTTCTAGGCATTTGTAGTGCAGATACGTGTTCCTCCATTGAAATTTGAATTTCGCGCCTTATGCAAATGAACCATCGCTAGCGAAACTTCACTTCGCTTGGCGAATTAACGCTAGCGCAACTTCGCAAACTTACGCTACCCCTGTGCGCAACTTCGGATTTTAGTGAATTTGCGGAGCGCTGGTGAAAATACACCTGGCGAAGTGCGGCGAAGTGCGGCAAAGCGCGACGAAGTTGCGCCTGGCGCAACTTCGAATCTTAGTGAATTTGCCCCATAGTCTGGCTATACTAAAAGTGCGGCTAATGAGTGTAAACTTACTATAGAGACAGATGTGATTAAGGTATAATGTACTCCTTTCTCTCTTCTTCTTTTCTTTCTTCTTCTTTTCTTTCCTACTGTCTTGTTAATACAAAATAAAATAAAGAAATACTTTAAAAAGAATATACAGACTCCATCGATCGAACGATTTTCCGTCGGTCACAAATTGATAGGAAAGCATATGGGGACCTTCCACATAGACTAACATTGATGCTCGGTAGGTTTTAGGTGGCGAAGTAGGGGGTCGGAGTTTTTTTTAAAGAGACAAGAGACGGAACTTCGACTATCGAATGGTCGTATAGTCGAGCGATTTTTAGTTCGTACCTAGTTCGATTCGAAGTCAAAGTCGTAGTCGAAGGTCGAAGTAGCCAATTCGATGGTCGAAGTAGCCAAAAAAATGCTTCGAAATTCGAAGTATTTTTCATTCTAATCCTTCACTCGAGCTAAGTAAATGTGCCCCTTACTCTTACTCTTTAGCACCTTGGGTTATGCACTGATCTGGGGGGAGATGTGAGGCCATTAGGTTCCTTCTCCCCCAGAACTCCTGGTCCAGGGTACAAAGATGAAATGATATTACATTTATTGAAAAGTACAAAGGAACATAACATTGCATGAGTTTACAATCTTTATAAAACAGAACAAAAACATAAACTTGACAATTTACTTTATATACGTGGCACAGAGTGCTCATTATTAACCACTGTCCATTACTAGTTATTTGTTCCATATCATGTCTGGGAAGTGTCGATTCCCACTGGGCATGTTTAGGGGTTGACAGTAAGTTGTACCAGTAGGGGTGTGTATGGGAGTCACTGGGGGTGACCTCCATACATAGTTACATAGTTAAATTGGGTTGAAAAAAGATAAAGTCCATCAAGTTCAACCCCTCCAAATGAAAACCCAGCCCCATACACACACCCCTCCCTACTGTCACATAAATGATATATACCCATATCTATACTAACTATAGAGTTTAGTATCACAATAGCCTTTGTATTATGTCTGTCCAAGAAATCATCCAAGTCCCTCTTATAGTCATTAACTGAATCATCACCCGGCAGTGCATTCCCCAACCTCACTGTCCTCACTGTGAAGAACCCCCTACCAGGTATGGGCGAATTTGACCCGTTTCGTTTCGCCAAAAATTCGCCGCCGGCGAAATGTCGCAGACGTCCATTAAAGTCTATGGGCGTCAAAAAAAATTTGTTGCGCGGTGAAATTATTTTGTTGCTCGTCTTTTTTTTTTGACGCACGTCTCAATACAAGTCTATGGGCGTCATTTTTTCGGTGAAACAAGGCGAAAAAATTCGCCCCCCCCTACGTTGCTTCAAATGAGAAAGTTCTCATACGAGGAGGTTAGTTATCGGTGTCATGTTTTGGTAGCCGAGGATGAGTAGAGTATAACAGCTACCAAAACATAACATATTGGCGACGAGGATGGGATAGAGTATAACAGTGCTTTATTAGCAGGCTCATGCAGGCATTAAACAACAGTAAACCACTCTGACACCACAAGCTGTATAGAAAATATGCACAATCGGGCCACTGGGGTAGGTTGGCAGGGGAATGAGGCCTTACACCCCTGGGCATGGTCCTCCTCATGTGTCCACTTCCAAGTCTAGCCAGACCCCCCATATTTTCTTAAATGTATCCAGGCAATTTCATCTCATGTATGTCAATTTATACAAAGGTCTTGCTTTCCGGGTAACTTCTAGCCAATATGGGACCATAGGTATTACATGAACTTTTTAAAGAGGACAAAAGATGTGATTAATTTTTTGAGATGCCATTTTATCTGAAGAACTTTTTTTTTTAATCTTTCTTTATTATTTTCAAAATAGAAATAGAAGGGAGGAAAAAGAAAAAAGAAAAAAGGTGCAGAAGGCAAAATAGGGAGGGAAAGGACAGGGTACATTTATCAGTTCATTCAATTCCTATTTATATATGTTTGTTTAGATTTATTCCATTTTGTTACTGTTTTTGTTTAGGTTTACAACAAGTCATTTCTATGACATTAATAACACTTCACATATTCTATCAACGGATATCTGGGTTCAGCTACAATATTATATACTCCCAACTAAACACCTCATTTCATTTCAGCCAAGGTTTCCATGTTAAATTGCTTCGAATTTCCTAGTCTCTTCTACTACATTTATCAATGCACTTTTTGTCGGGGGGTTTCCATTCTTCCACCTTTTTGGAATCATAGCAAGTGCTGCATGAACTAGGCGTAAAGTACGTTTATCGGTTATTATCCCTCCCGTTATTTTGTCCATGTGAAATAAAATCAGAGGTATATCCTTGTAGTGGCAATGGAACCCAGTTACATATTTAATTGTCTTACAGATTTGCTCCCAATATGTAGATATGGCCGGTCATGTCACCCAAATATGTTTAAAAGAGGCAACATCTGATGCACATCTCCAGCATTTCTCTGAAGTCGATGGGAATAGTTTATGTCGTCTTTCAGGGACAAAGTACCACCTAGTGGTGATTTTATATAACATTGAATTCTAGAAGCTCTGGGTGATTTATGAGAGTTTAAAGGGATACTGTCATGGGAAAAAAAAAAAATTTTCAAAATGAATCAGTTAATAGTGCTGCTCCAGCAGAATTCTGCACTGAAATCCATTTCTCAAAAGAGCAAACAGATTTTTTTATATTCAGTTTTGAAATCTGACATGGGGCTAGACATTTTGTCAATTTCCCAGCTGCCCCTGGTCATGTGACTTGTGCTCTGATAAACTTCAGTCACTCTTTACTGCTGTACTGCAAGTCGGAGTGATATCCTTTCCCCCCATCAGCCAAACAAAAGAACAATGGGAAGGTAACCAGATAGCAGCTCCCTAACACAAGATAACAGCTCCCTGGTAGATCTAAGATCAACACTCAATAGTAAAATCCAGGTCCTACTGAGACACATTTAGTTACATTGAGAAGGAAAAACAGCAGCCTGCCAGAAAGCATTTCTCTCCGAGGGGCAAATTCACTAAGATGAGAAGTTGCGCCAGGCGCAACTTCGCCGCACTTTGCTGCACCTCGCTGCACTTCGCCAGGCGTAGTTTCGCCAGTGCTCCGCAAATTCACTAAAATCCGAAGTTGCGCACAGGGGTAGCGTAAGGTTGCGAAGTTGCGCTAGCGTTGATTTGCTATATAAAGCGAAGTTATGCTAGCGAAGTTTCAATGGAGAAACACGTATTAGCACTACAAATGCCTAGAAAACCTTCAAATCAGCAAATATAAATGTTATTTTGCCCTACACATGTGCCCACTGTCTAGGTAAGTTGAGTCAGGAAATGTAGGGGGGAAGGAGGGGAGCCCCAAAAATATTTTCGATCTTTTTCAGCCTATCACCCATCATGTAGAAAACACGCCAGCGTTTTTTGGGACTTAGAAAAAAATTTGACTTTTTTTGAAACAATCCCTATCTACTCTATTGCGCTTCGCCAGGTCTGAGGTGGCGAAGGAAGTCTAGCGTAAAAGGTAGCGTTCAGTACACTGCGCAAGTTAGTGAATTTGCGTAGTTACGTCGCTAGCGAAAATCCGCCTGGCGTAAGGGTGCGAAGTAACACTAGCGAAACGACACCAGCGTTCGTTAGTGAATTTGCGCAGTAACGAAAAATGTCAAACGCTAGCGAATTAACGCTAGCGTTCGGTGCATAGTGAATTTGCGCCCTAAAGTGCAGGCACAAGTCACATGACCAGGGGCAGCTGGGAAATGGACAAAATGTCTAGCCCCATGTCCGATTTCAAAATTGAATATAAAAAAATCTGTTTGCTCTTTTGAGAAATGGATTTCAGTGCAGAATTCTGCTAGAGTAGCCCTATTAACTGATTCATTTTGATGAAAAATGTTTTTTTCCCATGACAGTATCCCTTTAATAATATTCTTTTCCTGAGTATATTGGGAAGTGCAGTATCCAACTCTTTTTCCCACTCATCAAAGTATTTAGGAGAACAATGTCTTATTGGATTGCATACGTTTATATATTTGAGATAGAGGTCTTTCTGGCCATTTCTGTAAGTCTAAAAGATTTTCCCAATCCGTGGGCTGATTCATCGTCTCCTTACTTCTAATCTTGTTCAAGAAATGATGTAGTTGGTTATAACACCAAGTATCTTTAGGGTGAATCTCCCATAGTTGTTGCCAAGCGAATAACCTTATCATCTTTGTAGAAGTCTATCAATCTAGTTTCCCTATTCTTATAACAACCCAACCTGGAAAATGTCTAGACTAGGAGGAAAGTCAGGGTTAAGGAGTACTGGTTGTAGAGTTGGAAATTGTTCCAAAATTTAATCTGAAGAACTTTTTTTAAAGAGGAAGAGGCACCCTAACTCCAGAACCAGCACCTTGTTCTTGGCTCTTGCTTCTGCCTTTAACAGGCGCCTTTCACCTCGGGAGGAGCCCTCGGCTAATTGGAAGCCTCCAGGTCTTAATAAGAGAGGTACCAAGCTAAGGGTTCTGGATGAGCAGAGGGGCATGACGGTAAAGCAAAGTCTTTTGGGCAGAAGGTCTCAGTACAAGGAGGAAACAGAAGGTATAGGCAAATCTGGCCGGGTCGGGGCAGGCAGAGTACAAGCAGAGTCAGACAGGCAAGGGTCAAACCAGGAGATCAATCAGAAGGGATACGGATACAGAAGAGTCGGTTACAAGGTAGGGGTCAAAATACAAAAGTCAGAATTGTCAAAAAACAGGCAGGGGTCACAACAGGTATCAATATCAGACAGGATTTACAGCACAGAAGCACCAGGAATTTACAAGAAACACGGGCAATGAATAGGGTGCCAAGTCCCCTTTGAATAGTTTGAATTTGGCGCCATTGCGCGCTGACGTCATTACGCCAATGCAACTATATATATATATAGCAGATGCGCGCCGTGTGTGCACTAGGAAACCGGTGCAGAAGAAGAAGACCGGCGTGGCAGGCATCCCCACCAAGAGCATGGCAGGCGTCCCCACCGGCCCACTAGGCCACCAGGGTGAGTAGCCCTCACAAGAAGATGAAACACTACTGGAAAAACAATAATATGTTTTTTTAAGAAAAACAAAGAAGCACATGGCAGTAAGTCCAGTAGCACTTCTATTTGATCTTCATCAAGTCAAGCCACGTAGGAGTTTATTGCCATTTGTACCAATAGGAATTCTTGTGTGGCATACGGCAATAAAACAGAATAATAAAGTGAGGCAGAATTATGGAGTATAATAATAAAGTGCAGTGAGTACAGATATTTATTGGTGTGTCTAAGAATCCAGTGAGATCATGAGGTTAAATAAGTTCTAATGGAGGTTTCTTTCCCGACATCTGGACCCGTTTGTAATTAGTCCGACTGCCCTTGGGAAGAAGTTGTTAAAAAGTCTTTTACTTCTTGTTTTTATACTTTCATTTACATTTTGTGCCTCAGAGAATAGTTGGGCTTGTGCTAGATGAACAGTTCATGTCCCGGGTGACTTGGGTCACTAGTAATGGCTTTAATCTTGTTCTTACGCCTGCCAATGTCTACATCAGATAACGAGAGGAGTTTAGTTTTCAGCAGTTCTCACCACTGTTTGGAGAGAAGTTTTTTCCTGTTATGTGATACAACCATCCCACACTGATATGTTACCAGTTCAAATACTTTCAATTGCGGTTCTATAAAAGATGATTTGCTCAGTCTTGTTGACTCCACACCAATTCAATCTTCTAAGGAAATAAAGTCGCCAACGAGCTTTTTGGATTATGTATGTATGAAGACCTAGAAATGTGATGCTCTCAACCTGCTCAATTTTGACATCTTCAATTTGTAGAGGTTCAAGTTGACACGGGCAGTGGGGTCAATGCCGCATCCTTGGCAGGGACGCCCGCTGCGCCGCTCCTGTCCTCCCCTTGCCGGCGGAATCTTGGATTCCTAGGGCACGCGTGGCGCGCCTGCGCATCTCTTAAAGGCGCAGTTGCACTGGCGTGATTGCGCCAGCGTGCAATGGCGCGAATTTGCACCCGTTTTGGCGTGAATTGGGACCCTATTTAAGGCCCATTCAGACCTGTAGCCAGTGCCCGTTATAGGATCTTATCCTGTGGTTTCCTGAGCCTTGTGCTACCTGTTCCTGAATTTGCTATCCTGACTGTTCTTTCCGTGTTTGACCCAGCCTGTTCCTGACTATTCTGACCTCTGTATCCTGACTCTTGCCTGTTTATTGACTACTGAGCCTGACTGATCCAGCCTGTCTGATTACCTGGTATTGACCCCTTGCCTGCCTGACGATTCTGTTATCTGCCTGTCCTGATCCGGTCTGTCCTGTTTCCGTTTTCACCAGACGCCTTGTCCTTGACCTTCTGCCCAAAGACTCTTGCTATCCGGTCGTGCCCCTTTGCCAGCCAGAACATCTCGCCTTGTACCCCTCGTTAAGTCCAGGTGGCACCCAATTAAGCTGAGGGCTCCTCCCGAAGCCCAACAGTGGCCACACTACTGGTGAAGCCGAGCCGAGAGCAGGGTCCTTGGCAGTTGTTCTGGTATTGGGTGCCGGCCGTGACATTTGTTTTCTGAAGTCTACAATCATCTCTTTTGTTTTTGCTGAATTGTGAGCCAGGTCATGTCCTTCACTGTATTTAATAATATCACACACCAGTTGTCTGTATTCTGTGTCATCATTGTTCTGGCTGAGGCCACTGTTGTGTCATCTACAAACTTGTAGACTTTGTGTTTATTCACCGGAGATGAACAGTCACAATTGTGTAGGGAGAAGAGCTTGGGACTTAGTCAATGTTCTTGTGTTGTGTCTGTGCTGTGAAAGATGATAGAGCCAATGGCAGCGGAGAAGACTGATCTGTTAAAAGAATAAGTTGACTAGGTGACAAATTGGAGGAACAACTGATTAAAGTGGCCCAGCTGAGTTGTAGCCATAAGACACCACTGGGGAACCAGCAATAGTTTTTTTAAAAAGGAGTCACCACTGGGGGGTAGAAAGGTTTTAGGAAGATAAACAAGACTGAAAATAGGACATGACATGAAAGTACCTGTAAGTAACCAGAGGAACGGTCTAAAGAAGATAAAAAAGACTTGTGGGTGAGACTGTGGAGAAGACACTGGTGTATTGTGAAAGGCAAAGGCAACAAACTGTATTTTAGAATAACTTGAAATCTCCTGCTGAGTAACCAACATGAAGAATGGAAGACAATCTGAAGATGAAATAATATAAGAAGAAAAGCAAGAGATCATGGATTAAAAAAATGTAGATAAGCCATAATAAGAAGATTTGAAGGTGCAGCTGTGGTTACAGCAACAACTCGCCAATGGGGAACTAGAGCCGAACTTTATTTTTCAAAACAAAGTTAAAATACAGTAAAAAAAAGAATTCCCCACTGGTGGATGAAACATTGTAAGTAAAGTAAAGTGAGATTTCACTATAAGACACGAGTAAAATGCAGTGTTAATGTTTATGTTGTTATTTAAGGGGCAGATTTATCAACGGTCGAATTTCAAGTTTATCGGCGGTTCTAAAAACTCCCATAATCTTGAGATTCGAAAAAAAAGACCAATCTAATTGTTTTTTAAAAACTATTTTTTTTTAAAAAAAAACGGGTGAATAGGATCGAGCTGTAAATTCAAATTTTTTTTTTTATGACTCCAAATTGATTGTAGGAGGTCCCCCATAGGCTAAAACACCAATTCAGCAGGTTTTAGATGGCAAATAGTCGACTTTGAATTCTTAAAGGGACAGTACATGATAAGTTTCGAAATTCGAAATTTCCAATTTGAACTATTCCCCAAAGTACACAAAAATAACTGGAAATTTGAATTTTTTAAATTCGAAAATTCACCTCAACCCTTGATATATCTGCCCATAGTGTAACCATGGAAAAGAAACAGCACCAGAGAAGAACAACAGGGGGTTTGTTTTTTAGGTGAAGAAAAACAAGAGAAAATCTGAAATGAATGTATCAATAGGAAATCATCAAGAAGTTGTTTTCAGGAGGAGACAAAGAGACAGGTAACCAGCTGGATGGTGTTAAGAACATGAGGGGGGCAGTTGGGGTATCAGGGAAGAAGGTGCCGGTGGATCTTACTAAATCAATAGAAATAACTCGGTTCATAAAACAGGGCGCTATAAGTTTATAAATTCAATTTCTTTAGCGTTGACTTCCTAAAAGGGATACTGTCATGGGAAAAAATTTTTTTTTCAAAATGAATCAGTTAATAGTGCTGCTCCAGCAGAATTCTGCACTGAAATCCATTTCTCAAAAGAGCAAACAGATTTTTTTATATTCAATTTTGACATGGGGCTAGACATATTGTCAGTTTCCCAGCTGCCCCCAGTCATGTGACTTGTGCTCTGATACACTTCAGTCACTCTTTACTGCTGTACTGCAAGTTGGAGTCATATCACCCAGGGGAGCTTCGCCAATGAGGCAAGTTGAGGCTGTCGCCTCAGGCGGCAGCACCCCACTAGGTACCAGGTGCAGCAAAAATGCTTATCCTGGTACTTTAAGAGCGAATTTCCAGGGGAGGGGGGGCTGCAGCAACTGCTGCTGCCTCAGGCAGCAGAGGGGCCAGGATCGCCCCTGATATCACCCCCCTTCCCCCCAGCAGCCTCACAACAGAACAATGGGAAGGTAACCAGATAGCAGCTCCCTAACACAAGATAACAGCTGCCTGGTAGATCTAAGAACAACAGTCAATAGTAAAATCCAGGTCCCACTGAGACACATTCAGTTACATTGAAAAGGAAAAACAGCAGCGTGCCAGAAAGCATTTCTCTCCTAAAGTGCAGGCACAAGTCACATGACTGGGGGCAGCTGGGAAACTGACAATATGTCTAGCCCCATGTCAGATTTCAAAATTGAATATAAAAAAATCTGTTTGCTCTTTTTAGAAATGGATTTCAGTGCAGAATTCTGCTGGAGCAGCACTATTAACTGATTCATTTTGGAAAAAAAATTTTTTCCCATGACATTATCCCTTTAAAAACATCAAATGCTCCACCTGTAGCCTCTGACCCGGGTGTATATACCCCAGGCCTCACGCTCAAGCTTCACAATCACTTTAACGAAACACGGATCTGGTAAGGGAAAACGCACTCACTGAATTAGACGAGTGACCCGGGTGCATCGGCCCAACCTGTAGCTGGGGGTGAAGTGCAATTGAACAAAATAAAATGGCCAACTCTGTATGAATAAAAAGATTGACTTTATTTCAGCAGTTTAAAAACATCAACATCCTGACGCATTTCGTGTAGAGATACAAAATAGTCGTAGGCGTGGTGGATCTTAAACAGCATCAACAAAAGAGGATTAGGAAAACAAGATCATATGGACTGTGGTCAAATAGAAAATATAATGGGGGTGAAGAGAATAATGATGAGGTGAAGGAAAGAACAATCTGGGCCAGGTAAATAAATTCACTTAAAGGCACACGACATCCAGTGACTGGAAACCAAAATTGCTTTATTCTTCAGCAGAAAAATCCTCACACACACATTGTCACTCACACACTTACACTCAAGTTGTCACTCACACTTACACTCAAGTTGTCACTCACACACTTACACTCAAGTTGTCACTCACACACTTAGACTCAAGTTGTCACTCACAGTTACACTCAAGTTGTCACTCACAGTTACACTCAAGTTGTCACTCACACTTATACTCAAATTGTCACTCACAGTTAGTTACACACAGACTCACTGAAATACAGAACATTCCTCTAGTGCAAACACAACCCATGGACAAACATCTTTTTCCAGGACCTTTCACCACCTTCCAACCCTAATGGTTGGTATAAGCTCTTTGCCCCTCTGCCCAACTCCAGGTACGAATTTCCCAGTGTGCCACCTCCTGGTTCTACCAGTCCGGCATTCCTACAACACCACTTTGCCCTACTCCAGGTAGGAACTTCTTCTCCCTGCTTTAGTATGTACCCACTGGCCCTACAACTGTCACTCCTATCTCTGGCTTAGCCACGGCTTCTAGGCCACAACCTGCTCGTTGGGAGTCTGGGCTACAAGA
This sequence comes from Xenopus petersii, assembly GCA_038501925.1. Lineage (NCBI taxonomy): Eukaryota > Metazoa > Chordata > Amphibia > Anura > Pipidae > Xenopus > Xenopus petersii. The sequence goes on along the minus strand of CM076684.1, from coordinate 1,095,988 downwards.
CCCTCTCTCTACTTGTACCTGTCCAACTAATGTCAGAAAGTAGAAGAACCCTCCCCCTTTGCACTCTATCTCCCTCTAGTGGTTGTGGTCTGAACTACAGCTAAACTTACATCACCTAGTGGTCACTTTAATGCATTGCAACTATTCCCATTATGAAAGCAACGTCTTTACACATTTACAGTCACAGAGACGGAACTAGGTGGGGGAGGGCCCTGGTGCGGGCCGTATAGCTGGCCCCTCCCCCCACCCTCTTCCGTGCGGCACTGCAGTGGGCGAGTGACTGCTGGGGGGCCCTGTGGGGGTGCGGGCTCTGGCCCAATTGCACCCCCTGCTCCCCCTCGGTAGTTACTCCACTGTACAGTCACATGAATTATCCGGTGTAAACCCTGACAGATATTAAAACTGAGGATATCGGTATCTTGAAGAAATGATATAAGATGAGCATCATGGTGAGGGGGAGAAGATTTTGATAAGATGTTGCAGAAAAAGGGACCCACTGGGATTTGCTGGTACAAGATTCAGAGCACAATGATAAGGTAACAGAGAGCTCCTGACTTGCACAATGTGAATGTCACACTGACAAATGACACTTAGAACATATGCCAGGAAATACTGAGTGCCGCCTCTTTTGCTTCTCCTGTATTCACTGTATAGAGACTGTATGGAGACTTTATGGAGACTACATAGGGCTGCATATAGATGGTATACAGACTGTATAAAGAATGCATAGAGACTGCATAGGGACTGTATGGAGACTTTATGGAGACTGCATAGGGACGGTATACAGACTGTACAGAGACTGCATAGAGACTGTATATAGACTGCATAGAGAATGCATAGAGTCTGCATATGGACTGTATAGAGACTGCATAGGGCCCCTGCCAATCAGACCTGCTTGGGTGGGGTTAACCAGAAGCAGGGCCGGCTCCCAGCCAATCAACCGTAGGGGGTGGGGAAAAGGGCCGGGTCACCAGATGCAGGGTAGAAATAGCAGAGGGGAGGGGTGGAGAGTTGTGGTTGTTCCTCTGGGGTGTAACTTCGCTGCGGCAGGTCCCCCTCCTCTGCGGTTCCTTGGAATTGATCCTATTGGAGGCAGAAAGGGAGGCTCTTTATTTCTCACCGGGAGTGTTTTGGACTTGGGGATTTCACATGCTAATGGCGTGTTCCTGATCTACCGCTTGTTTTATATCTGAAATAAACTCCTGTGTAAACTCTTCTTACAAGTCTTGTATTTCCCTGTGTGTGCTGGTTGCTCATACGTCACACGTGTACCTGACACAGACCTTGTGGGATTTGAAACCAAAACATCACAAAAAGAAACGTTTTCTTTCCATCACGTAGATAAAACACTGGAGACCAAACCGAGTCACCGGAGGAGATGAAACGAACATTCACCATAAAAAATATTTGGAAAAGGAGTCACCGGATGAATTTTAAAAGATGATTTCTAGATAAGAAATTGTTCATAATAATCTTAACAAGAAGCCACTGATCAGCACAATATCTTTTCTCTTTTATTTTAATGAGGAATGAAAAGAAAACAATTTGAAAAGACACGGCTGGAAATCTGCTTCGGTTTTATGGGGTTTTTAATTTTATTGAGTTTCTACGAAACGGACGCACAAGTGAAATTCAATTCAGTCTCCAGAGAAAAGTTAGTGGTTTATGTGCAACGAAATCATCCAAAAAAGCAGAGTTTGTGTCTGTGAATATCACATTATTAATGGGAAGCAACTGAAAAGAACTGTAATGTGGGATTAGGGGAGATAAAGGGAGTTTAAGGGGTAATTTACTAAAATCCAAATTAATTTCATAATATTACTAAAAAAAAAAGCTCAACCAAACTCCCATGCCTGATTTTAGCTTCTTTATTAATAAAAAAAACACTTGATATATTCAGATTGTGAAAAAAATCATTAAAATCAATTAAAAACCCAATTCAAATCAATTTTTTGGGCTTTTTTCCTTAATCACTCAATCTTTTTAACGTTTTTGTCCAAAAATCCCAAAAAGTTCTGATTTTCAGGCTAAACCCAGCGCAGATCACAATAAGCTCAAATTCAGATTGGTGCCTCTCCCATTGACTTATACAGGACCTCAACGGGTCTCAGATGCCGCATTTTTGGATTCTGGCATTTTGCAGCATCAGGTTAAATAAATCTCGCAAAAAAAAAAAAATTTTGTTAACTTTAAATTAGAGTTTTTGACAAAAAAAATTGATCCGAAAAATGTGAGTTTCGTAAATAACCCCGTAAATGTTTTGTTTTTGGTTTAATTTTAAGATGATGTGTAAGAGATGAGAAATACAAAGACACAAATGCTGAGAAATCATTGGTTGTGATGAGACAATCTGTCCTGTTTCACTTCATCGAAAAATTCACAAAAAACTGCTGAAAAATTTGGGAAACGGTGAAAATTTTGCAAATCCCAGTGAAGTCAATGAGTGACAATTCGAATTTCGAAGTGTTTTTTGGGCTACTTCGACCATCGAATGGGCTACTTCGACCTTCGACTATCGAAGGATTCGAACTAAAAATCGTTCGACTATTCGACCATTCGATAGTCGAATTACTGTCTCTTTAAAAAACAACTTCGACCCCCTAGTTCGGCAGATAAAAGCTACCGAAGTCAATGTTAGCCTATAGGGAATGTTTAATGTAAGTTTTTTTCATCGAAGGATATTCCTTCGATCGTTGGATTAAAATCGTTCGATTCGAAGGATTTAATCGTTCGATCGAATGAATAATCCTTTGATCGTTCAATCAAATTTTCTGCGCTAAATCCTTCGACTTCGATATTCGAAGTCGAAGGATTTCAATTCCTAGTCGAATATCGAGGGTTAATTAACCCTCGATATTCGACCCATAGTAAATCTGCCCCATCATTTTTTTATTCTCATAACTTTCTTTTCTTCCTACAAATGCACTAGAGTCAATGGGCAGTTATTTATTGAGGCGACTTTTTTTGTTGTGATGAATTTTTTACAGGTGAATTTTTGCTGCAGTTTCACGGAAAAATTTATCAGAAATAATGTGCTCAACACTGGTGATTGGGGGAGCAGCAGAAAGAGGGTAAAACCGCATTCGAATAGTAACACTGAGTAACACTGAGTCGCCGCCTCCAGGATTTACCTTTTTAACAGGAAAATCATTTCAAAATAAAACTCACTGCGACAAGAGCAACAGCAATTTTCTATTACAGAAGAAGAGCGTTAATTCAGCTATTTAAGGAAATAGTGGTTCACTTTAAGTTATAGAACGGCTAATTCTAAGCAACTTTTCAATTGGTTTTCATTGTTTATTTTTTTATAGTTTTTTTAAATTATTTTCCTTCTTCTTCTGACTCTTTCCAGCTTTCAAATGGGGGTCACTGACACCATCTAAAAAAAACAAATACTCTGTAAGGCTACAAATGTATTGTTATTGTTACTTTTTATTCCTCATCTTTCTATTCAGGCCTCTCCTATTCATATTCCAGTCTCTTATTCAAATCAGTGCATGGTTGCTAGGGGGGTTTGGACCTTACCAACCAGATGACTGAAATTACAGACTGGAGAGCTGCTGAATAAAAAACGAAATAACGCAAAAACCACAAATAATAAAAAATGAAAACCAATTGCAAATTGTCTCAGAATATCCCTCTCTACATTATACTAACAGTTAATTTAAATGAGAACAACCCCTTTAACCCACAGACACCAGCCTCCTGGAGCAGCAGAGAAGAGTAACCTCAGGTGACTAATGTTATTGACACATGTGCTTTGGAGCTGTATCTTCATTATCATTATTATGTTTAGATGGGAGATGGGAAGCCCCCAATTCCATGATCATTATTTACATATATTTATCAGTATTTATGTTTGTGATAAATAGAAGAACGGAAATGTCTGTATTTGTTAACTCTAAACTTCTTTGAGGGTCGAACTCAATTCTGCTGATTGGGCCTTTGCAGTTTGGATTTTTGGGAACAGGACAGAGAAATCTAATAGCATCATGTTTAATATATAATGAAATATAATATATAATGAAATATAATGAAATATAATATATAATGAAATATAATATATAATGAAATATAATTAAATATCATATATAATGAAATATAATATATAATGTATAATATAAAATGTAACATAATATATAATGTAATATAATATATAATGAAATATAATATATAATGTAATATAATGTATAATATATAATGAAATATAATATATAATGAAATATAATATATAATGTATAATATAAAATGTAACATAATATATAATGTAATATAATATATAATGAAATATAATATATAATGTAATATAATGTATAATATGTGATGTATAATATATAATGTAATATTATATATAATGTAATATAATATATAATGAAATATAATGAAATATAATATATAATGAAATATAATGAAATATAATATATAATGAAATATAATGTATAATATATAATGTATAATATATAATGTAATATAATATATAATGAAATATAATGTAATATAATATATAATGAAATATAATATATAATGTAATATAATATATAATATATAATGTATAATATATAATGTAATATAATATATAATGTATAATATATAATGAAATATAATATATAATGTATAATATATAATGAGATATAATATACAATGTAATATAATATATAATGTATAATATATAATGTAATATAATGTATAATATATAATGTAATAGAATATATAATGAAATATAATGAAATATAATATATCATGTATAATATATAATGAAATTTAATATATAATGTATAATATATAATGTATAATATAATATATAATGTAATATAAAATATAATGTATAATATATAATATAATATAATATATAATGAAATATAATGAAATATAATATATCATGTAATATAATGAAATATAATATAAAATGAAATATAATATAATGAAATATAATGTTTAATATAGAGATGCAGCAGATACAGAATTTGGTTTGGGGCTCGGCTAAGATTCTGCATTTTTCAGCAGGATTCAGATTTGGCCAAATCCAAGTTCCTGGTTAAACTGAATCTGTAAAATCACATGACTTTTTATGACACAAACAAAGAGGTCAACATTTTTTAGCTGTGAGCTTTCCCCCTTGTTCCCTTTATTTACATATGCAAATTAGGGTTCAGATTCAGTTCAGTATTTGGCTTTTCACAAAGGATTTGGGATTCAGTTAAAACCCCTAACACCCACCCCAGCCCCTAAGCCACACCCACCAACCCTAAGCCACACCCACCCCCATCCCTAAGCCAAACCTACCCCCATTCCTAAGCCACACCTACCCCCATCCCTAAGGCCCACCTCAGATCCCACCCACACCACAGTTAAAAGACCAGACAGCTAAAACTGTAAAACCCCCCACACATACAAGATATGAAATGTCATTGATTGTCAGGGCCCTTCTAAAAGTTATTAAAAAAAACATTGGTGCCAGGGCCCCCCATAAAAGTTTTTTTAACAATTGGTGGTAAGGGCCCCCCTACAAGTTAAAAAAAAATATTTGTAACTAGGGCCCCCTATAAGTTAAAAAAAAACATTGGTGCCACGGCCCCCCATAAACGTTTTATAAAAATCATTGGTGGTCAGTGTCCCCCAAAATTTTAAAAAAAATTTTGGCACTAGGCCCCTTACAAGTTAAAAAAAAACATTGGGGCCCCAGAGAATATTTTAAAATAAAACATTGGTGTCCGGGGGTTTAATAAAATTAAAAACCACACATTGGTGTCAGTAGAACTCGCGGCTTCGGGTATTTGGCAGTTCAGGACTTTGGAAGAGGCAGCGGCTTCAGTGCTGTCAATAGGGGGCCCGGCTGTTTTGAAAAGTGCAGCACAGACAGCCCCCCCTTAGGCCCAATACAAGAGTATCCTTTGTGCCCCCCTGATGTCGGCCTGTGTCTCATGTATATGTAATGTAGGGGCCCCCACCTGTCACAGAAGGATAAAAGACAATACGGGTTTGTTTGTTCCTTCCCTAAATACTCACCTGTCACTCACTTTATTGGCCTGTAGGTGGCGGCAACTGCTCACAAACCTGCCTTTAAAGGGACAGTTCACCTTCCAAACACTTTTTTTCAGTTCAGTTGTTTTCAGATTTTTTTCAATAACTTTCCATTATATTTTTTTTACAGTTTTTCCATAATCTAAGTGTAAAGTTGAATGTTGGTGTCTCTGGTGTTTGAGTGACAGCTCAGTAATTCAGGTGCAGATTCTGAACTGTTACAATTTTATGTTACATTTAGTTGTTACATTTAATTGATATAATTAGTTGATACATTTAATTGCTACAATTATTTGTTACATTTGGAGTATCAGTAACTATTGTATCAAGTCTAACAGTTGTCTGTAATGAAACCCAGGGATTATGCTCAGCAGAGACAAACATAACAAATGGATCAACTAGATGTATCAGTTTAGATCAGTTTACAGGGTCGGCGACCCCCCCTCCCAGGGCTGCTTCAGAAGGTGAAAAATTAATCTTTACACTTCAATATTAGAAAAATGGTGACACATAGAAAATAGAAAGTAATTGGAAAAAAGTCATTATTTCTGGTGATCTGTCTGAAACCAACTAGTTGTCTGAAGGTGAACCTCCCCTTTAATGAGCAATTGCAATTCACAGATATTATTGATACATTTAAGTGGCCCCTGTGTCAGCACCCCTGGTGGGACTCGGACCCTTCAGTCTGATACTGCCTCTATGTGCCCTCATTATCCCTCCCCCACCCCAAACTTGTGTCATGTAACCCTTTATTATATCAGCCTGTACCACTGACTCAGGGAGACAATTCCACATCTTCATCTCACTGTAACAAACCCCTTCCCTCCTTAACATGAAATCTCCTTTCCTCTTGCTCCCTCCTGTCTGCTGGGAGGAGCTACTAGTGAATGAAACATCAGAGAGTTTATTGTTTGGTCCCCTTATATATTGTGATCATATCCCCTTATATATTTATATATAGTGATCATATCCCCTTATATATTTATATATAGTGATCATATCCCCTTATATATTTATATATAGTGATCATATCCCCTTATATATTTATATATTGTGATCATATCCCCTTATATATTTATATATAGTGATCATATCCCCTTATATATTTATATATAGTGATCATATCCCCTTATATATTTATATATAGTGATCATATCCCCTTATATATTTATATATAGTGATCATATCCCCTTATATATTTATATATAGTGATCATATCCCCTTATATATTTATATATAGTGATCATATCCCTCTTATATATTTATATATAGTGATCATATCCCCTTATATATTTATATATAGTGATCATATCCCTCTTATATATTTATATATAGTGATCATATCCCCTTATATATTTATATATAGTGATCATATCCCCTTATATATTTATATATAGTGATCATATCCCCTTATATATTTATATATAGTGATCATATCCCCCTTATATATTTATATATAGTGATCATATCCCCCTTATATATTTATATATAGTGATCATATCTCCTTATATATTTATATATAGTGATCATATCCCCCTTATATATTTATATATAGTGATCATATCCCCCTTATATATTTATATATAGTGATCATATCCCCCTTATATATTTATATATAGTGATCATATCCCCTTATATATTTATATATAGTGATCATATCCCCCTTATATATTTATATATAGTGATCATATCCCCCTTATATATTTATATATAGTGATCATATCTCCTTATATATTTATATATAGTGATCATATCCCCCTTATATATTTATATATAGTGATCATATCCCCTTATATATTTATATATAGTGATCATATCCCCCTTATATATTTATATATAGTGATCATATCCCCCTTATATATTTATATATAGTGATCATATCCCCTTATATATTTATATATAGTGATCATATCCCCTTATATATTTATATATAGTGATCATATCTCCCTTATATATTTATATATAGTGATCATATCCCCTTATATATTTATATATAGTGATCATATCCCCTTATATATTTATATATAGTGATCATATCCTCTTATATATTTATATATAGTGATCATATCCCCTTATATATTTATATATAGTGATCATATCCCCCTTATATATTTATATATAGTGATCATATCCCCCTTATATATTTATATATAGTGATCATATCCCCTTATATATTTATATATAGTGATCATATCCCCTTATATATTTATATATAGTGATCATATCTCCCTTATATATTTATATATAGTGATCATATCCCCTTATATATTTATATATAGTGATCATATCCCCCTTATATATTTATATATAGTGATCATATCCCCTTATATATTTATATATAGTGATCATATCCCCCTTATATATTTATATATAGTGATCATATCCCCTTATATATTTATATATAGTGATCATATCCCCTTATATATTTATATATAGTGATCATATCCCCTTATATATTTATAAATAGTGATCATATCCCCCTTATATATTTATATATAGTGATCATACCCCCTTATATATTTATATATAGTGATCATATCCCCCTTATATATTTATATATAGTGATTATATCCCCTTATATATTTATATATAGTGATCATATCCCCTTATATATTTATATATAGTGATCTTATCCCCTTATATATTTATATATAGTGATCATATCCCCTTATATATTTATATATAGTGATCATATCCCTCTTATTTATTTATATATAGTGATCATATCCCCTTATATATTTATATATAGTGATCATATCCCCTTATATATTTATATATAGTGATCATATCCCTCTTATATATTTATATATAGTGATCATATCCCCCTTATATATTTATATATAGTGATCATATCCCCCTTATATATTTATATATAGTTAGTGATCATATCCCCTTATATATTTATATATAGTGATCATATCCCTCTTATATATTTATATATAGTGATCATATCCCCCTTATATATTTATATATAGTGATCATATCCCCTTATATATTTATATATAGTGATCATATCCCCTTATATATTTATATATAGTGATCATATCCCCTTATATATTTATATATAGTGATCATATCCCCCTTATATATTTATATATAGTGATCATATCCCCTTATATATTTATATATAGTGATCATATCCCCCTTATATATTTATATATAGTGATCATATCCCCTTATATATTTATATATAGTGATCATATCCCCCTTATATATTTATATATAGTGATCATATCCCCTTATATATTTATATATAGTGCTCATATCCCCCTTATATATTTATATATAGTGATCATATCCCCTTATATATTTATATATAGTGATCATATCCCCCTTATATATTTATATATAGTGATCATATCCCCTTATATATTTATATATAGTGATCATATCCCCTTATATATTTATATATAGTGATCATATCCCCCTTATATATTTATATATAGTGATCATATCCCCTTATATATTTATATATAGTGATCATATCCCCTTAACTGTCTCTTCTCCAGTGTAACAATCCCAACTTGCCTTTCCTATAACTGATCCCTTCCATTCCCTTTATCAGTTTAGTCGCTTGTTTCTGTACTTTTAGGCTAAGGCCACACTAGGCGATAGCGCCGCGATTTGACTCACGGCGACTTTTTGCCGCGACTTTTAAGCCGCAATCGCTGGGGAAACTTTTGCGCTGGCGTCTATGGGGAATCGCGAAAAATCGCCAGCGTAAAAACACACGCGGCGATCTTTTTTCTATTGTCGCTCGAAATCGCCTAGCGAGGCGCGGCGCTATCGCCTAGTGTGGCCTTAGCCTTAGTTGAACTCTAGCCGTGACCTTGGCCTGTTATTGGTTCTTCCCCCTATTGCCTCTCCGCTGTTGCACCAGCTCTGTCTCATCCTTGTGTTCGGGGTGAGGTGCAGCCCTTTCTTCTCTGAGTTCCACAGATCAGCCTGTTGCTGATTTTATGCGTTTACCCATAATGCCATTCTCCAGAATATAATTTTGAATGTGATCCCTTAACAAACATCAAATTATTTGCTTTCCACAAATGTCAAACTTACTGGCCTGTAATTGTCAGGCTGAGATTGAAATCCTTTTTAAATATAGGAAAGACATGAACTTTCCTCCAATCCATAGGTCCCATACCAGAGACATTTCCCTACAGTGATTTGTACCCCCAGTATCAGATGTTGGAGGATCTTTATATAAACGTTGGCAAATACTAGAGAATCGGTATTTATTATTAATTCCAGACAGGAAAACCCCGGAGTCACTGCTGGATTTTGCCAGTTCCCTTTGGGGTCAGACAAGGAATGAACAAAGGAAAGAAGAACCTTTCTGGGTTGAACCGCAACTCCCTGCAGATATTCCCGACTGTAACTTGATGATCACGTTATTAACTATTTGCTTTTCTCTTTGGCAAGATCCCTTGTAACCCAAGTGTTGTTTGTAGAAGGGGGGGCTCCCACTTAAACCACATTTACTCTGGACAAGGGGGAGCCATAAACTGAGCTTGTTATTTTCTTATCGATGTTATTAAACTTGTGGTGTGTGGTCTGTGCAAATCTGTTGCCTTTGTTCTCATGGGATACTGGGAGTTATAGTTCAACGACTGATCTTCTTGCTGCCGTCAGTAAATGTGTTTAACCCTACTTCTGCTCTGGATCAGGGATTGGTTCTGCCAGTCACATATCTCACTTAATAGGCCCAAGTCATAAAGGAGAAGTAAACCCTAGAAGAAATGCAATAATTTATACACTGTCTCAGCCCTATAACAGTAATGATCAAAGACTTCCCAGTTGCCCCCAGCAGCCCCTGATATTTCATATTTATTGTGTCGGTGGCTCTGCACATGCTCAGTGGGCTCTGGGCTGCTGGGGCGAAGCTTAGGGGTCGGGAATCCTCCAGCAGAAAGTGATGGGGCAGAGTGAAGGTCTGATCTGACCCAGGAGCCGTATGACTACACATATTATATTATATATATACATTGCCCTGTGTATAGGGATTATACTGACAGTGACATACAGGGCTTTGCATGGAAGTTCCCTTAGGAAACCCTCCCCATGGGCACAAGTAGCGATTGCCCTGCAGTCACTTCTATAGGGACCGTCCCACAGAATGAAATTACTGGCCTTGTTTCGCCGCAGAAATGACGAGCATAGACTTGTACGGCGTCATGCGACAAAAAAAAAAAAGACGCGCGGCAAAAAAAATTCGCCACATGTCAAAAAAATTTTGTCGCCCATAGACTTTAATGGGCATCTGCGACATTTCGCCGGTGGCAAATTTTTGCCGAAACGAAGTGGGTCAAAGTCGCCCATCCCGAGCCACTGATTAACTTGGGTAAATGGGTTTCTGCCAATTGGGTAAGTTCTGTTCAACTGGAGGAGAAGATCCAATAAAGGAAAACCAGTTAAGCTGCAAGTCCCAGTTTCCCAAGAGACCTGCTTATCATAAATTGTTACAACTGTTTATTTGCTTATCTTAAATTGTTACAGTTGTTTCTTTGCTTATCTTAAATTGTTAAAATTGTTTATTTGCTTAACTTAAATTGTCATAATTGTTTCTTTGCTTATCTTAAATTGTTACCATTGTTTCTTTGCCTATCTTTAATTCTTACAATTGTTTCTTTGCTTATCTTAAATTGTTACCATTGTTTCTTTGCCTATCTTTAATTCTTACAATTGTGTCTTTGCTTATCTTAAATTGTTACAATCATTTCTTTGCTTATCTTTAATTCTTACAATTGTTTCTTTGCTTATCTTAAATTGTTACAGTTGTTTCTTTGCTTATCTTAAATTGTTACAATAATTTCTTTGCTTATCTTTAATTAAGATAATCATAATCATCTGATCCTTCCAGTATTTGCAGTGTCGGACTGGGGTGTCTGGGGCCCACCGGGGTTACCAACTGAGGGCCCCTCACCCCAGTCAACAGCTACAGCCTCTCCATACGACACTTGTCAGACACAACCCCCCGGTCCTAGAGGCTTTTTCCCAGTGTCCCATCTGGGTATTTGCCCTGGTAGTCCTGGCATTGGCCCATGTTCTTATTTAAAGGGATGGGTCAGGATGCAGCAGTTCTCTTCTGATCTATAATCAGCCCTGCGTCATGGATATATCATATCTGTCCCAATTAAAGGGATAGGTGGGCTTGCTGCAGATCAGCTCTGGATCATGAAATATTATGGTTGTCCCTAATTAAAGGGGTGGGTCAGCATGCAGCAGATCTTGCATCATGGGAATATAATAATTGTTCCTAATTAAAGGGATAGGTTGGCTCCCGGCCCTGGATTATGGGGATTTTCTAGCTGTCCATTATTAAAGGGATAAGCCTACTGACAACTGATCTTTTCCTTTCTGGTTGTTTCCAAGAGCCACTGGGAAGGAATGAGTTAATTGGGGCAACTGCTGATTGGCCCCCTGATTCATATATAGAGGTCGGGGGGGGAGGGGAACTTCTGTTTTTTTGTGCTGAAAGTGGAAGATTATTGGGGTGTCTGTGTGGATCTGCTGAGCCCTGTACCCCTCTCCAGGTAGGGTGATAACCTCTTTTATTTGGGGGGGAGGGGCAGTTTAAGTGCATCACATAAAGTTTCATTAACCAGTCATGGGACCCACTGGACGTATGGATCTCGTTTCCTATTCATGTTCCAGTGATCTCCCTCTGTTGCCCTTTATCACCCCAAAATACACATTGGGTTTGTATTGCTGAGCCCCCTCTAAATTCTGCTGCTCCTATTGGTTGGGGAAGTTCCTATTGGTTGGGCTCCTCTTGCTGAGCCAAGTGCCGGGGGGATTCTATTCCCACTTGATGTAACTGGCAGTTGAGTTGACACCCTGTAATGGCAGTTTAGGGACACTGGGGGGTGTTGTTTTACTGAGGTCTGGGCCCGTGGCTGGCAGGGAGCTGTATGACAGTCAGTTGAATAATGAACAGGCTCGGCCTATGGCTTTTACTGATCATTTATAGAAAGACAAACAGCCCATGAATGTTTAGTGGTTTCTCTTTAAACTGGAATATTCTCATTTAAAGGACAAATTGTTCCCCCTGAGTTACCGGCCAAACCATTTGCCTCATCAACATTCCTGGCGGCCCAATAATCGCGGCATCTCCATTGAGGGTTTCTATAAATGCTGAGAGGGCACCGTCGCTCCCCACAAAATTACCCCCGTGCCCTGGCAGTGCCCCAGTTGTTACTAATATTATAACCTGAGGGCCCCCCGCAGCCAATCATGGATCCCCTGCAGTTTGCTCAGGGAGTTTTTATTGGTTAATCAGTTATTTATGGCTTGGCTTTGTCTGACACCTCCGGGGGCTGCTCATCTGTTGATTTGCTGTTGTGTGGCCCCTACATGTACTTACACCCCCACACACAGCTTAAGCCCCTTGGGGCCCCTATTAAAAACTACTTACAATTAAAGGGACATTGCACATTATAGTAAAGGGGAAACTCTGCCCTATTAGTTAAGTAGCAGCTGCTTATACTTGGGAGATATAGGGTCTGTATAAAGAGCTGAGACACATTCCGGGAGCTGCCATACTAACTGATCTTACAGGGCAGCTATAAAATTCACTGAACTGGCAGCTGATTGGCCCATGTGTCACCCCAATGCCCCTTATGATATCAGGGCTTATTCACCTGAGCAAAAGATGTAATTGGACAGTGGGTGGGGTTGGGATTGGGGTGTGGTCTAATCATTAGACAGAGGGGTGAATCTTGGCTTAACCCAATTTACCCCCAGCCGCCGAGTGTCCAAAATGGGCAGATCTTTGTACTTCAAACAGTTGTTTGCCAGGGGTTGTTGGGAGTTGTAGTTCAATAGCAGGTGTAGGGACACAGACGGGCCTATAGTGCCCAGGGTTTGGTGCTGGGACCATAGAGATCAGAACCAGAGGGATATTTGGGTTCTATTACCCACAGTTCCATTCTGGCCGGAGTTTTGGGCCCCTGGGGTGTAGCTGCTGATGTAGGAGGGGCCCCTGTGTTCCTTGGCTTGTTGCCTTGTTTCCCTATCAGTTTCCCCATCTTCCAATAACACTTCTGGGCCGAGCTTGGCGCCACATGGGGAAGATCCGCTCCAGGGGGTCTGGCCCCATGAATTTTAATTTGAATTAGAACATGTCCATACTAAAAGTTAATCAAAAGTGATTCGCCCTTTTAAAGGGGAACTTTACACTTTTATTATTATCTCTGAGCTGCTGACAGTCTGTGCCGCCTTTTACATGGTTTGCCTTTTGCTTGTCTTAGCTGGTTGCTAGGGCTATTTCCCTTGGAAACTGGGGCTACTCCCAACAGGTAGGGATCCCGGCATTTGGGGGTCAGTGCCATATTATAAGTATTTAAACAAAATCGGTTCACGTACTGTGACAAAGTAGCACCTACCGTCATACCTTGTCTGATGCAGGAACCTTGTTTGGCCCAAAAGCTTGCAATCTATAAATGCAATTAGAGTTGTCGCTTTATATTTTCCTATCTTTATAGCCAGGAGTCTGTGCGCTGGGTATTTATTATCAGTGCAAATGGGGGAAATTGAGATGTCGGAGCGGAATCTGATTGGATACTGAGAGTTTTATTTCAGTGACATTACAGAAGAGGTTGGAGCTTTAACACCCTGTGTCCAACACTGATTGGTTGCTGTGCGGATCTGTCCCTCTACAGTCTGGCCAATGAGTTTCATGAATTTGGTCAGTGGACAGACAAACGCTTTTGCCCCGTCAATGACTTCAGTCTGGTTGTCCCCTAATAATTCAATGTATCAGTAAAGGGGTTCATTTGCCCCCCCCCCCCACTCACATTGACTTTAGGCAATTCCTCTCTTTGACTATCAAATACCTTTAATTAACCCCAAAGATGCAATTTCCTGTATTGTAATATAACATAAGTGAATATAACGTGAAATGGAATTCGGGGGGTACTGCCCTTGTGCCCTCACAGAAATAGGGGGGAGGCTTTATTTCTAGTCATGGGCTGAGGCAGTTGCAGCTTCTATTCAGCTCTCCTCCAAGATCCCTAGTGTGACCGGCCCCATACAACTCAATGTGACTCATCTCTGGGTTATTCATTGGACAGACTCTCTGGGGTATTCGTTGGACAGACTCTCTGGGGTCTTCGTTGGACAGACTAAATTCATCCTGCGAAATTCCTCCTGGGATCTGGGCCTGTGGGGCTGGAGATGTTTATTAAACAGCCAAACATTTTAGGAATGTGGGGCTTTAGCACCGAGACCACTGGGATATGTACAAGGGGAGGGGTGCTGGGGGAAATGGGGTGCAGGGCAGAGGGGGTGATGTACTGGAGGGGAGACAAGCAGGGTACACCATGAATTAATTAATAAAGGAGCATTGGGGTCTGCACCATAGCCCCCCGTTCAGTGCAACACCCTCGGTTCTGGGATGAGTCCATTGTCCATCAGGGACGACAGGATTCGTGGAAGTAGTTCATTTCTGTTGCGCTTGGTCTCATTAATAGAAAAGCTGGAGGGAGAAGATGGGCAGCAGAACAGAGAACAGAGTCAGAGAAGTTCTGGGGCCGTCATTTCTTTTGCCGGACGTACAGTGGTCCTGGTTCTGCCCAATACAAGAGGCATAAGCCATTACATGGGGGATATAGTTCTGTTCATGGACTCCATGCAGGAGGTGGGCCATCGGGCCCTTGGCAAACACAGCCACGTCCTCCCCCCCGTGGGTCTCCATGCGCAGGGGAACCGCCGACTGGGCCAAGTAGTTGGGGTGAGCTGCAAAAGAGAGACAAAATTGGGTCGATATACTGGAAATGGGGGGAGGGGGGCCCAACAACATTACATTTCCATGTAGATGGGCAAATATAAGGGAGGATTGTCTGTTTTCCCTATAACAATAGGAAGTCTCTAAACCCAGTGACAATGAGGAAGGAAATGGATATTCAGGAGTTGCTTATGGTTTTAGGTAGACTTCCCCTTTAACAGTGGAACAATTCCCCATTGTCCCCCCTGCAGAACATGCCCTTCTCTCATGCAGGTAATATATAGGGATAGTATAGGGGTGCACTGGAGAGTGATGTTGAACTGCACATTTGCATTATTAACCTACACTGTTTCTGGCCCCTGAGTAATAGAGAACATAGAGATTATTTAAAACCAGCTAAACCCCACCCACTAGTCCACAATTCATGGTTCGTGTCCACGGGTCACTGAATTCCACAGTCAAAGTCCTTTCTGCCTTTGGGCGCCGTTAATGTGAAATTGAGTTACAGGGAGTTAAAGTTGAACTAGACAAAAGGCAGCTGCTGGGAGTATAAATTCCTGACTGGCACATCCCTAACAACTCCCCGCTACTCCCCGCTACTTACAAAAATCCACAGTGGAGACATTCTCCCTTTGGCCGTTGACCAGTTTGTAGCCTGGGCCGTTCCCATACAAGATGGAAGTGAAAGGTTTTTGGTCCACGTCACTGGGAGCTGGAGCCAAACCTGAGAACAAAAAATAGGTCTTGGGTCATGCATGTTACATGTCAAACTGGGGCTCCATCTTGCTTGTGTGCTGAAACCCACCCAGTGCTCACATGGGGTACAATGATTGGTTGTAGTTAAGGAAATCTAGTTCTGATTGGAGTGATTCTGGTGGTCCCAACACCAGTCTCAAGGGAATTTGGGCTGGAGGGATCCCAAATCCATTCCAGGGGGTCCCAACAACAGTCTCAAGGGAACTTGGGGTTAATCTGGGGTGGGGACTGTCCCTTTATGAGACTGGACTGATTGAAGGTTCAGGTATATGTATATGAGAACCTACCAAAGATTGGGTTTCCTCTATGAGTGTAACCTCCGAAGGTGAAGACGTGGGAGTGATCGGCAGTGACCACTGTTAGGGTGTCTTCTACTGAAGTCATGTTCCCTGCTACTCCAATAGCGATGTCCATTTGTACAGCCTCATGCAGCGCTTGGTTTGCCTTCCCCTCGTGGTGTCCGTGGTCTATTCTTCCACCTGAGAACAAGACATAAGTCAATTAACTACACCTAGAACCCCAAGTTCCACTTGCACCCACTGTACCTAGAACTGCGCCCCCTTATACCTGCAACTCCTCATATAGACCACAATCCCCTGTCCATCACTTAAGTTCTGTAGTTCTGAGGGAACCATTGTACTAGTTGGGTTTCTCATTGATTTAATGGGGACACTCTGCACTGCTCATGGGACCAGACTGGACTCACCTTCTACAAGGAGAAAGAATCCCATTGGGTTTTTCCCCAATATTTTGATTGCCGCTTCCACCATTTCTGACAGAGAAGGGTCCATGGTCGTATTTCTCTCCAAGTCATAGAGCATGTCCACCGGCTCGAACAGACCTACAGAACAGACGGTGATTAGAGGCCTATTTTATATGCACTGATACATGGGTGGGAGCTGCCCTACTGTTTCCCTTAGTACAGTATGGGGCTATAGCTTATGTTGTGCCCAGAACATTCCTTCTCTGTATATCTGTATTTATACATATGGGAGGTGCCATATTGATTCCCCTAGACAGTACAGTATGAGGGTATAGCTTATTGTGTGCCCAGAACATTCCTTCTCTGTATATTTGTATTTATACATATGGGAGGAGGAGGTGCCATATTGATTCCCTTAGACAGTACAGTATGAGGGTATAGCTTATTGTGTGCCCAGAACATTCCTTCTCTGTATATTTGTATTTATACATATGGGAGGAGGGAGGTGCCATATTGATTCCCTTAGACAGTACAGTATGAGGGTATAGCTTATTGTGTGCCCAGAACATTCCTTCTCTGTATATTTGTATTTATACATATGGGAGGAGGGAGGTGCCATATTGATTCCCTTAGACAGTACAGTATGAGGGTATAGCTTATTGTGTGCCCAGAACATTCCTTCTCTGTATATTTGTATTTATACATATGGGAGGAGGAGGTGCCATATTGATTCCCTTAGACAGTACAGTATGAGGGTATAGCTTATTGTGTGCCCAGAACATTCCTTCTCTGTATATTTGTATTTATACATATGGGAGGAGGGAGGTGCCATATTGATTCCCTTAGACAGTACAGTATGAGGGTATAGCTTATTGTGTGCCCAGAACATTCCTTCTCTGTATATTTGTATTTATACATATGGGAGGAGGAGGTGCCATATTGATTCCCTTAGACAGTACAGTATGAGGGTATAGCTTATTGTGTGCCCAGAACATTCCTTCTCTGTATATTTGTATTTATACATATGGGAGGAGGGAGGTGCCATATTGATTCCCTTAGACAGTACAGTATGAGGGTATAGCTTATTGTGTGCCCAGAACATTCCTTCTCTGTATATTTGTATTTATACATATGGGAGGAGGAGGAGGTGCCATATGTTGATATACAATGAGCACATAGTGTGTAACACACTTACCAAGCAGATGATCTACTTCTTGTGGATTCACAGACAAAAGTTGTTCCCGGTTCCAAACATAGCGAGCCGCCTGCGGATGGGAGGAGTTTATTGTTTGTGGAATATTGGGGTGACACTGGGTTCCTATGCACATACAGTATATATGGATAG
The DNA here is from genome assembly GCA_038501925.1 of Xenopus petersii. Lineage (NCBI taxonomy): Eukaryota > Metazoa > Chordata > Amphibia > Anura > Pipidae > Xenopus > Xenopus petersii. The sequence goes on along the minus strand of CM076684.1, from coordinate 1,077,442 downwards.
TTTATGGAGAGCTGTAAAAAATAGAAATGTGTTCTTTGGCCTTTAATCACTGGTTCTCCTCCAGCTATGGAGCCCGTGACACTAAGGCTTATGGGTAAAGGTTATTGGGATCCAATGTTGCACAGTTAAAGGGAAAATCCCCTACAAACGAAGGTTCTTGTTTCAAGTCCCAAACATTCCCTGGGGAGTTATCATTTGCCACTGCTGGGTTCCCATGGATTTGTGGGGCCGCTGGGAGGGAACTCGGCACTACTATAGATTGTTGCACCTTTTCTAAAACTTGCCTTGTTTTGCTTTATCTTTAGGTTTACAGACTGCGACCCCCAGAACAGTCACCACAAACCCACCCACGAAATGTCTGCCAACCTGTTCATGCCAGGTAAGTCCCTGGGCACCGGCAAATCTAATTTCTTTATTTCGGGCACCAGACAGATGTTACATAGAAATGAGAGAATTTACCTTTTTATTGGGTTTTTGGTCCAGCCAGATTTGGGTCAGGTTCAGTCCATCCAATCGGGTGCCGCTTGACTTGTCATCGTTGGGGTACTCCACATCCGAAGTGTTTTTAGGGAACATGTATTTCCTTCCCCCTCCCATAATTACCTGTAGGGAGATGGGGGTACAGGTGAGATTAGGGAACAAAGTCCAGTTGTCCATTGCAACTCATGCCTCATGCACTTCAATGTTCTGAACTTTAAGGCCCAATATTATTCCATCTGTCAACAGTCTGATCTGATCCTGGGTCGGACCCAATTCAGTCTCATTACCCCAGGGCACCTGCCCTGATTCCCAATCCCAACTCCGAGCTCCGATTACTTGGCCTGTTTCTGAGTAGCTGGTTCCAAACCAACTGAGGCTCAAATAGATTTAATAATGAAAAACTTAATAAAAAGCCAAACTGTGTAAGTCCCAATACAGGGAGTTGGGTCGGGGCAGGCAGCAAATAAATCCCAGTCCATGAAACGCGCAGAAACCAGGGCAGGCGCAGAATCCAAAATATCAGCCCAAGGGTCACAGCTAAGGAGTCATTAGGGGACAATAATCCCACTCCTGGCACAGAGATACCCACTCACCCCCTAGTATCATGGGATTTATTGGTAAATCCATACCCTAAGGCTTCTCTGGATGCCAAGCTTTTGTTATTTTGTTTTATGTGAGTTCACCCCTTCGCCAGTGGACAGGAAGTCGGTTGTGCACAGAGAAATAAGTCCCCCCTAATAATCACACCTGTAAAATAAACCAATAGAGCTAAATATCTCTAGTTCTAATTCATTGGTGGAGCCTTTGGAACGGACACCAAGCAGGGAGTGTGAATGATCTTCCCCAGATGCAGCGCAGCCTTTTATAGTTGTGACTGGGGGGATCTTGGCTTGGGCCCTCACATTCCATTGCTCTGACCTCTCATAGTCTGTTCCAAATAAAATAGTTTTACTGCCGAAAGAGGGGGGGATTTATCCCAACAGATGGGAAGCTCTGAGCTGATCTGGCACGGCTTTCTTTCTTCCCTATTAATAACATTGGCATCAGGGAATAATGTCCGGGCAGGTAACACACCAGGAGGCCTATGAGCTCCTTCCCTGAGCTGCCCCTCATGGTCATGTGACTGACACAATCGGAGCCTGAGCAGCTTGTTCATATTCAGGATCAGAAGAATATTGGCAGCCAATGAGATACTGTTATTTCTAATGATAGAATGGATTTAATAGTAAAAACCCCTTTTAACCTGTACCTGTAATAACTGGGGGTGACGTGGTCCCTTTAAGCCTCAGTACATCACTTGGAGAACTTTTTCCTATTCCGGGAATTGGGATATTTACAGACAACACAATCCCACCCTCCCGCTCCGGGGGCTGCTGTTCTTTTACACTATCTCTATTGTTCTACAGCAAAACTCTATCTGATCCCTGTGTTCTGTTCTAGTCAAGCTGATTCTGCTGCAACTGGGATTTGACCTCAACACTCCTCCTGGGAAGGTGAGTAAAAACCAATACTGGGCCCTGTTGGGGGTTTATTTCAATTCTTCTCATAATAATGGTTTAGTGGCACCCCTATGCTGCCCGTTACATGGAACTTACCTGTAGTTTGTGGCCCAAATTCATCTGGATCTAATATGGATCAGTATAGGGAACAGAGCAGCTTGTCCTGTAGAAATCACATTGCACTGGTTCTGTTATCCGTCTCTGATTTGGACCATGTTCTGGACCAAATCAGGAAGCAGTTGCTTAGCAACATGAGGCTCATGGACCAGGGCAGAGCTATTGACCAATGACAATATCTACAGTCTATTGATGTCCTCATTCAGTAGAATTTCTGCTGATCCCAATTGTTGGGAAGGGGAATGTTTGGGGCCTATCTATGACCTAAAAGGCTTCTGACTTGCACAACAGAACCTGGGCCAGTAGCTGATATCTGCCTGTGTCTGGTCCAATTCTGAGCCTGCAGCATAAACCAATAGAAACCTCATCAACCAGTACCAGTAGGTCCAGAAAGACCAGCACTCTTTGCCCAACTCTCTAGTTCTTCCATAGGTGGATGTTGTTGATCTGATCAGAGGGGCCCATTGTTGGTTCCTATTGGTTCCACCATGAGACTATTAAATCTCTATTCCATTTGGCACGGTGTCCATCGATTTTTTAGTAAAAGTGGCCCTGGACTTTAGATTGTCTGGTGGCCCAGCCCAACACAGTAAGTAGAAGGACCAAGGTGCCTGTTGGGTTAGTGGACTGAACTCACCTCAATATTTGGGATGTTGTTCATGAGTTGCCAGGCAATGTCTTTGCACCCCTGTTCCACGGCCTCCTTGGGCATCTCTTGGTCAGAGTACCAGTCTCTATTCACACAGTGGGCATAGGCTGCGCTGGGGGTGGCATGATTAATCCGCGTTGTAGTTACTACCCCTACGGATTTCCCTGGGGGAAGAAAGAAATGGGGATTAAGCCTCTCGGAGGCCAGAGAATTAGTGTGGTGGTAAATTGACTGAATTGCACCAAATCTGTGCGACTAGTTTATCAGTTGTCCTCTGTGCCCCGAGGCTCACCTGCTTGTTTGGCCCATTTCATGATGGAGTCCACCTCGTTGCCCTTGCTGGTGTTACACTGACCCCTCACTGCAGCGCCATTGACCCCCACGGTGCCCTCGTTGGCTTTCACCCCACACAGATAGGCAGTGGCTGTGCCCGCGCTGTCTGGCACCTGAGCGTTGGTGTTGTAGGTCTGTGCAGGAAGGAAAGGGTTAATGTAATGAAGTGCAGCACCAGGAACACAACAAATTGTACTGAACCTGAGCCCATTCTGTCAGATCTTCATAGGAAAACACAGGGGATGAGCTCTGTTGGGTTTTCCACATACCCCTTATGTACAAAGCTGAAATATCTCATTGTACCAGAAAAGGAAAAATAAACTGCACATTAAAGGGCCTATAAATAGTTGTTTTCCATCCTGGGGTTAATCTGCAGCTTTTGGTTTCACTGGAGTGTGACCGGTTGGTTCTTCTCCTTTGTTTGCAGCCAGTAAACCCAATGGAGCGCGGGGTTAATTCACCTGAACAGGGAAGGGAGTGCTGCTCTTTTTCCAGGGAATTCTATGCCCGAGCTCTTCTGTATGAGGGGGTTTATATCATGTGCTGAGGGGTGGGCTGCTCTCCTCCCCATGTGCTGAGGGGTGGGCTGCTCTCCTCCCCATGTGCACTCTGGGCCCACATATCTGGGCATCTGTATGAGGTTAATACGGATTCTGCCCTAAAACTGCCCCTGAACTAAAAGGTGCTTTAATTGGCACAGGGAGTAATGGGGGAGGTGGTACATCACTGTGGAATGTGTCGGTGCTATAGAAGTGTCGAGATGTTGGGGGTCACTAGAGGTTAATATCATTTTAAAGCTAAACATTGGGAATCTGACAATTATTATTAAACACCAGTGGGGCCCCTATCAGCTGCAGGGTCTCTAATGCTCTCATAGGACACTCGGGTGCCAGGAAGACCACGTGGGGCCCCTGTGGGGGGATTTTGGGTTCAGTGGGAAGGTGCAGGCGGCTCAGGCTGGGGGGAATAATCACTTCCATATGATCGTGATGTGCAGGTTAATTGGGGGCTTCGCACTGAGCTGGATATGGGGGGCACCGCTACACAGGACTTGGCACCCCTTATGCCCGACAGGTGGTACAGTCTGTTCTGCTACAAGCTGGAGTGTTCAGGGCCCACCTCATATGAACTTGGGGGGTGTGAGGCCCAATGTTTGTGCTTCTGTCCCAAAATAGTTCTGGAGCCTCCGGACGGGACAGGAAAACACCGGGAGATTCACTTGAGGTCTCGGCTCAGATCCCAATGGAAAAGCAGAGCCATCCCCGGCCCAAGGGACAAACGTTCTCTTTACTGAGGGGCAAAAATACACCCTGTGGGGCCCCGGGGCCAAAATAGCTCAGAGTCAGCCGTTTACATGGGCATCTGGGTGTTTGTTCTGGGACTGATCCACTCACTCATTTCACCCCATGTTCTCCAGGTTACATTACATATTAGTAGTATAAAACTGTCAGTTTACCTTCGAAAGAGCAACGTGGGGAAACTTGTCCATTTCAAGCTGCGTCTCTTCCCCCGGCTGCCCAGCCAGTTGCCCTTTGAGAATCCTCGCGGCAGTAACTGTGGGCACCCCCATACCTGGAATAATAAGAGTTAATAGTTAGTGGAGTGCAGTGGCCGTATATCTCTTATATTAAAGGGGAAGTACAATCATGCAGCTACTGTGCAACAAGGGCAATGTCCACACACAGCTGGGGGGGCCTGAAATGCTGTATTTTGGGGTGCACTGAGACCTCCCCTTCCTCTGCATTATAGGACACCAATTATACTATTGCCCTGACTCTCTACTACTCTGTCACTAGGTGGCGCTCTTGCTGAACAGAACAATTACTCAAATGGTTCGTTCCAACACTTATTCTGTTTATTCAGATTGTTCCCCCAGTAATAGTGTTTTATTCTCGACTGTTTTTCTACAATCTTAGTGTAAAGTGTAATGAGTGTGAGTGTCAGCTCAGTGATCCAGGAACTATTGATTTGTAACAGCTGCATCTAATGAAACTCAGGGATTCTGCTCAGCAGGGACAAACACATGGATCAACTCATGGATCAGTTACAGGGTCGCTGACCCCCCCCCCCACAGCTGCTTCACAAACACATAAAAACATGAAACTTTACACTTCAATGTTAGGAAAACTATCACAAATAGAAAGTAATTAGAAAAATGTCTTTATTTCTGGGGAACTGTGTGTTCTATCTGAAGTCTGTACAGTGTCTAGGGGTGCTACCGAGTCTGTACATTGTCTAGGGGTGCTACCGAGTTTGTACTGTGTCTAGGGGTGCTCCGGAGTCTGTACAGTGTCTAGGGGTGCTACAGACTCTGTACAGTGTCTAGGGGTGCTCCGGAGTCTATACATTATCTAGGGGTGTTACCGAGTCTATACATTGTCTAGGGGTGCTCCGGAGTCTATACATTATCTAGGGGTGTTACCGAGTCTATACATTGTCTAGGGGTGCTACGGAGTCTGTACAGTGTCTAGGGGTGCTACAGAGTCTATACATTCTCTAGGGGTGCTACGGAGTCTGTACAGTGTCTAGGGGTGCTAGAGTCTGTACTGTGTCTAGGGGTGCTCCGGAGTCTGTACAGTGTCTAGGGGTCAGATTTTGGGGTACATACCATCACCCAGGAACATGATGACATTCTGTACAGTGTCTAGGGGTGAACCGGAGTCTGTACATTGTCTAGGGGTGCTACGGAGTCTGTACATTGTCTAGGGGTGCTACGGAGTCTGTACATTGTCTAGGGGTGCTACGGAGTCTGTACAGTGTCTAGGGGTGCTCCGGAGTCTCTACATTGTCTAGGGGTGCTACAGACTCTGTACTGTGTCTAGGGGTGCTCTGGAGTCTGTACAGTGTCTAGGGGTCAGATTTTGGGGTACATACCATCACCCAGGAACATGATGACATTCTGTACAGTGTCTAGGGGTGAACCGGAGTCTGTACATTGTCTAGGGGTGCTATGGAGTCTGTACATTGTCTAGGGGTGCTACGGAGTCTGTACAGTGTCTAGGGGTGCTCCGGAGTCTATACATTGTCTAGGGGTGTTACGGAGTCTGTACAGTGTCTAGGGGTGCTATGGAGTCTGTACAGTGTCTAGGGGTGCTCCGGAGTCTGTACAGTGTCTAGGGGTCAGATTTTGGGGTACATACCATCACCCAGGAACATGATGACATTCTTTGCAACGTTGGTATTGAGGTTTTGCAGCTGCAGTGCCTTCATCAGCGTCTCCTGGGCCTGTTGCCTCCAGTAATTTGGGTTTTTCTCTTGTTCTTGAGGGAAAAAAACAGGGAAATCCCATAATGGTGCAATAAAACACGTCCTTGGCAGATTTGCATAATCAATTAACCCAAAACAGGCTGTTACCCCCGGGACAGGCAGCAACTGGAATAAACCCAGAAATGCCCCAAATCTGTAATTTTAGCTGGAGAATTTATTTTTTTATGTTTTGGGCGTTTCTGGGTTTATTCCAATCGCTTCTCTGTTGGCAACAGCCATTATGCAAAGTGTCTGTCTCATGTAAGTAAGAAATTGATTTCAGTGGTTGTATTTGCTCCGCCGTCTTTAGCTTTCTTATCCCGCTCATAAAACCAATCACAGGTCTCTCCAGACAGCAGTGTTGTAAATGAGCCTTTGGGATAAGGGGAGCTGAATGCTTCCAGGCGGCTCTAGAGAGACTGTAGTAGTTGAACTTCACTGCCCCATTCAGGAACTGTCTCTTTAAAGCAATGGGGGAGATTATGTGGCAGAGCTGACACTAGAGGGTTAATGTGGCACATGAGACCCCTGGATCATTCCAGCTCATTATTGTGCTTACAACTCCCAGCCGCCCTGCTTTGCACTCCCCGCAGCCTGTGCTTAATGTTCCTCTTAATTTTGCAGCCTGTGTCTCCCCCATGTGACCCTTCGGGTTAATTCGTTACTCCAACGTCTTAATGAGCAACTGCCGCCTGTCCGTCAGTGCCAGGAATGTAATTGTCCTAATGAACCTCTGGGGCACAAATAAATGAACTTTAGGGCAATATCACTAATATGTGCGTTAATTCTCATTTCTACTCCAGCACTCACATTCTTGTACCCAGCTCTGCACTCCCGGGAGTGCCCACTCACTTATTACACCTCACTCATTTAAACCCTAATAGTGTATGTGGCAAACTTTCCAGGGTTTAACCCCAGATCTGTCCCCCCCCCCAAACCCTAAAATGTTACCTGGAAATGTGACCGTCTCGGAGAGGGTCCCCAGCAGGAGCAACAGCCACAGTTTCACCATCGTTCTCTCCACTTGGGCACAAGGCTGGCGCTCGGGTCTGATCTCAGATCAACTCAAAGTTTCAGTTAGGCTCCATGTAATACAAAAAGGAATAGGGAATTGCTATTTATGTACAATTATTTGCCTCATTGCACCAACATAAAGCTGAGATTCCCCCCCCCCCACTGCTATAATCCATTTATAGGACTTGTCACATTCTGGGCAGTTAATGTGGCACCGACTCTGACAAGTCAAATATTTACCCTGGACTTTCCTGGGCCAATTTACTGCCACCTCTTTACTCTTTGCCTCTATTTTACCCTGGTCCCTTAGCGCCAGCACCTCCAGAGCTAGGGAATGGGGGATCTCTTACAACACCCCAGACTGGGCCCCCTTAGCTCATAACAAGGTTACAGATATATAGAAACATTGGGGTGTCACCCTGCTATAGTTCCAGGAGTACCCAGGGTACAAATAAACACTCACCCCAAATCTCCCCCTAACTGACCTTCAGACTGGGCCCCCTTAGCTCATAACAAGGTTACAGATATATAGAAACATTGGGGTGTCACCCTGCTATAGTTCCAGGGGTACCCAGGGCACAAATAAGCACTCACCCCAAATCTCCCCCTAACTGACCTTCAGACTGGGCCCCCTTAGTTCATAACAAGGTTACAGATATATAGAAACATTGGGGTAACAGTCACCCTGCTATAGTTCCAGGGGTACCCAGGGTACAAATAAGCACTCACCCCAAATCTCCCCCAACTGACCTTCAGACTGGGCTCCCTTAGCTCATAACAAGGTTACAGATATATAGAAACATTGGGGTAACAGTCACCCTGCTATAGTTCCAGGGGTACCCAGGGTACAAATAATCACTCACCCCAAATCTCCCCCTAACTGACCTTCAGACTGGGCCCCCTTAGCTCATAACAAGGTTACAGATATATAGAAACATTGGGGTGTCACCCTGCTATAGTTCCAGGAGTACCCAGGGTACAAATAAACACTCACCCCAAATCTCCCCCTAACTGACCTTCAGACTGGGCCCCCTTAGCTCATAACAAGGTTACAGATATATAGAAACATTGGGGTGTCACCCTGCTATAGTTCCAGGGGTACCCAGGGCACAAATAAGCACTCACCCCAAATCTCCCCCTAACTGACCTTCAGACTGGGCCCCCTTAGTTCATAACAAGGTTACAGATATATAGAAACATTGGGGTAACAGTCACCCTGCTATAGTTCCAGGGGTACCCAGGGTACAAATAAGCACTCACCCCAAATCTCCCCCAACTGACCTTCAGACTGGGCTCCCTTAGCTCATAACAAGGTTACAGATATATAGAAACATTGGGGTGTCACCCTGCTATAGTTCCAGGGGTACCCAGGGTACAAATAAACACTCACCCCAAATCTCCCCCTAACTGACCTTCAGACTGGGCCCCCTTAGCTCATAACAAGGTTACAGATATATAGAAACATTGGGGTGTCACCCTGCTATAGTTCCAGGGGTACCCAGGGTACAAATAAACACTCACCCCAAATCTCCCCCTAACTGACCTTCAGACTGGGCCCCCTTAGCTCATAACAAGGTTACAGATATATAGAAACATTGGGGGTCACCCTGCTATAGTTCCAGGGGTCGTTGAATTGAATGAGTAGATAAAATCTATTGGGAGTATAAATTAAGGGCTAATTCTATAGAAACACAATGGAATGTGGGAAAGTATTGGGGTTGCTTTGGGGGAGGAGCCACTATACAGTATTGTAAATGTCCATCTCGGGGTGCATTGTGGGTCGGTACTTGTAGGGGTAACAACACTTATTGGGGTTTTGTTTGTGACCCACAAATGAGCCCGGGAATCACTGCACCAGCGCATGACAATTGGGCGCATGTTACAACACAATTGCCGCTGGCGGGGGACACACACCCTTTAAGGTGCAGAGAGAGTGAGAGGCAATCGGTGTGGAAGCTCCCGCCCCTATAGAGAAATAGAGAGAAGGAATGTTGTGAGAGCGGGATCCTCCCTCCTTTACTGGAAAAGCCAGAAAATCCTCCCCTGGAAATGCAGCAATTCCCACTGATGGGGGGGGGGGGGCTTTATCTCTTCTTGTCATTTGTTTCCATTTCTCCTTCCTTGCCCCCCCCCCACTGATAAGAGTGGGACCCCCCCTGGTGATGTGGAGCCAATGGAATGGACTGTCTGTAGCAAATAGAATGGGGGGGGGGGGGCGCTCGTTTCCTGCTCGTCTGGTTCTTCTCTCAATTCCCCTCGTCCCCCTCCATAAAACCAGCGGCAGCGCAATCTGACAACTCCCTGCACCCCAAATACCTACAGTGGACACAATCTGTCAGCAGTGCAGGGAGTTGTAGACTGGGTATTGGGAGTGCAGGGAGTTGTAGACTGGGTATTGGGAGTGTAGGGAGTTGTAGACTGGGTATTGGGAGTGCAGGGAGTTGTAGACTGGGTATTGGGAGTGCAGGGAGTTGTAGACTGGGTATTGGGAGTGCAGGGAGTTGTAGACTGGGTATTGGGAGTGCAGGGAGTTGTAGACTGGGTATTGGGAGTGCAGGGAGTTGTAGACTGGGTATTGGGGGACTGCAGGGAGTTGTAGACTGGGTATTGGGGGGAGTGTTCTTGTGAATATGAGGAGGTGACAGATCTGTCACTTTCTGTCAAGGGATTCTGGGAGTTGTAGTCCAGCCACTGTATGATCATAGAGAGTAGATTTTTGGCCCCACCAGACAACAGGTGAAGTAGCAGAGGCACATGATCTCCGCCAGGGCCACAAGGGAACACAGCCCCCCAGTGAGGCCCACCTGCTGCTCACACTCATGGCTGGGGGGCTGCAACTCCCTGCCCTGTGATACCAACAAGAAGGAGACAACTCCCGGCTGCCCTTCAGCACATTTGCAGATTAACTCAGACTTCACCTGATAATTCCCTCTGACTGATCCCAAGTGATGTCATTCATACACCCAGTTCTAACCCAAAATGTCTCACACCCCAAAACTCTGACAGGCTGCAAAATCCATTCCAGTCCCTGAGGCAGAGAGAGGGGTTAGTTGCCCTTGAAACTGTTTCTCCTTCCACTGACACAGAACATTCTGCTCCTGGTATTTGGCAGCCAAAAGACCCCCGTCCTCCTCCCTCTCCCCCCAAACTGGGTCTGGGAAATTCATACGTGTGGGTGGGAGCTGCCATGTTGCTTATAGTTTATTTCCTATAGACAATTCCATGGGGAGGTCTGTCTGAGATCACATGATCTAATCCCCCAATTCATTGCCGGGGGGGTGCACAAGGAGCCCCTCTTTTTTGGCTGCCACATTGTACAGGATTATTGGCCCCCCCAGATTCCCCATCTGGCTCCCACCTGCTCACATTCCCCAACTGACCCCCCCCCCCCCCAGGAATGAGACGTTCCAGCTGCAACATCAGCTTCTGCTCATTTCACATCTGTATCCGGCAACTCCCTGCGCTGTCTGGGGCCCCGGGCCCTCAATTCACCTGGAGACTTACAGTTGCTATGGACGTCCTGTAGCAACACCCTCCCCTCATTGTTTTATGTCTATTCTCCTGTATTTATTAAGTACCAAAGGAAATTAAAGGGGAAGTTGAGTGTTGCAGGCTGAGCAGCAGCAATAGGAATAATGACGGAATTTCTAAGATTGAAGTTTAAAGGAACAGTTCAGGGTAAATATTGATTAATCAGACTGTGAAATAAAACTTGTTTTCAGTGACCCTGACCCTCATCAAACATATTGTACACCTCCCAACATTTTGGAATTAAAAAGAGGGACAATTTTTCGCACGTAGCACAACAACATTTTCTGACCACGCCCATTTCTGTAGCCACACCCCCTAATTACCATGTTCATTTTACAAAATTTGGCAGCTTATGAAAGCTTGAAAATAATTCTCCTTATCTAAACATTTTTTTTGTCTCCAAATTGTTACAAAAGTATCTTGTCTGCAGCTGTGGCTGTTCTGGGCTCTCTGCCAAAAGCCAATTAAGTTAGAAACTTTCTTTTTCTGGCTGTTCAGGGCAGAGAAAATAGGGACTGTCCAGTACAAATGAGGGACTGTGGGTTGAGCTGTCAAAAGCGGGACTGTCCCTCCTAAAAAAGGGACAGTTGAGAGGTGTGTTATTGTACATTTATTAGCTTTACACTCACACTGTATGGCAACTCCCTCCCACATATATAAATATAAATATACACAGAAAGAAACTGACTCATTTCCAAGAATCAATTGTGGAACAAAAGCACCAGCCCAAACCTGCACCTCCATCCAACTGCCCCTTCTACTCATCAACTGATTCCCCTGTCACCCCCATATCATATATGTCATAATCTAACTGTATAATATATAGGCACAGATATACCCCCATGTTCTGTTATACAGATAGCTAGAATCTCAGCTGCCATAAAGCAGGACAGGACTGTTGCTTACAATGGGGATCAGATAGGATCTGTGCAGTCACTGGGACAGAATGTTCTGTTATACAGATAGAATCTCAGCTGCCATAAAGCAGGACAGGACTGCTGCTTACAATGGGGATCAGATAGGATCTGTGCAGTCACTGGGACAGAATGTTCTGTTATACAGATAGCTAGAATCTCAGCTGCCATAAAGCAGGACAGGACTGCTGCTTACAATGGGGATCAGATAGGATCTGTGCAGCCACTGGGACAGAATGTTCTGTTATACAGATAGCTAGAATCTCAGCTGCCATAAAGCAGGACAGGACTGCTGCTTACAATGGGGATCAGATAGGATCTGTGCAGCCACTGGGACAGAATGTTCTGTTATACAGATAGCTAGAATCTCAGCTGCCATAAAGCAGGACAGGACTGCTGCTTACAATGGGGATCAGATAGGATCTGTGCAGCCACTGGGACAGAATGTTCTGTTATACAGATAGCTAGAATCTCAGCTGCCATAAAGCAGGACAGGACTGCTGCTTACAATGGGGATCAGATAGGATCTGTGCAGCCACTGGGACAGAATGTTCTGTTATACAGATAGCTAGAATCTCAGCTGCCATAAAGCAGGACAGGACTGCTGCTTACAATGGGGATCAGATAGGATCTGTGCAGCCACTGGGACAGAATGTTCTGTTATACAGATAGCTAGAATCTCAGCTGCCATAAAGCAGGACAGGACTGCTGCTTACAATGGGGATCAGATAGGATCTGTGCAGCCACTGGGACAGAATGTTCTGTTATACAGATAGCTAGAATCTCAGCTGCCATAAAGCAGGACAGGACTGCTGCTTACAATGGGGATCAGACGAGATATTTCTCTAGAGAATCATTTTTCACACATTTGGGAAGCAAACTCATTACAGTGACACAAGCTCCACCCTCCTTACCCTCCCCAGTGATTGGCTGATAGACCTGTGTTATAGAGCCAGTGATGGAGCCAGTTTGGGGGTGAGGGCAAGTCTGTACAATGTAATGTTTAGTACCTGCACTTCAAGTCCCAGAGATGGGAGGGGCCTTTACACAATAGGGGTGTGGCCCTAATTTATGTATCATTTCTAGATTCTGTTCCCCTGCAGTAGTGGCAGGAAGTCTGATGTGCAAAGGAAAGTGACTTCCTGTACAAGTTCAGAGTCTCCACTAAATACAAATCATCAGAGAGAAGAGGCAAAATGATTGGCAGGTGGGGGTAATAGTGCACTGGGCAATGTCAGCAGGGGGCAAACAATCTGTCAAAGCAGCGCGACCTGATGATCATCACTTCCATCAATCAGAACTGGTACAGGATGATCCCAACCGGAAAGCTCTTGTGTGTAGTCATGAACTGATAGTGACACCTGACTGTACCTTAAAGGGCACATTAACCCTCATGAACAAAATGTCACTTCCCAATGTTCAGTCGTTCCTCATTCTCTGCACTGCTGCTTCTGACTCCTGATACAACTTCCCAATATCCATTCATTCCTCATTCTCACTGGGTTTATAGTTCTGTGTAACTGTCATTGTGTCTGTCCCTTTCTCTGCACTGCTGCTTCTGACTCCTGATACAACTTCCCAATATCCATTCATTCCTCATTCTCACTGGGTTTATAGTTCTGTGTAACTGTCATTGTGTCTGTCCCTTTCTCTTCTCTGCACTGCTGCTTCTGACTCCTGATACAACTTCCCAATATCCATTCATTCCTCATTCTCACTGGGTTTATAGTTCTGTGTAACTGTCATTGTGTCTGTCCCTTTCTCTTCTCTGCACTGCTGCTTCTGACTCCTGATACAACTTCCCAATATCCATTCATTCCTCATTCTCACTGGGTTTATAGTTCTGTGTAACTGTCATTGTGTCTGTCCCTTTCTCTGCACTGCTGCTTCTGACTCCTGATACAACTTCCCAATATCCATTCATTCCTCATTCTCACTGGGTTTATAGTTCTGTGTAACTGTCATTGTGTCTGTCCCTTTCTCTGCACTGCTGCTTCTGACTCCTGATACAACTTCCCAATATCCATTCATTCCTCATTCTCACTGGGTTTATAGTTCTGTGTAACTGTCATTGTGTCTGTCCCTTTCTCTGCACTGCTGCTTCTGACTCCTGATACAACTTCCCAATATCCATTCATTCCTCATTCTCACTGGGTTTATAGTTCTGTGTAACTGTCATTGTGTCTGTCCCTTTCTCTGCACTGCTGCTTCTGACTCCTGATACAACTTCCCAATATCCATTCATTCCTCATTCTCACTGGGTTTATAGTTCTGTGTAACTGTCATTGTGTCTGTCCCTTTCTCTTCTCTGCACTGCTGCCTCTGACTCCTGATACAACTTTCCACTATCCATTCATTCCAGTGAGAAGGAGGAATGAATGGATATTGGGAAGTTGTATCAGGAGTCAGAGGCAGCAGTGCAGAGACAGTTCTATATAAGAAGAATGAGGAATGAATGGATATTGGGGTGTTGATTAGAATAAAATAAATGGGGTGTCTGGATGGGCATTTTTCCCTTTACTGATTCACAGACAATGTTCCACACAGAATGATGGGTAAATGGGGGGGAGGCTGTAACAGATAAGGGGGAGCCAGAGTATAATTACACTGAGGGTCCCATGTGGACCCCTATAGAGATAATTCAGCCCCTGCAGGAACTGCTCCACTTTATATTGTATATTCAGTTTCTGGTGAGACTCCCCCGAAACGAATGAGCCCCCGTTAAACAAAGAGGTGCCAGTCTTTATACAGGTGATTGGACTGACCCATTGTACTGAGTGGAGCCGGACCCTCCTCTTCCTCAGTTTCCCATTGTCTTGTAAATGTCATTTCCTTCCTGATTGTTGGACATACACTGACACCAGCCTCAAACCCAAATAACATTACCCCCCCCCTTATATAATCAGATATATTTGACTTAGGGGGGGGGGGGTTAAGTGGCTTTTTTGCTTTGTTTGATAATAAACAGTCGCCCATTTCCCAAACCTGCTGAGTGGCCCTTGGGTTCCTGATGAGACACCACTTCCCAACCTGTATGTCCATGTGGAGCCGGGCCCCTGTACCCCTTCTTTGTTACCCCCTGTACCCCTACTTTGTTACCCCCTGTGCCTCTTCTTTGTTACCCCCTGTGCCTCTTCTTTGTTACCCCCTGTGCCCCTTCTTTGTTACCCCCTGTAGACTTTCTTTGTTACCCCCTGTACCCCGTCTTCATTACATTAGGGTAAGATCGGTGTCTGTGCTGGGGCAATAGAAGTGCAGCCAATCACATTCCTATGAATAATAAATCAGTAGAAATGAACAAAATATCAGCTGAACACACAGTCCGTCTCCTTCTCATACACAATTTGGGGTTCTCCCCCAACCTAAATCCTCCCCCCCCAATCTATAACCCCTAGAGGAGCGGGAACCTGTTGGATATTGCCCCAGCTCCGCAGGAATGAATCCATGAAAATAACAGATTATAACCATTAAATAACCATTCAGTTCTTTATCCTCTTCTGCTGGAAGACTGTTCCCTGTACCCACTACCCTCTCACCACAGAGATCACTAATTCTGACACATTTTCTGTCTCTCTAATGACCTTGAAATTACTCAGATCTATTGGCCCCAGTGGGGGGGGGGGCAGTTGTGTGGAGACCCCCCCCCCTGCTCTTCTCATACTGCCCCATGTTTAGTGGCCCTGCTCTTTAGTCTGAGGGGTCACTAATGCCCCAGGGATTCCTCTAAAACTGTCCTAGGGGCAGTTCTTTCCATCCAGGGGGGCAGGTAGAAAGGAATTTGCCTCCTCAGCACATTGTTCCCTCCCCAGGAATTTCCAAATTTGTTGGAATAATGACCCGGCCGGACTGACCTGGAATGTCCCCCCTTCTCCTGCCTCCGCTAATCTGCCCACACTGCTGGCACCTGGGGGGTTGAACATTGAGTTGGGGGGTCCCATTACCAGTGTTTATTATAAAGGAACAAATGGGGAATTATGGGGGAGGTTTTGTGCAACATTATCCCCCCAACCCATTTCTTATCCACAAGAGAAATCAGATGGGGGCGCTGTTGTATTGAGGCCTATGGGAAACTCTACTGGTGGGCACTGGTACTGCACCTCATTAACCTCATCTCAACATTTAGATCAATATTAACCCTTTGTTTCACCAGCTGGGATTCCTGTGATGGGCTGTGTCTGTAGAACTACATCTCACTGTAATACTCTCTCAGCAGAACCCCTTTATCTGCATGAGACCCCACTTCTCTCTCAGCCCCCTCCCCTGAGTTGCACTTGGGCAACAAGAAGTCACTTGATCCTAGTGTGGGGGGGGGGCTCTGTGTCTCTGGGAGATCAGGGTTAACACTCAGCTGCTAAATTTAAATTGCAAGCTCTGTGGCTCAGGGTTGTAATTAAGTCTCTAATGTATTTATGATCCATAAAGTGCCCAGAACACAGAAACCCAAGGAAAGTTCTCTGGCCAACTTGTCCCCTTCAGCTCCCCCTGCAGAACACTGGCCCCATAGAAGACTGTGTAGCCCCCAGGCGCTGTGCCAATTAGGGGGGCACAAGTTCATTCCCACCCGGGACCCTCCAGCAGATGTTGAGCAGAGAGAAGTGGGGGCAGTAGCACATGGGGGTTTAGTTCTTACCTCTGGCTTCTACTTCTCCCCCCACTCAGATCAGCAGTTGGGCTAGTGGGCAAGTGTTAGTCCTGCGGCTTCTGCTTCTCTCCCAGTTCTGCACCTCCAGTGGCCGGGGCTGAGGGAGAAGAGACTGGAGGTGTTTCCAGGGCGCAGCCCATTGACATTCACAGGAGCAAATCCCCACGATCCCAACCCCTCGTCATTCCCTCGTCTCCCCCCACTCTCCTCCTTCTCCCCCTCCCCAAATCCTTTCAGCCCTCGAACAAACACAATTTCACCCTCAATGGGAAACACTTTAACCCACTTACCCCCTGCTGTGATGTCACCAATGTCTGGGGAAGAGACCACTGTAGCTCTGGGGACTGTGCACTCAGTATAGTGACAGATGGGGGTCTCTGCACACAGTATAGTGACACATGGGGGTCTCTGCACTCAGTATAGTGACACACGGGGGTCTCTGCACACAGTATAGTGACACATGGGGGTCTCTGCACACAGTATAGTGACACACGGGGGTCTCTGCACACAGTATAGTGACACATGGGGGGTCTCTACACACAGTTTAGTGACACACGGGGGTCTCTGCACACAGTATAGTGACACAGGGGGGTCTCTGCACACAGTATAGTGACACATGGGGGGTCTCTGCACACAGTATAGTGACACAGGGGGTCTCTGCACACAGTATAGTGACACGCGGGGGTCTCTGCACACAGTATAGTGACACACGGGGGTCTCTGCACACAGTATAGTGACACAGGGGGGTCTCTGCACACAGTATAGTGACACACGGGGGTCTCTGCACTCAGTATAGTGACACATGGGGGTCTCTGCACACAGTATAGTGACACACGGGGGTCTCTGCACTCAGTATAGTGACACACAGGGATCTCTGCACACAGTATAGTGACACGTGGGGGTGTCTGCACACAGTATAGTGAGACACGGGGGTCTCTGCACACAGTATAGTGAGACACGGGGGTCTCTGCACACAGTATAGTGAGACACGGGGGTCTCTGCACACAGTATAGTGAGACACGGGGGTCTCTGCACACAGTATAGTGAGACACGGGGGTCTCTGCACACAGTATAGTGAGACACGGGGGTCTCTGCACACAGTATAGTGACACACGGGGGTCTCTGCACACAGTATAGTGACACACGGGGGTCTCTGCACACAGTATAGTGACACACGGGGGTCTCTGCCCTCAGTATAGTGACACACGGGGGTCTCTGCACACAGTATAGTGAGACATGGGGGTCTCTGCACTCAGTATAGTGACACACGGGGGTCTCTGCACACAGTATAGTGACACATGGGGGTCTCTGCACACAGTATAGTGACACACGGGGGTCTCTGCACACAGTATAGTGACACACGGGGGTCTCTGCACACAGTATAGTGACACACGGGGGTCTCTGCACACAGTATAGTGACACATGGTCTCTGCACACAGTATA
Source organism: Xenopus petersii (assembly GCA_038501925.1). NCBI lineage: Eukaryota > Metazoa > Chordata > Amphibia > Anura > Pipidae > Xenopus > Xenopus petersii. Next base: position 1,059,574 of record CM076684.1, on the reverse strand, counting down.
GTGACACGGGGGTCTCTGCACACAGTATAGTGACACATGGGGGTCTCTACACACAGTTTAGTGACACACGGGGGTCTCTGCACACAGTATAGTGACACAGGGGGGTCTCTGCACACAGTTTAGTGACACAGGGGGGTCTCTGCACACAGTATAGTGACACAGGGGGGTCTCTGCACACAGTATAGTGACACGTGGGGGTCTCTGCACACAGTATAGTGACACACGGGGGTCTCTGCACGCAGTATAGTGACACAGGGGGGTCTCTGCACACAGTATAGTGACACACGGGGGTCTCTGCACACAGTTTAGTGACACACGGGGGTCTCTGCACTCATTATAGTGACACATGGGGGTCTCTGCACACAGTATAGTGACACACGGGGGTCTCTGCACTCAGTATAGTGACACACGGGGATCTCTGCACACAGTATAGTGACACGTGGGGGTGTCTGCACACAGTATAGTGACACACGGGGGTCTCTGCACACAGTATAGTGACACAGGGGGGTCTCTGCACACAGTATAGTGACACACGGGGGTCTCTGCACACAGTTTAGTGACACACGGGGGTCTCTGCACTCATTATAGTGACACATGGGGGTCTCTGCACACAGTATAGTGACACACGGGGGTCTCTGCACTCAGTATAGTGACACACGGGGATCTCTGCACACAGTATAGTGACACGTGGGGGTGTCTGCACACAGTATAGTGAGACACGTGGGGGTGTCTGCACACAGTATAGTGACACACGGGGGTCTCTGCACACAGTATAGTGAGACATGGGGGTCTCTGCCCACAGTATAGTGACACACGGGGGTCTCTGCACACAGTATAGTGACACACGGGGGTCTCTGCACACAGTTTAGTGACACACGGGGGTCTCTGCACACAGTTTAGTGACACACGGGGGTCTCTGCACTCATTATAGTGACACATGGGGGTCTCTGCACACAGTATAGTGACACACGGGGGTCTCTGCACACAGTATAGTGACACACGGGGGTCTCTGCACACAGTATAGTGACACACGGGGGTCTCTGCACACAGTATAGTGACACACGGGGGTCTCTGCACACAGTATAGTGAGACACGGGGGTCTCTGCACACAGTATAGTGACACACGGGGGTCTCTGCACACAGTATAGTGAGACATGGGGGTCTCTGCCCACAGTATAGTGACACACGGGGGTCTCTGCACACAGTATAGTGACACATGGGGGTAAATAAATACATAATGACCCAATAAATACATTTCAATACAATGTGTCTCTCATGTCTGGGGCACTGGCTCAGCTTTTGTCCTCTCACCCCAGGAACATTAGGAGGTGCTGGGGAGTCTCACATACTTTATATTGGGGGTAACACTGCCCTTTGCCCCCCGCACACACACACACTACTACTATAGATTCTGCAGCCCCTTCTAAATGCAGCGAAGTGAAACAGTTCTAATTGGGTCCGACTCAGCACAACTTGTATCTGCGTGTGAATTCTCTGCACTGCTAGTTCTGACTACTGCAACCACGTAACAAGTCAGCTGATTAAAATAACCTGGAGGAGAACCGACTTGTTTTATATTCTTTCATGAGTCAGAACCAAAGAACAGAACAGGGAAGGACAGACAATAGTGATGACATGAACTATAAAACCAGTGAGAATAACGAATGACTAGATATTGGGGAGTTGCTTAGAATTCTATATTTATGTGGAGATAATTTAAAGGTTTCACAAGAAATGAAACAGAATATTTAATGTGCCCAACAATGAAAAACTCTGCAACATCCGACACTTCTATAAAGTTCCAAAGGGAAAATTGTTCTAATGATGCGTTTCCCTCTAGTGGCTGATTTGTGTCATTACATTCTATTCTATAGGTTCTTTCTACCCAGAATCCCTCAGTCTAGTCCCCTCCAGATATCTGAGTAATATTGACTGTACTATGTGAGTTTGGAGTATCACTCATGTATTATAAGGGATAATGTACCCCCTACTGTAAATGATAAGGATATTAGAAGTCACTGAGGGGTTGTTCTGTGACCATATAAAGGCACAAGGCTGCAGGCTGAGTTATACAGGGAACTCTGAGTATCACCCATGTATTATAAGGAATAATGTACCCCCTACTGTAAATGATAAGGATATTAGAAGTCACTGAGGGGTTGTTCTGTGACCATATAAAGGCACAAGGCTGCAGGCTGAGTTATACAGGGAACTGTGAGTATCACTCATGTATTATAAGGGATAATGTACCCCCTACTGTAAATGATAAGGATATTAGAAGTCACTGAGGGGTTGTTCTGTGACCATATAAAGGCACAAGGCTGCAGGCTGAGTTATACAGGGAACTCTGAGTATCACTCATGTATTATAAGGGATAATGTACCCCCTACTGTAAATGATAAGGATATTAGAAGTCACTGAGGGGTTGTTCTGTGACCATATAAAGGCACAAGGCTGCAGGCTGAGTTATTCAGGGAACTCTGAGTATCACTCATGTATTATAAGGGATAATGTACCCCCTATTGTAAATGATAAGGATATTAGAAGTCACTGAGGGGTTGTTCTGTGACCATATAAAGACACAAGGCTGCAGGCTGAGTTATACAGGGAACTCTGAGTATCACTCATGTATTATAAGGCATAATGTACCCCCTACTGTAAATGATAAGGATATTAGAAGTCACTGAGGGGTTGTTCTGTGACCATATAAAGGCACAAGGCTGCAGGCTGAGTTATACAGGGAACTCTGAGTATCACTCATGTATTATAAGGGATAATGTACCCCCTACTGTAAATGATAAGGATATTAGAAGTCACTGAGGGGTTGTTCTGTGACCATATAAAGGCACAAGGCTGCAGGCTGAGTTATACAGGGAACTCTGAGTATCACTCATGTATTATAAGGGATAATGTACCCCCTACTGTAAATGATAAGGATATTAGAAGTCACTGAGGGGTTGTTCTGTGACCATATAAAGGCACAAGGCTGCAGGTTGAGTTATACAGTAGTTAGAACCAGCAGTGCAGAGAATATAATCAGACAAATACTGATCTCAGTAATAAATACATCACCGCTGTTTAATGTATATTGGGAAGTTGCTGAGAGGAAACAAGTGAACATTTGATTGCTGATTAATTCCCTCATTTATACTGTGACCAATAGGAAGAGGAAGATACTCAGACTCATGTGGTTAATAATTATTAGTAATTGTAATGATCGTGACACTTGGGACTTGTGGGAGACACATCGGCCTACGCAGGAGTCTCCCCAATACTCACAAAAGGGCCTTTAAAGCCAGGGGCATTATGGGATTGAGTGGAGGGATATTCAAGGTGGGTATCAATTGGGGTAAAGCTATTGGCTGCTCACCAGGTACCTATTTAGCCTGTGCTCGGCATGCTGGGATAGCAGGGAATCTGCTGGTGGGCCCCACTCATGAGACATTGGCTCTCAGGTGGCCCAGTCACTACAGGTCGGAGCCCATAAGCCTCTCCTGGTGTCGGTCCCTGATCTGAGGATGTGATTGGTTCCTGTCCATGTGACCCCGGCCCTTTGTATCCTGGGGTTGGACTTTAATATCAGCAGTAGGGTCCCCTGCCTCCTTTATGGGGTGCCACTTGCACTTTCAGACACCCCCCTTCAAGTCACTCATTCTCAGATCTACAGGCTGTGCTCACACTCACTCTCTCACTCACTCACTCACTCACACTCAGCCACATCTTGATGGAAACAGTTGGGGGCCCCAGACTAGACACAAGACAAGACCTGTATCACTGGGGGTACTTTGGTACATACGGGGGGCTTTAGTTCAGTCTCTTGGAAGATGAACCCCCATTTATCCTAATGCCCCTCCCTGTGTTGTCATGTGACTGGCAAGGGGCCTGGGGGGCCAGGACATGAGGATTTCTGGGAGGAATTGGGGCACGAGCTTAACCCTGTCAGGGGCAGCACAGTCTATAGACCCCGCCCTGAGGGTAAAAACATTTTAACAGAATTTTTCATTTCCTTCTAATTTACTTCCCCCCCCCCCCAGTGATGGGACGTTCCTGCACATTTATTGCCCCTCAAACCTTTCCAGGTCGTCGTCATTCCTTGTAGGAATAGATTGTGAGCTCTTGGGCTCCATCCTAGTTTTGTCTCCTTGTTACAGATGAAGTAAAGGCTCCAATAACTAAAGGCTACTCCCAGCACTGGGAATCTTGTCCATATCTATTTCTTACACAGTGACATGTTGGATTAGACAGAATATTGGGGAGCAGCTGAGAGATCTGTCATTGTGTCCCTGGGGCCCCAGTCAGGTGGAGCAGATGAGGCAACATGTGTAACTGATGTGGGAGGAGCAGGTTATATAAGGGCAACTCTTATCTGACACAATACTGGGGTCACACCCTCCTGCACCTCATGTGCCCTCCAGCCGTTCCCTGGTCTCACCTACTTGTGTTTCTATAAGTCACTTCCCCGTCTCCCTCATGTTCTGTAGAGAAGGTTCTGCGTGGCCCAGTACAAAGGGCAAAATAATTGTATTAAATCTCACCCTTAAAGGGGTTGTTTACCTTTAAATTAACTGTTAGTATGACGTAGAGGGATATTCTGAGACAATTTGCAATTGGTTTTCATTTTTTATTATTTGTATTTTTTTTACTTATTTAGCTTTTTATTCAGCAGCTCTCCAGTTTGTAATTTCAGCCATCTGGTTGCTAGGGTCCAAATTAGCCTAGCAACTATACGTTAATTTGTATGAGAGACCGGAATAGGAGAAGCCTGAATAGAAAGATGAGGAATAAAAAGTAACACTACATTTGTAGCCTTACAGAGCATTTGTTTTTTAGATGGGTCAGCGACCCCCCATTTAAAAGCTGGAAAGAGTCAGAGGAAGAAGGGAAATAATTGAAAAACAATAAAAAAAAAAAAAAAAAAAAAAGAGGGCCAATTGAAAAGTTGCTTAGAATTAGCCATTCTCTAACTTACTAAAAGTAAAATTTAAGGTGAACCTACCGTTAATGACATCAGAGGGGCAATTGCTTTGCGCCTCTTGTTTATTAACATTTATTAACATTTCATATAAAGAACGTGGTCGGCTCCATAGAACGACAGTTGAGATGAGTTGCGGGGGGAGTGAAGAGCAGGATTAGGGGATTATGGGGGAAACAGGAAAAAAAAGTATCATTGTTACTCATTCCCACTTCCCCTTTATCCTTCCCCTCTGTCTTTCCACAACATTTCCACTTCTCCAATATTTCCCAGTTTCTAATTGAGGAGGGGGGGGTCTTTTAAAGGGGAAGCTGAGACTCGCTCTGATTATTTCTCTCGTGTTTCTCTCCCCTCTAGACACTATTAATTGTGTGGCACATTATGATGCTCAGGAACAGCCTAGAGTTGCCACCTGGCTAGTAAAAATGATGGTTGATCCCAATGTTATTAATAGGGAATAAAGATAAATATATAGGAAGGTCAGTGATCCCAATGTTATTAATAGGGAATAAAGATAAATATATAGGAAGGTCAGTGATCCCAATGTTATTAATAGGGAATAAAGATAAATATATAGGAAGGTCAATTATCCCAATGTTATTAATAGGGAATAAAGATAAATATATAGGAAGGTCAGTGATCCCAATGTTATTAATAGGGAATAAAGATAAATATATAGGAAGGTCAATTATCCCAATGTTATTAATAGGGAATAAAGATAAAAATATAGGAAGGTCAGTGATCCCAATGTTATTAATAGGGAATAAAGATAAATATATAGGAAGATCAGTGATCCCAATGTTATTAATAGGGAATAAAGATAAATATATAGGAAGATCAGTGATTAATATAAATCTATAGGAAGGCCGGTATTTTTTTCCAGAAAAGGTGGCAACCCTAGAACAGCCCCAGTCACTATTTGCCACTAAAATGACTGGGGGCAATGGTCTCAGACTCTATTTGCCTCACGGCTACCTTGGGTTGTGCCGGAGCTTCCCCCGGGACACCATATCCTCGGCCAGGGCCAGAGCCAAAAGGACTCCATAACCTGATGATACTGAATCACGAGTCCTACCTGAAGACATGGGCTTCGTTGCTGAAGTGTCCCAGGCCAAAAGGACAACATGAAGGGTGAGTCCCACCATCCCCCTGAAGTGCTTTAGGGCCGTTTGGGCTCCCCTTGGCCCTGGGGCTAGGGGAAGTCCCATCTACACTGGGTTCTGCTGAAGCTTCATTCAGGGCACAAGTCTTGGCCTGAGTCAAGCCCAGAGGACTATGACACCCATCCAGTTACACAAGATTAAGCAAGAAGTACACGTCCAACACCCAAAATGAATCCAGCACCCCTCCCGGGAGCACAGCACCTCCGCTTACATTAAGCTTCCACTTCCCGGCCTAGACCAGAGGAGCACGTGTCTCCATCTTCACATAATAAGATCATTAGAAGGGTCACTAGCCAAAAGGCCCAGTGAGACGACACTTGATCTTAAGCAAAAGGCCGAGAAGCGATGGTGCAGATAATGGAGGATTTGTAGCTGCGTTTGCAGTTGGGCTCCTTCCCCCAATCCAGATTTATTATTCCCCCCCCCATTCATATTTGGGCTGAATATCTGACAAAACCAGATTGCATGGGGGGCTCTGCAGGTTCTTATGTCCCACAGCAGCTCATTAGCCCCAGTGTCTCAGCTGCAGCCTAATTGGCTCCATTCCCATGAGCTCCAGCACCGCACAGAACTAGAGGCTTCTGGGACATGGTGTCTATAGCAGAAATGTCACTTCCTGGAAATGTAACAGAATTAGTTTCCTCCCAATGGTCAGGGGCTGCTTCTAAATCTGTATATGGGCCAGATATCCCATAGTGCCCCTCTGCCCGGCTCTATATTTGTCCTGTCTCTCTGAGGCCCTACAGTAGGACTCCAGCGACGCTGGATCTATTAGGGGAAATCAGTCTGTGGAGCAGGAGGGAAGCCGAGCACTGTGGGTTCAGGCTGTTGCTGTGCCAGTATCTGGGTGACAATTTACTTGCCCAGTTGTGTACATTAGGCATTTCCCTGCCCCCGTGGGGTGCGGCCGATTGAATAAAGAGCGTGGGGAATGTTTGCTCTGTAAATACCGACTCTACTTACATTAAGGGCAGATTTATGGGCAGGTTCCCACATGCGCCAACCACCCTGGGGCAACTGCTGCTTCTGACTTCCCAGATCCAGAGTTCTGCAACTGTCATTCTGTGAACTGCCAGCGCTGACACTTACTTGGCCCCAATAACAGGGGCCCTTTAAGCTCAACCATGGGGAAAACTCACTGGCTCTGCATGAGTCTTGACTTATCCATATGTTTATTTATAAAGAACTATATGAATATGCAGCATTGTACAGTTTGATAGAGTACAGTCCCCACTGTAGGAACAAGCATTATACAAATAAATGGCAAATAAGTAACAAGCATAGTAATAAGTATAAATATACAGAGATTAAGTGCCATGTGCATGCGCTTAAGACACAGTAAGAAGGAGGTCCCTGCCCCGAAGAGCTTACAATCTAAAGAGGGTAACATAAAGATGAATCAAAGGAGTCAAAAGTCAGACTGGTTCTCTGGAGTGGTCCATTCTGCACTTTATTTTGACACATATATATATATATATATATATATATATATATATATATATATATATATATATATATATATATATATATATATATATATATATGTATGTGTATATGTGTGTGTGTGTGTGTGTGTGTGTGTGTGTGTGTGTGTGTGTGTATATGTGTATATATGTGTGTGTATGTATGTACATGCCCAGCACAAGGCTCATTGGTACCATCTGCATTAGACCCAATAGAACCCCTCATGCAACTAAATCCAATCCTCACCTGCCAAACTGATATTGTACTGAATTGCCTTGTGTGCTGGTGCCCTCACCCCTCCCTATAGCTGAGAGATTGGGGTAACCGGGGCCCCACCTTGTGGTCAGGGGAGAGCATTGCAGGGAACAGGATTCAAATCTACAGAATTTTGTCCCATTTTATTTCTTTTCTTTTATCAAGTTATTAGTGACAATAGGAACATTATCCCATCTGGGGACCCTGAGTAACCAAGTACCCCAAAGTATCAATTGCTTGAAAGTGTGAGGCTTGAGGCCTCTGGTGCCTGTTTTATTTAGAAAATGCAGATATTATCATTATTATTATTAACATGTATTTATATAGCGCCAACATATTGGGTAGCACTGTAAAGTAAATGTGATTATACAACTAAATCACATGAATTATATTCATAGAACATATGGAGTAACAAACATCACAATCAATACCGGTACAAAAGGTGAGGAAGGCCCTATGCAAAAGAGCTTACACTCTAAAGGGAAGGGAGTAATACACAAGGTGTGGGAGTGGGCAAGATGGAATTAAGTGGGTGAGAAATGTGGTACTGTATGTGGTGTTGCGTTTGGTAGTTAAGCAGAGTGAGGGGAGGCTTCTCGAAAGAAGTGAGTTTTCAGAGATTTCTTGAAAGCAGAAAGGTTGGGAGAAAGTCGGACTGTCAGGGAATTGCTAGGGGCCCTACTAGGACTAAATTCATAAATGGAAAGGCTGGCTGAGTTGTGATTGGTTACACTGGAGAAGAGACCGGAGGATATGATCACTATATATAAATATATAAGGGGGATATGATCACTATATATAAATATATAAGGGGGATATGATCACTATATATTAATATATAAGGGGATATGATCACTATATATAAATATATAAGGGGATATGATCACTATATATTAATATACAAGGGGATATGATCACTATATATTAATATATAAGGGGATATGATCACTATATATTAATATATAAGGGGATATGATCACTATATATTAATATATAAGGGGATATGATCACTATATATTAATATATAAGGGGATATGATCACTATATATAAATGTATAAGGGAGATATGATCACTATATATAAATATATAAGGGGATATGATCACTATATATAAATATATGAGGATATGATCACTATATATAAATATATAAGGGGGATATGATCACTATATATAAATATATAAGGGGGATATGATCACTATATATAAATATATAAGGGGGATATGATCACTATATATAAATATATAAGGGGATATGATCACTATATATATAAATATATAAGGGGATATGATCACTATGTATAAATATATAAGGGGGGATATGATCACTATATATAAATATATAAGGGGGATATGATCACTGTATAAATATATAAGGGGGATATGATCACTATGTATAAATATATAAGGGGGATATGATCACTATATATAAATATATAAGGGGATATGATCACTATATATAAATATATAAGGGGATATGATCACTATATATAAATATATAAGGAGGATATGATCACTATATATAAATATATAAGGGGATATGATCACTATATATAAATATATAAGGAGGATATGATCACTATATATAAATATATAAGGGGATATGATCACTATATATAAATATATAAGTGGGATATGATCACTATATATAAATATATAAGGGGGATATGATCACTATATATAAATATATAAGGGGATATGATCACTATATATAAATATATAAGGGGATATGATCACTATATATAAATATATAAGGGGATATGATCACTATATATAAATATATAAGGAGGATATGATCACTATATATAAATATATAAGGGGATATGATCACTATATATAAATATATAAGGGGACCAAACAATAAACTCTCTGATGTTTCATTCACTAGTAGCTCCTCCCAGCAGACAGGAGGGAGCAAGAGGAAAGGAGATTTCATGTTAAGGAGGGAAGGGGTTTGTTACAGTGAGATGAAGATGTGGAATTGTCTCCCTGAATCAGTGGTACAGGCTGATACATTAGGAGGCAAATTCACTAAGATGCGACAGCTTTGCCGCACTTTACCAGGCGTAGTTTTGCCAGCGCTTACGAAATTCACTAAAATGCGAAGTTGCGCTAAGGGAGGCGAACGGTAGCAAAGTTGCGCTACCATTACTTCATCAGGCGAAGGGATGTTACGCTAGCGATGCCTAATTTGCAAAAAAATTTACGCTATTTTTCAGACTAACATGCTTAAAAAGACGGCAGTGTTTTCGGGACATAGAACATTTTTTAAATATTTTTGGACAAACTCCTATGTATTGTATTGAACTTTGCCTGGTCTGAGTTGGTGAAGTCTGACACAAGAGGTAACGTTCAGTGAATTTACACCAGTACCTGTTAGTAAATCAGCGAAGTAAAGAAATGATGTCACGCTGGCGAATTTGCAATAGCGTTGGCTGCTTCGCGCTTTAGTAAATTTGCCCCTAGACAGGTATAAAAAGGGGTGGGATGTCAGGAAATGCAGGGTTAATAAGAATATCACTTATTATATCAGTAATGGGACATTCCAGGGGCTGAGATTTGCCGTAACTCCTGGAACAAGTTGATCAGGTTCCACTCGGAGTCGGGAAGGAATTATTTTTGGAGACACTGAATAAAAAGTTTGAGTGATGGACGGGGGGGGCAGTATTTTGAAGTTACATTGTGATGTAAGCAGAAAGGCCAATCAAAATCTCCCTGGAAATAAAGCGGAAAAGCCAATATAGTGAATCTATTTGCAGCTTAATTTTCTAAGTGGGGGGCATTAAGGATGGAGGGGGTCAGTACAGACGGTGACTGAGGGAATGGGGGGCTGGGGGTGCAGGGTGAATATTAATTCTGTGTTTCAGACACATTTTCATTTGATTCCACTTCATGTTTCTGGTCTGATGTAGGGATTTATTACTTGTGCCTAGAAATTGTGGGTAATTTGCAGCAGCAGAATTATATAATAAGGTGTATAGCAATGCAGGAAGTCTGGGAAAGGGGTCCATCTGTTCAATTATAACTCCCTGCCTTCAACTCCCAGCCTCCCAACTCCCAGCCTTCCAACTCCCAGCCTTCCATCTTCCTACTGTATATTGTGAATTTCTTTTGGTGTTTTACCAACTTTCTCCCCTTGTCAGCGCCCCTTGGGTGTCAATTTACCTGTTCCCTGGTGTATGTTCTGTTTATGGGGCACTTCTATCCAGCCTAGATTATAAGCTCTTGGGAACAGCACACTTTGTCCTGATGACAACCAATGCAGATTTTGGTTTAAGATAGGGATTCATTTATTTTTCCCAGTGTCTCCCAAATATCTGGTATCCACCCCCCACATTCCCAGAGCCTGGAACAGACCCCCCACATTCCCAGTGCCTAGTAACAGACCCCCCCTCCTTGCTGACAGAACCCTGAGATGTCGGGTGGGGGGAAGCAGAGCACCCCCATTGTGTTAGTGGAGATTCACTAAACTCATTGACCAGCAGATGGCGATGTGACTCAGATCTCAGTCTTGGGGAGACTCCCTAATAAATAACATTGTGTCCCAGACATTAGCTCCTCGTACTCCCAGCACCACGGTGGGACTCAATCATTGTCTGGGGGTCTTCCAGCCGCCGTGTATGTCTTGGCCTGGGTGGGTAACTAAATACAGATTGATGTGGAACATTTAATGGGTGTATTCAGTATATCAGGTAAGTACAGTAACCCCCAGCATCCTGATATATGTACAGTTTAACCCCTCAAATGAGGGTTTCTGGGTGTTGTAATTATCCAAGTACTTGAGTTACCTGCAATTTGCACCTATGAGACTTGTGATGAGACTTTGGGATTTAAAACAAGGGATTGGCCTTTGCTGGGAAAGTTTATAGATCAGTTGTGATGCTGCTCCCACCAATATCTGTTGTAAGGTGTGATCTGTGCTGCATGTAAGGACTGAGGATACTGGGAGTTGTAGTTCAGTTGGAATTCCACACTATACAGCCACTGGTTACAGGAAGCTCCATAGAACTGTGGCCTATTGTTGTGAGACAGTCCCACTCCTGAGTATTTATCCCATTCCAACAGGACAGACATCTGCTTTGTGGCCCCACTGTGCAAACAGGAGAAACCACTGAGCATGGGGGGAGTTACCCAACATGAACCCCCACCCCCCTGGGTAAGTGACTCCAATCTCCCCCAGTATTACCCAGGTACAGAGCTCTGATTCTCTGTACTTCCTGCTCCTGGGCTGCTCTCTTTCCCATGGTCAGACAGGAACCTCCCCCTGGGTAAGTGAATCTCCCCCAGTACTTACCCAGGTACAGAGCTCTGATTCTCTGTACTCCCTGCTGCTGGGCTGTTCTCTTTCCCATGGTCAGACAGGAACCTCCCCCTGGGTAAGTGAATCCAATCTCCCCCAGTACTTACCCAGGTACAGAGCTCTGATTCTCTGTACTTCCTGCTCCTGGGCTGTTCTCTTTCCCATGGGCAGGAAGGGGTGAGAATTTGGGCCTGATTAGGTGGGTTGATGTTGTCTCATTGCAGTATGGGTCGGGCAGTACCATTAATGGGCAGAGCTTTCATGCTGTTCTTTTCCCCTGTGATTGGTACATCAGTAAAGTCTGTTCATTTGGCCTAGTGCTGCTCTGCTTGACCCTGGGAAAGAGAACAGCCCAGGAGTCCCACAGGGTTTTCAGCAGGTGAATGTTATGTGAGTTGGGCCGCACTGTGGCCTTTAAATATTGTGCAGTTTGTGGTTGTAGTTAATGTGTTTATGAGTACTGCCCCCTCAGAGCTCAGTCTGACCCCCTCTTGGCCCTAAAATCCCCCCTTGCCTATATATATGTCTGTTGGGAGAGAGACCACCCATTGTTTCCCCTCTCTGATATATATCCCCCCCCACAGACATGTGACACGAGTGAGGGGGAGATGCAGAAAACCACAGGAATTTGTCTCCCTGAGTGAAGATTAAATCTAATAAAAACACTTCACTTCCCCTTGAAACACAAACTGAAGAAATAATCTGTGCGGCGAATAAACAAACACCCCCTCTTCCTGCCCCCCCCCAACCTCACTCATAATCTCACGACTTGGGAAAGTCTTCATTGCTGTAAGGGAGCGACAACACGGGCAGATTCGGGAACATTCAGTCGCCTCCAATGCATAAACTTCGGGCGACTTCGGAAAACGAATTGCCGCAAGTGATTAGCGCCAGCGATTTTCATTTTAGGCAGCGCATAGTGAGGGAAGGCATTTGGGGAGATCGGACGCGACAGAGACGAGGCAATTAGTCGCCAGGCGACCAAATCTCCCTAAAACACCCAGTGTGGCCTTACCCTAAGGGAGCGAGCACACGAGCAGATTTGGGGAGATTTAGTTGCCTCTTCTGCATAAACTTCGAGCGACTTCGGAAATCAAAGCGCCGCAAGTGCATCGGCTCTGGCGTTTTCTCATTATAGCGAAAGGCAGTTCGGGGAGATTGTCGCCCTGCAGAAGAGGTGATTAGTCGCCAGGCGACTGAATGTCCCCGAATCTGCCCGTGTGCTTGAACCCTAATACCCCTCTGCCCTGGCCCCTCCCCTGCACCCCCAGCCTGTGCCGAGCCAATGAGAAGCCGAGCCAAGATAGTCCCAGATAGTCTCTGTGGTACAGGCCACAACATTGGTCTGGGCTGGACCCCCATATTGGTGCTGATAAGAGGGGGGTGCTGAGTGTGAGTGTTGGGTGTGTCGGTGGGCTCTGCAGGGGGAGTTGGTTAGTATGGCAGCTCCCTCGTGTCTGTAGAACTTTTTTCTGTGATGGGACTTGCCCCTCTGTCTCCTGGTTTAACCCCCTTGGGGGTTTGTTTGACATTTACCCCAAGTTCCCCCCCCCCCCAAGCTCAGGCAAATGTACCCCATACAATTACCACTGTTAATCTGATTTAGTCTGACACTGTAATTCAATATTGTATCATGAAAATCTGTGTCAGACCCTGTTGCACAAGATCTTGGGGGGGCTTTGTACTACAGGGTCTTTTGGGGACCACAGTCTAATACAGCGGGTGCAGAAGTCATTTCACGGCAGTAGATGACAGTTTGGGGCCCTACAGAGACCAACAACTATTTGGGCTGCAGCAGAATTATGGGGGATCCAGACGTGTGAGACGTTACCCTAAGTCTCAGAGAGAGCAACGAGTGTAAGTGCACTGCTGGTTCCCCCTTCTGCTCAGTTTAGAGTTGTCACCTTTTCTAGAAAAAAATCCCAGCCTTCCTATATATTTATCTTTATTCCCTATTAATAACATTGGGATCACTGACCTTCCTATATATTTCCCCAAATCTCCCCTTAACTGACCTTCACACTGGCCCCAAATAACCCCCCCCCCCCCATTATGGAGCCTCTGCACCAGGGAAATCACATGACATTCCCCATTGATGGCTGATGATAAATCACATGTAGCTCCTCCCTCTCTCTGTTTATATGAACTTTCCTCAGTCCCAGTTAATCTGCCGACAGGAACATCTCACTCTGTTTGTGCAGAGACTGTGGGGCCTGGGGGGGAGACGTTTTCACATTTACGGACTGTTTGAGAAATAATGGGAAATCTCCTCCCCCCCCCCACACACACAGAATGGTGCACTCTTGTCCTGCTCTCTCACTCCTGCCCCACTCACTCCTGCCCCACTCACTCCTGTCCCACTCACTCCTGTCCCGCTCACACTCACTCCTGTCCCGCTCACACTCACTCCGGTCCCACTCACACTCGCTCCTGTCCCACTCACACTCTCTCCTGTCCCACTCACACTCGCTCCTGTCCCACTCACACTCGACTTCATTCCCTGTTGCCCCAGGCCATACATATGAATGGGGAGGGGGTGCATATGGGGGACCCACAGACCTTTCCATTAGAGACTGAGTCCAGAGTGAAACCTGCAAATTGTACCAGGACCTGACCCCCAGTGTCACTATTTCTGCACATGTCTGAATCGTGGGGAGCAGAGGAGTGTCCCCCAGTCTGACCCCAACCCTGCACCCACATACAGACAAATACAAGATCTTCTGCACTCAGCCCATTATTCACATATTTAGGACATTGAGACATAAGCAAATCAATATGACTTACCCTTTAAACAGCAGCGAATGTTTGTCCATATAGAGTTAGGGTTACAACCTTTGCGAGTGGGTAAAGTCAAACAAAGGGGGCGGGGCAGATAGTATTGGGGGTGGAGCAGTGATGTTCTTCAGGGGGGGCATGATGACATCAGAGATGATGTAGTGGAGTTATGATGCCGGGTCAGGGTTATTACATCACTTATATGCAACTGGCTGGATTTCTGTCCAGTTTTCGGAATTTTTTAAATGGGACAAAGTTTTGAACATACACGGCTGGAAACACTTCATCTATCTATTCTGCCTGATAAATAAGAGCAATCCTTTAACTACAGGTATGGGATCTGTTCTACAGAAATCCGTTATCCATGAAGCTTTGAAATACAGCAATGCTCATTTAGAAAAACTATTTCTTCTATTTGATTGATTTGCTTATTTCTGTAATAACAAGAAATGAACTGCACCTGATAATAATAACTAATAATAACTACCAATAATAACTAATAACTACTACTAACAACTACTAATTATAACTAATAACTACTACTAACTGCTAATAACTAATAGCTACTAATAACTACTACTAATCAATAATAACCAATAACTACTAATTAACAATAACTAATAATAACAAATATTAATAACTATAACAAATAATTAAATAATAATAATGAAGTGGTATGAAGGTGAGTCTCTATGTATTTATCTGGGTCTCATATATCAGACAGACAAAACCCAAGTGTAATTAATAAAGTCCCAGTCCTGGGGGGGAGTGTAAGCTCCTGGGTCTCGCCCCCCCATGGCGCCAATGTTTTTTTAAAAAATATTCTTTAGGGCCCCAATTTTAGTTTTGACTTGTCAAGGGGCCCTGTTGCCAATACTTTTGTTTCCTCAGCTGATAACGAATTTAGTTGTACGGCCCCGTGATTTCTAACGTCGGCTCCGAATAAAATAAATAATAAGTCTCCTCTATACAGACCCCACGTGACCAGCTCTTGCCCCGGTTGCCAGGGGAACAATCACGTGACACACAACTCCGCCCCCACAATTCCGCGCTCTCCTACATGGGAAAACAAGACTGTGAGGTTAGTGGCTCCTAGATTTTGCACCTCCCCCCATTGGATGTCCGCGCTGGGCACTCAGGGGTTATAGGAAGGTTCTAGTCCCGCCCCACTCCTAATTGGCTGAACTGTTGGACCCGCCCCTTTCCTTCTGCTTATTGGCCGATCCGACGCTCATTCTCTCAGCGGGATTTCTAGTGCTGCTCCTCGGTTTCTCCCGCTGTGACTCTCCTAACCGGACCGGTACGTACCCCCTCCCCCCGGGCAACTCTCCCAGCGGCACCGCACGGGCTGGGGCTTCATAAGGGGAAAGCGCTTGTGGGCGGGGCCTCACTGGGATGTGGGAGAGAGGGCGGGGCAGTAGGAGGCAGCAGTGTATAATATGGGCTGTATGAGTGGGAGGAGTTATGTGCTGGGAATAGAAGGGGGTGGGGCAGTAGATAAGGGGGTGGGGTAGATAAGGGTTGGGGTAGATAATTGGGGTGAGTGTGAGGCTACACAGGAGATTCTGTACAACTGGGGACATGGGGCAGAATTATTTAGTTATATAATGGGGGAGGGGGTTGTGTAATACTTTATTATATAATCACTGATAATACACAAAAGCCATGAATATCTTGTAAATTATAGCCTTATAAACGGTGACTAGTGATGTCATCAGTTATAAACGGTGAGCTCTGATGTCATCAGTTATAAACGGTGAGCTCTGATGTCATTTCTGTCACATGACTCACTGAAACTTGTGTATTATAATAAATAAAGTACCCCCAGTTGTAAAATATGAGGATATTAGAAGTTACCTCGGCCTTCAGCCTTGTGTTTTTATATGGACATGAAACTCCTCTGTAATTTATAATATCCTTATATTTTACAAGAGGGGGTACTTTATTCACTATATAATCTACAGTCTGCTCATTTCTCTATGGCAAGGCGCCGTTTATAACAGGGGTCCCCGGCCTACGATATTTGACTCCACCGCATTCAAATTGAACGTCAGCGACCAGAATTGGACACCAACCCCCCCACTCCCCTCCCAACATAGATTATAATGAATAATGTACCCCCTACTGTCATTTATAAAGAGATTACCAGTCACCTCGGAGTTGTGTGACCTGTATAAAAGCACTCGGCCTTCCTCCTCGTACTTTACTATGGTCACATAACTCCTTGGTGACATCATATCTTTATCAATGACAGTAGGGGGGGACATTATTCACTATATATACTCTGCTGTACAGGGAAAGTTACTCCTGTGTGTCCCTGGCCTGAAGAGCTGACTATCTAATTTGGGGCAGGTTCTGAGCTGCATCCCAGGGATATTTACTAGGGATGCACCGAATCCTTGGTGAAAGATTTGGCCGAATACCGAACTGAATGCGAATCCTAATTTGCATATGCAAATTAGGGACTGGAAAGGAAAAAGTGGAAAAAATTATTCTTTTGTGACGAAAAGTCGTTATTTCCCTACATGCCCCTAATTTACATATGCAAATTAGGATTCGGTTCGGCCAGGAACAAGGATTCGTCGGAATCCTGCTGAAAAAGGCCGAATTCCGAACCGAATCCTGGATTCGGTGCATTCCTAATATTTACCCTTTACTTGTGTTTGGCTGGGGGCTCTTCTGCCTCACTGGGGGGTCGCTGGCAGGTGCCGTGGGGTGGGTTTCCTGCCAGGGAGGAATATTCTCTGGGGCTCACTCTGTGCCAGTGACTTTAGGACCCTGTAGCTGCACATTCCCAGCACCCTGTGGTTTGGCGGGGGGGGGTAAGGGTGCTGGGAGTCAGAGCAGGTGTGAGAGTCACGTGGGTGTTTATGTTGCTTAATGTCAGCGCAGTTTACATAACTCCCAACCACCATTACTGCACTAAACTACAACTCCCAGCATCCTCTCTGATCCATTGAAACATTTTGTTTATGAAACAGACTTTCCCTATGGGGCCACATAAATGCCTGCTGGGGGCTCATGGGGCAGAGCTGGACCCACTTGTCAGAATGTGAATCCAATGAAATCCTAGAATCTGGTTCAGCTGGTGGATCTGGGATGGTGCCTGGAATACGGGAATCTCTTTGGCCAAAGCCGTTGTGTATAGAGCAGATTCCTCTTTCCTCACTGCTGGGGGTTGTGCCAGCTCCTGGGTGATAGGAGCATTACAATTTCCTTTAATTACACAATCACAGCAGTGCTGATCTGCTTTATGGCATGTCACAAGGCCCATAATACTGTCACTTGTTTGAAAAGCGTATGTACCTCACTGCTGCCTGGGGATTCTAGTAACTGGTGGAACTGGGAGAGATAAGAAAACTTGGCAAAGAAAGGTCCAACAAAACCACTGCACTTGTAACTGCCGCCCTATTGGTCTGTACAAAGGGCCAATGAAACGAGAAGCTTCTGTGATGTCAGTGTCGCCTCCTACAGGACAGTAACTGAAATGCTTCATTTTCCACATGGGTAACCAGTAGGGCCCTGTCTGTAACTGAAGAAAAATATTCAGGCAGACCCCACTGATTATACCAAACCTCCTCCTCTACTGGGACCTTCATTCAGTGTTACTTTTCTCCACATGTCTTTCACATTTTCCCTTGCAGAACAGCTGTCCTATCCTGCTTTATGGCAGCTGAGATTCTAGCTATCTGTATAACAGAACATTCTGTCCCAGTGGCTGCACAGATCCTATCTGATCCCCATTGTAAGCAGCAGTCCTGTCCTGCTTTATGGCAGCTGAGATTCTAGCTATCTGTATAACAGAACATTCTGTCCCAGTGGCTGCACAGATCCTATCTGATCCCCATTGTAAGCAGCAGTCCTGTCCTGCTTTATGGCAGCTGAGATTCTAGCTATCTGTATAACAGACCATTCTGTCCCAGTGGCTGCACAGATCCTATCTGATCCCCATTGTAACAACAGTCCTGTCTTGCTTTATGGCAGCTGAGATTCTAGCTATCTGTATAACAGACCATTCTGTCCCAGTGGCTGCACAGATCCTATCTGATCCCCATTGTAACAACAGTCCTGTCTTGCTTTATGGCAGCTGAGATTCTAGCTATCTGTATAACAGAACATTCTGTCCCAGTGGCTGCACAGATCCTATCTGATCCCCATTGTAAGCAGCAGTCCTGTCCTGCTTTATGGCAGCTGAGATTCTATCTATCTGTATAACAGAGCATTCTGTCCCAGTGGCTGCACATGTTGCTATGCTGGGACATGTTATTGATTTTGGGTGGACCTGTGGATGCTGGGAAATGTAGTCCATTGCCTTGTGGAACACTGATTATTACAGCAGGTTCTTAATGTAATGACTGACCCATGAGATATATTTAGATGGGGCTCCTCTCCTGCTGTCACTTCCCTCTGTTCTCTTCTGTTCTGGGCTGGGAATGGGGTAATGGGATTAAGTGCGTCACTGGGGCAATTCTGTTACACTTAATCCCAGTCTGTGGGCGGATCCCTGTGGGTGTGAGATCCTGGGTGGGATTTATCACAAGAGCCATGTGACATGCGGGGAGTTGTACAGAGACAGCTGTTGGTGCAGGGAATACCGCCCGTGTATTTCATATGGCTTGTTGATTGCAGAACAGTGGCAGATTTGGGGTCAAACGTTAGAGGTTGTAAGTATTATGTGCCCCCAAGAAGAAAACAAAGTGTCTTACAGGGGCAGCTCTCACTCTGTTAAGGTGCCATGTGATGTATAGCATTAATTAGCTGCAATCAATAGGCCAGTTCTGTTTATAATTAGGTAGGAATGGTGGGTGGAACAGGCAGAAAGGGGAATGCTATGGGGCACTGGGTGCCTGATGACAAGGTTCGGGAGCCCAACTGAGTGGGACACAAGTCAGTTCAGGGGGGGCCGTCTATTTGGTGGGAGGTTTTCATCTGTTTGGATTAAGTTCCCCTTTAGCCTGGCTCCCACTGCGGGATTAATGTAACAACCTGTGGGGATTAATTTGCTCATAAAACGCTCGTTTGCTGATTAATCCGATGTTAACTGGAGCCCCCGCCAAGTGCTGACCCTGTAGGGCGAGGAACACCCAGCGGATAATGTGACCGATTTAGTATCTGGCCCTGGGGCCAAACTGGGCGTGAAAAGAGTTGCTTGGCAACCTTAGCATAGAAGCAGAGCTTGAGGTTTGTGGCAGGTGCAGGGAGTTGCAGTTCTGCTTGTGGCCGGATGACTGGTTTACTATGTGGGGTGCAGGTGCGGAAGTGTGAGGTGCAGTTCTTCTACTCACTTCCCTTGTGTGTGTGTAATATGGGAGGGGCAGACACTGTAACCATTTAACCTTGCCCTGTGCTACTTTGTGCAGTTTTGCCCCAGGGTAGTTATTATTGGCAGCTCTGAGATTAGTTGCCCACAGGGTGTTTGCTGTGCAGCGGATCAGGCCCAGTATTTCCTAATGTAACATTGAGCTCACAAGTACAGACCCGCAGGGCAGAATAGAGCCCGTTAACCCTTGCATTGCTGCACAGGAGCATGGATATTCAGCGCACCCCAAACAAAGGGGAAGTAAATGTTTCCTAATGACAGTTTCATTTTGAATAGCTGCCCAATATTCACTCACTGCTCATTAGAAGTGGTGGGTGAATCTGACCCGTTTCGCTTTGCCGAAATTTCAATGCATTGAAATCTATGAGCGATACATTTTTTTCTGATGCACATTTATCACCCATTAGTCTATGGGCGCCATTTTTGCGGCGAAGCTTAGTGAAAAATGTTACTCATTACTGCTCATAGTGTAACTGTAATTGTTATTGGCCAGTGGATGTCTGGCTCTGCACTGCTGCTTCTCACTCCTGAAATATGAGAAGTCAGTTCCCCTGCTGGTTACATTGTATCACGAGGGTTACAGTCGCTCTCTCACTCACACTCTCTCTCTCTCTCTCTCTCTCTCTCTCTCTCTCTCTCTCTCTCTCTCTCTCTCTCTCTCTCTCTCTCTCTCTCTCTCTCTCTCTCTCTCTCTCTCTCTCTCTCTCTCTCTCTCTCTCTCTCTCTCTCTTCTGGTTACATTGTATCACGGGGGTTACAGTCTCTCTCTCTTCTGGTTACATTGTATCACTGGGGTTACAGTCTCTCTACTGGTTACATTGTATCACGGGGGTTACAGTCTCTCTCTCTACTGGTTACATTGTATCACAGGGGTTACAGTCTCTCTACTGGTTACATTGTATCACAGGGGTTCCAGTCTCTCTTCTGGTTACATTGTATTACTGGGGTTACAGTCTCTACTGGTTACATTGTATCTCGGGGGTTACAGTCTCTCTCTTCTGGTTACATTGTATTACTGGGGTTAGTCTCTACTAGTTACATTGTATTACTGGGGTTACAGTCTCTCTACTGGTTACATTGTATCACAGGGGTTACAGTCTCTCTTCTGGTTACATTGTATTACTGGGGTTACAGTCTCTCTACTGGTTACATAGTATCACAGGGGTTACAGTCTCTCTTCTGGTTACATTGTATCACAGGGGTTACAGTCTCTCTTCTGGTTACATTGTATCACGGGGGTTACAGTCTCTCTACTGGTTACATTGTATCACGAGGGTTACAGTCTCTCTCTCTTCTGGTTACATTGTATTACTGGGGTTAGTCTCTACTAGTTACATTGTATTACTGGGGTTACAGTCTCTCTACTGGTTACATTGTATCACAGGGATTACAGTCTCTCTCTCTTCTGGTTACATTGTATTACTGGGGTTACAGTCTCTCTACTGGTTACATTGTATCACAGGGGTTACAGTCTCTCGAATGGTTACATTGTATCACGGGGGTTACAGTCTCTCTCTCTTCTGGTTACATTGTATCACGGGGGTTACAGTCTCTCTACTGGTTACATTGTATCACGGGGGTTACAGTCTCTCTTCTGGTTACATTGTATCACGGGGGTTACAGTCTCTCTACTGGTTACATTGTATCACGGGGGTTACAGTCTCTCTCTCTTCTGGTTACATTGTATTACTGGGGTTACAGTCTCTACTGGTTACATTGTATTACTGGGGTTACAGTCTCTCTACTGGTTACATTGTATTACTGGGGTTACAGTCTCTACTGGTTACATTGTATTACTGGGGTTACAGTCTCTCTTCTGGTTACATTGTATCACGGGGGTTACAGTCTCTCTACTGGTTACATTGTATCACGGGGGTTACAGTCTCTCTCTCTTCTGGTTACATTGTATTACTGGGGTTACAGTCTCTCTACTGGTTACATTGTATCACAGGGGTTACAGTCTCTCTACTGGTTACATTGTATCACGGGGGTTACAGTCTCTCTCTCTTCTGGTTACATTGTATTACTGGGGTTACAGTCTCTCTACTGGTTACATTGTATCATGGGGGTTACAGTCTCTCTCTCTTCTGGTTACATTGTATTACTGGGGTTACAGTCTCTCTTCTGGTTACATTGTATCACAGGGGTTACAGTCTCTCTGCTGGTTACATTGTATCACAGGGGTTACAGTCTCTCTGCTGGTTACATTGTATCACAGGGGTTACAGTCTCTCTGCTGGTTACATTGTATCACGGGGGTTACAGTCTCTCTCTCTGCTGGTTAAATTGTATCTCACCCAGTAAGGCACAGTCATTTTATTGCAACTGTAGTTTCTTTAATTATGCAAAAAGTTTTTGGGTTTACATTCCCTTTAAATGGAAGGGGTGAGTCTTTCGTTCCAGGAAATGAATGTGGGCAGATGGGTCACCTGACTCGTTGTGGGAGAAGTGAACTACACAGGGTTAACTAGGCTGTATCTTAAGGATGAATTTGTTGGCTGTGAGTTGGGTCCTGGCGGTTGCACTGGGGGTGTTTTTGGGATCTATGGGAGTAAATGGCCTATATGGGGACCTGAGGATGGCCAAGGGTTAAATGGGTCTGATTCATTGAGATTCTGTGTGTTTTTCTCCCTAACTCCAGGCTGCAGGGAGTTAATACGGAGTGTCAGGGCAACAGGTTAACAGGAGCCTGTAGGACTGCATGGGGTTAAGTGAGAGCCCATCCTCCCCCTACATGTGTGTCTCAGTGGTTTGGTCCCCACCCCAAACACTAAATAATAGGAGGGGGAGGGGCTAAGACAAGTTGCTGAGAGAGGGAGCGACATGAAAACTTTACCCTCATTTCTGCCCTTTCAAGTCCTGCCCTGGAATGTGGGCCCTAAATACACCAGGGGCCAACGCCTCTATTTGCCTTTGTAGCCCCCGCAAGCAGACCCCCAGTGGCTGAGTGTCCCCTAGGAAGTGTGGGTGGTCTCCTCTTGTCGTAAACCCCCCCCCCCTGTACTCAAGGGCCATGTGTGAGAGGGGCTGCTGGGTAGGACAGTGAGGGCCCCATTGGCTGCTGGGAATGGAAGCGCTAAGAGAATCTGTGGGACATTTCTCCTTTCAGATGTCGGCGTATAAGAGGGCCACGCTGGACGAGGAGGACTTGGTGGATTCCCTGGGGGAAGGAGAGGTCTATCCCAACGGCCTCCAGGTAAGTCCTCATGTGGGGCCCCAGGCTGTACATGGGCTGGAGCTTCTTTCTCTTTCTTATGGGCCCCTGAGCAGCGAGGGCAGGGACTGATTTGTAGGGTTAATACCCCCCCACAGATTTCCCAATTTGACCAGGGCCCCTGCTACTGAGTATATTTGCCCTTTATACTGAGTTTGGGATTGTGTTTGGGTGGGAGCTGTCACACTGATTGTCCCTGCGTTTAAGTGACACACCGTGGAGGTGTTAGTTACATGGGGCTGATTTTTGTGCAGCAATTTACAGTATATTTTATACAAAATAGTTACCCCCCCTCCTCCTCCCTATATGGAAGGAATGGCTGCCATTCATTGGCTTTATCTGCCCTTTAGAGCAAAGGTCCCACCTGGTCACCACATGGAAATGTAGGAGTGTTGGGGAGTCGCATAAACACCAGCAGAATCTCCGTCCTGATAAAACCTCCAGTGATTGGATGATACGGAATCACTTGCCTGGGCCAGAAACTCCCTGCAGGCTTCTCCTCCCACCAGTCTCCCCAATCCGGGCTGAGTCTCAGCGCATCATAATATGGGTCCCTTGTTAATCAGGAGCCAAACTGTGGTCTGACGTGTATATGACTTGCCCCCCAAACTCAGTCGATCTTTCAGTTTTAACATCAGGAGAGAGGGAGCAGCATGGGGTCTTATGGGATTGTGCGACTCACTAGGAAATTAGAGCCAGGCCCATAATCCTATTACTTGAGGGGAAGGGGGGAACATGAGTTTCACCCCCCCTTATTAGTGTTCCCTAACTTCCATCCTGTGAGAGCCTCGTCCCATGTATTGTACCCCAAAGCTTGTAACAGTCACCCTGCTATTGATCCAGGGGTACCCAGGGCACAAATAAGCACTAACCCCAAATCTCTCCCTAACTGACCTTCAGACTGGGCCCCCTTAGCTCATAACAAGGTTACAGATATATAGAAACATTGGGGTGTCACCCTGCTATAGTTCCAGGGGTACCCAGGGTACAAATAAACACTCACCCCAAATCTCCCCCTAACTGACCTTCAGACTGGGCCCCCTTAGCTCATAACAAGGTTACAGATATATAGAAACATTGGGGTGTCACCCTGCTATAGTTCCAGGGGTACCCAGGGTACAAATAAACACTCACCCCAAATCTCCCCCTAACTGACCTTCAGACTGGGCCCCCTTAGCTCATAACAAGGTTACAGATATATAGAAACATTGGGGTGTCACATATTCCAGATTGCTCCTCTTGGATCTTTGTTGCTGTATTTGATCCAATCTTGACACTTATGGGTCGGCCTATTCTCATATAATTGTGCCGTTTCCTGTCCCAAGTAGACTGTGAGCTCTGTGGGAAAGAAACCTCCTCTCCTATGTCCCCTAATCCCATTTCCTGCACTGTCTGTTCCCGCTGTGTGTGAGTGCTCAGTACATAGGTGACTCCGTATAAAAAGACTCAGATGGGGAGAAGGATCTGATTGGACAACCAGCCTTATCACATTGCGGCCCCTTTCCATTAGAGCCCCATCTGGTGGTTTCCATGACACCCGCAGACAAATTCCCTCTATGACCCCATCCCGCCAGGTGTCTATTCCTTAGTGTGTGAGCTCCTGTGTCTTGCAGAAGTGCATGCTGGGAGGGAAGAGAGGGAGGAATCCCTGCAATGTGAGGGGGAGTGGGACACAATAACAGCACATTCCTCCTGTGTCAGGCAGGGAAATCTGAGCTGTATCAGTGCTGGGGGCAGATCTGAGAAATGTGCCCTGAGATCCTCTCCTGGGGGGTTTAGTCCGGTTTGTGTTCCTATTAATCAGTTCGACTTGTCCTTTATTCCTAAACAAACCCGCAGTACTGGCTCCTAGAAGGTGCCCCTTGTGTGTTGATCCAGTGGGGTTAAATCTGCATATGGAGCTGCACAGGCTGTTCCTGCTGAATTGTGCTTAGTACAGGGAATACCTATGTACCATAGTTTTATGGGATCTCTCTGTACAGACTATGAGCAAACTTAGGGACTGTTCCTGCTGAATTGTGCATAGTACAGAGGAATACCTATGCTGCCATAGTTTTATGGGATCTCTCTGTACAGACTATGAACAAACTTAGGGACTGTTCCTGCTGAATTGTGCATAGTACAGAGGAATACCTATGCTGCCATAGTTTTATGGGATCTCTCTGTACAGACTATGAACAAACTTAGGGGGCTGTTCCTGCTGAATTGTGCTTAGTACAGGGAATACCTATGCTGCCATAGTTTTATGGGATCTCTCTGTACAGACTATGAACAAACTTAGGGACTGTTCCTGCTGAATTGTGCTTAGTACAGGGAATACCTATGCTGCCATAGTTTTATGGGATCTCTCTGTACAGACTATGAGCAAACTTAGGGACTGTTCCTGCTGAATTGTGCATAGTACAGAGGAATACCTATGCTGCCATAGTTTTATGGGATCTCTCTGTACAGACTATGAGCAAACTTAGGGACTGTTCCTGCTGAATTGTGCTTAGTACAGGGAATACCTATGCTGCCATAGTTTTATGGGATCTCTCTGTACAGACTATGCGCAAACTTAGGGGATGTTCCTGCTGAATTGTGCTTAGTACAGAGGAATACCTATGTGCCATAGTTTTATGGAATCTCTCTGTAGAGACTATGAGCAAACTTAGGGGACTGTTCCTGCTGAATTGTGCTTAGTACAGGGAATACCTATGTACCATAGTTTTATGGGATCTCTCTGTACAGACTATGAGCAAACTTAGGGACTGTTCCTGCTGAATTGTGCTTAGTACAGGGAATACCTATGTACCATAGTTTTATGGGATCTCTCGGTACAGACTATGAGCAAATTTAGGGACTGTTCCTGCTGAATTGTGCTTAGTACAGGGAATACCTATGCTGCCATAGTTTTATGGGATCTCTCTGTACAGACTATGAGCAAACTTAGGGGCTGTTCCTGCTGAATTGTGCTTAGTACAGGGAATACCTATGCTGCCATAGTTTTATGGGATCTCTCTGTAGAGACTATGGGCAGGTCTCTGGGTGGGTGAGATCGTGGCACTTTCTCTGCAGGTTCCCAGGGTACATTCGCCGGCAGTGAAATATCCCAGGAATGTGGTGAGAAATCCGGGAGATGGAGGCGTGTTCTGCCCGTAGCTTCCTCCCATTGTCTGACACTTCCTATTGGATCTCTGGCAGTGACTGACAGTTGGCAGAGTGTTGGCAGTTGCTGCCGCCCTTGTGTTAATGTTCTGAATTGAACCCATAGGTGAACCTGCGAGGAGTTGGGCGACGGAGCGGCTGCTGGAGCGAGAGGACTCACGTGGAGAAGAGACTGCTGATGCTGCTGGTGCTGATGTCTCTTGGGCTGTTCATGAGTCTGTTGGCCCTGTCTCTCCAGTACAGAAACAGTAGGTGGAGTCAGGGGGTGGGAGGGGCTCTGGGGCACCTGGATGGTTGGACTCACCTGTCCCTGTGTTTGTGTTCAGGTAACCGCGTGTGTCTGTCAGAGTCGTGCATCTCCGTCACCAGCTCCATCCTCCGTTCCCTCGACCGCTCCGTGGATCCGTGTCAGGACTTCTACCAGTACTCGTGCGGGGGCTGGATAAAGGGCAACCCCGTGCCAGACGGACACTCTCGCTGGGGCACCTTCAATGAGCTGTGGGAGCACAACCAGGCCATCATGAAGCACTTACTGGGTGCGTGCAAGGGTTAACCCGCGGCCCCCCACTATGTCAGGGTGTGGGTAACTGAGATGTAGGAGCCTGTGTTGATACACACAATGGGGGGTTATGGGAGCACCCCAAGGCTACATACAATAGAGGGGAGGTTTCAATGCCCATGTGCTGTTTCACTAGTCACTTTGTGTCTGGGGGGGAGGGGCTCAGTTCCAAAGTTGTGATCACACAATTGGCTGGGGTTTGGCTCCACCCAGTTCTAATTCTCCCCCCCCCCGGCTCAGTGTTTGGCACCCAGTGGTGCGGCTGTGACCCAGATTACACGCGGGGGCCACATGAATGTCATTAGTGAGTTCTGAGCAGGCGCCTCTTTCCCACGCTGGGGGAGGGGGAGCTTCCTTAAATATTTAGGGAATTTCAGTTGCAGAGACCACATTATATAAAGGGAATTTGGCAGCAGATCATCTCGTTCCCCGAGGATAAAGTTTATTGGACCCGCAGTGTCCCCCGACATAAGGAACCACCCCCAGTCTCTAAATTAACCCCCCATCCACCAACGTCGACCCCAAACCTAATGTCAGGGATGCACCTGATCCAGGAGTCAGATTCAGCCAATCCAAATCTGCATATGCAAATTTGGGGCGGAGAGGGAAATCGCGTGACTTTTTGTCACAAAACAAGGAAGTAAAAAATGTTTCCCCTTCCCATCCCATAATTTGCATATGCAGATTAGGATTCGGTTTGGTATTCAGCCGAAGGATTCGGGGGTTCGGCCGAATCCAAAATAGGGGTTTCAGTGCATCCCTACCTAATTTACACATTAAATTAAATGTCCTGAGCTTTCATGTCACATGACTTCCAGGATTTGGTTCTGCTCCGTTCATTTAAAAGTCCAAATCCTGAATTCCTGGAGTTGCCCAATCACTGGCTTTTAACCAAGGGCCCCTGTGTCCCGGGAAGTTCCCCACGGGCCCCTAATCTCTGTGAGCCGCTGTATAGGCCCAGTTGTCCCCTAGTCCCACTCATGTCTGTGTTTCCTTCCGTCACAGAGAACTCCACCATGAACACCAGCAGCACGGCGGAACACAAGGCCCAGAGCTACTTCCAGGCCTGCATGAACGAATCCAAAATTGAAGAGCTCGGGGCCAAACCCCTGCAGGATCTGATCGAGAAGGTGAGGCCCATTACTGATGCACCAACCAACCACTCGCACCTGCTCATGACGCTTTACTGGTTTGGGGGACTGGAGGAATATGTATATATGTATATATGTATGTATGTTGGCTTTTCTGATTTCCTCATGGGCTGGCACTTCCTGTGTACCGCCCCCGCAGGGATTTTTGTGTTTTTTTTTAGCCATTTATATGTGGGTTGGGGTTCTGTTGAACCAGGTGGATTCATGGCTACTGCAGAAAGGGCATTTGTGGCCTAATATGGCCCGATAGTGAGTGTGGCAGAGACTACTGAGGATTATGGACAATAACCAGCAGGTGAATCTGTATTTGCTTTTCAGCTGGGGGGCTGGAGTATCACCGGGCCATGGGATAAAGACAATTTCCAGGAGACCCTACAGTTGGTGACTGCTCATTACCGGACTTCTCCCTTCTTCTCCGTCTTCGTCAGCGCCGACTCCAAGAACTCAAACAGCAACGTTATTCAGGTGAGTACGGGCCTGGCTGTAGCTTGTACTCACCTCTTTACCCAACTCCACCTGACTTTGTCCTTCTCTGTAGCCCGACTCCACCTGACTTTGTCCTTCTACTGTATGTAGCCCAACTCCACCTGACTTCATCCTTCTCTGTAGCCCAAATCCACCTGACTTTGTCCTTCTCTGTAGCCCGACTCCACCTGACTTCTTCCTTCTCTGTAGCCCGACTCCACCTGACTTCTTCCTTCTCTGTAGCCCGACTCCACCTGACTTCTTCCTTCTCTGTAGCCCGACTCCACTTGACTTTGTCCTTCTCTGTAGCCCGACTCCACCTGACTTCTTCCTTCTCTGTAGCCCGACTCCACCTGACTTCTTCCTGCTCTGTAGCCCGACTCCACCTGACTTCTTCCTTCTCTGTAGCCCGACTCCACCTGACTTCTTCCTGCTCTGTAGCCCGACTCCACCTGACTTCTTCCTTCTCTGTAGCCCGACTCCACCTGACTTCTTCCTGCTCTGTAGCCAGACTCCACCTGACTTCCTTCTCTGTAGCCCGACTCCACCTGACTTCTTCCTGCTCTGTAGCCCGACTCCACCTGACTTCCTTCTCTGTAGCCCGACTCCACCTGACTTCTTTCCCTGTAGCCCGACTCCACCTGACTTCTTCCTTCTCTGTAGCCCGACTCCACCTGACTTCTTCCTTCTCTGTAGCCCGACTCCACCTGACTTCTTCCTTCTCTGTAGCCCGACTCCACCTGACTTCTTCCTTCTCTGTAGCCCGACTCCACCTGACTTCTTCCTTCTCTGTAGCCCGACTCCACCTGACTTCTTCCTTCTCTGTAGCCCGACTCCACCTGACTTCTTCCTGCTCTGTAGCCTGACTCTACCTGACTTCTTCCTGCTCTGTAGCCAGACTCCACCGGACTTCCTGCTCTGTAGCCCGACTCCACCTGACTTCCTTCTCTGTAGCCCGACTCCACCTGACTTCTTCCTGCTCTGTAGCCCGACTCCACCTGACTTCTTCCTTCTCTGTAGCCCGACTCCACCTGACTTCTTCCTGCTCTGTAGCCCGACTCCACCTGACTTCCTTCCCTGTAGCTCGACTCCACCTGACTTCTTCCTTCTCTGTAGCCCGACTCCACCTGACTTCTTCCTTCTCTGTAGCCCGACTCCACCTGACTTCTTCCTTCTCTGTAGCCCGACTCCACCTGACTTCTTCCTTCTCTGTAGCCCGACTCCACCTGACTTCTTCCTTCTCTGTAGCCCGACTCCACCTGACTTCTTCCTTCTCTGTAGCCCGACTCCACCTGACTTCTTCCTTCTCTGTAGCCCGACTCCACCTGACTTCTTCCTTCTCTGTAGCCCGACTCCACCTGACTTCTTCCTTCTCTGTAGCCCGACTCCACCTGACTTCTTCCTGCTCTGTAGCCTGACTCTACCTGACTTCTTCCTGCTCTGTAGCCAGACTCCACCGGACTTCCTGCTCTGTAGCCCGACTCCACCTGACTTCCTTCTCTGTAGCCCGACTCCACCTGACTTCTTCCTGCTCTGTAGCCCGACTCCACCTGACTTCTTCCTTCTCTGTAGCCCGACTCCACCTGACTTCTTCCTGCTCTGTAGCCCGACTCCACCTGACTTCCTTCCCTGTAGCTCGACTCCACCTGACTTCTTCCTTCTCTGTAGCCCGACTCCACCTGACTTCTTCCTTCTCTGTAGCCCGACTCCACCTGACTTCTTCCTTCTCTGTAGCCCGACTCCACCTGACTTCTTCCTTCTCTGTAGCCCGACTCCACCTGACTTCTTCCTTCTCTGTAGCCCGACTCCACCTGACTTCTTCCTTCTCTGTAGCCCGACTCCACCTGACTTCTTCCTGCTCTGTAGCCTGACTCCACCTGACTTCTTCCTGCTCTGTAGCCCGACTCCACCTGACTTCTTCCTGCTCTGTAGCCCGACTCCACCTGACTTCTTCCTGCTCTGTAGCCTGACTCCACCTGACTTCCTGCTCTGTAGCCCGACTCCACCTGACTTCTTCCTTCCCTGTAGCCCGACTCCACCTGACTTCTTCCTTCCCTGTAGCCCGACTCCACCTGACTTCTTCCTGCTCTGTAGCCCGACTCCACCTGACTTCCTTCTCTGTAGCCCGACTCCACCTGACTTCCTTCTCTGTAGCCCGACTCCACCTGACTTCCTTCTCTGTAGCCTGACTCCACCTGACTTCCTTCTCTGTAGCCTGACTCCACCTGACTTCCTTCTCTGTAGCCTGACTCCACCTGACTTCCTTCTCTGTAGCCCGACTCCACCTGACTTTGTCATTCCATGTCTGTAGTCTAACTGCACCTATACTCTTTATAACCCAGCTCTGGACTGGGTTCTGCATCCCTTCTTTTGTGGCCTCTGATGCAGTGGTCTGCTTTACAGATTAAAGCCCCCCAATTTACTCCATTAGATCAGTTCATTCTGGTTGTAGCTGAGCACCCCTCCTTCCTCTGATTAGTCTGGTCTGGCAGTACTTTATAATCCCCCGTATCTTCTTTCCAGATAGATCAGTCGGGCCTGGGCTTGCCCTCGATGGAGTACTACCTGAACAAGACTATGAATGAGAAGGTAAGTGTAAGACTCCTCCCACTGCTTCTCTGATACACTGCAGGTTGGAATTTTTCCCCGCCCCTCATGGACCCTCCCTTCTCTGCAGGTGCTCACGGGGTATTTAAACTTCATGGTGCAGCTGGGGGTGCTGCTGGGGGGTGAGGAGAACTCCACCCGGGAGCAGATGCAGGAGATCTTGGATTTTGAGACCAAGTTGGCCAACATCACCATCCCCCAGGAGAAGCGGCGCGACGAGGAGCAGATTTACCACAAAATGACGGCAGGGGAACTAAAGGTGGGTAATTGCCTCTCTGTGCCATGCGGATCTGCCGCTACAACTCCCTGCACTCCCAGCAGTCTCTTGCTACCTCATCTGCCTGGCACAATCTGGCCATGTTTGTGGGCACACCTGTGAGACTTACATTATCCCCTGGCAGGATCTGGTGCCAGCGGTTGATTGGATGCCATTCCTGAAGACAGTGTTTTACCCTGTGGTAATTAATGAGTCGGAACCGGTAGTGGTTTATGCCAAAGAATATCTGGTTGAGGTCTCCAGCCTCATCAATTCCACGGACAAGAGGTAGGAAACGGGGGCTGGTGGGTGGAGTAACAGCTCGGGGGCAGGAGCAGAACCAACTCAGTCTTGTCCTGTCCCCGCCCCCCAGGATCCTGAATAACTACATGATGTGGAACCTGATGCGCAAGACCAGCTCCTTTCTGGATCAGCGCTTCCAGGACGCTGAGGAGAAGTTAATTGAGGTCATGTACGGCACCAAGAAGGTGAGAGCTCATCAACTGAACTACATCTCCCAGCATCCTCAGCTACTCAGAGAAACATTCTGCCTCTTAATGATACTTAAATCTGTGGGTGCTGCCGTGTTCAGATCAGGTGACCTCTATAGGAGCACCCTCTATAGGAGCACCCTCTACTGCTCTGTTTTACTTGCAAGTGCCACCTTGTGGACTAAAGCAACTATTGCAGCCAGTTAGGCTGGGGGTGAGATTGGGGGATTTGCAGGTGGGAGACTAGGGCACTTATTGGGGTCCTGTTGGGAATATCCCTTTAGCCAAAATCCAGCAGGTTCCCAGTGTCGGAGCCTCCGTAATTAACTCCTCCCTCTCCTCTCAGACCTGCCTCCCACGCTGGAAGTTCTGCATCAGAGACACTGATAATAATCTGGGCTTTGCTCTGGGTGCCATGTTTGTAAAGGCCACATTCGCCGAGACCAGTAAAGTGCAGGTAAGTCCAGTGTTTGGGTTCAACCCTTTGCTCTTCAGTTGAGGTTCTGAGGGCCCCTGATTTATATCCTGTGCATACCCCGCCCCCAGATGCCCCCTCTGATTTACCCAAGGCTCATAGCTGGGGTGGGTCCCAAGCCCGTATTGTATGGGAGGAGCCACAGGGCACCCACATGCTGGGGGAGTGGTTTATCGCTGGCACCAATCGGCTTCTTGTGCCCCCAGGCGCTGAGAATGATAAAGGAGATAAAGGCGGCATTCGAGGAGAATCTGAAAACCCTGAGCTGGATGGATGATGAGACCCGCAGGGCTGCCAGGGAGAAGGTGAGTCCTTTTTGTTGCACCCGACACTGCCATAATATTCACTGGTGATTGTAGGAGCTGCCATACAAGTAACCTACCCCCAGAATATGAGATCAGCACTGACCTACCACCCCCTCTGCCCACACCTTGCCATTCTCATACCCAGTTGTGCTCTTATCCAGGCTGAAGCTATATATGACATGATTGGGTACCCCAACTTCATTATGGACCCCAAGGAACTGGATAAAGTCTTCAATGATGTAAGTAGGAGTTCTGATTCTGAGGGTGGGGTGTTTCAGTGAAGTGCTCCCCTCTTGCTGGCCTTTATTTGCACCCCAAGTCTTCTCCATATTTAACTTGACTTTCTGTAAGGGAACCCACTGAGCAAAGAAAAAACACTCGCCCAGAGGGAGATCCCCTAGTTGCCTTAAAGGATTAATGTGATTGGTATAGAGCTCTGATTCTCTGTACTTCCTGGGCTGTTCTCTTTCCCATGGTCAGACAGGAACCTCCCCCTGGGTAAGTGAATCTCCCCCAGTACTTACCCAGGTACAGAGCTCTGATTCTCTGTACTTCCTGCTCCTGGGCTGCTCTCTTTCCCATGGTCAGACAGGAACCTCCCCCTGGGTAAGTGAATCCTATCTCCCCCAGTACTTACCCAGGTACAGAGCTCTGATTCTCTGTACTTCCTGCTCCTGGGCTGTTCTCTTTCCCATGGTCAGACAGGAACCTCCCCCTGGGTAAGTGAATCCAATCTCCCCCAGTACTTACCCAGGTACAGAGCTCTGATTCTCTGTACTTCCTGCTCCTGGGCTGTTCTTTCCCATGGTCAGACAGGAACCTCCCCCTGGGTAAGTGAATCCAATCTCCCCCAGTACTTACCCAGGTACAGAGCTCTGATTCTCTGTACTTCCTGCTCCTGGGCTGCTCTCTTTCCCATGGTCAGACAGGAACCTCGCCCTGGGTAAGTGAATCCAATCTCCCCCAGTACTTACCCAGGTACAGAGCTCTGATTCTCTGTACTTCCTGCTCCTGGGCTGCTCTCTTTCCCATGGTCAGACAGGAACCTCCCCCTGGGTAAGTGAATCCTATCTCCCCCAGTACTTACCCAGGTACAGAGCTCTGATTCTCTGTACTTCCTGCTCCTGGGCTGTTCTCTTTCCCATGGTCAGACAGGAACCTCCCCCTGGGTAAGTGAATCCAATCTCCCCCAGTACTTACCCAGGTACAGAGCTCTGATTCTCTGTACTTCCTGCTCCTGGGCTGTTCTCTTTCCCATGGTCAGACAGGAACCTCCCCCTGGGTAAGTGAATCCAATCTCCCCCAGTACTTACCCAGGTACAGAGCTCTGATTCTCTGTACTTCCTGCTCCTGGGCTGTTCTCTTTCCCATGGTCAGACAGGAACCTCCCCCTGGGTAAGTGAATCCAATCTGCCCCAGTACTTACCCAGGTACAGAGCTCTGATTCTCTGTACTTCCTGCTCCTGGGCTGTTCTCTTTCCCATGGTCAGACAGGAACCTCCCCCTGGGTAAGTGAATCCAATCTCCCCCCAGTACTTACCCAGGTACAGAGCTCTGATTCTCTGTACTTCCTGCTCCTGGGCTGTTCTCTTTCCCATGGTCAGACAGGAACCTCCCCCAGGGTAAGTGGATCCAATCTCCCCCAGTACTTACCCAGGTACAGAGCTCTGATTCTCTGTACTTCCTGCTCCTGGGCTGTTCTCTTTCCCATGGTCAGACAGGAACCTCCCCCTGGGTAAGTGAATCCAATCTCCCCCAGTACTTACCCAGGTACAGAGCTCTGATTCTCTGTACTTCCTGCTCCTGGGCTGTTCTATTTCCCATGGTCAGACAGGAACCTCCCCCTGGGTAAGTGGATCCAATATCCCCCAGTATTTTCGGCTTCTGGGCTGATATTTCCTTCGGTCAGGTAGCTGGTGAATCCATGGGAAAGAGAGCAGCATCCCAGGAGCAGGAAGTGCATAGATTAAGGCCCGGGTAGCAGTAAGTAGAGGGAACTTCTTATCATGTAATATGATTGGGCAGTGTCCATGGTGGATTTGCTGATATAACATATATGGGGGGTGTAAAACCCAGTGGGGGGGGTGATTGATTTTCTATAGAAAAGCCCATGAAATGAGAAGGAACTGGTCCCTGGGATGAGCCAATCAGAGACCATCTCCTGCATTCGCCCCATGTCTAGCAAGGCTATTTTCTATTCCGAGGTCCTCCCCCAAGGAGCATGTGGGATGTAACAGTGTAACCCTTTCCCTGCTTTACTCTCTTGTTCCCCCAGTATGACGTCACTGATGATCTTTACTTTGAGAATGGAATGAGGTTCTACAACTTCTCAGCCCGAGTGACTTCGGATCAACTGCGCAAAGCCCCCAGCAAGGACCAGTAGGTTCCCGGGGCCCCTGTGTCTTCCATGTTTTCTATCACTGCCATTTTACTTTAATATAGTTCCTACATATCCACCAGCTATATACAGTGATTATCCTTCCTATCAGTCACTGTCCCAGTGAGCTTGCAGTCTTAAGGGCTGTGTCACATTCCCATCAGTCTTTGCCCATGTGAGCTTACAATCTAATGTCCCCATCACATTCCCATAAGTCCCTGCCTCCATGGCTACACAGCAGCTTGTTTATATAAACTATAGTAGTACTTATCTGTTATCTACTGTGTATCCTGTGCTTGAATGGCTGCCCCCATGGCTACACAGCAGCTTGTTTATATAAACTATAGTAGTACTTATCTGTTATCTACTGTGTATCCTGTGCTTGAATGGCTGCCCCCATGGCTACACAGCAGCTTGTTTATATAAACTATAGTAGTACTTATCTGTTATCTACTGTGTATCCTGTGCTTGAATGGCTGCCCCCATGGCTACACAGCAGCTTGTTTATATAAACTATAGTAGTGTTTGTGAAGCAAACACACCAGAACACTACATTATATTTTTATTACTTTAAAACACTTACATTTTTTGATGTTACCGTTCCTTTAAGGAATTCTTTAATACACACTGGGGGTCATTTATCAACACTGGGCAAATTTGCCCATGGGCAGTAACCCATGGCAACCAATCAAGTTGCTGCATTCATTGTTCTACTTGCAGCTGGCTTTAAAAAGCTAATCACTGATTGGTTGCTATAGGTAACTGCCCATGGGCAAATTTGCCCAGTGTTGATAAATGAGCCCCACAAGGACATAATCATGATCAAAGCAGCTGATAACGGGGTGCAGGGGTCATTATAATTTCTGGGCTACATAAGAGGCCCACGGGCGGTTATCAAACACCAGGCACTTTACTAAACTAGGTCTGGATTCCACAATGGCCGATAGGAAAGAACTAAAAACCACTAACACTTACTTTGCTTTGAGACTCCCAAACAGGCACCTTCTATATGTTCCCTAAAATTCACAAAGAGGTAGCCCTGAACAACCAGTTCTGTCTGGGACTGGCACTCTCATATCAGGCTGGGTCAAGCCAATCCTAAAACCAGTTGTAAGTGGCACAAGAAGTAGTACAAGATACAAGTGATCTGCTGGACACACCGGATTGTTTGTAGACCCTCACAGAGCAGATCCTCCAGGCAGTGGTAGTAAAAAAAGGTCTTTATTGAACTACAAGTGTGGATTAGAGCCTTACACACAACACTTAGTCACACACAGGACCACAGCCACCATCTTGGGAACAATGGAAGTGGATTGACTAAATACAAACATCCCACACAAGGATAATCACGTCCCCCCACCATCCCACCCACTCATACAACTCACTGAGTTTAATATTAACAACTACTTCTAATCCCGGCCAAGAAATAAATCTGCTGATCATGGGAACCAGTCTGGGTCCTCACTTTGCACCCCAATATGCCAATGTCTTCATGGCAAAACTAGAAGAGCTTTTCCCACCCACCTGCAACACTATATAGATAATATTTATAACCTGGACTGATACAGAACAAGAACAAATTCATTTCCAGCAACTACTTCATGACTTTCTTCCAACCTTCAACTTGAAACTAAATATTTACTCTCTGGACAGAACCATTTATATCAGGGAAATTACTGTACAAACTGCTCCCACCATATATCCACATATATCAACATATATCAACATATACCGACAGACAAAGCATCATATGTCATGTATGAGAGTTTCACCCTGACCATACACAATGCTCCATCATCTACAGCCAATATTATATGTTCTGATAGGAATCACCACCTCAAAACACTCCAAGCAGATTTCATTACCAGGGACAACAACCCAATGATGGTGGATCAATACTTTCATAGAACCACCAGGACTTCTACATGATAAAGATCAACCTGAAATAAATCCAGTGCCTCCAGTGGTCACATACAATCCTATACAATCCTATACAATCACATACAATCCTATACAATCACATACAATCCACAACTAAAGACCCTCAGAACAATAGCCAGGGATCTACAGGGGACACTTCATTAGGACGAGAGGCTCAGACGCAAATTCTCAGACCCACCACTTCTACAGCCTCCAAACCTAAAAGCACTAATAACGAGACGTTCCCCAGCACAAACAGAACATACACATCCTCATGTCAGACACAATCCAGATTCAGGACACATTAGAGGAATAGAACATCCATGGTCTGAAAGCTTGTGTGTGTGTGTGTGTGATGTAGGGATGCACCGAATCCAGGATTTGGTTCGGGGTTTGCCAGGATTCGGGCTAATCCTTCTGTCTGAACTGAATTCTAATTTGCATATGCAAATTAGGGATGAGGAGGGAAATTGTGTGACTTTTTGTCACAAAACAAGGAAGTAAAATAATGTTTTCCCCTTCCCACCCCTAATTTGCCTATGCAAATTCGGTTCGGTATTCGGCCAAATCTTTTGCAAAGGCTTCGGGGGGTTCGGCCAAATCCAAAATAGTGGATTCTGTGTATCCCTAGTTGATGTGATGTTCCAGTAATTGTGTAATGGCTCCATCTGTTTCTCTCCATGTGAAGCTTATTCTCTTCTCTCATTCCAGGTGGAGCATGACGCCCCCTACAGTCAATGCTTATTACTCCCCCACCAAGAACGAGATTGTGTTTCCGGCTGGAATCCTGCAGGCCCCCTTCTACACCAGCACCTCCCCCATGTAAGTGTGGGGTCCGTGGGACATTGGGGTTTATTTGGTGGAATCCTGCCCTATAATAAGGAGCATTGACTATTGGCTGATTCATCGGAGGGACACAATGGAGGTTGTTTGTTCTTCTTGGGAATCCGTGTGGCACTCGGGAATGAGGGCTACAGGGGGCTTCTATGAGGGGGTATAGTCAGGGGCCCCATGGCAGAGGGGGTATAGTCAGGGGCCCCATGGCAGAGGGGGTATAGTCAGGGGCCCCATGGCAGAGGGGGCCATGAGATGGAAAAACATTTTATGGGTGTTGTGTATTTTGGCACAATTTGGGATTTGTCTGGCTCATGAGGGATATGTTGGCAGATGGCACTAGTGACCAGTGGGCTAATATTTGGACCCCCTGGGTGTGGGCACTGCTTCTATCGCGTAGATCTTCTAGCAGGGGCTGTAATGCACATACCGTATATACTCGAGTATAAGCCGACCCGAGTATAAGCCGAGGTACCTAATTTTACCTACGAAAACTGGGAAAACTTATTGACTCTAGTATAAGCCTAGACACAACTACAGCCCTGTCTCCCAGCAGCGCACATTCTGCCAAAGCGACCCCCCCAGCGATCAACCGAACTTCTTTGCAAAGTTGATGGTGACAGAGAATTGCGGATTACTGTGTGCATTGTCCCACTGTCCCACTACCATGTGCAGAGGGTGCTGTGTGATATTGCCATCACTGTTATTCTTTCATATAACCAACAGAGGGCGCTGTGTGATATTGTAGTCACTGTTATTCTTTCATATAACCAACAGAGGGCGCTGTGTGATATTGCAGTCACTGTTATTCTTTCATATAACCAACAGAGGGCGCTGTGTGGTATTGCAGTCTCTCTCCAAGTGAACTGTTGGTATAGGAATGATTAAAAGTGACTGCAATCTCAGCTACTGCCCGCAGACTCGAGTATAAGCCGAGGTAGACTTTTTCAGCACATTTTGGATGCTGAAAAACTCTGTTTATACTCGAGTATATACGGTAACTTGTATGGGGGGGTGACTGTACTAAATCCAACTGACTAAACTGGACTTTGTTCTGCATTAGGGCTCAGAACTTTGGAGGAATCGGCGTTGTGATTGGACATGAACTGACGCACGCCTTTGATGACCAAGGTACAAACTATATGGCAGCTCCCACCTGCTGAAACAAAGGAGAATAGACCAAGTGGGGGTTATGATTTGAGCGGAGTTGGGGGGCTGAGATGATTTGAGGTTGAAGTATGTCTCCTCTGCTGCAGGCCGAGAGTACGACAAGGATGGGAACCTTCGTCCCTGGTGGAAGAACGCGTCGGTGGAGGCCTTTAAGAGACAGACGGAGTGCATCACGGAGCAGTATGGCAACTACACAGTAAATGGGGAGGCCGTGAATGGGAAGCAGACCCTGGGGGAGAACATTGCAGATAACGGAGGCCTGAAGGCGGCATATCGGGTTGGTATGGGGGGGTGCTGGGCATGATGGGGGTCCCATACACACAGGCCAATACTCGGGCTCATGCTGTCTCTCCCCGCAGGCCTACAAGAACTGGGTGAGGAAGAACGGAGCCGAGAAGCTCTTGCCCTCCCTCGGACTTTCTAATGACCAGCTGTTCTTTGTGGGATTTGCACAAGTAAGTGTATTGTGGGGGTGCCGAGCCCCCCTATGAGACTGTACCCCATCACCCTGCATTCTCCCCTTACATACATTAGTGTCACACGCTCACTTTGTCTGTTGCACCCCCAGGTCTGGTGTACTGTGCGCACCACGGAAAGCTCACACGAGGGGATCATCACTGACCCCCACAGCCCCTCCCGCATCCGCGTCATTGGCTCCGTGTCAAACTCGAAGGAATTCGCTGAGCATTTCCAGTGCCCCCCGGGATCCCCCATGAACCCCAGGAAGAAGTGTGAAGTCTGGTGATGGCCGGCGAGGAATGGCACGTGTATAGGTTTAACCACTGGGGGGAAGGGACCACTCGGGGATCCCCCCACCCCTTTCCTTACGCAGACTTAACTCTCTGATGCACTAAATCCTTTCTATGCACTTTCACTCTCTGCACACGCGCAGCTCCTGGCGTCCTAGTGAGAGGCTACCGAGTGCACGAGGAGGCGGCCATAATGTGCACTCACTCTTGTAGCGGAGCCGTTGCACTAGGGGCCACTCGCACGTTGATTAAAGGGACAGGCTCTCACGTTTCTCAAGTCACTGCCAGACTGTATGAAAGGGAAGTGCTTCCCACCCCCATATGAAATGATCTGCTCCATCCAATCAGATTGTGTGTCTGTGTGCTGGTCTGTACATATATTGCCTGTGTATATAGAAGTGATTTTGTACATATTTATAGCGCCCCCTGCCTCAGATTTATACAAAGGGGATTTTTCTGCTGCTTTTTCTAAGATGAAGTTTGCCTTTAGCTGTGGGTGGGCTGCCCCGCTCCAGAAGGAATAAATGTGCCTATTGTATTGCCCCACTCTTATTTTTTAATCACTATGGAAACCGTGCCCAGTACCAAAATAAATGTCACCGTTGTGGGGGCAAATAAAGTGCCGAAGGGGCTGCCTTGTACCCCCAAACACTCGGGGTGTATCTGAAAGACACTCCTGTAACCCCGTTTATATATGACTTGGTTTATCCCTGTGGGCAGAGGCACCAGGTGGGAATCGCAAGATTGTGCCAAGTTAAATAAACCAAATACACTGCCCTGGTACCCTTGGCTCTGTGTGTTTATGGGGTCAGGAGATATTGGGGGTGGGTTGGTGATTGGTCAAAAATTCAAAATGGAATCTAGAGACCATGAGGCCCAGACATGTTCATGGCCTCAATAGACTCTCCGTGAGCCACACCCACTGCGACACATACCTTAGCTTTACCAGCAGACTGCCATTATTATTCATTTACTGTGCTGCCATTTGGGTTTTGTACTTCTCCGGTGTCTTTCCCAAAGTGCTTGTGCTGATTGTGGTGCATGGGAGATTTTTGGGGATACACATTAGTCCCTTACTTTGATCATCTTCCAATCAATCCGTGCAAAACTGAGAGGAGGACTAACCGCAC
Organism: Xenopus petersii; assembly: GCA_038501925.1. Classification (NCBI taxonomy): domain Eukaryota; kingdom Metazoa; phylum Chordata; class Amphibia; order Anura; family Pipidae; genus Xenopus; species Xenopus petersii. Next base: position 1,018,478 of record CM076684.1, on the reverse strand, counting down.
AGGACTGAGGAGAATGGGTGCTACACCCAATAGTGTTGGTCCAGTTGGCACTTGGGAGACAGACCTGTTGGCATCCAGGCCCAACTGCCAACTCCTCGCCTCGTGCACAGACTGGACATTGACAGACGCCCTGGGGATCCAGTAGAATTCCAGTGCTGTTTAAGCCTTTCCACTATAAGTTAATTGCAAAAATAAAGCTTGTGGCCCCAGACTGGGCTGAACGGAGTGTGGGGTACAGACCCTGTACAAGTTCTTTGAATCCAGTCTGGCTCCGCCCACACATCACAATCGACCCGTGTTTAACAGCTCAGCTGGGGGAGCGCCGGTACCGCTGGAGTCTTGCCGACACTCCATACAACTAGAAGTGGGAATGCGTCCTATAGAGTCTCTCTTGGGGTGACGTCAATGGGGTGTTGGTGGGATACGGACCCCGTTCCTCAAAGGATTAAATAAACTTTTCTCCATTGGAAGAAGTTGCTGATTGTCATTGGCCTTCAGTCTGAGCAAAAGTCTTTGAAGACAAACAGCACCCCCCCACCCCATGAATTACATGTTACTCTCGCCCCAGTGTTAGTGCTCCGTGCACCCCTCTTGCCTTTCAGGTTACCAACCAGCCATGTGCAACTCTGCTCCTGCTCAATAGGATGTTCCCTTGTTCAACACAGGAAGGTGTACTGCCCCTTTAATTAGAGCTTGTTGCACCCGAAATGGTTACAGAGAGGAGCCCTTGACCTTGTGGTGAATGGACCCCAAACTCCTGTAAAGGGATCTGATGGTGTAAGTGCAACCCTGGGATATGATTCAATGGATACAATGGTGTATGATAGAATGGGACAGTGGGGTACATTGTGCCTGTTATGAAATGCTGGGGGCCACACTGTGCCGTCTTGAAAATTTGGGGTGTTATGGAGGGCGGGTCTCCCACTCTTAAAGACAGATGGGCCATTCCACTCCAGTCTGGTTCAATTAAAGGTACAGAGAGCAAGTACAATGTGATACTGAGGGGCAGATTTATCATCAAAGTGGAAATTCAAATTTAAAAAAATTCTAATTTCAAGCTAATTTTTGTGTACTACGACTAGTGAATAGTTCAAATTCGATTAGAATTTTATTAAAATTCAAATATCAAAATTTATCATGTACAGTCTCTTTGAAGATTCGACTTCGATCATTCGCCCATCTGCCGAATTGCTGTTTTAGCCTATGGGGGACCTCCTAGAACCTATTTGGAGTCAATTGGTGGACTTTGAAAAATGTAAGGTTTTTTTTGGAAAAAATTCGTATCGAATGCGCAGTTACTTCGATTCGAATTTGATCGAAGACGGACCTGTTCACCCAAAAAAACCCTTGATTTTTTTTTTGATAAATTTCGATTGGTCTTTTTTTAATTCAAATTTCGAAGTAATGGGAGTGCAAAGAAACTCAAAATTTAACCCTTGATAAATGTGCCCCAGAGAGAAGTAATGAAATATTGTCCTTCCCGCAGTTTCATCTCTCAGTTCAGTAATATAAAACATAAGTGGGAATGATGGCGGCACATACTGCCCATTTATTTATACGCTACTCGCCAGTATACGTATATATATCAATTATATGATTAGTGTTAGTGGGTAAATAATGGCGGGGGCCACATCTTTGTGCCAGACATTAGCGGAAACATCGGGGAAGCCCTGGTCTGAAGAGCTTACACTCTACCTATTTGCTTCACAATGTAAATAATTTCTATTGTGTTGCTGAAAGCCAATAAATCACCAATCAGAGAAGTGACCTGCAATAACCCCGCCCCCGCGCTACACCGCCCATATGTGCGACGGTAGCAAAGAGCGCAAGGGCGGGGCCAGGAGCCGAGGGGGTGGTACTTCCTGTATTGGGACACAACTGCCCAACATGGGTCACAGCCTTAACTCAAGGGCCCCCTGTGTATAAATCAGCTGGACATGAGTCATAATAAATGAATGTGAGGGTTATTGTGGGAGCTGAGGGCTCTATACAGGGTTCAGGGAGTAGATAGAATTCCCCGGCCCTTGGATTGTGATATGAGGAAACACAGGGTTAAATGTCACTCTATGAGCCCGGCGCTTCCTCGCAGGTAATTACAGCCCAGGACCAGCAGGTGGCGCCACAGAGCTCTCCTACAGCCGCCATTCCGAACTCCACCGGATTTTCCCGAACGCATAGGCCACGCCCTCAGCTCCGAATCTAAAGCAACATCGAGTTTTGGCTCCGCCTATTCACCTTTCAGTTTAGCAACTCGCCGCGCCCCTTACCCCGTATTTCGCCCAGTTTCAATTTCGCTCCTCTCCCGCCCCGGCTTGAAGAACCTGTGTTAAACTCCTCCCTCCTTAACCCGGCGACCGTATTTCTGAAGGTTTCCTTTTAACCCCGCCCTATTTCCCTGGTCACCTCCGGAATACGTCACGCGGCTCCTCTCCAATGTGTCACAGCTAGGCCCTGCCCACTTCTCCCAGACTTTTAATTTCCGAGCTCTTGCCACGCCCCTGCCCGTATTTACTCTCCGTTAGGCCCGCCCCTTCCTATATATAATTCACGTTAGACCCGCCCCTTCTCCGAGTACCTCCGATCTTTCTGCTCTAGCTCCACCTCTATCGCCCGAAGCCCTGCGGTATCCCCGCCCCGGCCGGCAGCCCTGTCTCCGAGCGGAGCCGAAGCATTCCGGAGGTTGCCGAGAGTCCGTCCTGCCGGACTAGTGGAGGCGGACGCAGCGCCATGTTGGATGCTCCGCTTTCTGAGTGAGGAAAATCGGCCGGTTGTGAGGAGCCCCCGAAGCGACAGCGGCACCCGCCCCCCCTGGGCCGTGTCCCTCCCCCATGACGATCGGGCGTTGAGCCCCTGCCGCCTCCCCACTGCCCCTGTGCCCCGGGGGGCCCCGCTCTGTCATGAGTCTCCCCCCGAAAGCGGCCCTCAAGCCGACCGGCACCGGAGCCCTAGTGCTTGGCCCTCCCCCCACTCTTGTCCCTCCCCCCGCGGCCCCCGCCGCCATCCGGGCTCTTCAACCGCCGCCTCAGTATCCTTTTACTTTCCCTTTACTTTCCCTCCCGTACATGGGGCCCCTCACCGGCTCTGCTGCTGCACTGGGGCCCCTCTGTGACACGGAGCTATTGGGGGGCCAGTCATTCAGGGACTCATGGGGGGCTCTGATACTTCTGCTGATTTTTGGGGCCCTCATTGACTCCAGTTTGCAGTTAATTTGGGGGGTACAGACAGTGGCACCTCAGTGGGATGGAGATTGGGGGCTGTTATTGGGTGAAGTCATTGGGGAGGGGCACTGGTGGCTGTTGGGGCGCAGGATCTCAACTTGTGGGGAGTCTCATTGGGGGGGTTACACCTGTTGCTTTATGGGGTGTCCTGAGGGTACAGGGGTGACTGCAGACAGAGCCTGGGGGGGGGAGCATGGGCCAAGGTTCCAACTGTTTAACTTGATGTCCGTGTGTATCAAAGAATTGGGGTGCTGCTCACAGTGTTGGGGTGCACAGAGCAGGGTGCAGTATGTTTTGCTTCTCTGATGATGAGTCTTGGGGGGGGGGCACACTGACAAGTTACTTTTACTCACAGTATAACCTGGCACATTCCTGGGAGTTGGGGGGCACAGGGGTATATAGGGGTGCAGTGCCACTACGTTAGGAAAGTGACTGTAACCCTGGGAAATGCATGCAGTCTGTTGGGGTACAGGGGAGAGCGCTGGGGGTACAGGGGAGAGCGCTGGGGGTACATATAAAGTTCCAGTAAGTGGGTGCCCTCTCTGTGTGTTGTTGGCAGGGTGGGTGCCTCAGACAGTTAATTCTCAGATTTCGGTTACAATCAGGACTAGTAACTGCCCAGCACGGGGCCAAATGCAAAATAAACTGCTGCCCGTGGGCATTACCCGCTGTAAGTGCTGAGCCCAAAGTTCCAGTGGCAACTGTTTAAGTGTCTGCACCAAACTGTGGGCTCGTGCCCGTGCCCTTTGTCTCCAGTAGCCCCAGTTTGCCCTCTGAGCCCCGGCACAGTCCCATGTGGAGTCCTGGCCACTGGCACAGTAAGTAATGGTGGCACATGGTTGGTCTGAGAGTCCCAGGCTCCTCTGCTTGGTGCCAACACTGACAAGTTTCATGCCCAGCTGCTGCCACAGGAACCCCCAGTGTTGGCTTATAGAGGTGTGTGGCACTAACTGGGCAGCTGCAGTGGTGTGTGTGTGTGTGTGTGTATCACAACTTGTGTGTCACTGGCACAGACTGGCATCTCTGCTCTCCCCGTGTCTGGAACTCTGCACTCTCTTGCACCGTCAGCACTGCAATGCAGTCACAGCAGCTCCCGGGGCTTTGCACTAATCCACACGACTACTACTTGCCATCGGACTCGCTGGTTACATGGCCGTGTGATGAGAGGGATCAGTGCCACTTCCCAGTCTGGAGAGCCACGCTGGCGGGTAAGTGGCACCTTTCTCTTTGTGGCTGTGGGGATTGTGGAACTTGGCTTATTTGCATAATTGTCAATTAGAAACCTGTTAATTGTCACTGCTGATCCTCCCTGCTGCTGCCCTTGCACTGCTACAATGGGCTGCTTGGGGGTCTGGACAGTGCACTGGAGATTGGCACCGGGACATGTACACTGGGAGTTGTAGTTCAGCATCTGGTAAAGTTGTGGGATGTTACAATTTAACCCCTGGTGCCACATTGCATTGATTCGTGTTTGTTTAGTCATCGCTGTTTTGTCCATTTCCTGTAGAGTGTAAGCTCATGGGCACATATACAGCTTGTTTGAGTAGGACAGTTACTGAGTTTAGTACTGATTATTATACACTCCCTGTCCCTTAGAGCTTACAGTCTGAGCAGTGACAGAGATCCAGTTTTTTGTGCATCTCCAAATACCTCCACCTCCCATCAGCCTCAGTAGCACGGGCCCCAACGTCCTGGGAAACTTGGGGTGCCACACCCCAATGATGCCATTTTGGGGGCCTTTGCTGAGTTACTATGTGAGTTTTGCTTGGGTCCCGGGAGTCTGTCAGTTCCCCCGGTTACTGTGACGCTATCTTGAAGCTTTTCTCAGCATTGGGTCCCCCACAAATTGGCCCCCACTTTGAGAGGCGTTTAACAGGCCCTGTAATAACGTGTGATGTATGTGAAATGCTCCGTATACCCCTGTGTGTTTTGTTTTCACTCATTCACTTGTACCATGTGACCCGCACAGAATCATGGGTAAGTGGGTGGGGTCTGCAATAGTGCAACAACCTATCAGCTACAATTAAAGGGGAAGTTGCATGTTCCACCAATATAACTAATAGCTTTAAAGCAGATAAGTGTTTCCCATTATGCACCTTTAACAATTAGAAGGAATTTGAGTTGATTTCTTTGCTGTCAATCAAAATCTCTCTTAGCACCCCCTCTTTCCCTAGGATGCCCCTCTCCTCTGTAGGATGGAAGCCAATCAGCTGAGGGCCAGACCTGACAGAGCTACAGTTTATATTTCCCAGTGTGAGGGCAGAGCTGTGGTTGGCTACCTCCATCCTATACTGCTTCTGGGCAAGGACCATTAGGCCACACCCACTACTCCGTTCTAACTGGCCATGGGCCAGAGGGGAGGGTCTAGGTGGCACAGCAATATAGGGTTCATTAAGTAAGAACCCCATTTACCCCACACTAAAATCAGGCACCACACACTTACCCTTTATTATTCATCACTGTCCACCTACCAGATAGGGATTGCCTGGCATTTTATTTATTATTATTATTAACATGTATTTATATAGCGCCAACATATTGCGTAGCGCTGTAAAGTAAATGTGATTATACAACTAAATCACACGAATTACAGGCATATAGTTTCATTTATTGTTGTGTGGGTATCTGTGCCAACCCATCCTACTACACATTATGTGCCATACTGTATATTTGTATTTATACATATGGGAGGAGGAGGTGCCATATTGATTCCCTTAGACAGTACAGTATGAGGGTATAGCTTATTGTGTGCCCAGAACATTCCTTCTCTGTATATTTGTATTTATACATATGGGAGGAGGAGGTGCCATATTGATTCCCTTAGACAGTACAGTATGAGGGTATAGCTTATTGTGTGCCCAGAACATTCCTTCTCTGTATATTTGTATTTATACATATGGGAGGAGGAGGTGCCATATTGATTCCCTTAGACAGTACAGTATGAGGGTATAGCTTATTGTGTGCCCAGAACATTCCTTCTCTGTATATTTGTATTTATACATATGGGAGGAGGAGGTGCCATATTGATTCCCTTAGACAGTACAGTATGAGGGTATAGCTTATTGTGTGCCCAGAACATTCCTTCTCTGTATATTTGTATTTATACATATGGGAGGAGGTGCCATATTGATTCCCTTAGACAGTACAGTATGAGGGTATAGCTTATTGTGTGCCCAGAACATTCCTTCTCTGTATATTTGTATTTATACATATGGGAGGAGGAGGTGCCATATTGATTCCCTTAGACAGTACAGTATGAGGGTATAGCTTATTGTGTGCCCAGAACATTCCTTCTCTGTATATTTGTATTTATACATATGGGAGGAGGAGGTGCCATATTGATTCCCTTAGACAGTACAGTATGAGGGTATAGCTTATTGTGTGCCCAGAACATTCCTTCTCTGTATATTTGTATTTATACATATGGGAGGAGGAGGTGCCATATTGATTCCCTTAGACAGTACAGTATGAGGGTATAGCTTATTGTGTGCCCAGAACATTCCTTCTCTGTATATTTGTATTTATACATATGGGAGGAGGTGCCATATTGATTCCCTTAGACAGTACAGTATGAGGGTATAGCTTATTGTGTGCCCAGAACATTCCTTCTCTGTATATTTGTATTTATACATATGGGAGGAGGAGGTGCCATATTGATTCCCTTAGACAGTACAGTATGAGGGTATAGCTTATTGTGTGCCCAGAACATTCCTTCTCTGTATATTTGTATTTATACATATGGGAGGAGGAGGTGCCATATTGTTGCAGGAGTTGGGGCAGGTGAGGGTAAGTCATTAGCATGAACTAAAATAGTCTTTGCACGTGATAGTGAAAGTGATAAAATGTCACGTATGAGTCAGGTTTGCAGGTAGGTGAAACAGTAAGAAGTAGGTGCAGGGACACAGGGCCCGGGGTCAGAAAGGTTTGGTGTTAGTGACTAGGGGAGACTTGGCTGATCTGTAACCTTGTTATGACTTAAACGAGTGGTTCACCTTTTAGTATGTTATAGAATGGCCAATGCTAAGCATCTTTTCAGTTGGTCTTTTTCTTAAAGTTTTCAAATTATTTGCCTGCTTCTTCTGACTCTTTCAGGTTTCAAATGGGGGTCATTCACCCCATCTAAAAAACAAATGCTCTGTAAGGCTACTTCTAATTTGTTATTGTTTTTTATTCCTCATCTTTCTTTTTAGGCCTCTCCTATTCATATTCCAGTCTCTTATTCAAATCAATGCATGGTTGCTAGGGGAATTTGGACCTTAGCAACCAGATACCTGCGCAAATCTTTCATCTTTCTATGCAGGCCTCTCCTATTCATATTCCAGTCTCTTATTGAAATCAGTGCATGGTTGCTAGGGTCATTTGGACCCTAGCAACCAGATGGCTGAAACTGCAAACTGGAGACCTGCCAAATAAAAAGCTAAATAAGTCAAAAACCACAAATAATAAAACATTAAAACCAATTGCAAATTGTCTCAGAATATAAATCCCTACATCATACTAACAGTTAATTTAAAGGTGAACAACCCCTTTAAAGAAACAGTTCAGTATAGAAATAAAAACTGGGTAAATAGATAGTATGTGCGAAATAAATAATGTATCTAATATAGTTAGTGAGGCAAAAATGTAATGTATAAAGGCTGGAGTCAGTGGATGTGTAACATAATAGCCAGAACATTACTTCCTGCTTTTCAGCTCTCTAACTCTGAGTTAGTCAGTGACTATAAGGGGGGCCACATGGGACATAACTGTTGCTTTTGAATCTGAGCTGAATGCTGAGGATCAATTACAAACTCACTGAACAGTTATGTCCCATGTGACTCCCCTCAAGTCACTGATTGGTTACTGCCTGGTAACCAATCAGTGGAATCCAAGAGAGCTGAAAAGTAGTGTTCTGGCTACACATCCACTCACTCCAGCCTTTATACATTACATTTTGCCTAACTAACTATATTAGATACATTATTTATTTTGCACAGACTATTAATTTACCCAGTTTTTATTTTTATACTGAACTGTTCCTTTAGGGGCCCTTGATGTAATAGCTGAGAAAAGTGCAAGTTTAGGGTCACAGACCCTGTGGGAATAGCAAGTTGCTTTGTTTTTTAGGCAGTGGCAGAAGGAGCCCAGGGCAGGGGATTGGCACATGGCTATTTGGGAGAGAAACTCCAGACATGGACTTGGGGTACTGGGCAGGTGTGAGACTAATATCTGGGGCAGTTACTGTCGGTTCTGTTTGGACTGTATAGAGCCGGGAACGTGGGACAATGATCTGTATGAGATCAGTTAAGTGAGGGGCTGGTACTGCCAGTGTCTCTCACTCAATTGCCTCTTTGTTCTCCTGTTTCTCAGCAAGTGCCAACATTGTGTCATTAATGGCCACACTCACTAGGTAGCCTTACATTCTATTGGGGGGTGGTCCCAGTGCTGCCTCACCTACCCCCACCTGCACCCCCACACCTACCCCAACCTGCACCCCCACACCTACCCCCACCTGCACCCCCACACTTACCCCAACCTGCACCCCCACACCTACCCCAACAAGCACCCCACACTTACCCCCAACCAGAACCACCACCACCTGCACCCCCACACTTACCTACACCCCAAAATGCACCCCCACACTTACCTACACCCCAACCTGCACCCCCACACTTACCTACACCCCAACATGCACCCCCACACTTACCTACACCCCAAAATGCACCCCCACACTTACCTACACCCCAACCTGCACCCCCACACTTACCTACACCCCAACATGCACCCCCACACTTTCCTACACCAGCAGGTGGGATAGATAATTAGCAATTCCAGGCGTGTCCCTACAGTTCTTCTCTAGTCCCTGGCTGACTCTGTGCAGTACAATGGAATACAACATGTGCCTGGCACTGCCCAATCAACCCAGGGACCCTCCCACTGTAATGAACTGGCTCCTCCTCCTGCACTTACTGGCCCACACTTACCTGCCACAGATACATCATTGCTACTTGCCCCCGACTCACGGCTGCCTGGCACGGGCTGGTGCAACATGTGACCCTCACACTGGCCCCTCACTGGCCCTGCTACCGGCCCACGGCTGTAACTGCTATAAGATGAGTTGATGAGCCACGGGTTGCTTTGCTGTTACTCATGAGATACTTCAGTAACTATCCCTGTGTATAAGGGTTGCTGTGGGGGGTAGTTACTAATACTGGGGGTAAAGTTGTGCAGCATCTCCCCCCTTCTCCCTATTCTCTAGAGTTGGGAAACTCCCCGCACTCCCAGGAACTCAATGTGAATGTTCTGCTGGGACACAAACACATCCGAGTCATGTGGCCACTGAGATCAGGTTGTGATTGTGTAACCGGCTCCTTCCCCTGTAAACAAGTCTCCTGGGCCGGCTCCTCTACTCATCCCACGGGCTCTCCTGTCTTGTGTGGCCTCTGTCCTGTCCTCACTGGCTACTTACCCTGCACTGGCCCTCACTGAACATGAACGGGATCCAGAAAACCAGCATTTTAATGTGTTCCTGCTGAATTGTGCTTAGTACAGGGAATACCTATGTGCCATAGTTTTATGGGATCTCTCTGTACAGACTATGAGCAAACTTAGGGACTGTTCCTGCTGAATTGTGCTTAGTACAGAGGAATACCTATGTACCATAGTTTTATGGGATCTCTCTGTACAGACTATGAGCAAACTTAGGGGACTGTTCCTGCTGAATTGTACTTAGTACAGGGAATACCTATGTGCCATAGTTTTATGGGATCTCTCTGTACAGACTATGAGCAAACTTAGGGGCTGTTCCTGCTGAATTGTGCTTAGTACAGGGAATACCTATGTACCATAGTTTTATGGGATCTCTCTGTACAGACTATGAGCAAACTTAGGGACTGTTCCTGCTGAATTGTGCTTAGTACAGGGAATACCTATGCTGCCATAGTTTTATGGTCTCTCTGTACAGACTATGAGCAAAGTTAGGGGCTGTTCCTGCTGAATTGTGCTTAGTACAGAGGAATACCTATGCTGCCATAGTTTTATGGGATCTCTCTGTACAGACTATGAGCAAACTTAGGGCCTGTTCCTGCTGAATTGTGCTTAGTACAGAGGAATACCTATGTACCATAGTTTTATGGGATCTCTCTGTACAGACTATGAGCAAACTTAGGGGCTGTTCCTGCTGAATTGTGCTTAATACAGGGAATACCTATGTGCCATAGTTTTATGGGATCTCTCTGTACAGACTATGAGCAAAGTTAGGGACTGTTCCTGCTGAATTGTGCATAGTACAGGGAATACCTATGCTGCCATAGTTTTATGGGATCTCTCTGTACAGACTATGAGCAAACTTAGGGACTGTTCCTGCTGAATTGTGCTTAGTACAGGGAATACCTATGCTGCCATAGTTTTATGGGATCTCTCTGTACAGACTATGAGCAAACTTAGGGACTGTTCCTGCTGAATTGTGCTTCTATTGCTAGAGTACTCACTAATTAAATGAAGTGGATCATGAGATGTTGGCCCAGAAGCTGAGACTGGGGCAAATAGAGAGTTGAGGGTCCGTGTGTTGGTTGTGTGGGGGAGTTACAGTTGGGTAGAACCAGTGTGGGGGTTCATGGGGTAGAACCAGTGTGGGGGTTCATGGGGCAGGGGGTGAGTTGGTTGGTAGAGCCCAGAGATTCAGAGGTAGATTAGTAGAACGTATTTGAGGCGTCATTAAGCCGGAGAGAAGATGAAGCTGATGATAAATGTGAGTGTAAGAGCGTGCCCTGTGGCTAGCATGTGATTAGTGGTGGCTGTACAAGGGGCTAGTTGGCATATAGTGCTGCACTATGGGCATTGGCTCCATCCCTGCAGTTTGTCACTTTGCTAATAAGGCCCCGTCCCTTCATTCAATACATTTAATGTGCCAGTATGAGCCGATTTTGGGAATCACAAAGCCCAACTAGTTTTGCACCCCCTAATTAACATCATTCACCCCCTTTTCTCATGTGCAGGGAAGGGTTAATCTAGACTATTATTATTCTTATTTCTCCATTGGGCTGTGGTGTGTGGTTAACCCTGTGGGTGCCAGTGAAAGGGTAAGGTTAGTTTAGGGGAGGGAGGGACACACATTGCTGCACAGCAGCTCCCACCAATCCCGTCCCCTCTCAGTCTGTTGCTTTGTGTAAAGAATCTGCCTGACAACAACACTGCATGTTCCGACCTCAAGTAACCCCGGCACATTGCTCTGTTCCTCCCCGTCTGGGCTGCCGTGTCCCCTGCGTTACGGAGCTTGTTTTCCACCCCGGGCATGCTGGGTAATTCACAGGCTGTGCCCTCGTCATCCTCCGCACTCCCTGCACCCTTGTGTTTATCTTCCCCTCTCCCCAGCACCTCTCAGTTACTCTCGTACTGCACCAGCAGCAACACTCGTCTCCTCTCTCATCACTCCCTGTCTTCTCCAGTCTCTAACTCCCTGCACCTTGGGCTCCAGTTGGTGTAACCTTGGGCTACTGGCCGGCAGTTCTACACCAGAGAAGCCAAAAGCCTGACTGCTCCAGTCTTCATTTACCCCCCTCGGAGCCCCACTGCCCCCCATCTCTGTGCATGTAACTGTGGGACGCGACTCTGGAATCTTTTGTATTGGAAACGGAACTGAATGGGTCGTGGCTTTCCCTGGAGCGAGGGGAGAGCAGGGAATTGTGGGAGTATGTGATGGGGAAGGCTGGAGCATACATACAGGTAGGGGCCACACCGTGACTCTTCTCTATTGGCTGCATTGTTTGGCTTCTGATTGGTTCTTTATATCTGCTGTGCTCAGACCAATAACCAATGGGCTCCCTGTCATTTAAGGTCAGTGGCTCATTCTATTGCTGGTGGCACCACATGGCTCCTGGATTTGGGGGGCCTCTATGAGCTGCCCTTCATTTATAATGAACTGATTTACCATAACCCACAGGCCTGTGTGCTGAGGCATAGACTAAAGTTGGTCTTGTTTAGATTCTTATGGAATGGGGGGGGGGGAGAGGTAGGTATGTAGCAAGAAACTGGTGCATAGTTAAATGTAAGTACATAGCGGTAGGTGGGTGAGGGCGGTGTAGAGGTAGAGAGGGATTGGTTGGTAGGCAGAGAGTGTGGTAGGTGGGTAGGCAGAAGTGTAAAGGCAGAGGGGTATGTGGGTAAACAGAATGGGGTAGGAAGGCAGAGAGAGGGTTAGGTGGGTAGGTATGTAGGGAAAGGGGTAGGTAGGCAGAGAAGGTTATACAGAGTCATTATCTGGATGATGTAGATATGATTGACTGGGTCAGTACCATTGTTTCCTCTGCTAAGGAATCTGCTCCCACTCATCACTGGAATAGTACAGACTGACATACAGACTGACATACAGACTGACATACAGACTGACATACAGACTGACATACAGACTGACATACAGACTGACATACAGACTGACATACAGACTGACATACAGACTGACATACAGACTGACATACAGACTGACATACAGACTGACATACAGACTGACATACAGACTGACATACAGACTGACATACAGACTGACATACAGACTGACATACAGACTGACTGACATACAGACTGACTGACATACAGACTGACTGACATACAGACTGACTGACATACAGACTGACTGACATACAGACTGACTGACATACAGACTGACTGACATACAGACTGACTGACATACAGACTGACTGACATACAGACTGGCTGACATACAGACTGACTGACATACAGACTGACTGACATACAGACTGACTGACATACAGACTGACTGACATACAGACTGACTGACATACAGACTGACTGACATACAGACTGACTGACATACAGACTGACTGACATACAGACTGACTGACATACAGACTGACTGACATACAGACTGACTGACATACAGACTGACTGACTGACATACTGACTGACTGACATACAGACTGACTGACATACAGACTGACTGACATACAGACTGACTGACATACAGACTGACTGACATACAGACTGACTGACATACAGACTGACTGACATACAGACTGACTGACATACAGACTGACTGACATACAGACTGACTGACATACAGACTGACTGACATACAGACTGACTGACATACAGACTGACATACAGACTGACATACAGACTGACATACAGACTGACATACAGACTGACATACAGACTGACTGACATACAGACTGACTGACATACAGACTGACTGACATACAGACTGACTGACATACAGACTGACTTACATACAGACTGACTTACATACAGACTGACTGACATACAGACTGACTGACATACAGACTGACTGACATACAGACTGACATACAGACTCACATACAGACTCACATACAGACTGACATACAGACTGACATACAGACTGACTGACTTACATACAGACTGACTTACATACAGACTGACTGACATACAGACTGACATACAGACTGACATACAGACTGACTGACATACAGACTGACTGACATACAGACTGACTGACATACAGACTGACTGACATACAGACTGACTGACATACAGACTGACTGACATACAGACTGACTGACATACAGACTGACTGACATACAGACTGACTGACATACAGACTGACTGACATACAGACTGACTGACATACTGACTGACTGACATACTGACTGACTGACATACTGACTGACATACAGACTGACTGACATACTGACTGACATACAGACTGACTGACATACAGACTGACTGACATACAGACTGACTGACATACAGACTGACTGACATACAGACTGACTGACATACAGACTGACTGACATACTGACTGACTGACATACTGACTGACTGACATACTGACTGACATACAGACTGACTGACATACAGACTGACATACAGACTGACTGACATACAGACTGACTTACATACAGACTGACTGACATACAGACTGACTGACATACAGACTGACTGACATACAGACTGACTGACATACAGACTGACATACAGACTGACTGACATACAGACTGACTTACATACAGACTGACTTACATACAGACTGACTTACATACAGACTGACTTACATACAGACTGACTTACAGACTGACTGACTTACATACAGACTGACTGACATACAGACTGACATACAGACTGACTGACTTACATACAGACTGACATACAGACTGACATACAGACTGACATACAGACTGACATACAGACTGACTGACATACAGACTGACTTACATACAGACTGACTTACATACAGACTGACTTACATACAGACTGACATACAGACTGACTGACTTACATACAGACTGACATACAGACTGACATACAGACTGACTGACTTACATACAGACTGACATACAGACTGACATACAGACTGACATACAGACTGACTTACATACAGACTGACTTACATACAGACTGACTTACATACAGACTGACTTACATACAGACTGACTTACATACAGACTGACTTACATACAGACTGACTTACATACAGACTGACATACAGACTGACTGACTTACATACAGACTGACATACATACAGACTGACTTACATACAGACTGACTTACATACAGACTTACATACAGACTGACATACAGACTGACATACAGACTGACTGACTTACATACAGACTGACATACAGACTGACATACAGACTGACATACAGACTGACTTACATACAGACTGACTTACATACAGACTGACTTACATACAGACTGACATACAGACTGACTTACATACAGACTGACTTACATACAGACTGACATACAGACTGACATACAGACTGACTGACATACAGACTGACTGACTTACATACAGACTGACATACAGACTGACTGACTTACATACAGACTGACATACAGACTGACTGACTTACATACAGACTGACATACATACAGACTGACTTACATACAGACTGACTTACATACAGACTGACATACAGACTGACATACAGACTGACTGACTTACATACAGACTGACATACAGACTGACATACAGACTGACATACAGACTGACATACAGACTGACATACAGACTGACTGACATACAGACTGACTTACATACAGACTGACTTACATACAGACTGACTTACATACAGACTGACATACAGACTGACATACAGACTGACATACAGACTGACTTACATACAGACTGACTTACATACAGACTGACTTACATACAGACTGACATACAGACTGACATACAGACTGACTGACATACAGACTGACTGACATACAGACTGACTGACATACAGACTGACTGACATACAGACTGACTGACATACAGACTGACTGACATACAGACTGACTGACATACAGACTGACTGACATACAGACTGACTGACATACAGACTGACTGACATACAGACTGACTGACTGACATACAGACTGACTGACTGACATACAGACTGACTGACTGACATACAGACTGACTGACTGACATACAGACTGACTGACATACAGACTGACTGACATACAGACTGACTGACATACAGACTGACTGACATACAGACTGACTGACATACAGACTGACTGACATACAGACTGACTGACATACAGACTGACTGACATACAGACTGACTGACATACAGACTGACTGACATACAGACTGACTGACATACAGACTGACATACAGACTGACATACAGACTGACTGACATACAGACTGACTGACATACAGACTGACTGACATACAGACTGACTGACATACAGACTGACTGACATACAGACTGACTTACATACAGACTGACTTACATACAGACTGACTGACATACAGACTGACTGACATACAGACTCACATACAGACTGACATACAGACTGACATACAGACTGACTGACTTACATACAGACTGACTTACATACAGACTGACTGACATACAGACTGACATACAGACTGACTGACATACAGACTGACTGACATACAGACTGACTGACATACAGACTGACTGACATACAGACTGACTGACATACAGACTGACTGACATACTGACTGACTGACATACTGACTGACATACAGACTGACTGACATACAGACTGACATACAGACTGACTGACATACAGACTGACTTACATACAGACTGACTGACATACAGACTGACTGACATACAGACTGACTGACATACAGACTGACATACAGACTGACTGACATACAGACTGACTTACATACAGACTGACTTACATACAGACTGACTTACATACAGACTGACTTACATACAGACTGACATACAGACTGACTGACTTACATACAGACTGACTTACATACAGACTGACATACAGACTGACTGACTTACATACAGACTTACATACAGACTGACATACAGACTGACATACAGACTGACATACAGACTGACTGACATACAGACTGACTTACATACAGACTGACTTACATACAGACTGACTTACATACAGACTGACATACAGACTGACTGACTTACATACAGACTGACATACAGACTGACATACAGACTGACTGACTTACATACAGACTGACATACAGACTGACATACAGACTGACATACAGACTGACTTACATACAGACTGACTTACATACAGACTGACTTACATACAGACTGACTTACATACAGACTGACTTACATACAGACTGACATACAGACTGACATACAGACTGACTGACTTACATACAGACTGACATACAGACTGACATACAGACTGACATACAGACTGACATACATACAGACTGACTTACATACAGACTGACTTACATACAGACTGACATACAGACTGACTGACTTACATACAGACTGACATACATACAGACTGACTTACATACAGACTGACTTACATACAGACTGACATACAGACTGACATACAGACTGACTGACTTACATACAGACTGACATACAGACTGACATACAGACTGACTTACATACAGACTGACTTACATACAGACTGACTTACATACAGACTGACTTACATACAGACTGACTTACATACAGACTGACATACAGACTGACATACAGACTGACTGACTTACATACAGACTGACATACAGACTGACATACAGACTGACATACATACAGACTGACTTACATACAGACTGACTTACATACAGACTGACATACAGACTGACTGACTTACATACAGACTGACATACATACAGACTGACTTACATACAGACTGACTTACATACAGACTGACATACAGACTGACATACAGACTGACT
This sequence comes from Xenopus petersii, assembly GCA_038501925.1. Classification (NCBI taxonomy): domain Eukaryota; kingdom Metazoa; phylum Chordata; class Amphibia; order Anura; family Pipidae; genus Xenopus; species Xenopus petersii. The sequence goes on along the minus strand of CM076684.1, from coordinate 1,001,124 downwards.
GACTTACATACAGACTGACATACAGACTGACATACAGACTGACTTACATACAGACTGACATACAGACTGACTTACATACAGACTGACTTACATACAGACTGACATACAGACTGACATACAGACTGACTGACATACAGACTGACTGACTTACATACAGACTGACATACAGACTGACATACAGACTGACTGACTTACATACAGACTGACATACAGACTGACTGACTTACATACAGACTGACATACAGACTGACATACAGACTGACTGACTTACATACAGACTGACATACAGACTGACATACAGACTGACATACAGACTGACTTACATACAGACTGACTTACATACAGACTGACTTACATACAGACTGACTTACATACAGACTGACATACAGACTGACATACAGACTGACATACAGACTGACATACAGACTGACTGACTTACATACAGACTGACATACAGACTGACTGACTTACATACAGACTGACATACAGACTGACATACAGACTGACTGACTTACATACAGACTGACATACAGACTGACATACAGACTGACTTACATACAGACTGACTTACATACAGACTGACTTACATACAGACTGACATACAGACTGACATACAGACTGACATACAGACTGACTTACATACAGACTGACTTACATACAGACTGACATACAGACTGACATACAGACTGACTGACTTACATACAGACTGACATACAGACTGACATACAGACTGACATACAGACTGACTTACATACAGACTGACTTACATACAGACTGACTTACATACAGACTGACATACAGACTGACATACAGACTGACATACAGACTGACTTACATACAGACTGACTTACATACAGACTGACTTACATACAGACTGACTTACATACAGACTGACATACAGACTGACTGACTTACATACAGACTGACATACAGACTGACTGACTTACATACAGACTGACATACATACAGACTGACTTACATACAGACTGACATACAGACTGACTGACTTACATACAGACTGACATACATACAGACTGACATACAGACTGACTGACTTACATACAGACTGACATACATACAGACTGACTTACATACAGACTGACTTACATACAGACTTACATACAGACTTACATACAGACTGACATACAGACTGACATACAGACTGACTGACTTACATACAGACTGACATACAGACTGACATACAGACTGACTTACATACAGACTGACTTACATACAGACTGACTTACATACAGACTGACATACAGACTGACTTACATACAGACTGACTTACATACAGACTGACATACAGACTGACATACAGACTGACTGACATACAGACTGACTGACTTACATACAGACTGACATACAGACTGACTGACTTACATACAGACTGACATACAGACTGACTGACTTACATACAGACTGACATACATACAGACTGACTTACATACAGACTGACTTACATACAGACTGACATACAGACTGACTGACTTACATACAGACTGACATACAGACTGACATACAGACTGACATACAGACTGACATACAGACTGACTTACATACAGACTGACTTACATACAGACTGACTTACATACAGACTGACATACAGACTGACTTACATACAGACTGACTTACATACAGACTGACTTACATACAGACTGACATACAGACTGACATACAGACTGACTGACATACAGACTGACTGACATACAGACTGACTGACATACAGACTGACTGACATACAGACTGACTGACATACAGACTGACTGACATACAGACTGACTGACATACAGACTGACTGACATACAGACTGACTGACATACAGACTGACTGACATACAGACTGACTGACATACAGACTGACTGACATACAGACTGACTGACTGACATACAGACTGACTGACTGACATACAGACTGACTGACATACAGACTGACTGACATACAGACTGACTGACATACAGACTGACTGACATACAGACTGACTGACATACAGACTGACTGACATACAGACTGACTGACATACAGACTGACTGACATACAGACTGACTGACATACAGACTGACTGACATACAGACTGACATACAGACTGACATACAGACTGACTGACATACAGACTGACTGACATACAGACTGACTGACATACAGACTGACTGACATACAGACTGACTGACATACAGACTGACTGACATACAGACTGACTGACATACAGACTGACTGACATACAGACTGACTGACATACAGACTGACTTACATACAGACTGACTTACATACAGACTGACTGACATACAGACTGACTGACATACAGACTCACATACAGACTGACATACAGACTGACATACAGACTGACTGACTTACATACAGACTGACTTACATACAGACTGACTGACATACAGACTGACATACAGACTGACTGACATACAGACTGACTGACATACAGACTGACTGACATACAGACTGACTGACATACAGACTGACTGACATACAGACTGACTGACATACAGACTGACTGACATACAGACTGACTGACATACAGACTGACTGACATACAGACTGACTGACATACTGACTGACTGACATACTGACTGACATACAGACTGACTGACATACAGACTGACATACAGACTGACTGACATACAGACTGACTTACATACAGACTGACTGACATACAGACTGACATACAGACTGACTGACATACAGACTGACTTACATACAGACTGACTTACATACAGACTGACATACAGACTGACTGACTTACATACAGACTGACTTACATACAGACTGACATACAGACTGACTGACTTACATACAGACTGACATACAGACTGACATACAGACTGACATACAGACTGACTGACATACAGACTGACTTACATACAGACTGACTTACATACAGACTGACTTACATACAGACTGACATACAGACTGACTGACTTACATACAGACTGACATACAGACTGACATACAGACTGACTGACTTACATACAGACTGACATACAGACTGACATACAGACTGACATACAGACTGATTTACATACAGACTGACTTACATACAGACTGACTTACATACAGACTGACTTACATACAGACTGACTTACATACAGACTGACATACAGACTGACATACAGACTGACTGACTTACATACAGACTGACATACAGACTGACATACAGACTGACATACAGACTGACATACAGACTGACTTACATACAGACTGACTTACATACAGACTGACATACAGACTGACTGACTTACATACAGACTGACATACATACAGACTGACTTACATACAGACTGACTTACATACAGACTGACATACAGACTGACATACAGACTGACTGACTTACATACAGACTGACATACAGACTGACATACAGACTGACTTACATACAGACTGACTTACATACAGACTGACTTACATACAGACTGACATACAGACTGACTTACATACAGACTGACTTACATACAGACTGACATACAGACTGACATACAGACTGACTGACATACAGACTGACTGACTTACATACAGACTGACATACAGACTGACATACAGACTGACTGACTTACATACAGACTGACATACAGACTGACTGACTTACATACAGACTGACATACAGACTGACATACAGACTGACTGACTTACATACAGACTGACATACAGACTGACATACAGACTGACATACAGACTGACTTACATACAGACTGACTTACATACAGACTGACTTACATACAGACTGACTTACATACAGACTGACATACAGACTGACATACAGACTGACATACAGACTGACATACAGACTGACTGACTTACATACAGACTGACATACAGACTGACTGACTTACATACAGACTGACATACAGACTGACATACAGACTGACTGACTTACATACAGACTGACATACAGACTGACATACAGACTGACTTACATACAGACTGACTTACATACAGACTGACTTACATACAGACTGACATACAGACTGACATACAGACTGACTTACATACAGACTGACTTACATACAGACTGACATACAGACTGACATACAGACTGACTGACTTACATACAGACTGACATACAGACTGACATACAGACTGACATACAGACTGACTTACAGACTGACTTACATACAGACTGACTTACATACAGACTGACTTACATACAGACTGACATACAGACTGACATACAGACTGACTGACATACAGACAGACTGACTTACATACAGACTGACATACAGACTGACATACAGACTGACTGACATACAGACTGACTGACTTACATACAGACTGACATACAGAGTGACTTACAGACTGACTTACAGACGTCTCTGTGAAGAGAATAATACAGCTTGTGGAAGATTATGGGAAATAATGTAGAGAAGGAGTTGCTTTACTAAGGGCCAATTAAAGGGATCTAAAGCCAAAGAAATGTTGGGTCTGACAATGACTTCCCTGCAAGTGGGGCGACTGTTTTCGGGGACCTGTGTGACCCAATTAAAGAAATAGACACATTGTAATATTGGCTCCAGTGTTGCTGTGTGTGGGCAGGGAATGGGCTGGTACTGCAGGTTCTGGGTGGGGGGTGTCCAGGCTGGCATTGGTACTGTATCGAGCAGCTGACACTCTAATGCTTGGGGATTGGCTGGGAAGGAATAATGGATCATCTTGGCTCCCAGAACAAGCGCTACATTGTGTCTCCTTATTTCTCTGGCCTGTGCCACCTCCCAGGGGCATAACCGGGGCTTCTTGTTCTCTGACTTCTTCATTGGGAATCCCTGATTATTATTATTCCCCCTCAGGGGCTCAGTATCCACATGCCGGTGCTGTTCTCTATATCAGTAGCACAAGGTGAAGGCTCCCATTGCCCCACAGGGGCTGCTGTTTGTGTGCCAGTCCTGTTGTCACAACTATATATATATATATATATACGGGTGAGCTGTGCTACCTGTGCTCTCACTATTGTGCCGTGGGTTCCTTATTGGCAGTGCACAAGTAGTGGCACCAGTGGCTCTGACATAGTTTACTAAGGATTCTGTGAGTTGTAGTTCATGTCTATTATAGAACTGTAACGGGTGCCTTTATTAATCATCGTGGCATGGGCACAAATGCCCATTCAAGCCTTGCCTTCCTTAACTGACTGCATCACAGAATATCCAGGGGAGCCCTACAACAGACCCTCGATGAGCGAATCTTCACCCCCTCGGCTGTGTCTGCCGTCTACAGCACAGTAAGTACCGGCCCATTCTCCCAGGCCAGTAGCCAATAGCATTCCTTTGCCTGTGTCTTACATACCTATAAAGAGGGATTACTTACCTGCGGACTAAAGAGGGAGGGTTGGACCTGTTGTGTTCAGTGACCTTCTTTGGCACCATCTTCCTAAAGGTTAACTTTGTGCATCTGGGCCAAAGAACTGATGTTCCGTGGGAAGGTAATGTCAGGGCCTGGGTGTTCCCTCTTGTAGGTAAATGGTTACAGGGCGATAGGGTGAAGCGGGTGCCACAAGCTCATCTTCCATCCTACTTTGTCCTTGCGCTGAAGCATTTGAGGAGTTGGGATATGTGAGAAGATGATCTTGGTACAACCTCCCGGAGTGCTAAATGTCTACTTTACTATTCCTCTTGCTTTGAAGGACTGCATTGGGGACAGGAGCTTGCACTTCCTCAATAGCAAAAGGCTGCCGCTCACCTATCCTGGCTCTTCATTCAGGGAAAGCTCTTTGTCAGGGAGAATGTCAAGTATTTGTCTGTGGTCGATGGAAACTGCCCCGGGGGGTGTGATGTGGAGGAGACCCAGGAGCATTTTCTGCAGCATTGTCCCTCGGCAAAGAGGGTGCGCTCTCAGGTCTCCCGAGTTCTATATGCTCCGCTCCTGCACACCCTGGGCTATGCTGAACTGGCCTATAGAGTGTCAGCCAGACAGTGCAGCCACGAGACGCTGTAGCTGGTGATGACAGTATATAAGTACCGTCTATAGGCGATGTCGTTATACTTTTGGTTCAGATGTGACTCTTCAGAGCATTGTTATATCCATCATGTGAGAGTTATGGTCTATAAGATGTTTAGAGTCAGCTCCCTCCTGGGACACCCCTTCATTATGGAGGGGCTTTACTCTGTAGCCTTCCAGCCATGGCAGTTCTCTTTCTATAAGGAGTTTCTTTTTTTATTGCTGTCATATTTTTATTTCAAGAACATGATTCTGGTTTTTTTTTTTGTGGTGGGCTGTGGATATTTTGGTTTGGTGGAGGAGAATGGAAGCCACATTGGACAGAGATAAGACCTTGAAACTGGCTATCCATTGGGTGTTGTTGGAATTGGGGAGGGGGAGGCGGTCAATATGAACAAAGGGATGGACTTTGATAATTGGCCGTCCTCTTATGGGTGGAATGGGGAGGAAGTCTTCTGATGGTGGGTATCTTAAGTGGACTTATTTAACCTGTCATTAATTTTATGCTATTTAAGAATTTTATTATGATTGTTACTTTATTGTATGCATTTATTTAATAAAAAAATACCTAGCCAGCAGTGGTGTGCCTAGTTGGGACCCCCAGGTAAGTGAATCCAATCTCCCCCAGTACTTACCCAGGTACAGAGCTCTGATTCTCTGTACTTCCTGCTCCTGGGCTGTTCTCTTTCCCATGGTCAGACAGGAACCTCCCCCTGGGTAAGTGAATCCAATCTCCCCCAGTACTTACCCAGGTACAGAGCTCTGATTCTCTGTACTTCCTGCTCCTGGGCTGTTCTCTTTCCCATGGTCAGACAGGAACCTCCTCTTGGTTAAGTGAATCCAATCTCCCCCAGTACTTACCCAGGTACAGAGATCTGATTCTCTGTACTTCCTGCTCCTGGGCTGTTCTCTTTCCCATGGCCAGACAGGAACCTCCCCCTGGGTAAGTGAATCCAATCTCCCCCAGTACTTACCCAGGTACAGAGCCAGGAGAGTCTCCATGGGGAAAGAAAAGAGGCTTATAGGGGTTGTTTTCAGATCAATCACCAGAAATAACAACTTTTTCCAATGACTTTCTATTTTCTATGCGTAACAGTTATTCTAATATTGAAGTGTAAAGTGATATTTTTCACCTTCTAAAGCAGCTCTGGCAGGGGGGGTCGCCGACCCTGGAAACTGTTTTAAATGGATACATTTAGTTGATCCATTTGTTATGTTTGTCCCTGCTGAGCAGAATCTCTGGGTTTCATTACAGGCAGCTGTTAGACTTGATACAATAGTTACTGATACTCCAGAGATGCTGCTGAGAAATGGATCAACTCAATGTTATAAACTTGTAACAGAATCTGCACCTGAATTACTGAGCTGTCACTCAAACACCAGAGACACCAACATTCAACTTTACACTTTGATTATGGAAAAACTGTAAAAAATATATAATGGAAAGTTATTGAAAAAAGTCTTTATTTCTGGGGAATAATCTGAAAACAACTGAAAAAAAGTGTTTGGAAGGTGAACATCCCCTTTAACTGCGATAAAGCGGATTAAATCCTTTATTTAGGGATCAGCAGGACCCTCATGAGCTGCTGAGGATCCACCAGAAGGGTCTTTGGGGGCAAAATGGTGACTAAATGCAGCGACAGCGAAGTCCTTACTAGCAGTGCTCTCTGGTTCCTGTATGGGACAGTTACTGGGAGCACTGGGATCTCACCTGCAGCCTGGCACATGCCCACACATAGGGGCAAATTCACTAACCGCCGAACGCTAGCGTCAATTCGCTATCGTTTGGCATTTTCGTCGCTTCGCAAATTCACTAACGAACGCTGCCGTAAATTCGCTAGTGTTACTTCGCACCCTTACGCCAGGCGAATTTTCGCTAGCGACGTAACTACGCAAATTCACTAACTTGCGCAGTGTACTGAACACTACCTTTTACACTAGACTTCCTTCGCCACCTCAGACCTGGCGAAGCGCAATAGAGTAGATAGGGATTGTTTCAAAAAAAGTCAAAATTTTTTCTAAGTCCCAAAAAACGCTGGCGTGTTTTCTACATGATGGGTGATAGGCTGAAAAAGATCGAAAATATTTTGGGGCTCCCCTCCTTCCCCCCTACATTTCCTGACTCATGGCAACTTACCTAGACAGTGGGCACATGTGTAGGGCAAAATAACATTTATATTTGCTGATTTGAAGGTTTTCTAGGCATTTGTAGTGCTGATACGTGTTCCTCCATTGAAATTTGAATTTGGCGCCGTATGCAAATGAACCATCGCTAGCGAAACTTCGCTTCGCTTGGCGAATTAACGCTAGCGCAACTTCTAAAACTTATGCTACTCCTGTGCGCAACTTCGGATTTTAGTGAATTTGCGGAGCGCTGGCGAAACTACGCCTGGTGAAGTGCGGCGAAGTTGCGCCTGGCGCAACTTCGAATCTTAGTGAATTTGCCCCTAAGTTACTACCTGCTCTGAGTAACTTCCCATTACCTCCCCCTAGTGGCTGCCTGGGTAAGAACAGCTCACAGGGATTGACGCCCCATTGGAACTATGTGACTGTCTCATTTCGGAATGTCAGGGGTTAATTATTCCCAGTTTGGCTTTTCCTAATGTTCCAGGCAATGCACAGCTGTATCTGTGAGCAGTGACTATGGGGGCCCTGCTCTATGCCCCATACCTGCCTCACATCATCAGAACAGGGAATGGAATGATATTTACTAGATTTATAGATGAGTTCATTATGGGGAAGGTAGGGGTGCACAGGCGCCAGTTATGTGGTTATTACATTTCAGCACATTAGGGAGGAGTCATCTGAGCAGGAAGGAAATCAGACTCCTCCCATTGCACAAACATGGCAGCAGCAGTGTCCTGTGTATCTTATCTTACTAACAAACATTGGCAGCTGGAAACTCCCTCCACCTGCACAGGTACGTCTCCTGCATCTCACTCTGCTCTTGTCTCTTGCAGGTTGCAGCACAGGTAGCCAGGCAGCCCGGCCCTCCAGCTCCATCTCCATATTCTACACATGATTTAACCAAGGGACACCCCAATCTGGCTGCCACCCCTCCTGGACATGCCTCCTCCCCAGGACTCTCACAGGTGAGCCCCCACTATCGGCTTTAAGGCACCATCAGCCAGGGGTTTGCATCCTATCTGATCCCCATTGTAAGCAGCAGTCCTGTCCTGCTTTATGGCAGCTGAGATTCTAGCTATCTGTATAACAGAACATTCTGTCCCAGTGGCTGCACAGATCCTATCTGATCCCCATTGTAAGCAGCAGTCCTGTCCTGCTTTATGGCAGCTGAGATTCTAGCTATCTGTATAACAGAACATTCTGTCCCAGTGGCTGCACAGATCCTATCTGATCCCCATTGTAAGCAGCAGTCCTGTCCTGCTTTATGGCAGCTGAGATTCTAGCTATCTGTATAACAGAACATTCTGTCCCAGTGGCTGCACAGATCCTATCTGATCCCCATTGTAAGCAGCAGTCCTGTCCTGCTTTATGGCAGCTGAGATTCTAGCTATCTGTATAACAGAACATTCTGTCCCAGTGGCTGCACAGATCCTATCTGATCCCCATTGTAAGCAGCAGTCCTGTCCTGCTTTATGGCAGCTGAGATTCTAGCTATCTGTATAACAGAACATTCTGTCCCAGTGGCTGCACAGATCCTATCTGATCCCCATTGTAAGCAGCAGTCCTGTCCTGCTTTATGGCAGCTGAGATTCTAGCTATCTGTATAACAGAACATTCTGTCCCAGTGGCTGCACAGATCCTATCTGATCCCCATTGTAAGCAACAGTCCTGTCCTGCTTTATGGCAGCTGAGATTCTAGCTATCTGTATAACAGAACATTCTGTCCCAGTGGCTGCACAGATCCTATCTGATCCCCATTGTAAGCAGCAGTCCTGTCCTGCTTTATGGCAGCTGAGATTCTAGCTATCTGTATAACAGAACATTCTGCCCCAGTGGCTGCACAGATCCTATCTGATCCCCATTGTAAGCAACAGTCCTGTCCTGCTTTATGGCAGCTGAGATTCTAGCTATCTGTATAACAGAACATTCTGTCCCAGTGGCTGCACAGATCCTATCTGATCCCCATTGTAAGCAGCAGTCCTGCCCTGCTTTATGGCAGCTGAGATTCTAGCTATCTGTATAACAGAACATTCTGTCCCAGTGGCTGCACAGATCCTATCTGATCCCCATTGTAAGCAGCAGTCCTGTCCTGCTTTATGGCAGCTGAGATTCTAGCTATCTGTATAACAGAACATTCTGTCCCAGTGGCTGCACAGATCCTATCTGATCCCCATTGTAAGCAACAGTCCTGTCCTGCTTTATGGCAGTTGAGATTCTAGCTATCTGTATAACAGAACATTCTGTCCCAGTGGCTGCACAGATCCTATCTGATCCCCATTGTAAGCAGCAGTCCTGTCCTGCTTTATGGCAGCTGAGATTCTAGCTATCTGTATAACAGATTTGTGTGTGCCGGGCTGTTGTGGTGCTGGGTACTTTTAATTGCTGTAAGTTGATAGAAGCCCCCGATATATAGGAGTTCCAGGTAATGATAGAGCCCCTGGGTTGAAGCTGTCGGTGGGGGTGGCACAGATGGGTGAATGTTTGGGAGTGCATGGGTGCGGGTGGCCGGTACAAGGTGGGAGGTTATTTATAGGTAAGTAAGTGCGTAGGAGGATACACAGCTGCTGGGCCTGACTGCTCACAGCCCTTGTGTCACTTGCTATAAACACACAAAGTGCCCACTCATTAGTCACATGGGCCTAGTGGAAGGGACTGGCAAAGCCATGAGTCACCCCCGCCCCCCAACTGCTGCGTCGGCACAAAACAATGCAAAGATTTTCTTAAAGGGAAAGTGATAGTGCAGAGTGTGGAGAAAATACCTGTGGATTACTCTGTAGCTGACTGCTGATATTTGGGGGAAGGATTGGTGCAGAATATGGCAACTGATTCAGCATATCTGTAATTTGTGTTGTGCTTTACTCACTGTACTTATAATAAAATCCTGGCAACTCTTAGGATAACTGGCACTCCTCTCTTTCTGAAAATAGCCACAACCTTCCCTTTATATCCTGTGAATGGTCATAAGTAACACTGCCCAGGTAATCAGCCTGCAGCCTTGTGCCTTTATATGGTCACAGAACAACCCCTCAGTGACTTCTAATATCCTTATCATTTACAGTAGGGGGTACATTATCCCTTATAATACATGAGTGATACTCAGAGTTCCCTGTATAACTCAGCCTGCAGCCTTGTGCCTTTATATGGTCACAGAACCCCTCAGTGACTTCTAATATCCTTATCATTTACAGTAGGGGGTACATTATCCCTTATAATACATGAGTGATACTCAGAGTTCCCTGTATAACTCAGCCTGCAGCCTTGTGCCTTTATATGGTCACAGAACAACCCCTCAGTGACTTCTAATATCCTTATCATTTACAGTAGGGGGTACATTATCCCTTATAATACATGAGTGATACTCAGAGTTCCCTGTATAACTCAGCCTGCAGCCTTGTGCCTTTATATGGTCACAGAACAACCCCTCAGTGACTTCTAATATCCTTATCATTTACAGTAGGGGGTACATTATCCCTTATAATACATGAGTGATACTCAGAGTTCCCTGTATAACTCAGCCTGCAGCCTTGTGCCTTTATATGGTCACAGAACAACCCCTCAGTGACTTCTAATATCCTTATCATTTACAGTAGGGGGTACATTATCCCTTATAATACATGAGTGATATTCAGAGTTCCCTGTATAACTCAGCCTGCAGCCTTGTGCCTTTATATGGTCACAGAACAACCCCTCAGTGACTTCTAATATCCTTATCATTTACAGTAGGGGGTACATTATCCCTTATAATACACGAGTGATACTTAAGACTTGTGTTCCATTACCTGCTTTGCCTTGATCTTCTGTTGTTCCTAGCTGGAGCCATTTCTCATTTGGTGTTTGTCATTTTCAGGCTTCCTATACCCCCGGCCAGAGCCCAGCACCCCTCGTGTACCCTCAGGCACAACAGACTATGAGCACTCAGGCTCAGAATCGCTCACCAGTAAGTACCTGCTTCAGCCAAACAGAGAGCTTGTTCCCTGCCTGTGGATCTGTTGCATCAAGGCAGCTCTGAGCCATTGTCATGTCCTGTTGGTTGAACTTGATATATATATATATATATATATATATATATATATATATATAATGGGTTTTATGATAGGGTTGGTCACATTCAGCTGGATTTCTCCTCCATGGGCAGATTGGACTATCTGTGACCCGAGTGTGTGATTGGGTGGATTTTATTGGATGTCACCTACACATGAGATTGGGTAGATTCTGCCATGTGTCGCCATCAACTTTTTTAAAAGGGGAACTGTCTCGAAAATAAATGAATATAAGCGTCCTCGTTCTGAAATAAGAATCTTTCTAAATACAATCAATTAAATATTCTGCATTGTTTCTGAAATAATCAAGTTTATCTTCACTATTCCTCTCTCAGCATCTGTTTCTCTTCATTCTCTCTTCATGCAGCAGTTGGGTGTCAGATATTCACTGACAGTTACATCCAATATATCTTATAGGGGGGCTCCTTTCCTAGCTGATGTATTAGATCTCACTCAAATAACTGATTCCAGTACAAACAAGATCTAACACAATAACTGCCGTTTGCACAAATCCTGCATGTAGAGAGACATGATGTCTGGTGGTTTTAAAGGGGTTGTTCCCCTTCCAAACACTTTTTTCAGTTAATTTGTTTTCAGATTGTTCACCGTAAACAAAGACATTTTTTAATTGCTTTCTATTTGTCCTTTTTTACAGTTTTCCCAAAAGTTTCAATTTCAATGTTTCTGTCTCTAGTGTCAGTCTGACAGCTCAGTGATCCCGGACTAATTAAACGGTTACAATTTGCTACATTTAGTTGATACAATTAGTTGATCCATTTCTCAGCAGCATCTCTGGAGTATCAGTAACTATTGTATCAAGTCTAACAACTGCCTGTAATGAAACCCAGAGATTCTGCTCAGCAGGGACAAACATAACAAATGAATCAATTTAGATCAGTTAAAGAGTAGGCGACCCCCTTCACAGAGCAGATTTAGAAGGTGAAAAATGACACTTTACACTTCAATATTAAAAAACTGTCAAAAATAGAAAATGGAAAGTAATTGGAAAAAGTCTTTATTTCTAGTGAAACCAACTGAACTGGAAAAAGTGTTGGAAGGTGAACATCCCTGTTATAATTATTATTATTATCATTATTATTATTATTATTATTATTATCATTCTTCAATAGCTCAAATCAGACACAAGGAATCTCCTGGGGGGTCTGAGTTCATCCTCACCCTATTTCTCAGGAACATGGAGTCTGCACCCACACTCTGGAGGGGGCTATATTAAAGGGGTGGTTCATCTTTAAGTTAACTTAGTATGATGTAGACAATTTGCAATTGTGTTTTTTGAGTTATTTAGCTTTTTATTCAGCGGCTCTCCAATTTGGAATTTTAGCCATCTGGTTTCTAGGGTCCCAGTTCCCCTAGCAACCATGCATTGATTTGACTAAGAGACTGGGATGTGAACAGAGGGACTGAATAGAAAGACGAGTAATAAAAAGTAGCAATGACAAATGTGTAGCCTTAAAGAGCATTTGTTTTTAGATGGGGTCGGTGACCCCCATTTGAAAGCTGGAAAGATTCAGATGAAAAAGGCAAATAATTAAGAAACTGTAAAGAAAAAAAAAATGAAGACAAAGTTGCTTACAGTTAACTTAGAGGTGAAGCACCCCTTTAACTACCATGCACTGGGGGGGGGGGTTATATTTACTTATGATATTGTGTTTATGATAAATACCGTTTGTTGGGAAAGTGTTTATTACAGAGAATAACCAACGTGCTGGCACCAGCCACCGAGCCATTGCTTCGGCATCTCTGCCCCACCCCCTGTGCCCTCCTGCTGCTCCTGCTGTAGTTTGACCCTTGCTGCTCTCTGTACTTGTGTGTCCCTATAGCTGAGTCCTGTGCCAGTGTGTGTTGGACGGGCAGCTTGTTATCATGTGTGTGACTTCTGACTGTGCCTCTCCTATTGTGATTGTGTCTCTTGCTTCTCTCTTTAGTTTGCAGCTGGACCCCGACCCGCCCATCACCAGGTATTGTGCCCTCTGTTACCCTTTGTACCCCCCGCACCCTCTTCTTCTTCACTGACTTGCCCAGGCTCCAGCCACAAATTGGCATAACAAGTCCACTGGCCCTTCATGCCCAATGTAAAAACTGGGCGGATATTGGAGCAGATCAGTCAGTCACTTTGCTATTGGCTGCTGAGTGTTGCATGCTTACAGCAGCTCCATGTTGCACGGGTGCATTTGCCTCTCAGGCTGCATCAGAGGTGAGGTAAGTGCCCATTTAATGCCAGGGTGGGTATAGCAATAACATGCACGGGTAGTTACTAGTAGCCAATACAGTGGGGTTGTATATAAAGTCACCTCTGATTCTGCCCCCTGAGAGACTGCACCCTTCATAGGGAGGACACTACGTCAGCCATATTGCTTTCATTCCCTGATGTTTTTGCTTGCTTCACTCTGTGTCTCCTGTTGCCCTCTTGTGTGGCTACTGCCAGGAACATAGACTGTGGTTTATTGGCCACACATTTCCTCAGGTACTGACAGCTGTACTGGGAACTCACACAAACCAGGGGCTCGTTGTTGGAATTGGGAAAAGGGGAAATATTCCATTACACTTTAATTAGAGATAGGTTGTACCCCCATACTTTACTGCTATGGTCTTTCCCTTTTACACTGCCCATGTGACTTTATTTGAGACCTCCATGAGGGGTCATACTGGCATAGCCCCCCAACTGTATGGAAATGGGGTGCATAGAAAGAACCCACATAACCTACATCCACTTGCTATAAAGACTTGGATCATCAGGTCCATCATATTCTTCAATCTCAGCACCTGAGACTGAGAGAAACCTCTGCCTATGGCTCCTTCCTCCTGCTCACACTTCCCAGCATGCCCTGTGCTTGGGTACAGTTTGTGTGGCACAATGGTGTTAGTACAGGAGTGGACAGGACAGAAGGCCAGGTGGGTAATGCAGGTTACAGAGCTTTCACTGCAATTGTGTGTGGCTCATAATGGGTTAAAGATGAGTGTCAGCAGGGAATGCAGAGGGGGGTAAAGGAATTCAGCCGGTTGGGGGACTGCCAGCGATGATGTCAGGGCCTTGGGATACACATTCCTTAGGAAACATGAAATTCACCATTATTTAATGTTCCAGGAGGCAGGAGGGCCCCTTTGTTTTACATGATAGAGACACTGCTGGGACTGTACCATTGTGCCATTTGTGGGGGGTTCCCAGATATGCAGTCTGCACCTCCATTCCCAGAATCCACCTTGTACATCAGTGGATAAATGGCAGCCGGTGGCTCTGTAGTCATTTCACTACAAGTCCCAGCATCCTTAGCCAGTGAATTAATGGCCTGCTTGTCCCTGTTGCCTTTTTAGGCTCTGTTCTCTATCCCACCATCTTTCTTTCTACTATAACGGAATAGATTTGACTTGGAAACCACATGGGAAGGGAGGCCATTGTCCAGTCCAGCTTGAAATGCCCCATTACTGTGCAGTGAGGGTGGGACAGACTTGCAGACAGTACGGGAACAGAGGGTGGGTGGGACTTACACATATGGGGGTATGAACTGCTGTGCAGGTACAGAGGGGTATGTGTGGGCGTGGCCATGTTTGGGGGAGGAGTATGTTTTGCCTCATTCATGTTGCCGATATGCTGTTTTGTCTTTGTCTCTACTGATCTCTGTATACTCTTCCATTGGCTTCCCCTCTGTTTCTGCTGCTCTGATTCATATTCCAAGGGAGGATTCAGACCCATCCAGGTAATGACCAATAGCTGCTGAAAGAACTTGTCCTGCTCTCTGATTGGTCAGATAAAGCTGCTGTGTCTCCTCCATTAGTGCCACAGGGATGGCAACACCGTTGCAGTTAAATGACCCCCAGTCACTGCTGTAGCGTTAGTAATGGCGGGGGGGGGGGTATGTACAGGTTAATGTGTCCCCCAGGTAACAGTTACCCACCAAAGGGACTTGGGGTGGGGGGGGGGATACAGAGATGTACCGAGAAATTCTACCTGCCCTTCTATAATGACCCCCCACCATCCTGAGAATAAACATTATAAATGCGCCCCCTGTTGGCTCAGCAGACTCGTCCCATGTGACCCTCTGAGCTTACAACTTGCAATCCCCTGCTTTATTGGGGCCCCAGAGGCTGTGGGGCTAGAGCTGCAGGGGGAACGCGTGCAGGGGGGGACAATTGCAGGGGGACGAGAGCAGTGCAGGGGGGGGACGAGAGCAGTGCAGGGGGGGACGAGAGCAGTGCAGGGGGGGGACGAGAGCAGTGCAGGGGGGGGACGAGTGCAGTGCAGGGGGACGAGTGCAGTGCAGGGGGGACGAGTGCAGTGCAGGGGGGACAAGTGCAGGGGGGAACGGGTGCAGGGAGGCAAATGCAGGGATAAACGTGAGGTGGAATGTGCATTAAGTTGGGGCCCATCCACTTTGTCTCTTTGTTCTTTTCTCTGCAGTTTTTCCAGAGGCCCCAAATCCAGCCCCCCCGTGCCGCCATCCAGACCAGTAGCCCCTCCATCCGGACAGGAGCCCAGACGCCAACTGCCGTGTATCAGACCAACCAGCACATCATGATGGTCAATCACCTGCCAATGTCATACGCCATGCCCCAGGGACCCCAGTACTGCATCCCCCAGGTACACTCACCCTTGGCTTTGCTTCTGAGTCATGGAATGTGCCCCCCACTTTTAATAAGTTTCCTACTAACTCTTTCATATCACTTTACCTGCCCATTCTTAGTGCCAAGCTGTGTGTCACCCTCCCTTCTGTATATTAACCTCTTAAGTGCCAGGGCCTCCCTTCTGTATATTAACCTCTTGGTGCCAGGGCCTCCCTTCTGTATATTAAACTCTTGGTGCCAAGGCCTCCCTTCTGTATATTAACCTCTTAAGTGCCAGGGCCTCCCTTCTGTATATTAACCTCTTAAGTGCCAGGGCCTCCCTTCTGTATATTAACCTCTTAAGTGCCAGGGCCTCCCTTCTGTATATTAATCTCTTGTTGCCAGGGCCTCCCTTCTGTATATTAAACCCTTGCTGCCAGGATGTCCCTTCTGTATATTAACCTCTTAGTGCCAGGTTTGCCCTTATATTAACGCCT
Source organism: Xenopus petersii (assembly GCA_038501925.1). Classification (NCBI taxonomy): domain Eukaryota; kingdom Metazoa; phylum Chordata; class Amphibia; order Anura; family Pipidae; genus Xenopus; species Xenopus petersii. The sequence goes on along the minus strand of CM076684.1, from coordinate 983,966 downwards.
TGTTGCCAGGGCCTCCCTTTTGTATATTAACCTCTTGGTGCCAGAACCTCTCTTCTTTATATTAACCTCTTGGTGCCAGGGCCTCCGTCCTGTATGAAAAGGCCTTACTGCTTCGGTTTCCCTTTATAAACCTTCATGTGTATATATAACTGTATTTAGATCCCTTCTTGGCTATTTAAGCAGATGTGTTTTCTTTCAGTACCGACACAGCGCTCCTCCATACGTGGGCCCCCCACAGCAGTACCCAGTCCAGCAGCCTGGTCCTAGTCCGTTCTATCCTGGCCCGGGTCCTGGAGACTTTCCAAGCCCTTATGGTGAGCTGAGTGTTTCATTGGCTTGCAGGGAGTCTGTATGTTCCCTGTGTAGATCCTCCTTGTTATACAGAGGGAGCAAAGCTGTGACGAGGGAAAGCAAGATTTTGGGGTGATGCTTAATGCCGGGAAACTGACACTGAGGTGCCCTGTCACAGCCGCTGCACAAAACTGCACTTTCCGTTTGCTATGGCCCCCTAACATATTCATATTGATTCCCCGGGCTCTAGGGAAAACCCTCACGGGCTGTCTGTCTGTCTGTCTGTCTGACTCTCATGGGCTTAAATGCATCAGAATTCAGGGCTGTCCGGTACAGAGCAGAATCCGGAAGCAGTTTGATGGGTGAAGCCCCTCTCATTGCGTGGGTATAGGCTAGGGGGCACTATTGTGTGTGTGGGGGGGGTATGGTGGTACAGAAGGATATGTGGGGGTTTCAGGATGTTTGACCCAAAGCCACTGAATGATCATCTGATTGTTTCTCCAATGTGTTTGACATGCAGGAACCCCGTTCTACCCGAGCCAACCTGTGTACCAGTCTGCGCCCATCATTGTGCCAACACAGCAACAGCAGCAGCCTCCACCCCCTGCCAAGCGAGAGAAGAAGCCGGTACAGAAACAAATTCAAGTTGTTCTCTCAGTGGGAATGTAAAAACCTCTAACACTAGAGCTGCACATTAAAAACATTTAAAGGAACTGTAACATCAAAATGGCAGCCATTCAAGCACAGGATACACAGTAGATAACAGATAAGTACTACTATAGTTTATATAAACAAGCTGCTGTGTAGCCATGGGGGCAGCCATTCAAGCACAGGATACACAGTAGATAACAGATAAGTACTACTATAGTTTATATAAACAAGCTGCTGTGTAGCCATGGGGGCAGCCATTCAAGCACAGGATACACAGTAGATAACAGATAAGTACTACTATAGTTTATATAAACAAGCTGCTGTGTAGCCATGGGGGCAGCCATTCAAGCACAGGATACACAGTAGATAACAGATAAGTACTACTATAATCTACTAGCTTGTTTATATAAACTATAGTAGTACTTATCTGTTATCTACTGTGTATCCTGTGCTTGAATGGCTGCCCCCATGGCTACACAGCAGCTTGTTTATATAAACTATAGTAGTACTTATCTGTTATCTACTGTGTATCCTGTGCTTGAATGGCTGCCCCTATGGCTACAGCTTGTTTATATAAACTATAGTAGTGTTTCTGAAGCAAATAGATCAGTTTTACCAGTGCAGGGCAACACTACATTATATTTTCATTACTTTAACCCTTTAACCGCCAAGCACGTACGGCGTACGTGCTGGCGGTTCAGGGCTCAGGCTGCCAAGAACGTACCTCGTACGTTCTTTTGCAGCTGAGCCCTTCTCTCTGCATCGGCGGCTTTTGCCGCCTCTGCAGAGAGTCAGGAGGGTAGACAGCCCCCTGGGCAACGTGGCTGGGGGGCTGTCAAGTCGGATCTGCGACGCGATTGTCGCAGATCCGACTTCAAAGTAGCAGAAGCGCAATGTAAGCGCTGCTGCTGCTGGCTTACCTCCTCCTCGTCGCACCACGCGCCCAGTCACTTCCTGCTGCGCAGTAACTCTGCAGACACGCTGCCAGGAGTCGTCCTTCGGTTCCAGCGATCCTCCTGCTACAAAAACGGTAAGTGCACTTTTTTTTACACACTTACCTGCACTTACACATACCTACAGTACATTTATACACTTACATGAACATTTTAGTAAAAATTTGTGTTTTTTTATTTTTTTATTTTAGCACACTTAGTCGATTTTGTACACTTATTTACACTTAATTACATGTATTTGCACACTCAGACAACTTTTATTAGTGCACAAATATGTATACACAAAAACTCACAAACAGGGGTTTTTTTTTTTTTTACTTATTCATTGTACTGTTTGTTTTGCCTAAAAGCATGTTATTTTGACAGCGTGACTATTGGATAATCGATTTCGGCCACTAATTACGCTGCCGGATCAATTATTTTGTTATTTCATTGATTTACGCTATTTTTGTGGTTTTATTGCAATTTTATCCATGCATTATTGTTCCTTATGTATCTTTAGTATAGTTTTGCTGTTTGGTGCTTTGGTATAGAAAGATTTATTTTACTTAGTTTGATTCGCCAGAATATATGCTTTCCAAAAATATATGGGTTTCTGGGGGTCTTTTTACAGTTTTGGGGTCTTATGGCACATAACGCACAGTTGGGGCTCTCTTTTCTGCAGCTTAGTTGGCTAGCGTGAAAATTCATAGGCATGTTTTTCATTTGGGGTCCGTACACGCCACATACTTTGGTAAATCTATGCATATTGGGCATCAAACTATTCAGTAGACCTCTGACGTCCATATTTAGGGTGATTTTTCTTTATATGTAAAACATTGTGTGTGATAAATGCGGCAAACTGCAACAATTTTAGGCGATTTTCAGAAATGTAAAAACCTCTGCGTTTAGAAAAGCTTTGCAGTTTGGTGTAGAAAGACGTCTTTATCTTTTTTGGATTCGTCAGAATGTGTACTTTCCAAAAATATATGGTTTTGGGGGGGTCTTTGCTGTTAGGAGGGTCTTGAGGCATATAATATGAAGTCAAGGGTCTATGTTCACAGAAGGCGAATCGGCAGCGGAGAAAAATCATATGCACTATTTTCATTTTGGGTCCGCACATGCCAGCTGCCTTGGTATATCAATGCATATTGGGCATCAAACGGTTCAATTGACCCTTGGCATCAGTATTTATGGTGTTTTAGAATTGTATGTAAGAAATTGGGTGAGATAAATGCGGCCAATTGCAATATTTTTAGGCAATTTTCAAAAATGTAAAAACTGTTGCTTTTATCGCCAAATTTAGGAAAGGCTTGCGGCTTGGTACTTTGGAGTACAAGGACATGCATACCCAATTTGGATTCGTGGGAATGTGTACTTTCCGAAAATATATGGTTTTCTGGGGTGAATGCACTTTTTTTTACCTTTGCTCCCCCCAAAACTATGTATATGTGTTGATTTTGCAGTACCTGAAATGACAGACCATATGGGGGTCTTCCTTTTGGGGCCCCTATATGCCACGTGCTTGGGTACATCTATACATATTGGGCATCAAACTGTTCAGAGGACCCTAGGCTTTCATATTTGGGGTGATTTGTCTTGATACCTAAAAGTATGTGGGTAATACGATGCTGCAGTGTCGAAATTTTGAAGTCATTTTTGGAAATGTCCCCAAAATCACCAAATTTAGGAATGGTTTGCGGCTTGGTACTTTGTAGTAGAAAGACATGCATACCCAATTTAGATTCGTGGGAATGTGTACTTTCCAAAAATATATGGTTTTCTGGGGTGAACTTACTTTTTTCTACCTTTGCCCCCCCCCAAAACGATGTAAATGTGTTGATTTTGCAGTACCTGAAATGACAGAACATACAAGGAGGGGTCTTCATTTTAGGGCCCCTGTATGCCACGTGCTTGGGTACACCTATACATATCAGGCATCAAACTGTTCAGAGGACCCTAGGCTTTCATATTTGGGGTGATTTCTCTTGATACCTAAAAGTATGTGGGTAATACGATGCTGCAGAGTAGACTTTTTGAGGTCATTTTTGGAAATGTCACCAAAATCACCAGATTTAGGAATGATTTGCGGCTTGGTACTTTGGCGTAGAAAGACATGCATACCCAATTTGGATTCGTTGGAATGTGTACTTTCCGAAAATATATGGTTTTCTGGGGTGAACTTACTGTTTTCTACTTTTGCCCCCCCCCCAAAACGATGTAAATGTGTTGATTTTGCAGTATCTGAAATGACAGACCATATGGGGGTCTTCCTTTTGGGGCCCCTGTATGCCACGTGCTTGGGTACACCTATACATATCGGGCATCAAACTGTTCAGAGGACCCTAGGCTTTCATATTTGGGGTGATTTGTCTTGATACCTAAAAGTATGTGGGCAATACGATGCTGCAGGGTAGATATTTTGAGGTGATTTTTGGAAATGTCACCTAAATCACCAAATTTAGGAATGATTTGCGGCTTGGTACTTTGGCGTAGAAAGACATGCATACCCAATTTGAATTCGTGGGAATGTGTACTTTCCAAAAATATATGGTTTTCTTGGGTGAACTTACTTTTTTCTACATTTGCCCCCCTCAAAACAATGTAAATGTGTTGATTTTGCAGTACCTGAAATGACAGACCATATGGGGTTCTTCGTTTTGCGGCCCCTATACGCCACGTGCTTGGGTACACCTATACATATTGGGCATCAAACTGTTCAGAGGACCCCAGGCTTTCATATTTGGGGTGATTTGTCTTGATACCTAAAAGTATGTGGGTAATACGATGCTGCAGTGTCGAAATTTTGAAGTCATTTTTGGAAATGTCCCCAAAATCACCAAATTTAGGAATGGTTTGCGGCTTGGTACTTTGTAGTAGAAAGACATGCATACCCAATTTAGATTCGTGGGAATGTGTACTTTCCAAAAATATATGGTTTTCTGGGGTGAACTTACTTTTTTCTACCTTTGCCCCCCCCCCAAAACGATGTAAATGTGTTGATTTTGCAGTACCTGAAATGACAGAACATACAAGGAGGGGTCTTCATTTTAGGGCCCCTGTATGCCACGTGCTTGGGTACACCTATACATATCAGGCATCAAACTGTTCAGAGGACCCTAGGCTTTCATATTTGGGGTGATTTCTCTTGATACCTAAAAGTATGTGGGTAATACGATGCTGCAGAGTAGATTTTTTGAGGTCATTTTTGGAAATGTCACCAAAATCACCAGATTTAGGAATGATTTGCGGCTTGGTACTTTGGCGTAGAAAGACATGCATACCCAATTTGGATTCGTTGGAATGTGTACTTTCCGAAAATATATGGTTTTCTGGGGTGAACTTACTGTTTTCTACTTTTGCCCCCCCCCCAAAACGATGTAAATGTGTTGATTTTGCAGTATCTGAAATGACAGACCATATGGGGGTCTTCCTTTTGGGGCCCCTGTATGCCACGTGCTTGGGTACACCTATACATATCGGGCATCAAACTGTTCAGAGGACCCTAGGCTTTCATATTTGGGGTGATTTGTCTTGATACCTAAAAGTATGTGGGTAATACGATGCTGCAGGGTAGATATTTTGAGGTGATTTTTGGAAATGTCACCTAAATCACCAAATTTAGGAATGATTTGCGGCTTGGTACTTTGGCGTAGAAAGACATGCATACCCAATTTGGATTCGTTGGAATGTGTACTTTCCGAAAATATATGGTTTTCTGGGGTGAACTTACTGTTTTCTACTTTTGCCCCCCCCAAAACGATGTAAATGTGTTGATTTTGCAGTACCTGAAATGACAGACTATATGGGGGTCTTCCTTTTGGGGCCCCTGTATGCCACGTGCTGGGGTACACCTATACATATCGGGCATCAAACTGTTCAGAGGACCCTAGGCTTTCATATTTGGGGTGATTTCTCTTGATACCTAAAAGTATGTGGGTAATACGATGCTGCAGGGTAGATATTTTGAGGTGATTTTTGGAAATGTCACCTAAATCACCAAATTTAGGAATGATTTGCGGCTTGGTACTTTGGCGTAGAAAGACATGCATACCCAATTTGGATTCGTTGGAATGTGTACTTTCCGAAAATATATGGTTTTCTGGGGTGAACTTACTGTTTTGTACTTTTGCCCCCCCCAAAACGATGTAAATGTGTTGATTTTGAAGTATCTGAAATGACAGACCATATGGGGGTCTTCCTTTTCAGGCCTCTATATGCCACTTGCTTGGGTACACCTATACATATTGGGCATCAAACTGTTCAGAGGACCCTAGGCTTTCATATTTGGGGTGATTTGTCTTGATACCTAAAAGTATGTGGGTAATACGATGCTGCAGGGTAGAAATTTTTAAGTGATTTTTGGAAATGTCGCCAAAATCACCAAATTTAGGAATGGTTTGCCGCTTGGTACTTTGGTGTAGAAAGACATGCATACCCAATTTGGATTCAGGGGAATGTGTACTTTCCGAAAATATATGGTTTTCTGGGGTGAACATACTTTTTTCTACCTTTGCCGCCCCCCAAAACGATGTAAATGTGTTGATTTTGCAGTACCTGAAATGACAGAACAAACGGGTGGTCTTCCTTTTGGGGCCTCCTATGCCACGTGCTTGGGTACATCTATTCATATTGTGCATCAAACTGTTCAGTGGACCCAGGATTTTATATTTGGGGTGTTTTACATTGATACCTAATGATGTGTGGGAGATATGTTGCTGTAGAGTGGAAGCTTTGAGGTCATTTTTCAAAAAATTCACCAATTTCTATAAAACATTATAACTTTAGGAAACAATTGCAACTTGGTGGTTTGGAGTACAAAGATATTTCTACCCATTTTTGATTCACCAGAATCTGTTCTTTCTAGTAATGGGTAGTTTTCTAGGGTAAACCTACTGTTAGCGGAATGTTTGGCCTTGAAATCAAAAGTATGCCGTTTGGGAAGTGTTGCTTTGGAAATTTGGTTGTGTACTGCTTGTAGATTTTGAGCTATACAAGTGAGAAATCTCCATAAAACTATATATATTTGGTATTGTCGCGTTCAGGAGACATAGACCTTTCTAAATCGGCTGTGTTCTCGTACATAAAATGAATGATGTTTCTGATATATGTGATTGTTCTTCGTGCAACATGATTTTTTTCATTTTATTTGACACTTAGAATCCAATATTTTATTAGAGAAGTAGAATTACACCAAAATTCTTGCATATTGTGAAAGTTCAGGTTGTCCTGAAAAAAACAATATATTGTTTTCCTGGGTTAACTAAAAGACCACCCCAGGAAAGGCCCTTAAAGTGAAAGAGTGCAAAATATCTAAAAACTGCTTGGCAGTAGATGTTCGCATCTAGGACAAAACGGCTGGCAGGGAAAGGGTTAAAACGCTGTGTCCGACACTTCAGGGAACAAGAAGCTGCCATACTGTGTGTTGCCCATGGCTGCACTTACACAGAGCAGTAACGGTCCAGTGAAATACTAGCTCTTTATGGCTGCACTGCCCCTTATGAATTGATCCAGTGGGGGTTCAGCCCACAAACAGGAACTGCTATATATCACTAATGCCTCCAGATAATTTGGTGGGATCACTCAGATGCCCCTGTGTACCCCAAGCCTTAACAGCACTCATTTCCCTTTGTTTCCAGATTAGAATACGAGACCCCAATCAAGGGGGCAAAGATATCACAGAGGAAATCATGTCTGGAGTAGGTAGCCGGAACTCCACCCCACCCATCCTCAGGCCCAACTCCACGCCGACGCCCCCTCAGGTAAATTCTGCTCTGTGATTGGTCAGCTATACATATTAAAGGGATCACATGTCATGATGAAAGGGAATTTAGATATTGTTATTAAAGGAGACCTTAGTGTACAATAAAAAAAAAAAATGAAAAACTTCCAAATTCTCCCCCAATTCCACCGTCCCTTATGTGGCACCTGCTGGAGGTTTGCATGTTGGCTACAGAGGTGACTACTGGCCGGTAGTGCACGTGCCAAGCCAAAGGATGGGAGGGAGGGCATCTTACGACTAGGAAAAGCTGTTTCTTTTTGGGGCTTTGCTTCTCTTTTAAATGGAATTCGACAGAAGTCTAAGAGAATATCACAAGGCATTTTTGCCAAAACAAGGTGGTGCAGTTAAATATAACATTACACTGCATTACTTAAAATATTTTACATAAATATTACATTACTATTTAATTGCCTTTATATAATAAATATGACTGTGTGCAGCTGTGGGGACTGCCATCCTGGGGCCCCATTAGCAAGGCAGATAGAATCCAAAGCTCACCCCTAAAGGATGGAAATGTATCTCCTGTGTAGCCTTGCACCTTACGGGGTGTAAGTGCAGCAGGCGTTGATTTTGATTGGCTGAAATGTGTGTGGCTCACGTGTACAAATGGTAGGAAGAGGAAATGCTTGCTGAGTCTGTGTCTCTAATTTAATGTCCTTCTTTTCCCATCTCTGTTGTTTGTCCTTCCTGCCTTTGTTCTTTAATTGAATTGGACTTTTATTTTGCTTATTTGCTTCCCATTGGTCGGCTTTTATCCACCCCTCGTCTTTTAACCTTTCCTGTTTACTCCCCACTTCCTCTTCTACTTCTACCCCCTCCCTTTACCCTCCTCTGCTTCCTGCTTTGGTACACTTACTTCTCTCTTTATTCTCTCCTTTCTGTTTCCTGTAACCCTCTTATCTCTCACTCCCTCCTTTCTTGTTTCCTGTCTCCCCCTCCTTTCTCGTTTCCTGTCACCCCCCTCCCTTCTCGTTTCCTGTCACCCCCTCCCTTCTCGTTTCCTGTCACTCCTCCCTTGTCACCCCCTCCCTTCTCGTTTCCTGTCACCCCCACCCTTCTCGTTTCCTGTCACACCCTCCTTTCTCGTTTCCTGTCACCCCCTCCCTTCTCGTTTCCTGTCACCCCCTCCCTTCTCGTTTCCTGTCACCCCCTCCCTTCTCGTTTCCTGTCACCCCCTCCCTTCTCGTTTCCTGTCACCCCCTCCCTTCTCGTTTCCTGTCACCCCCTCCCTTCTCGTTTCCTGTCACCCCCTCCCTTCTCGTTTCCTGTCATCCCCTCCCTTCTCGTTTCCTGTCACCCCCTCCCTTCTCGTTTCCTGTCCTCCCTTCTCGTTTCCTGTCACCCCCTCCCTTCTCGTTTCCTGTCACCCCCTCCCTTCTCGTTTCCTGTCACCCCCTCCCTTCTCGTTTCCTGGCACCCCCTCCATTCTCGTTTCCTGGCACTCCCTCTCTTCTCGTTTCTGGTCACCCTCTCGTTTCCTGTCACCCTCTCCCTTCTCGTTTCCTGTCACCCCCTCCTTTCTCGTTTCCTGTCAACCTTACTTCCTGTCATGCTTTGTTTCCACTCTACATACTTTTCTTCCTCTTTACCCACTTGGAAACCCCCTCCTATTCTCTATTAATAATTTTCTTTCTACTCCATGTTCTGAAACCCACCCAACATGGACCCCTATGTACAAATGCACCCCCATTCCTCCCCGTTGTGTTTCCGTTATTTGTTCGGTTCTCCTGTTTGTCCCACATTTGCCAGTTTTTCTGTTTGCGAGCTCATTATCACCCTCTTTTGTACTTGAAATCCCAGCAGCTGCCTAGCCAGGAGCACGGCCCAGTGGTGTACAGGACTTTGGGGAGTCCTCATCTCATGGCAACTTTCCCTGCTGCTCCTGTCAGCGAAGCCAAAGCAGGTGAGTGCCCCCCAGGAGAGGCAATGGAATGTGAGTGCATCAGCCATTGTGTCACAGGCTCCCATTATAGGGGCGCAAATAGTGACAGAGAATGAGACTTACCCCTATATCTGTCCCCTCCTGTCAGACAAGGACATTAGTCGGTGCAATAAACCTCCTCTAGCGCAGGCAACTAACCTCCTGCAGTGAAGTAAAAGGCTGGTGGGAAAACGTAGGTGTGGCCTCGTAAGGAAACTTTGGGCGACTTCGGAAAGCTAAAGCAGCGCAGCTGGGCATACACCTTCAGTTCCACTTGTGGGATTGCTTTGTGGAGTCTTGTGTATGAATGTGTTACTACGTTGCCTGAACATCTATATGGAATTATATATTGTATTACAAATCACCTTTCCTCCAGCCAAGCCTCCTCTTCCCACAATGCCTTGCACTCTTCTTGCATTCTCCCCCTTCTTGGGTCACAGAAGCTGCAAGGCATTGTGGGAGTCCTGGTGGAGCTGCTGCCCCATTGGTTCAGTGGTACATGTAGTTATGAGCAGCAGTACAGAGAACTGGGACAGACAGACGCTGCTTTCATTAGCAATGTGTATATATATAAAATATACGGCGGTTTCTCAGAATTACATTTTATGTTACTTCTCGTTCAATTCAGGGGCCAGTGATTGGCCAAATTCAGTGCAATGAGAATGAGTTACAGTCACTAAAGTGGCTCTGTGTTTATTACCCATACAGAGGAGAAGCCAAAACCAGACCTCACGTTAAAATCCAGCCCTCCCCTGTGTGTGGGGCCCGAGTCCATTGATTTTGACACCAGTGATGTCATGGAACAGGGGCCCAGACCCGCCTCTTCTGAACGAGCCGAGCCATGTCTTCTGCCGGGGGTCTCAGCAGCTCCCATTGTAGTAGCCACTGTGCCCACCACACAAGCCTTTTCTTGCCACCTGGAAGATACGAGGGAAAGCGAGAGCCCAGCACAGGCCCCTACCCCCACCCCTCTGCAAGACTTGGACCCGGCTGAGATGGAGGAGAGGGAATGTAAGGACTCTGTGGGGCAAATCCCACTGGATGATGCCCCAGTGACTGCTCAGGGGATGAATGGACTAGGGGATGTTATTGGCACAGCAGACGGTGCCCTGGGGGAGGAATCGGCAGAAGTGGATTTGCCCGAGTTGCCCGACTTGGCCGCAGCAATGGATTCAGACAGTGAATTCACTACTCCTTCCAACGTGCCTCTCTCCTCCCCACAGCCCTCCTCTCCTCCTCCTCCTCTCATTGCTGCTACTCTACTCACTACCACTAGACTCTCCCCTCCTGCCGCTGCCCCCCCCTGTGCCCAAGATGTGGAAGAGCAGGAGGACGAGGGCACAACTTCCATCCTAGAGAGTGAAGCAGAGGAACAGAACAAAGGGAAAACAGAGGGGGACTCCGAACTGGAAGCCAATGTGAAACTCCTGAGCATCAGCTCTACACAAAGCCCAGTGGAAGGTAAGTCATTTATGTAGGGGCTAATTACCTGTGCCCTACTGGCTCCGCTATTGTCTGTTCCACCCGAGTGGGCGATTCAATGACTTGTCTTCCCAGAGTAAATCTTATCCCCCCAATTCCCTTATTACTGGCACAGTCCCTTCTACCTGTTTGCCAAATCTTTATGTGCCATATTCCCACCTGGTGCTTTCAATGGGAATTGTTCTTCTCCCTGGCAGCTCCTTTGCTCTTCACATGTAGGCACTACTTTAATGGCAGGAGGGGAGCAACATATGTTTTGTACATGATAACTTGTAACAACAGATCTGTCTCAATCTATTGGCAGCCCCACCCACCATAAGTGCACCAAAGATGTGGCAAAAACCAACAGATGAGAGCCCAGATATTGAGAAGATTTCACAGTCGGAGGCAGAGGTAAAGTGTTGCTTTGTATATATCTGCCCTAGGGGGGTTGATTCCTGAGGGGAGAGTTGCAGTAGCCTGTGCAAATATACCATAACACTATAGCAGTATAGGTATTCCCTGTACTAAGCACAATTCAGCAGGAACAGCCCCTAAGTTTGCTCATAGTCTGTACAGAGAGATCCCATAAAACTATGGTACATAGGTATTCCCTGTACTAAGCACAATTCAGCAGGAACAGTCCCTAAGTTTGCTCATAGTCTGTACAGAGAGATCCCATAAAACTATGGTACATAGGTATTCCCTGTACTAAGCACAATTCAGCAGGAACAGTCCCTAAGTTTGCTCATAGTCTGTACAGAGAGATCCCATAAAACTATGGTACATAGGTATTCCCCTGTACTAAGCACAATTCAACAGGAACAGTCCCCTAAGTTTGCTCATAGTCTGTATAGAGAGATCCCATAAAACTATGGTACATAGGTATTCCCTGTACTAAGCACAATTCAGCAGGAACAGTCCCTAAGTTTGCTCATAGTCTGTACAGAGAGATCCCATAAAACTATGGTACATAGGTATTCCCTGTACTAAGCACAATTCAGCAGGAACAGTCCCTAAGTTTGCTCGTAGTCTGTACAGAGAGATCCCATAAAACTATGGCAGCATAGGTATTCCCTGTACTAAGCACAATTCAGCAGGAACAGCCCCTAAGTTTGCTCATAGTCTGTACAGAGAGATCCCATAAAACTATGGTACATAGGTATTCTCTGTACTAAGCACAATTCAGCAGGAACAGTCTCCTAAATTTGCTCATAGTCTGTACAGAATGAGGGTTTATACTATGCCTTTGAATCTTCCTACAGCCACAATATGATGCTGATCTCCTGGAGGACAAAGTCACAGAAGTGGATCAAGATCCAGTTACCTCCAGCAGCACCAGCAACATGGAAACAGAGCACCTGTACCTGAGCAATGCCAAACCACAGGATCAGAATGGAGAGGTGGAACCAATAAGCAATGGGGCTGATGCCAACTCTGATGGTGAAGGGACGGATATCCCATCAGGATTAGAGGAAGGCTTGGCCTACTCTTATACTAAAGCAGGTAATGCTGAAGCTGCCGCTTACAAAATCTGAATTCCCCATTTAAATTTGCACCCTAAAGAGAGAGAGAGAAGAGGTCCTGTACCTGAACCCCTTGTACCTTCTTCCTTACTGTTCTTACTGTGTTTTGATCCTCAGCCATTTTTTTCCCCTTGTGCAGGAGACAGTGCAGTTGAGGAATCGTCTGACCCCTCTCAGGAGCCCTTGCAGCCCCTGGCACCTCTACAGCAAGCCGACGGCAAGCGTCAGTATAATCGGGATTTCCTACTGGGCTTCCAGTTCATGCCTGCATGTGTTCACAAGCCGGAAGGCCTTCCCCCGATCAGCGACGTAGTTCTGGATAAGGTGAGGGAAGAGTCTGGGTGCTGTATAGTGGCAGTTGTTAGAAGACTGGGGGTCTCAGGGCTGTTTGTGGTTGTCATGTGCAGTCTGATTGGAAACGTCCCTTATTTATAGGCAATAGATTCATGTGAGACGTCCCTTATTTATAGGCAATAGATTCATTTGAGACGTCCCTTATTTATAGGCAATAGATTCATGTGAGACGTCTCTTATTTATAGGCAATAGATTCATGTGAGACGTCTCTTATTTATAGGCAATAGATTCATGTGAGACGTCTCTTATTTATAGGCAATAGATTCATGTGAGACGTCTCTTATTTATAGGCAATAGATTCATGTGAGACGTCCCTTATTTATAGGCAATAGATTCATGTGAGGCGTCTCTTATTTATAGGCAATAGATTCATGTGAGACGTCCCTTATTTATAGGCATGTGAGACGTCCCTTATTTATAGGCAATAGATTCATGTGAGACGTCTCTTATTTATAGGCAATAGATTCATGTGAGACGTCTCTTATTTATAGGCAATAGATTCATGTGAGACGTCCCTTATTTATAGGCAATAGATTAATGTGAGACGTCCCTTATTTATAGGCAATAGATTCATGTGAGACGTCCCTTATTTATAGGCAATAGATTCATGTGAGACGTCCCTTATTTATAGGCAATAGATTCATGTGAGGCGTCTCTTATTTCTCTAGTCGGCCCTCCTGTCAGTGCAGACGTATGGGTTATGTCTTGATCATCTCTGGAGGCAGGACAAAGATTGATGACTCATGACCCCTCCTTCCTCATATATGTGCTGGCTCCACCTCACTTCCTCAGTTCTTTTGTCCTGCCTCGGAGGTGAAGGACAGATTTTATTATTTCATTTTTTTTTTTTTTTTTTATTTTATTCTTTTATCATTATTATTTCTTTCAATGCAGCACTGAGGGTACGCAGAGCTACCCGGATTACTGGAGAGCACTCTAGGCTGCAAACTAGCTAATAGACACGCTGAGCTGTCTAGGCTATACTTGGCATACAGTGCTAATGGGCACGCGGAGCTGTCCAGGGCTATACCTACTAAAAGGGCTAATGGATACGCTGAGCTATCCAGAATATACCTTGAGTAACATATCGCTGCCGAACACGCAGAGCTGTTCATGGGGCAGAGATATAGGACAGATGGAGCTGTTCATTACACAGCTAATGCTGCACAACAGAGATCACACAGAGCTGCTCAATTGTTATCTCTACTGAAAACATAGAGCTGCTGCGTACCGTGTATAGATGGAACGGGAGACGCATGTCATGGCAGGTAGTGGTAGTGCTAACGCTACCAGTTCCCCTCCATTACCAGGCCACGCCGCGTGTATCTCACAGGGCGCGGCGGACCGACGTCATCAGTGTGCGCGGTCGGCACGCCTACTGTACACTTCGCGCCAAACTAGACACGCACGGTACTAGAGGCACAGCGTGGGTGCGCACTGACGTCATCGGCGCGACACAGGTGCAGAGCGCGAGCAGCTTCAGTCACAAGCTGCGCATACAAGTTACATCCAGCGGATTCCTTCACACGCTTTACCACAGCTAAGGAAAGCACAGGTACATCATTGTACACAGTAATTATACGAAAATGGAGAGGGCAGATTCACTCACAGAATTGAGAGCGGAGATACAGTCAGTGAAAAAGGGCAAAAAGACAGAAAGATTGCCTAAATGTAGAACATGCAAACATTCCCTCAGAAAAACGGAAAAGACTTATTGTACTGACTGTAAACCTTATAAGGCCACAGATTCACTGGAGCCACCAGTCTTATCTCCCAGACCAAATCAACAGTCAGAGGAGGAACTGTTGATTCCAAATACTTCTCCTACTGGACATGTTTCCACTGACTCTGTACCACCAATAATGGGTACCCCAATTACATTAGCTACCCCATCTACATCGCAGGCAATGCCAGCCACCACACAGGGGGGGGTGTCTATGCCATGGGCTCAAACCCCAGCGCCTCAACCTCAACCCCCAGCGCCACAACAATTTGGAGAATTTCTCCAATGGATTATGCACTCCGTGCAACCACCACAACCAACCACATCAAGTGACCGCAAAAGACGCAAAAATCCAGTACACATTTCAGACTCTTCTGAATCTGAGGAAGGGTTAGTTTCAGACTCGGATGAGGAAAAACACCCTGAGTTCACATCTGATAGATCTGACCATTCAGAGGCCAAATCAGATACTGACTCTGAGGAAGAGAAGCAATCCTTGCTAGACCCAGACATGTCTAAGAAGTTACTACGTCAAATGTTACAGACATTAGAAATTAAGGATGAATCCATTCCTCTATCAAAGGCAGATAGGCTTCTAGGGGGTCATAGGAAAAGTAAGTTAGCTTTTCCAGTATTTAAATCAGCTACTCAAGCGATTGAAGCAGAGTGGAACCAGCCGGAAAGACGCATTGCACTCACTCAGAGATTTTTTTAAAACTTTTCCAGTTCCAGAGGAACATGAAAAAAAGTGGGATAAACCTCCTAAGGTTGATTCCGCAGTAGCTCGCCTTTCTAAACACACAGCCTTACCAGCGGAAGAGGCCGCTTTTAAGGACCCACTAGACCGCCGCATGGAGTCAACACTAAAGAGAGCTTACGTACAGGCAGCAGCTGCATTACGACCAGCAGTGGCATCAGCAGGACTAGCCCGCACGGCTAGACATTGGGCCCTCGAATTCGCTCGCCAACCACCTTCCTCACAACAACAGCTCCAGTCAGAGGTGGATAGATTGGCTATGGCTTTAGGTTTTCTAGCAGAAGCTTCTATTGAAATGGTTAAACTGGCGGCAAAGGCAACTACCAATGCTATAGTTGCACGACGTGCTCTATGGCTTCGTCACTGGACTGGTGACACAGCCTCCAAACTTCGGCTATTGTCTCTTAGATATACAGGCGAGTCCTTATTCGGCCCTGATTTAAAACAAATCATAGCAGAAGTGACAGGGGGCAAGAGTACTTTCTTACCAACGGGAAAAAGACAGAGATTTGAGAATCCCAACAGATTCTCCGGCAAGAGAGGTTGGAACCAGCAATCCAGACCTTTTCGTCCCTTTCGCTCCAGCTACAGGTCATCCCCGAATGACCAGAGCAACAAACGCAGCAGGCCCATCTGGCACCAGCAGAACCGAAACACAAAGAAACCAGCTACATCCAAGCCTGGCTCTGCCTGACTCCAGGCAGACAATTCAAGCTGTGGGGGGCAGGCTACAAAGATATTTGGGCGAATGGGAGACGCATGTAACGGACGATTGGGTGCTCCCCATCATTCAGCAAGGTTACAGAATACCTTTTTCCTCCCGCCTACCTTCTCACAGGTTCATACCTACCACAACAGCCCCACACAGACAACCACATCTACAAGAAGCGGTTCACCAATTACTCAGCATGGAGGTCATCGTAGAAGTTCCATCTTACCACAAGTTCAAAGGTTTTTACTCGAACCTTTTCCTGGTCAAAAAGAAGGAAGGAACATTCAGACCCGTTCTCAATCTAAAACCATTGAATCTCATGGTACCCAACAAAAGGTTCAAGATGGAATCAGTAAGATCTGTCATCGCAGCCATGGAACCCAATGCATACATGACTTCCATAGACTTGCAGGATGCCTACCTGCATATACCCATACACCCAATGTCCCAACGCTATCTTCGATTTGCAATTCAAGACAAGCATTACCAGTTTGTGGCATTGCCCTTTGGACTTTGTACTGCGCCACGCATTTTTACCAAGGTTCTCACCCCAGTAGTGGCCTACCTCAGGTCTCTAGGAATCCGGGTAATACCCTACTTAGACGATCTACTCATTACCGCCCCCTCAGAGGGCCAGGCAACCAAAGCCACGACCACCTGCATACAAGTACTGAAACAGCATGGTTGGATTATCAACAGACACAAGAGCAGTCTCACACCCAGCCAGACAATTCTGTTCCTGGGACTTCTTTTCAATTCAGTCACCAAGAAAGTGTATTTACCCCAGGAGAAGATCAACAAATTGATATCCACGACACAGTCATTTCTCACAATGACAATAATCTCAGCAGGGGCATATCTACACCTTCTAGGGCTTATGGTTTCGTCCTTGGAAGCCATTCCCTTTGCCAGGTTTCACATGAGACCTCTACAACACAACTTCCTCTCCTGCTGGAACAAGAACCACAGGGATCTTCAACAAACCATTTCGCTGGAGGTCGCAACCAGGGACAGTTTAGTCTGGTGGACCCATCCACTGAACCTCTCAAAGGGCCGGGACTGGTCCTTACCCCAGTGGGAGATCATAACGACCGACGCGAGTCTCAGGGGTTGGGGAGCAGTGTACAAGTCACACACCCTTCAAGGGACTTGGTCCCCTCAAGAGAGTTGCCTCCCCATCAATGTGCTCGAACTGCGGGCTATCGTGCTAGCTCTGGAAGGATGGACTTCACTCCTTCATTCCCTACCAGTCCGGATTCAATCCGACAACGCCACGGCGGTGGCGTATGTCAACAAACAGGGAGGCACACGCAGCAAATTAGCGATGCGGGAGGTGTCCCGCATTCTCACTTGGGCAGAGAACACTGTACCAACAATTTCGGCAGTTTTCATTCCGGGAGTTCAAAATTGGGAAGCAGACTACCTGAGCAGAACAACAATCGATCAAGGCGAATGGTCTCTCAACAACGAGATCTTCCACTCTCTCACTCTGAGATGGGGAACTCCAGAGGTGGACATGTTAGCCTCAAAACACAATCACAAAGTCCCGACGTACTGTGCCAGAACATGGGACCCAGGGGCAACCTTTGTGGATGCTCTAGTGACGACTTGGAGATTCAGCCTCATCTATGCCTTCCCCCCACTACCTCTGCTGCCGCGAATCTTACGGAAAATCAAACACAGCAAGGCGACAGTGATCCTAATTGCTCCAGATTGGCCCAACAGAGTGTGGTACTCAGATCTTGTACAATTGTCAGCGGCAAGACCATGGCGACTGCCTCTACTCCCAGACTTGCTCACGCAGGGGCCTATATCTCATCCCAACGTCGCAATGCTCCATTTAACGGCTTGGCTGTTGAAACCCAATGGTGGACACAGCATGGATTCTCACGGGAGGCAATTGACATACTTCTCAGAGCACGCCGACCGTCTACCTCCAAAATCTACCACCGGGTTTGGAAGGTTTTCATGACTTGGTGCAGCCAACGTCACCTTCAATGGGATCAGGTGCCCACACGGGCGATCATTGACTTTCTTACTGACGGGTTCCACAAGGGGCTCGCTCTCCGGACACTCAAAACTCAAGTTTCAGCTTTGTCTGCACTTACTCATACTCGCTGGGCTGATGACAGCACTGTGATCCAATTCTTCAGGGGGGTTATCAGGGTTCGGCCTCCCATTAAAGACCCAACACCTTCGTGGGATCTCCCTCTGGTGTTATCGGCATTGCTAGATCCACCATTTGAACCGCTGTCTACGTGTGATCTCAAGTGGCTCTCCCTCAAGGTAGCTTTTCTGATAGCTATTACCTCTGCTAAGAGGGTGTCTGAGATAGCAGCACTATCTTGTAAGGAGCCTTGGTTGGTTCTCCATGCAGACAAGGTTGTCCTTCGGACTTTACCAGACTTTTTGCCCAAGGTGGTCTCTCAATTTCATTTGAATAATGACATCATACTTCCATCCTTTTGTCCACGACCAGCGAACCATAAGGAGAGTCGTCTCCACCGTCTGGATGTTGTGAGAGCCATTCGTGTCTACTTGAAACGATCGCAGTCAATTCGACGTTCTGACAGCCTGCTTATCTCATATTCTGGGAAGACTAAAGGTCAGTCGGTCTCTAAGAGGACCATTGCTAGGTGGCTGGTGGACACTATCAATACGTCTTATGATTCCAAGCAGAAGACCAGACCATTTTCGGTAAAGGCCCACTCTACCAGAGCTCAAAGTACCTCATGGGCTCTGCAGAACATGGCGACACCAGAGCAGATATGCACAGCTGCCACATGGGCATCTCCAAACACTTTTGTTCAGTTTTACAAGTTAAATGTTTTCGCTTCTCAGACGGCCGCGTTTGGCCGGAAAGTTCTACAAGCTGTCGCAACTACGACTCCATGGTGATCTCGGCTCTATGGACTGGCAAATTCAGCACTACCCACCCATTTGAGGGACAGCTTTTGGACGTCCCATACGTCTGCACTGACAGGAGGGCCGACTAGAGAAAAGGGGGTTTTGTACTCACCGGAAAACCCTTTTCTAGTAGGCCCGAACTGTCAGTGCAGTAAGTCCCACCCAGGCTGATTTTAGTATGGGTACAGGGACCTCTTTGTCGCTATCCTTACTTTCTATCTGTTGTCTCTTGACTTCTTTCTAACCTCTCTGTCTCCACTGTCTGAGCTTTACAAACGAACTGAGGAAGTGAGGTGGAGCCAGCACATATATGAGGAAGGAGGGGTCATGAGTCATCAATCTTTGTCCTGCCTCCAGAGATGATCAAGACATAACCCATACGTCTGCACTGACAGTTCGGGCCTACTAGAAAAGGGTTTTCCGGTGAGTACAAAACCCCCTTTTATAGGCAATAGATTCATGGGAGACGTCCCTTATTTATAGGCATGTGAGACGTCCCTTATTTATAGGCAATAGATTCATGTGAGACGTCTCTTATTTATAGGCAATAGATTCATGTGAGACGTCTATTATTTATAGGCAATAGATTCATGTGAGACGTCTCTTATTTATAGGCAATAGATTCATGTGAGACGTCTCTTATTTATAGGCAATAGATTCATGTGAGACGTCCCTTATTTATAGGCAATAGATTCATGTGAGACGTCCCTTATTTATAGGCAATAGATTCATGTGAGACGTCCCTTATTTATAGGCAATAGATTCATGTGAGACGTCCCTTATTTATAGGCAATAGATTCATGTGAGACGTCTCTTATTTATAGGCAATAGATTCATGTGAGACGTCTCTTATTTATAGGCAATAGATTCATGTGAGACGTCCCTTATTTATAGGCATGTGAGACGTCCCTTATTTATAGGCAATAGATTCATGTGAGACGTCCCTTATTTATAGGCAATAGATTCATGTGAGACGTCCCTTATTTATAGGCATGTGAGACGTCCCTTATTTATAGGCAATACATTCATGTGAGACGTCTCTTATTTATAGGCAATAGATTCATGTGAGACGTCTCTTATTTATAGGCATGTCAGACGTCCCTTATTTATAGGCAATAGATTCATGTGAGACGTCCCTTATTTATAGGCAATAGATTCATGTGAGACGTCCCTTATTTATAGGCAATAGATTCATGTGAGACGTCTCTTATTTATAGGCAATAGATTCATGTGAGACGTCCCTTATTTATAGGCAATAGATTCATGTGAGACGTCTCTTATTTATAGGCAATAGATTCATGTGAGACGTCCCTTATTTATAGGCAATAGATTCATGTGAGACGTCCCTTATTTATAGGCAATAGATTCATGTGAGACGTCCCTTATTTATAGGCAATAGATTCATGTGAGACGTCTCTTATTTATAGGCAATAGATTCATGTGAGACGTCCCTTATTTATAGGCAATAGATTCATGTGAGACGTCCCTTATTTATAGGCAATAGATTCATGTGAGACGTCCCTTATTTATAGGCATGTGAGACGTCCCTTATTTATAGGCAATAGATTCATGTGAGACGTCTCTTATTTATAGGCAATAGATTCATGTGAGACGTCCCTTATTTATAGGCATGTGAGACGTCCCTTATTTATAGGCAATAGATTCATGTGAGACGTCCCTTATTTATAGGCAATAGATTCATGTGAGACGCCCCTTATTTATAGGCAATAGATTCATGTGAGACGCCCCTTATTTATAGGCAATAGATTCATGTGAGACGCCCCTTATTTATAGGCAATAGATTCATGTGAGACGCCCCTTATTTATAGGCAATAGATTCATGTGAAACGTCCCTTATTTATAGGCAATAGATTCATGTGAGACGCCCCTTATTTATAGGCAATAGATTCATGTGAGACGCCCCTTATTTATAGGCAATAGATTCATGTGAGACGTCCCTTATTTATAGGCATGTGAGACGTCCCTTATTTATAGGCAATAGATTCATGTGAGACGTCTCTTATTTATAGGCAATAAATTCATGTGAGACGTCCCTTATTTATAGGCAATAGATTCATGTGAGACGTCCCTTATTTATAGGCATGTGAGACGTCCCTTATTTATAGGCAATAGATTCATGTGAGACGTCCCTTATTTATAGGCAATAGATTCATGTGAGACGTCCCTTATTTATAGGCAATAGATTCATGTGAGACGTCCCTTATTTATAGGCAATAGATTCATGTGAGACGTCCCTTATTTATAGGCAATAGATTCATGTGAGACGTCCCTTATTTATAGGCAATAGATTCATGTGAGACGTCTCTTATTTATAGGCAATAGATTCATGTGAGACGTCTCTTATTTATAGGCAATAGATTCATGTGAGACGTCCCTTATTTATAGGCATGTGAGACGTCCCTTATTTATAGGCAATAGATTCATGTGAGACGTCCCTTATTTATAGGCAATAGATTCATGTGAGACGTCCCTTATTTATAGGCATGTGAGACGTCCCTTATTTATAGGCAATACATTCATGTGAGACGTCTCTTATTTATAGGCAATAGATTCATGTGAGACGTCTCTTATTTATAGGCATGTCAGACGTCCCTTATTTATAGGCAATAGATTCATGTGAGACGTCTCTTATTTATAGGCATGTCAGACGTCCCTTATTTATAGGCAATAGATTCATGTGAGACGTCCCTTATTTATAGGCAATAGATTCATGTGAGACGTCCCTTATTTATAGGCAATAGATTCATGTGAGACGTCTCTTATTTATAGGCAATAGATTCATGTGAGACGTCCCTTATTTATAGGCAATAGATTCATGTGAGACGTCTCTTATTTATAGGCATGTCAGACGTCCCTTATTTATAGGCAATAGATTCATGTGAGACGTCCCTTATTTATAGGCAATAGATTCATGTGAGACGTCCCTTATTTATAGGCAATAGATTCATGTGAGACGTCCCTTATTTATAGGCAATAGATTCATGTGAGACGTCTCTTATTTATAGGCAATAGATTCATGTGAGACGTCCCTTATTTATAGGCAATAGATTCATGTGAGACGTCCCTTATTTATAGGCAATAGATTCATGTGAGACGTCCCTTATTTATAGGCATGTGAGACGTCCCTTATTTATAGGCAATAGATTCATGTGAGACGTCCCTTATTTATAGGCAATAGATTCATGTGAGACGTCTCTTATTTATAGGCAATAGATTCATGTGAGACGTCCCTTATTTATAGGCATGTGAGACGTCCCTTATTTATAGGCAATAGATTCATGTGAGACGTCCCTTATTTATAGGCAATAGATTCATGTGAGACGCCCCTTATTTATAGGCAATAGATTCATGTGAGACGCCCCTTATTTATAGGCAATAGATTCATGTGAGACGCCCCTTATTTATAGGCAATAGATTCATGTGAGACGCCCCTTATTTATAGGCAATAGATTCATGTGAAACGTCCCTTATTTATAGGCAATAGATTCATGTGAGACGCCCCTTATTTATAGGCAATAGATTCATGTGAGACGCCCCTTATTTATAGGCAATAGATTCATGTGAGACGTCCCTTATTTATAGGCATGTGAGACGTCCCTTATTTATAGGCAATAGATTCATGTGAGACGTCTCTTATTTATAGGCAATAAATTCATGTGAGACGTCCCTTATTTATAGGCAATAGATTCATGTGAGACGTCCCTTATTTATAGGCATGTGAGACGTCCCTTATTTATAGGCAATAGATTCATGTGAGACGTCCCTTATTTATAGGCAATAGATTCATGTGAGACGTCCCTTATTTATAGGCAATAGATTCATGTGAGACGTCCCTTATTTATAGGCAATAGATTCATGTGAGACGTCTCTTATTTATAGGCAATAGATTCATGTGAAACGTCCCTTATTTATAGGCAATAGATTCATGTGAGACGTCTCTTATTTATAGGCAATAGATTCATGTGAGACGTCCCTTATTTATAGGCAATAGATTCATGTGAGACGTCCCTTATTTATAGGCATGTGAGACGTCCCTTATTTATAGGCAATAGATTCATGTGAGACGTCTCTTATTTATAGGCAATAGATTCATGTGAGACGTCCCTTATTTATAGGCATGTGAGACGTCCCTTATTTATAGGCAATAGATTCATGTGAGACGTCTCTTATTTATAGGCAATAGATTCATGTGAGACGTCCCTTATTTATAGGCATGTGAGACGTCCCTTATTTATAGGCAATAGATTCATGTGAGACGTCTCTTATTTATAGGCAATAGATTCATGTGAGACGTCCCTTATTTATAGGCATGTGAGACGTCCCTTATTTATAGGCAATATATTAATTAATGATTAATGTGCCCTGTGTGTATCAGTGTAGTCATACTGGGGGTATTTGGGTAGGAGGGGACAGCACAAGATACAATGTGTGTAAGTAGCGAGGTGCCCATGCCAGTAGAACTTGCACATAGTTACACAAGCAAGAAGGGGGGCAATTTGTACAGGATTGTGGGATATCTAGAGTTTGTTAGGGGTGTAGCTTGTTCCATGATTACTTCTCATTCACAGATCAATCAGCCTAAGTTACCCATTAGGGCCCTGGACACTCGGATGCTGCAGAGAGGGCCAGACTTCACCCCTGCCTATGCCGATTTTGGGAGACCTGCCCCTGGTGGCCGTTGCATGCCAGTGAGTATTATGTGGCATTAAGCAAATTTCTCATTAAATAGGTTGTTCATCTTTAAATTTAATGCCAGTATTATGTAGAGTGATATTCTGAGACAATTTACAATTGGTTATCATTTTTTATTTTTTGCGGTTTTTGAGTTATTTAGCTTTTTTATTCAGCAGCTCTCCAGTTTGCAATTTCAGCCATCTGGTTGCTAGGGTCCAAATTTCCCTAGCAACCATGCACTGATTTGAATAAGAGACAGGACTATGAATAGGAGAGGCCTGAATAGAAAGATGAGTAATAAAAAGTAGCAATAACAATACATTTGTAGCCTTACAGAGCATTTGGTTTTTTTTTTTTTAGACGGGGTCAGTGACCCCCATTTGAAAACCGGAAAGAGTCAGAGGAAGTCAAATCATTCAAAAACTAAAAAAGAAAAAATGAAGGCCAATAGAAAAGTTGTTTAGAATTAACCTATAACATACTAATAGTTCACTTCAAGGTGAACTACCCCTTGATAGGCCAAAAAGTGCTTTTTTAGTTTTTGCGTTATTATGGTTCTGTCCATAATGGGTTCTGATTCACAGCCATGTTGTGCATAATAACAGTGACAGAACCAGGGTTCCCCAATAATAACTGGACCCTGGGGAATTGTTACTGCTCCTTCAGCAGAAATACTACATGCTGTGTCCCATCTTATAGCTACTGAGTGTGGGTCCCAGGAGGTCCCAGCCAGGACAGAGGCGGGAGCCCAGGAAAATCATCATGAATATCGCCGTGAGCGACGACGTCCACCTGAAAAAAGCGGAAAACGCCTGGAAGCCCAATGTCAAAAGGGAAAGTTTGCCAGAGGATCCAGACAGCATCAGAACTCAGGTGAGTGGGCGCTCCAGTGAATAGTAAGTGGATTTGGGTCTCTGCAGTAACCTCTCCGGTACTGATCCGATTGCTCCCCAGGCCCTGTTCCGCAAGGTCCGAAGCATTCTGAACAAACTCACCCCCCAGATGTTCAACCAACTCATGAAGCAGGTGACAGATCTGACTGTAGACACGGAGGAGAGACTCAAAGGAGTCATTGACCTGGTGTTTGAGAAAGCAATCGATGAGCCCAGCTTCTCCGTGGCCTATGCCAACATGTGCCGATGCCTTGCCACGGTGAGTCCGATTCCGTTATAGGGATGGGCATCTAACTGTGTCCTCAGATGGATCATTATTACCCTGCCTTATAGGGGCTGCATCTCTTATGAGAGAACCCTGGAAGCTGCCGCACTCATAGGGGAGTGTCGTAAACTGGAGTAAAATACTTTCTCCATATTCACAAACAGAAAATTCTGAATCAACTGCTGCTTTTCATATCTTTTCTTTTATAATACACAAAAGCCATGAATATCTTGTGAATTATATCCTTATAAACGGTGACTAGTGATGTCATCAGTTATAAACGGTGACTAGTGATGTCATCCGTTATAAATGGCGACTAGTGATGTCATCATTTATAAATGGTGAGTTCTGATGTTATTTCTGTCACATGACTCACTGAAACTTGTGTATTATAATAAATAAAGTACCCCATGTTGCAAAATATGAGGATATTAGAAGTTATATTGGAGTTCCATGACCTGTATAAAAACACTCGGCCTCGTACTTTTATATGGTCATGGGACTCCTCTGTAACTTATAATATTCTTATATTTTACAAGAGGGGGCAATTTATTCACTATATCTTGACCTAATATAAAACATATTTCTGATACAAAATTATGCAAAATAGCATTTCTTGTATTTAGACCCTTATATCTTGTGACAGAAGTGGAGTAACAAAAACGTAGGCAGATTTAGAAAGCCCTGGTTATCCTGAAAAAAATGATGTATAATTTTCCCGGGTAAAATAAACCCCTCCCCCAAACAATTCCAATTTGATGGCTGATTGACAGGTGTAGTAAGCGCTAAAGACAGATTCGGAAAAAATGTCATTAAAATGTTGTGAGAGGGACAAAATCTGTGTAAAAGACAAATTCACAAAAGTGCAGATAACGGTTTGTGAATTTGGTGGGAAATGCGACATTTTCATCTCCACTTTTATTTCGTCTCAATACCGGCACTTTTGTGAATCCCCCCCCCTAGAGTTCCTTGTTTCTGATTGGGTGCAGATGTTTCCTGTGCAGGTTAATCCACCAATCATCAGTTGAGCACATCAAGCACTGCCATTGGCTTGTTTGTGCTGTCGCTGGGGTCCCCAATATAATCGGGTGTTTTGATTCTGTAAGTCAAACTCCTTTTTCAGCTGAAAGTGCCGATGGCCGACAAGCCGGGGAGCACGGTGAACTTCCGCAAGCTGCTGCTGAACCGCTGCCAGAAGGAGTTTGAAAAAGACAAAGCAGAGGACGATGTTTTTGAAAAGAAGCAAAGCGAATTAGAACTGGCCACAATGGTAATAATGTGTAACCCGAATACACTTGTCCCAACCCCCAACCCCTAACCACAGCAGCGGGATTTGTGCCACAGACCAACAACAGACTGAGATGTGGGGGCGCAGAAGCTAAGGTCCCTATCCCATTTCCATCACTCCCTGCCCCATTGAGTTTACAATCTAAGGTCCCATTCATCAGCTTCTGATGAAGTGGCAGGACGCCACGAAACGCGTTAAGCGGACAGCCAGGGTTCACTGCTGCTGTAATCTGCTTTTACATGTTTATTAAATAAAATTTTCATTTTTTAATACTTTTACTGGACTCCTACGGTGCTCCGCTGTTTTTTCTTCTTGTCCCATTCCCATCAGTCCCTGCCCCATTGAGCTTACAAGCTAAGGTCCCTATCATATTCCCATCAGTCCCAGTGAGCTTACAATCTAAGATCAGTCACCTGCCCCATTGACCCCATAATCTAAGGGCCCTATCCCATTCCCATCACTCTCTGCCCCATTGAGCTTACAATCTAAGGTCCCTATCACATTCCCATCAGTCCCTGCCCCATTGAACTTACAATCTAAGGTCCCTATCATATTCCCATCAGTCTCAGTGAGTTTACAATCTAAGGTCCCTATCCCATTCCCATCAGTCCCTGCCCCATTGAGCTTACAATCTAAGGTCCCTATCACATTCCCATCAGTCCCTGTCCCATTGACCCCATAATCTAAGGGCCCTATCCCATTCCCATCAGTCCCTGCCCCATTGAGCTTACACTCTAAGTTCTCTATCACATTCCCATCAGTCTCTGCCCCAGTGAGCTCATAATCACATTCACACTACAATCCATTTAATCAGGAGCCAATGGAGCTCCCTATGTGTATTTGGGGCATGATAGTCCGACGTGGGGAAAACATATCCCACCCCTAGCAGAAAGTTACAAATGGTTTGATGGCCAATCACATTCATTCTGTTTCCCGGCAGCCAGAGGAGAAGACACGGCTACAGGAGGAGCTGGAAGAGGCTAAAGACAAAGCCCGGCGCAGGTCCATTGGGAACATCAAGTTTATCGGAGAGTTATTTAAGCTGAAGATGCTGACAGAAGCCATTATGCACGACTGTGTGGTCAAGCTGCTCAAGAACCACGACGAGGAATCACTCGAGTGCTTGTGCCGGTTACTCACCACCATCGGCAAAGACCTGGACTTTGAGAAAGCCAAAGTGAGTTTGGATTCTTCTAAATGTCTGACAATTGTTAGTGATTCCCAATTCATCCAATGCCTGTGCAGTGATGTGGGGTTAAACTGGTCAGCACTGTGGGCAAAATCACTGACAAACTGCTTAACTGTTCTACTGGAAAACTTGCTTAGCAGCTTCAGGCATAAAGTCCATTTAATAAGAAATAATAAACTATGGCCTATTGGAATTAATCTGTTTAGGAACTTCCCTTCAGTGTGTAAATCCAATCTCCCCCAGTACTTACCCAGGTACAGAGCTCTGATTCTCTGTACTTCCTGCTCCTGGGCTGTTCTCTTTCCCATGGTCAGACAGGAACCTCCCCCTGGGTAAGTGAATCCAATCTCCCCCAGTACTTACCCAGGTACAGAGCTCTGATTCTCTGTACTTCCTGCTCCTGGGCTGTTCTCTTTCCCATGGTCAGACAGGAACCTCCCCCTGGGTAAGTGAATCCAATCTCCCCCAGTACTTACCCAGGTACAGAGCTCTGATTCTCTGTACTTCCTGCTCCTGGGCTGTTCTCTTTCCCATGGTCAGACAGGAACCTCCCCCTGGGTAAGTGAATCCAATCTCCCCCAGTACTTACCCAGGTACAGAGCTCTGATTCTCTGTACTTCCTGCTCCTGGGCTGTTCTCTTTCCCATGGTCAGACAAGAACCTCCCCCTGGGTAAGTGAATCCAATCTCCCCCAGTACTTACCCAGGTACAGAGCTCTGATTCTCTGTACTTCCTGTTCCTGGGCTGTTCTCTTTCCCATGGTCAGACAGGAACCTCCCCCTGGGTAAGTGAATCCAATCTCCCCCAGTACTTACCCAGGTACAGAGCTCTGATTCTCTGTACTTCCTGCTCCTGGGCTGTTCTCTTTCCCATGGTCAGACAGGAACCTCCCCCTGGGTAAGTGAATCCAATCTCCCCCAGTACTTACCCAGGTACAGAGCTCTGATTCTCTGTACTTCCTGCTCCTGGGCTGTTCTCTTTCCCATGGTCAGACAGGAACCTCCCCCTGGGTAAGTGAATCCAATCTCCCCCAGTACTTACCCAGGTACAGAGCTCTGATTCTCTGTACTTCCTGCTCCTGGGCTGCTCTCTTTCCCATGGTCAGACAGGAACCTCCCCCTGGGTAAGTGAATCCAATCTCCCCCAGTATTTACCCAGGTACAGAGCTCTGATTCTCTGTACTTCCTGCTCCTGGGCTGTTCTCTTTCCCATGGTCAGACAGGAACCTCCCCCTGGGTAAGTGAATCCAATCTCCCCCAGTACTTACCCAGGTACAGAGCTCTGATTCTCTGTACTTCCTGCTCCTGGGCTGTTCTCTTTCCCATGGTCAGACAGGAACCTCCCCCTGGGTAAGTGAATCCAATCTCCCCCAGTACTTACCCAGGTACAGAGCTCTGATTATCGTACTTCCTGCTCCTGGGCTGTTCTCTTTCCCATGGTCAGACAGGAACCTCCCCCTGGGTAAGTGAATCCAATCTCCCCCAGTACTTACCCAGGTACAAGTGATTCTCTGTACTTCCTGCTCCTGGGCTGTTCTCTTTCCCATGGTCAGACAGGAACCTCCCCCTGGGTAAGTGAATCCAATCTCCCCCAGTACTTACCCAGGTACAGAGCTCTGATTCTCTGTACTTCCTGCTCCTGGGCTGTTCTCTTTCCCATGGTCAGACAGGAACCTCCCCCTGGGTAAGTGAATCCAATCTCCCCCAGTACTTACCCAGGTACAGAGCTCTGATTCTCTGTACTTCCTGCTCCTGGGCTGTTCTCTTTCCCATGGTCAGACAGGAACCTCCCCCTGGGTAAGTGAATCCAATCTCCCCCAGTACTTACCCAGGTACAGAGCTCTGATTCTCTGTACTTCCTGCTCCTGGGCTGTTCTCTTTCCCATGGTCAGACAGGAACCTCCCCCTGGGTAAGTGAATCCAATCTCCCCCAGTACTTACCCAGGTACAGAGCTCTGATTCTCTGTACTTCCTGCTCCTGGGCTGTTCTCTTTCCCATGGTCAGACAGGAATATATACCCATGACTATACAGATGAGAGCAAATTGGCTAATTCTAATGAAGGAGGTTCCCGCCTATATGTATGTACCCCAATAAAATGAATGTATAACCCCTGTATTGCAGCCACGTATGGATCAGTATTTTCACCAGATGGAGAAGATCATAAAGGAGAGAAAAACCTCTTCTAGAATCCGGTTTATGCTGCAGGACGTTATAGACCTCAGACTGGTAAGTGGAGCCATAATCCCCGTGTTTGTGTCCCGGGTCGGTGTCCCTTGTTCAGTGAAATCAGAATGTGGCTCTTTTGGCCCATGATTACGTATCGCTTGATACGAAACGCGTTAGACGCAAACTTTTAAGAAGATGGAATAGTTATTAGTTATTATTTTTACCTCTAATGCCATGGCTGCAGGAGTGTGTGCTTATTTTTTGATGATCTTTTGGCAGAATAACTGGGTGTCCCGGAGGGCAGACCAGGGGCCCAAGACCATCGAGCAGATCCATAAAGAGGCCAAAATAGAAGAACAGGAGGAACAGAGAAAAGTGCAGCAGTTAATGACCAAAGAGAAGAGGAGACCAGGTAAGGAGAGGCAGCACGTCCCCCCCTCGCTCCCCCTGCAGGGTGTCCTTAACCCTTTCATGCAGGAGGGGTGCGCTGCTCACAGCCTGTGCTTGTCCCCAGCAGGGGTGCAGAGAGTGGATGAAGGCGGATGGAACACGGTGCAGGGGGCAAAGAATAACAGGGTGCTGGACCCTTCCAAGTTTCTGAAAATCACTAAGGTAAGGAGGTTGCCCCCTCCCGTGGCACTTTGCACAGCTTTGGTTACGGGGCTTCCTCCGATGAAACTGTGCCAGCCTCACCCGCAGTTATTAATTCCCTCCCCTGTGGTAGTGCCAGTGTATTACAGGGCATTGTGGGGGCATTCTGTGTGTATTCCAGACCATGGTGTGTCTCATTCAGTGTGTGTACCCCTCATTCTCTTCCCTCAGCCCACCATAGATGAGAAGATCCAGTTGGTTCCCAAAGCTCAGCCTGGCAGCTGGTTAAAGGGGAGCAGCGGAGGTGCCAAGGCTAGTGAGACTGGTGAGAGAACTTCATTCCCTGGGCTGGAGAGATCAGCAAACTGCCCGTGACCCCCCCCCAGCTAATTCATTGTTCCTTTATGTTCCATTAGAATCTCTGAGACCAGGAGCCCCCGGCCTGAACAGGTTCTCTGCCCTGCAGCAGCCACTCTCCTCTGTGTCTTCCTCCTCTTCCTCCTCCTCAGCAGATCTGGAATCTCGCAGGTTAATAACCAGGTAGGTGTCCGAGT
The DNA here is from genome assembly GCA_038501925.1 of Xenopus petersii. Classification (NCBI taxonomy): domain Eukaryota; kingdom Metazoa; phylum Chordata; class Amphibia; order Anura; family Pipidae; genus Xenopus; species Xenopus petersii. The sequence continues at coordinate 953,306 of CM076684.1, read as the reverse complement.
GTGTTGCATCAGCAGCCTGAGTTCCCTGCTACACCCTGGGCATCGCCTCCTCCGTTAAATCCTGCCCATTGTTTTCCTAATCAAATCTTAGCCACTAAAACCAGATTCTGTGCCCTGTGATTGGACCCGACCACCTGTCTGTGGCCAAAGAAAACTTCTTCTTTCCACTCACAACAGGTACAGGTAGTTTTCACCCCAAATACCCAAATATGTCTGCCTTTAGCCTTGTGTTGAAAATGCACTGGGGTGGCACAGAGGGGTAACACAGGGGGTGCAGAGTTTCACATTCATTGGTTTTACCTGTGCGCTCATGTCACTGTCATGGATAGACGGCCTGAGCCTTTCATTTGGGCCTGAGCAAATAAATACCCGAACCCCTTTCTTTTCTCTAAGTCAGCTTGGGGGACACAGGGACCTTGGGTATAGCTAGTACCACTAGGAGGCAGGACACAACCACAAAACAAAACTGACTCCTCCCTCGCTGGCTATACCCCCAGCAGGCGGAGCCTAAAGCCAGTTTGAGTTGTGTCCTCAGGAGGTTAGGACGTTTTTTATTTTTTGCTACTCTAAACGTCAGCTAAGCTGACACCAGGGGCAATGCAGACCCTTTACACAACGTAAAGGCTCTTAATGCTACCCCCCAACGTGGGAGCCTGTCTCCGGGGTCATCTTGTGCTCTGGCACAGACCATCCAGCTCACAGAATGTCTCCCTTCCTTGCAGGAGGAGCAAGTGCTGGCCGGTTGACAAGGAGAGCATTGGATCCTTTGGGCCTGAGGTAAGTCTGTTTCCTCAGCCCCTATCCTCTCTCTCTCCCTCTCAGGCTCAAGGACTGCCTGGCCATACTATCTACAGAGGCAGGGTCCCTACTCTCCCTTTCACTCCCTTCAGTTTTTCCCTGGGGCACTCTGAGGGGCGTTTATATCTGGGCCCTTAGGCTCCTGGTTGGAAGGGTGACAGGCGCTTCTGGCGCCATGCGGCGTTTTCACTTCGCTGTGACTAGGTGGGGGAGCGCCGCCATTGAATGGCGCTTCCTTCACTGGCGGGGAAATTACGTTGCGCTAACTCGCGCATGCGCAGTACGGCCTCAGACGCCTGGCGCGTCTCCTCCTCTCTGTGCGTGCCGCCATTTTAGATTAAGTGGCGCACCCTTCGCGCGCATTTCTCAGAAGCTGAGAGACAAGGCACAGCACGCAGGGGCACAGGGCTCACCTCGGTCCTCTACAGGTTCCAGACCAAACTACTCCTCCTTCCCTGCCTATTCCACCGCAGGTTAGCGTGTAGTTCTACCCTCTGGGGGTGGGGGAGGCTTCCCTTGTCTCAGCAATTAGGCTAACTTGCCTCTTTAGCCATCATCATGTCTGATGGGCCAAGTGAGGGTCTCTTTTCCAGGGCTGCACCCACTGCCTCTGTTACCTATTTGGCTTGTGCCAAATGCTGCAAACGTCTCTCAAGAGGCCACAAGGATCCTCTATGTGTTAATTGTAAATCTCAGGTTACTGAACCTCCAGTATCTACTCCACCTCAGAATCTGGCTATCCAAGGGGAATCCCCAGCTTCTAGCAGACCGGCTTCCCCTGCCAGGGGGCCATCCACTCCAGAATGGGCATCCCAATTGGCCACCGGAATCCCCAAATTGGCCCAGTCCCTGGACAAGCTGCTTGCCCGGCTAGATAATCCTAGGCCTAGGTCTTCTAAGCGTAGGGCTCCCTCTCCATCTGATGACGACAGTATTTCCCCTCCCAGGCAACAGTCTCCATTCCTGCCAGACTCCGGGGATGAGGACCACTCAGACGGTGAACTATCTGGTGGTTCCGGCCATGACGAGGAGGACTCCCATAAATTCTCTTCGGAATCTGTTGATTCACTGATTTCATCTGTACTGGAAACCCTTAACCTACAAGAAACAGGGGCCATAGCTGAGTCCTCAAAGGCTCTTTTCAAGCGACACAGTAAGACAGCTCCTGTTTTTTCCTTCACATTCTCAGCTTGATCAAATTATTCAACAAGAATGGGACAAACCAGAGAGGCGCTTCCAAGCAAACCGTCGATTCCTCAGGCAATACCCCTTTGCGCCTGATGTCACCGACAGGTGGTCATCTCCACCATCAGTCGACGCTCCTGTCTCTAGACTTTCCAAAAATACAGCATTACCAGTCCCTGATGCTTCATCCTTCAAGGACTCGATGGACAAAAAATTAGAGAGCTTACTACGATCTGTTTTTTCTGCCTCTGGTTCATCCCTTCGCCCAGTGATTGCCATAGCGTGGGTCAGCCGGGCCATCCAATCCTGGTCCGATACTCTCGTTAACGCTATAGCGGACGGAGTTCCGCGCCACGAACTTTCTCAGCTTGCCTCACAAATCAAGGAGGCAAATGACTATTTATGCGAAGCTTCACTTGACGCAACACAAGTCATTAGCAGGTCCTCTGCCCTCGCAATCGCAGCACGAAGATCCCTTTGGATGAAATTATGGTCTGCTGACCTCTCCTCCAAAAAGTCTCTTACATCCATTCCCTTCAAGGGTAAACTCCTCTTCGGGCCCGACCTCGATAAGATCATTAGCCAGGCTACGGGAGGTAAGAGCACCCTGCTGCCACAACCAAAGGCTCGTCCCACCTTTCGTAGAGGAAAGTTTTTTCGTACCTCCCAAAACAAGGGTTCCAGATCTTCTCCTCCAAGAACATCCTTCTCAAACAGGGGTCGTTTCGGGAACAAGCAAAGACCTTCCTGGCAAAACAGGAAACACGTCTCTAAGACCACTGATAAGACTTCCTCAGCATGACTCCATGCTTCCGAGACCAACTCCTGTGGGGGGGAGATTAAGACTTTTCGCAGATACATGGGTCACCCTCATTCAAGACTCATGGATTCACGAGGTCGTTACCCGAGGATACCACCTAGAGTTTTCATCTCTTCCCCCTCCACGATTTTTCATGTCAAGATTCCCTCCAGGATCGAACAAACAATTGGCATTCCAAGACGTGATCGCCAGTCTTCTGATCGCAGAGGTTATTATTCCCGTTCCTCCTGCGGAGCGATTCAAGGGCTACTATTCGAACCTTTTTGTTGTTCCCAAAAAAGACGGATCTGTTCGCCCTATCCTAGACTTAAAGGAGCTAAACAAATTCCTCCGTCCTCGGAAGTTCAAGATGGAGTCTTTACGATCCGTCATCGCAGCGATGTCTCCGGGTCAATTTCTCATGTCTCTCGACATCAAGGACGCTTATCTGCACGTGCCCATTTTCCCTCCGCATCAGAAATACTTGAGATTTGCCTTCCAAAATCATCATTTCCAGTTCACAAGTCTGCCGTTCGGCCTCACCTCGGCCCCTCGGGTCTTCACCAAGATCATAGCTGCTGCCACGGCAGACATTCGCAGTGTAGGGATAAACATCACTCCTTACCTCGACGACTTACTGATCAAGGCACCTTCCTTTCAGGAGGCTCAACAAGCTCTGAAGACCTCGATGACCAAACTGCAAGATCTGGGCTGGGTTCTGAACCTAACCAAATCCTCGCTCATACCCAGCCACTCCATGGTTTTCCTGGGCATGACCTTCAACACGCAGTCTCAAACGATATCTCTACCGATCGAGAAGGTTGTCTGCCTACAAAGATTGGTGAAGAGTCTACTTCAGAAGCCACGACATTCTGCGAGATTCTGCATGAAAGTTCTGGGAGTTATGGTCTCCACCATAGAAGCAGTTCCATTTGCCCAATTCCATCTCAGGGAGCTTCAGTGGAACATTCTCTCTTCCTGGAAAAGGAAATCCCTGCTACAGGAGCTACAACTCTCTCAACAAACGAGGTCATCCCTCCTCTGGTGGTTACAGACCTCTCATCTCACCAAGGGGAGGCGCCTCGGCGAACCCTGCTGGCGTATCCTGACGACGGATGCGAGCCTCTTCGGTTGGGGAGCAGTTCTCGAGGGGCGGTCGGCTCAAGGGCAGTGGAACCAGCACGAGACACGTCTGCAGATCAATCTGCTCGAGATCCGGGCAATTCGGCTCGGCCTTCTCCACTGGCAAAAAGACCTCGAGGGCCACGCGGTGAAGGTTCAGTCGGACAACTCGACGGCTGTGGCTTACATCAACCACCAGGGCGGTACAAGAAGCAGGGGAGCGTTAAACGAGATAAAGCTCATCTTTCGGTGGGCCGAAGCTCGCAATGTTCAACTGTCAGCCATTTACATCCCGGGTTTGCTGAACTGGGAGGCGGACTTCCTCAGCCGTCAGTCCCTCGACCCAGGCGAGTGGTCACTAAACGACGAAGTCTTCCAAGAGCTGTCACTGCGGTGGGGCATGCCAGAAGTGGATCTCATGGCGACCAGGCACAACAGGAAGGTTCCGATGTTCCTTGCTCGTTACAGGGATCCCCTGGCACACGATGTGGACGCCATAACGGCCCCCTGGCCTTTTCGACTAGCGTATGCCTTCCCCCCTCTGCCTCTGGTTCCCAGAACCATCCGAACGGTTCGAAGAGAACGGATCACGCTTATTCTGATAGCGCCAAGGTGGCCCCGTCGGGCTTGGTTCTCCGACCTCCTCAATCTTTCCGTGGCGGAACCATGGACTCTGCCATCACTGCCGGACCTTCTCACCCAGGGACCGATCCAGCATCCAAACCCAGGAAGCCTCAACTTAACGGCCTGGCTCTTGAGACACGAATCCTAACTCGGAAGGGTTTTTCCAAGGCCGTCGCACTCACAATGTGCGCAGCGCGAAAGCCGGTTTCAGCCAGGGCCTACTATAGGGTTTGGTCCACCTACCGACAGTGGTGCTCTAGACTCAAGGTGAAGTTCCGGGAGTTCTCCATTCCTCATATCCTGGAGTTCCTGCAAGAAGGTCTCTCTCTGGGCATGTCTTTAGGATCCCTAAAATCTCAAATTTCTGCCCTTTCAGTTCTTTTCCAAAGACGTCTTGCTCTACTTCCAGATGTCAAGACATTCATGCAGGGAGTGGCTCATGTGGCTCCTCCTGTTCGAGCGGCTTTTCCTGTTTGGGATCTCACTCTAGTGTTGCACGCTCTTCAACTGCCTCCATTTGAACCTCTCGCCTCAGTACCTCTTCAGTGGCTCACCTGGAAGACGGTTTTTCTTCTTGCTATTGCCTCAGCGAGACGTGTCTCTGAGCTCAGTGCTCTTTCATGTAAAGCTCCCTATCTCGTCTTCCATCCGGACAGGGCCGTTCTTCGCACCATCCCTTCGTTCCTCCCGAAGGTCGTCTCCGAGTTTCATCTAAACCAGGAAATTGTTTTACCATCCTTCTGCCCTGCTCCAGCTAATTCTAAGGAGAGAGCCTTGCACACCCTTGATCCTGTCAGAGCTCTGAAGTTCTACCTGCATAGAGTTCGAGAGATCCGTAAATGTGATGCTCTGTTGGTGCTCCCTTCAGGACCTCGCCAGGGCTGTCCGGCGACCAAGCAGGCCATCTCCCGATGGATCAAGCAATCTATCCAGAGAGCCTACACAGCAAAGGGGAAGGATCCCCCAACCAGAATCACAGCTCACTCCACCAGGGGTGTGAGTACTTCCTGGGCGTTCCGTAACCAAGTTTCGGCCGAGCAGCTGTGCAAGGCGGCTACGTGGACTTCCGTCCATCCCTTTTCCAAATTTTACCACTTTGATACCTTTGCGGCATCTGACACTCGCTTCGGCAAAAGGGTGCTGCAGGCTGCGGTGGTTTCTACTTAGGCCTCTTTTCCCACCCGGTTTCTGGGGACAGCTTTGGTATGTCCCAAGGTCCCTGTGTCCCCCAAGCTGACTTAGAGAAAAGGAGATTTTGTTTACTTACCGTTAAATCTTTTTCTCTTTCGTCACTTGGGGGACACAGGGCTTCCCTCCCTGGATAGAGGCCTTCACTCCTTCAGATATGTTTTTGGTTAATTTGCATTTGGATTGTTTTCCATATCTAGTTTTATTCCTGTTGACTTTGGTACAAACTGGCTTTAGGCTCCGCCTGCTGGGGGTATAGCCAGCGAGGGAGGAGTCAGTTTTGTTTTGTGGTTGTGTCCTGCCTCCTAGTGGTACTAGCTATACCCAAGGTCCCTGTGTCCCCCAAGTGACGAAAGAGAAAAAGATTTAACGGTAAGTAAACAAAATCTCCTTTTCTCCGTCATCACTCTGGGACCCAGGAACCATGGGAAACTGCATCCACCACTAACAGGGAAGGGATCTGTGTAGCTCTTCTTGTCTGATATTGGACCTGAAACTTCTCAAAACATTTATTCAATTGGAACCATGAGCCAAGAGGAGTTCCTGGCAGCTCTTGCTGGTCCCACATTGCACCCCCTGTCTTTATAGCACCCACCTGGCTGTGCAGATCTTGCGTCTCCAGGGTGGTGCCCATGAGCAGAGCAGCTTCCCAGATCCCTTCCTTTATTTCCAGATCTGATCTCTCAGGGAACCAACAGATCCCCCAAATGCTGAATGACATGACATGGATTCCTCTGAGACATGTTCCCTTTTCAACCATTTTATACTTCTTGGGTCTCTCTCTGGGGCCCCGTCCCAAGTCTCTGCACCTTTGGTTCTTTCCAAGAGAAGCCATTCTTCTAGATATTTGTATGGTCCTGCAAGGTGCCCTACCCAACAGGGAACCAATTCCTCCTTGTGACCTTTGTTTGAGCCGCTGCTTTCTGTTCCAATGGATCAGCTGGTCTGAAATGTGGTGGTGAAATCTGCATCCAAAATCAGTGCCCTCTCTCCCCAGTCCCCTTCCTGGTCCAGCACTCTGACCAAAAAGATCTCCTAGGAAATGTGCCCTACATTGTGATCAAAGGACATCAGATGTTTATCATCCATGTTTGTTATGTGTCACGTGCCCTCAGGGCTTCCTGCTCGGCTCTCGTTGATGTCCCAGGTTTAGGGCATAGACAGTTTCTTATGGGTCAGTGGCCACTCTACAGAGTATCAGAAGTCTTTGGGCCAACTAGAAGTATTGCCAGAGACTGCTGGGATTTATCCCTTTGGTTCCGCTGTCCCACAGAGATTGTAGAGAAAGGGATTTAGAGTGGAAAGGTCTAAGAGTAAAACCAATTCCCCTTCTTGTTAATATTTATATGGACCCCTACTTGTTTTTGGGAATCAGTTACCGTTTGCTGAGGAGCATGGGAGTTGTAGTGTTGGGCTGAAGCTAAAATGTGGGATGTCATGTGACTTCAGATCTCCCTGATGATTGTTTTTGTGTTTAGCAGCCGTGGAAGCGTTGGGCGAGAGAAGAACGACAGACCTTCCACTCCTTCATCTGTCTCCCCCGTGCCCCGTCCCAGCCCCCTCCTGCACGGCAGCAGCAAAGACTCGGGTGACAATCAGGAAGAACAGCGCCGGGAGACCCTCCAAACGGTGAAACAGCTGAGCAGCTTCACTGAACCCGAAAAGAACACTGTGCCAGAGAGACGGCCCAAAGAGCCAGGTGAGACATGTAGTTCTGCTGATAAACTCTCCTTGACTGGCCATTGGCTGTGCTGCAGGGGCACGTGCCTTTATATATGAGCATGGAGCTGTTATACCAGCAGAAGCATGCCAAGGTCTTGCACTCATATGATGCCCCCTCCTTTAATTGGCACCTGAGGGGACCTTGTACTGTACCATTTCTATCATTGCATTTACATGGATTTATCATTCCCCAGCCAAGTCCGAGCCATCGGAACCAGACAAACTAACTCTATCAGAAGAGGAGATGGAGAGGAAATCCAAGGCCATCATTGATGAGTTCCTCCATATTAACGACTACAAGGTAAAGCTGCGCTCCCCTTGCTCAGTGGTTCCCAAAGTGAGGGGCTGGTCCTCCTGGGGGTGAGTTGCTGTGTGGGTGGGCAGACTCCTCCCTTCCTGAACCTTTTCCGTGTGACTCCTCCCATCTCAGGAGGCCATGCAGTGTGTGGAGGAGTTTGGTGCCAACGGGCCACTGTCAGTGTTTGTGCGTCAGGGAGTGGAGTCGACGCTGGAACGGAGTCAGATCACCAGGGATCACATGGGACAGCTCCTCTACCAGCTGGTCCAATCAGGCACACTCAGCAAACAGGACTTCTTCACAGGGTGAGTGTCTGTGTGACCCGCTCCTGTAACTCCGGGGGGTCGTTGCTGCTTGTTTGGGTCACAACTAGAGTTGCCACCTGGCCAGTATTTTACTGGCCCGGCCGGTAAAAATTGTGGTTGATCCCAATGTTATAAATAGGGAAAAAAGCTAAATATATTGGCCGGTATTTTTTTTTTCAGAAAAGGTGGCAACCCTAGTGGCAACACTTTGTTTTCTCTTGTTTTGCCGACAGTTTCTCAGAGACTCTGGAGCTGGCAGACGACATGGCTATCGATATCCCCCACATCTGGCTGTACCTAGCCGAGCTGGTGACCCCCATGTTGAAAGAAGGAGGGATCTCTCTACGAGAACTGATAACGTGAGGACTTGGGGGCGGGATTACATTAGACCAGCCCCTACTCGCTCTCCTCTGTTTAGACAGGGAACGTTGTAGTCGTTTGTATGGGATGTAGGACATGGGAGGGGGGGGTGCAATTCAGAGCTGTTAACTCTCGGGAGTCTCCTGAGTTTCCTACTCACTCTCCCAGTGTCCAGACACTTATGAGCACTCAGTGCACACAGTGAGCATTCAGTGACATCATTGCTGCATGGGCTGTGATGTCACATGGGTGCCACGCCCACAATCCCTGGCATAGCAATACTCAAACTTGACTGCTCTGGCCATTAAGGCAATGAAAGGGAACTAAGAATGTTGTGTAAGGGCCACTTGCCTTTCCATTAGGGCCCCATCTGCTTTGTGGTTGGAGGGTTAGATCTGTATTCAATTTCCTACAATCCTGTTCTCTCAGCTTGTTATGGTTATGGTGGGATGATGGAGCCTCTGAGATGCATTAACCAGTTTTCTTTTTCCTATACAGAGAGTTTGGCAAAGCTCTGCTCCCTGTGGGACGCGGAGGAGTATTATTGTCCGAAATATTGCACCTTCTATGCAAACAAATGGTACGTGCCGGCTTTCCCAGAATTCCTTGGGGCTGTGCTACTGGCAGGGGTTTGTGGGGAGGTGGTGGGTGGGCTGTTTGGGGGAACGAGGGAATACACTGTACCCGTAATGTTGAGCAAATCTCACCCAGTTCATTTGCCCGGTGCTATAAAGTCATGTGCCAATAAGGACCGGTGATTTGGTACCAAATACATTATATGGATCTTTACTCGAGATTTGGCTGAATCTCAGAAAGGGGTCGAGTTGTGCAGGAGGGTGGGCAGCAATTGTTTACATCACCTTTATACAGTGTTGTTGTTATTTGTGAGATCTTCTCATCCCATTACATGAACCCGGGTGCCTTTTTGGGGTGCTCTCCTCACCGGTCCTGTTGCTGCTTTCAGAGCCATAAGCGAGTAGCCACATTGTGGAGAGAGACCGGCCTTCAGTGGAACGACCTCTTGCCTGAAGGAGAAGATGTGCAGAGCTTTGTCAGTGAGAAGGTGGGTGAGAAACTGCAGCGGAGAGTGTTACTGGGTGCCATGTCCTTGTCAGGAGAGATCTGGGGTGTCACCCTGATTTATGGTTCAGTGTCAAAGGGATCAAACACCCCTCAGACCTGCCTGTGGCTCATCCATGAACTCAAGCTGAATGAAGCTCCGATTTAAAGGGGAACTAATCTAATAATTCAGCAAAACTCCCAATAATTCAGTCCTCGTGTCTCTGTGCTCCCTGACCTCAAAGAGGTTCTGTCTGCTGCTCTAATTCCAATTCAAAGAGGTAAAATACCGTTTAAACCATTTTATTCTGGAGCCCTATAAATATAATAGACAATCTGGTGTCTTCTGCTGCATTGATACCAGAGTCGGAACAGGCAGTCACACAATGACAGTTAAACATAACTACAAAGAGAATGAGGAATGAATGTATATTGGGAAGTTCTGCACAATTTCTTCATTATGTGGAGAGTTCCCCTTTAATACCCCCAAGCCAATTAATGGTCTGTATCCCATCCATGAGCCGGGTCCCCCCAGAGTGTTTATGTGATGCAGTGACTGTGTCTGTCTGTGGCAGAACTTGGACTTCACGCTGTCCGACTGCTCCAGCCCTTCTGAGAATCTTTCCAAGGAAGAGATGTCGGCCGAGGAGCAGAACAAGAGGCTGGAGCAGCTCATTATACAGGAAAAGGCTAACGATGAGCAGATATTTGATTGGGTAGAGGTAAGATCAGTAATATATATATATATATACCCTGTGTGTGACCTGAGCTGCCCCCCTAACTGCCCGTCTCTGCCCCGCAGGCTAATCTAGAGGAGAGTCAGATGAGTTCGCCTACATTCCTTAGAGCTTTAATGACGGCGGTGTGCAAAACGGCAATTTTAGGTGAGCACGAGAGAGCGGCTGATTGGACGCCACGTTTCTGAGACTGCGTTTGTGGGAGGAACATGACAGATTGTCTTTTGTTTCTCTCCTGCCCAGGGGACTGTTCTTCCTGCCGCGTGGACACTTCCTTCCTCAAGCAGAGGGTTCCAGTTCTACTAAAGTATCTGGACTCTGACACAGAGCGAGAACTACAAGCACTTTATGCACTACAAGCATTAATAGTAACACTTGATCAACCTCCCAGTGAGTATGGGCTCTGGCCCTCCTCAACTGCCATATGAAATAGGCACTGGCAAATGCACAAAGGCCCAATAAATAGTCTGTGGCAACTTACAGCAGCCCCTCTGGCATTTGCCAGAAACCCCAGATTACTAGTCCAGGCCTGGGGCCACTTACCCACCTCTCTTTGCCCCTGTGCCAGAGACTGCAGGTTAATGGGGAAACCTGGGCACCATCAGGGTAAGGAAAAGCTCTGAAACCTTGTTTGAAACGGTGACCACACTGCATTCTGGGAAATAGGAAACGGGTATACGGACTATTGACTCTTCAGGGTTAATAATAATACCAGAGTGACAGTAGGGGGTACATTATCCCTTATAATACATGAGTGATACTCAGAGTTCCCTGTATAACTCAGCCTGCAGCCTTGTGCCTTTATATGGTCACAGAACAACCCCTCAGTGACTTCTAATATCCTTATCATTTACAGTAGGGGGTACATTATCCCTTATAATACATGAGTGATACTCAGAGTTCCCTGTATAACTCAGCCTGCAGCCTTGTGCCTTTATATGGTCACAGAACAACCCCTCAGTGACTTCTAATATCCTTATCATTTACAGTAGGGGGTACATTATCCCTTATAATACATGAGTGATACTCGGGGGCCCCGTTGGGTGGAGTGTCACGTTTGTGTCTCTATGTTGCAGACTTGTTGCGCATGTTTTTCGATTGCCTCTATGACGAGGAGGTGATTTCGGAGGACGCCTTCTACAAATGGGAGAGCAGTAAGGACCCAGCAGAACAAGATGGCAAGGGGGTGGCACTAAAGTCGGTGACGGCCTTCTTCACGTGGCTGCGGGAGGCAGAGGAGGAGTCGGAGGACAACTAGAAACTTGAATGAAATCGCTCAGCCTCTCCCGCAGCCGCTCGGAGCAGTTTCAGCCTCTTTATTCACTTCAGCTTTTGGCTTTTCTCTCTTTTTCTTCCGGTTTCACCAGTCGGGGTTCGGCCAATCGGATTCCCCTGGGGGGGGGGGTACGACGAACTCGAGGTTATAGGAAAAGGTGCCCAAACCAGTGTTTAGATTGTGTGGGGTGATCACCTCACAATGTGATGGGGGAAGTGTGACCCCCAAACGGGCGAGGGGGGACTGACCCCTTTCCCACATTCTATTTATTAGAGTTGATATTTTCTGTTTTAAAGTTTCCCCACTTTATTTTAAAAGAAAACTCCCCCGAAACCAGAGACTCGTCCTGAATCCTCAATCCTCCAATCACTTGAGAGGAGAAATAATTTATTGCTTTTTGGACTCCCAGTGGTTCTGATACTTTTCTTTTAATTTCTGGTACCTACCAACTAACCCTAAAGTAGGAGCTGGGGGGCAGGACCCTTCTCCCTTGCTGTGTCGCCTCTTTGCCCTCACTAGGGTGGGGCTTTCCTTTCCCCTTGGGGATCAGGGCACAATTAGTGTCACATTTAGGGGGGCAGCGGCTATGGACTAATCTGGAGCAGCAGGGCAGTGGCATGCAGGTGTACCCCGATTTCTCCATGCAATCAGATGGAGTTGTCCTCATGTCCTGCACTCTGTACCCACCTGGGTTTGTACCAATGAGGGGAGAGGATTATGGGGTCCCCATGTGCTGCCCACCTCCAGCCGCTACATCCAAGGGAGAGGGGCAGATGAGCTTGCAATCTAGCTGTGGCCCTGAGTATAATAAAGAGCTGGAACTGAATACAGACTGAGCGGCACCTTGAGACTTGAATGAGCCGCGGTGTCTCGGAGAAGCTGATCCGGCTGCGGGGTCTTTCCAAGCAATTGGCAAACGAGACTGTGAGATGCTTTTCTCTTACATTGTATTTCTATTCATTTTAGCCTGGTTTCCTATGGAAAAGAAGGCTAATAAAGTAACCTGTACCCTGATTGGCCGTGTCCATTTCCCATCATTCTCGGCAGCCCATTCAGCAACACTTTGCTCCTTGTCTCTCCACCAACAGACTGAGGTCTCACTGGTTCCCATAGTGTGTGAACATGAAGTGCTTTCAAATGTTTTATCCAGTCTTTTGTACATGGGCCTGTTGAGTTTGCGAAGGTTTTTTATTTTAAATATGTCTCTACAAATTAATGTTTTAAAAAAGGAGTATATATATATATATATATAGTCTTATGCCTCACTGGACACCAATCTGCCCACTGTACAACTGTTCTCTTTCCCATGGTCAGACAGGAACCTCCCCCTTGACAGGAGTAGGCTGCTGTAGTCTATATCCCGACACTAAACTGCACCACAAGTTGTCAGACATTACAAGGAGGCACCACAAGTTGTTGGGAGTTAGAAGGAGGCACCACAAGTTGTTGGGAGTTAGAAGGAGGCACCAGAAGTTGTTGGGAGTTAGAAGGAGGCAACAGAAGATGTTGGGAGTTAGAAGGAGGCAACAGAAGTTGTTGGGAGTTAGAAGGAGGCAACAGAAGTTGTTGGGAGTTACAAGGAGGCAACAGAAGTTGTTGGGAGTTACAAGGAGGCAACAGAAGTTGTTGGGAGTTAGAAGGAGGCAACAGAAGTTGTTGGGAGTTACAAGGAGGCACCACAAGTTGTTGGGAGTTAGAAGGAGGCACCACAAGTTGTTGGGAGTTAGAAGGAGGGAACAGAAGTTGTTGGGAGTTAGAAGGAGGCAACAGAAGATGTTGGGCGTTAGGAGGCACCACAAGTTGTTGGGAGTTAGAAGGAGGCAACAGAAGTTGTTGGGAGTTACAAGGAGGCACCACAAGTTGTTGGGCGTTAGGAGGAGGCACCACAAGTTGTTGGGAGTTAGGAGTCACCACAAGTTGTTGGGAGTTAGAAGGAGGCACCACAAGTTGTTGGGAGTTAGGAGGCACCAGAAGATGTTGGGAGTTAAAAGGAGACACCACAAGTTGTTGGGAGTTAGAAGGAGGCACCACAAGTTGTTGGGAGTTAGAAGGAGGCACCAGAAGTTGTTGGGAGTTAGAAGGAGGCAACAGAAGATGTTGGGAGGTAGAAGGAGGCAACAGAAGTTGTTGGGAGTTAGAAGGAGACACCACAAGTTGTTGGGAGTTAGAAGGAGGCACCACAAGTTGTTGGGAGTTAGAAGGAGGCAACAGAAGTTGTTGGGAGTTAGAAGGAGGCAACAGAAGTTGTTGGGAGTTAGAAGGAGGCAACAGAAGTTGTTGGGAGTTAGAAGGAGGCAACAGAAGTTGTTGGGAGTTACAAGGAGGCAACAGAAGTTGTTGGGAGTTACAAGGAGGCAACAGAAGTTGTTGGGAGTTAGAAGGAGGCAACAGAAGTTGTTGGGAGTTACAAGGAGGCACCACAAGTTGTTGGGAGTTAGAAGGAGGCACCACAAGTTGTTGGGAGTTAGAAGGAGGGAACAGAAGTTGTTGGGAGTTAGAAGGAGGCAACAGAAGATGTTGGGCGTTAGGAGGCACCACAAGTTGTTGGGAGTTAGAAGGAGGCAACAGAAGTTGTTGGGAGTTACAAGGAGGCACCACAAGTTGTTGGGCGTTAGGAGGAGGCACCACAAGTTGTTGGGAGTTAGAAGGAGGCACCAGAAGATGTTGGGAGTTAGAAGGAGACACCACAAGTTGTTGGGAGTTAGAAGGAGGCACCACAAGTTGTTGGGAGTTAGAAGGAGGCAACAGAAGTTGTTGGGAGTTAGAAGGAGGCACCACAAGTTGTTGGGAGTTAGAAGGAGGCACCACAAGTTGTTGGGAGTTAGAAGGAGGCACCACAAGTTGTTGGGAGTTAGAAGGAGGCACCACAAGTTGTTGGGAGTTAGAAGAAGGCAACAGAAGATGTTGGGAGTTAGAAGGAGGCACCACAAGTTGTTGGGAGTTAGAAGGAGGCACCACAAGTTGTTGGGAGTTAGGAGGCACCAGAAGATGTTGGGAGTTAGAAGGAGACACCACAAGTTGTTGGGAGTTAGAAGGAGGCACCACAAGTTGTTGGGAGTTAGAAGGAGGCAACAGAAGTTGTTGGGAGTTAGGAGGCACCACAAGTTGTTGGGAGTTAGAAGGAGGCACCACAAGTTGTTGGGAGTTAGAAGGAGGCACCACAAGTTGTTGGGAGTTAGAAGGAGGCACCAGAAGTTGTTGGGAGTTAGAAGGAGGCAACAGAAGATGTTGGGAGGTAGAAGGAGGCAACAGAAGTTGTTGGGAGTTAGAAGGAGGCAACAGAAGTTGTTGGGAGGTAGAAGGAGGCAACAGGAGTTGTTGGGAGTTAGAAGGAAGCAACAGAAGTTGTTGGGAGTTAGAAGGAGGCAACAGAAGTTGTTGGGAGTTAGAAGGAGGCAACAGAAGTTGTTGGGAGTTACAAGGAGGCAACAGAAGTTGTTGGGAGTTAGAAGGAGGCAACAGAAGTTGTTGGGAGTTACAAGGAGGCAACAGAAGTTGTTGGGAGTTAGAAGGAGGCAACAGAAGTTGTTGGGAGTTACAAGGAGGCAACAGAAGTTGTTGGGAGTTAGAAGGAGGCAACAGAAGTTGTTGGGAGTTAGAAGGAGGCAACAGAAGTTGTTGGGAGTTAGAAGGAGGCAACAGAAGTTGTTGGGAGTTAGAAGGAGGCACCAGAAGATGTTGGGAGTTAGAAGGAGACACCACAAGTTGTTGGGAGTTAGAAGGAGGCACCACAAGTTGTTGGGAGTTAGAAGGAGGCAACAGAAGTTGTTGGGAGTTAGGAGGCACCACAAGTTGTTGGGAGTTAGAAGGAGGCACCACAAGTTGTTGGGAGTTAGAAGGAGGCACCACAAGTTGTTGGGAGTTAGAAGGAGGCACCACAAGTTGTTGGGAGTTAGAAGGAGGCACCAGAAGTTGTTGGGAGTTAGAAGGAGGCAACAGAAGATGTTGGGAGGTAGAAGGAGGCAACAGAAGTTGTTGGGAGTTAGAAGGAGGCAACAGAAGTTGTTGGGAGGTAGAAGGAGGCAACAGAAGTTGTTGGGAGTTAGAAGGAGGCAACAGAAGTTGTTGGGAGTTACAAGGAGGCAACAGAAGTTGTTGGGAGTTAGAAGGAGGCAACAGAAGTTGTTGGGAGTTACAAGGAGGCAACAGAAGTTGTTGGGAGTTAGAAGGAGGCAACAGAAGTTGTTGGGAGTTAGAAGGAGGCAACAGAAGTTGTTGGGAGTTACAAGGAGGCAACAGAAGTTGTTGGGAGTTACAAGGAGGCAACAGAAGTTGTTGGGAGTTAGAAGGAGGCAACAGAAGTTGTTGGGAGTTACAAGGAGGCACCACAAGTTGTTGGGAGTTAGAAGGAGGCACCACAAGTTGTTGGGAGTTAGAAGGAGGGAACAGAAGTTGTTGGGAGTTAGAAGGAGGCAACAGAAGATGTTGGGCGTTAGGAGGCACCACAAGTTGTTGGGAGTTAGAAGGAGGCAACAGAAGTTGTTGGGAGTTACAAGGAGGCACCACAAGTTGTTGGGCGTTAGGAGGAGGCACCACAAGTTGTTGGGAGTTAGAAGGAGGCACCAGAAGATGTTGGGAGTTAGAAGGAGACACCACAAGTTGTTGGGAGTTAGAAGGAGGCACCACAAGTTGTTGGGAGTTAGAAGGAGGCAACAGAAGTTGTTGGGAGTTAGAAGGAGGCACCACAAGTTGTTGGGAGTTAGAAGGAGGCACCACAAGTTGTTGGGAGTTAGAAGGAGGCACCACAAGTTGTTGGGAGTTAGAAGGAGGCACCACAAGTTGTTGGGAGTTAGAAGAAGGCAACAGAAGATGTTGGGAGTTAGAAGGAGGCACCACAAGTTGTTGGGAGTTAGAAGGAGGCACCACAAGTTGTTGGGAGTTAGGAGGCACCAGAAGATGTTGGGAGTTAGAAGGAGACACCACAAGTTGTTGGGAGTTAGAAGGAGGCACCACAAGTTGTTGGGAGTTAGAAGGAGGCAACAGAAGTTGTTGGGAGTTAGGAGGCACCACAAGTTGTTGGGAGTTAGAAGGAGGCACCACAAGTTGTTGGGAGTTAGAAGGAGGCACCACAAGTTGTTGGGAGTTAGAAGGAGGCACCAGAAGTTGTTGGGAGTTAGAAGGAGGCAACAGAAGATGTTGGGAGGTAGAAGGAGGCAACAGAAGTTGTTGGGAGTTAGAAGGAGGCAACAGAAGTTGTTGGGAGGTAGAAGGAGGCAACAGGAGTTGTTGGGAGTTAGAAGGAAGCAACAGAAGTTGTTGGGAGTTAGAAGGAGGCAACAGAAGTTGTTGGGAGTTAGAAGGAGGCAACAGAAGTTGTTGGGAGTTACAAGGAGGCAACAGAAGTTGTTGGGAGTTAGAAGGAGGCAACAGAAGTTGTTGGGAGTTAGAAGGAGGCAACAGAAGTTGTTGGGAGTTACAAGGAGGCAACAGAAGTTGTTGGGAGTTAGAAGGAGGCAACAGAAGTTGTTGGGAGTTACAAGGAGGCAACAGAAGTTGTTGGGAGTTACAAGGAGGCAACAGAAGTTGTTGGGAGTTAGAAGGAGGCAACAGAAGTTGTTGGGAGGTAGAAGGAGGCAACAGAAGTTGTTGGGAGTTAGAAGGAGGCAACAGAAGTTGTTGGGAGTTACAAGGAGGCAACAGAAGTTGTTGGGAGTTAGAAGGAGGCAACAGAAGTTGTTGGGAGTTACAAGGAGGCAACAGAAGTTGTTGGGAGTTAGAAGGAGGCAACAGAAGTTGTTGGGAGTTAGAAGGAGGCAACAGAAGTTGTTGGGAGTTACAAGGAGGCAACAGAAGTTGTTGGGAGTTACAAGGAGGCAACAGAAGTTGTTGGGAGTTAGAAGGAGGCAACAGAAGTTGTTGGGAGTTACAAGGAGGCACCACAAGTTGTTGGGAGTTAGAAGGAGGCACCACAAGTTGTTGGGAGTTAGAAGGAGGGAACAGAAGTTGTTGGGAGTTAGAAGGAGGCACCACAAGTTGTTGGGAGTTAGAAGGAGGCACCACAAGTTGTTGGGAGTTAGGAGGCACCAGAAGATGTTGGGAGTTAGAAGGAGACACCACAAGTTGTTGGGAGTTAGAAGGAGGCACCACAAGTTGTTGGGAGTTAGAAGGAGGCAACAGAAGTTGTTGGGAGTTAGGAGGCACCACAAGTTGTTGGGAGTTAGAAGGAGGCACCACAAGTTGTTGGGAGTTAGAAGGAGGCACCACAAGTTGTTGGGAGTTAGAAGGAGGCACCAGAAGTTGTTGGGAGTTAGAAGGAGGCAACAGAAGATGTTGGGAGGTAGAAGGAGGCAACAGAAGTTGTTGGGAGTTAGAAGGAGGCAACAGAAGTTGTTGGGAGGTAGAAGGAGGCAACAGGAGTTGTTGGGAGTTAGAAGGAAGCAACAGAAGTTGTTGGGAGTTAGAAGGAGGCAACAGAAGTTGTTGGGAGTTAGAAGGAGGCAACAGAAGTTGTTGGGAGTTACAAGGAGGCAACAGAAGTTGTTGGGAGTTAGAAGGAGGCAACAGAAGTTGTTGGGAGTTACAAGGAGGCAACAGAAGTTGTTGGGAGTTAGAAGGAGGCAACAGAAGTTGTTGGGAGTTACAAGGAGGCAACAGAAGTTGTTGGGAGTTAGAAGGAGGCAACAGAAGTTGTTGGGAGTTAGAAGGAGGCAACAGAAGTTGTTGGGAGTTAGAAGGAGGCAACAGAAGTTGTTGGGAGTTAGAAGGAGGCACCAGAAGATGTTGGGAGTTAGAAGGAGACACCACAAGTTGTTGGGAGTTAGAAGGAGGCACCACAAGTTGTTGGGAGTTAGAAGGAGGCAACAGAAGTTGTTGGGAGTTAGGAGGCACCACAAGTTGTTGGGAGTTAGAAGGAGGCACCACAAGTTGTTGGGAGTTAGAAGGAGGCACCACAAGTTGTTGGGAGTTAGAAGGAGGCACCACAAGTTGTTGGGAGTTAGAAGGAGGCACCAGAAGTTGTTGGGAGTTAGAAGGAGGCAACAGAAGATGTTGGGAGGTAGAAGGAGGCAACAGAAGTTGTTGGGAGTTAGAAGGAGGCAACAGAAGTTGTTGGGAGGTAGAAGGAGGCAACAGAAGTTGTTGGGAGTTAGAAGGAGGCAACAGAAGTTGTTGGGAGTTACAAGGAGGCAACAGAAGTTGTTGGGAGTTAGAAGGAGGCAACAGAAGTTGTTGGGAGTTACAAGGAGGCAACAGAAGTTGTTGGGAGTTAGAAGGAGGCAACAGAAGTTGTTGGGAGTTAGAAGGAGGCAACAGAAGTTGTTGGGAGTTACAAGGAGGCAACAGAAGTTGTTGGGAGTTACAAGGAGGCAACAGAAGTTGTTGGGAGTTACAAGGAGGCAACAGAAGTTGTTGGGAGTTACAAGGAGGCACCACAAGTTGTTGGGAGTTAGAAGGAGGCACCACAAGTTGTTGGGAGTTAGAAGGAGGGAACAGAAGTTGTTGGGAGTTAGAAGGAGGCAACAGAAGATGTTGGGCGTTAGGAGGCACCACAAGTTGTTGGGAGTTAGAAGGAGGCAACAGAAGTTGTTGGGAGTTACAAGGAGGCACCACAAGTTGTTGGGCGTTAGGAGGAGGCACCACAAGTTGTTGGGAGTTAGAAGGAGGCACCAGAAGATGTTGGGAGTTAGAAGGAGACACCACAAGTTGTTGGGAGTTAGAAGGAGGCACCACAAGTTGTTGGGAGTTAGAAGGAGGCAACAGAAGTTGTTGGGAGTTAGAAGGAGGCACCACAAGTTGTTGGGAGTTAGAAGGAGGCACCACAAGTTGTTGGGAGTTAGAAGGAGGCACCACAAGTTGTTGGGAGTTAGAAGGAGGCACCACAAGTTGTTGGGAGTTAGAAGAAGGCAACAGAAGATGTTGGGAGTTAGAAGGAGGCACCACAAGTTGTTGGGAGTTAGAAGGAGGCACCACAAGTTGTTGGGAGTTAGGAGGCACCAGAAGATGTTGGGAGTTAGAAGGAGACACCACAAGTTGTTGGGAGTTAGAAGGAGGCACCACAAGTTGTTGGGAGTTAGAAGGAGGCAACAGAAGTTGTTGGGAGTTAGGAGGCACCACAAGTTGTTGGGAGTTAGAAGGAGGCACCACAAGTTGTTGGGAGTTAGAAGGAGGCACCACAAGTTGTTGGGAGTTAGAAGGAGGCACCAGAAGTTGTTGGGAGTTAGAAGGAGGCAACAGAAGATGTTGGGAGGTAGAAGGAGGCAACAGAAGTTGTTGGGAGTTAGAAGGAGGCAACAGAAGTTGTTGGGAGGTAGAAGGAGGCAACAGGAGTTGTTGGGAGTTAGAAGGAAGCAACAGAAGTTGTTGGGAGTTAGAAGGAGGCAACAGAAGTTGTTGGGAGTTAGAAGGAGGCAACAGAAGTTGTTGGGAGTTACAAGGAGGCAACAGAAGTTGTTGGGAGTTAGAAGGAGGCAACAGAAGTTGTTGGGAGTTAGAAGGAGGCAACAGAAGTTGTTGGGAGTTACAAGGAGGCAACAGAAGTTGTTGGGAGTTAGAAGGAGGCAACAGAAGTTGTTGGGAGTTACAAGGAGGCAACAGAAGTTGTTGGGAGTTAGAAGGAGGCAACAGAAGTTGTTGGGAGTTAGAAGGAGGCAACAGAAGTTGTTGGGAGGTAGAAGGAGGCAACAGAAGTTGTTGGGAGTTAGAAGGAGGCAACAGAAGTTGTTGGGAGTTACAAGGAGGCAACAGAAGTTGTTGGGAGTTAGAAGGAGGCAACAGAAGTTGTTGGGAGTTACAAGGAGGCAACAGAAGTTGCTGGGAGTTAGAAGGAGGCAACAGAAGTTGTTGGGAGTTAGAAGGAGGCAACAGAAGTTGTTGGGAGTTACAAGGAGGCAACAGAAGTTGTTGGGAGTTACAAGGAGGCAACAGAAGTTGTTGGGAGTTAGAAGGAGGCAACAGAAGTTGTTGGGAGTTACAAGGAGGCACCACAAGTTGTTGGGAGTTAGAAGGAGGCACCACAAGTTGTTGGGAGTTAGAAGGAGGGAACAGAAGTTGTTGGGAGTTAGAAGGAGGCAACAGAAGATGTTGGGCGTTAGGAGGCACCACAAGTTGTTGGGAGTTAGAAGGAGGCAACAGAAGTTG
The DNA here is from genome assembly GCA_038501925.1 of Xenopus petersii. Taxonomy (NCBI): domain Eukaryota; kingdom Metazoa; phylum Chordata; class Amphibia; order Anura; family Pipidae; genus Xenopus; species Xenopus petersii. Next base: position 932,758 of record CM076684.1, on the reverse strand, counting down.
TTGGGAGTTACAAGGAGGCACCACAAGTTGTTGGGCGTTAGGAGGAGGCACCACAAGTTGTTGGGAGTTAGAAGGAGGCAACAGACGTTGTTGGGAGTTACAAGGAGGCACCACAAGTTGTTGGGAGTTAGAAGGAGGCACCACAAGTTGTTGGGAGTTAGAAGGAGGGAACAGAAGTTGTTGGGAGTTAGAAGGAGGCAACAGAAGATGTTGGGCGTTAGGAGGCACCACAAGTTGTTGGGAGTTAGAAGGAGGCAACAGAAGTTGTTGGGAGTTACAAGGAGGCACCACAAGTTGTTGGGCGTTAGGAGGAGGCACCACAAGTTGTTGGGAGTTAGAAGGAGGCACCAGAAGATGTTGGGAGTTAGAAGGAGACACCACAAGTTGTTGGGAGTTAGAAGGAGGCACCACAAGTTGTTGGGAGTTAGAAGGAGGCAACAGAAGTTGTTGGGAGTTAGAAGGAGGCACCACAAGTTGTTGGGAGTTAGAAGGAGGCACCACAAGTTGTTGGGAGTTAGAAGGAGGCACCACAAGTTGTTGGGAGTTAGAAGGAGGCACCACAAGTTGTTGGGAGTTAGAAGGAGGCACCACAAGTTGTTGGGAGTTAGAAGGAGGCACCACAAGTTGTTGGGAGTTAGAAGGAGGCACCAGAAGTTGTTGGGAGTTAGAAGGAGGCAACAGAAGATGTTGGGAGGTAGAAGGAGGCAACAGAAGTTGTTGGGAGTTAGAAGGAGGCAACAGAAGTTGTTGGGAGGTAGAAGGAGGCAACAGGAGTTGTTGGGAGTTAGAAGGAAGCAACAGAAGTTGTTGGGAGTTAGAAGGAGGCAACAGAAGTTGTTGGGAGTTAGAAGGAGGCAACAGAAGTTGTTGGGAGTTACAAGGAGGCAACAGAAGTTGTTGGGAGTTAGAAGGAGGCAACAGAAGTTGTTGGGAGTTAGAAGGAGGCAACAGAAGTTGTTGGGAGTTACAAGGAGGCAACAGAAGTTGTTGGGAGTTAGAAGGAGGCAACAGAAGTTGTTGGGAGTTACAAGGAGGCAACAGAAGTTGTTGGGAGTTAGAAGGAGGCAACAGAAGTTGTTGGGAGTTAGAAGGAGGCAACAGAAGTTGTTGGGAGTTAGAAGGAGGCAACAGAAGTTGTTGGGAGGTAGAAGGAGGCAACAGAAGTTGTTGGGAGTTAGAAGGAGGCAACAGAAGTTGTTGGGAGTTACAAGGAGGCAACAGAAGTTGTTGGGAGTTAGAAGGAGGCAACAGAAGTTGTTGGGAGTTACAAGGAGGCAACAGAAGTTGTTGGGAGTTAGAAGGAGGCAACAGAAGTTGTTGGGAGTTAGAAGGAGGCAACAGAAGTTGTTGGGAGTTACAAGGAGGCAACAGAAGTTGTTGGGAGTTACAAGGAGGCAACAGAAGTTGTTGGGAGTTAGAAGGAGGCAACAGAAGTTGTTGGGAGTTACAAGGAGGCACCACAAGTTGTTGGGAGTTAGAAGGAGGCACCACAAGTTGTTGGGAGTTAGAAGGAGGGAACAGAAGTTGTTGGGAGTTAGAAGGAGGCAACAGAAGATGTTGGGCGTTAGGAGGCACCACAAGTTGTTGGGAGTTAGAAGGAGGCAACAGAAGTTGTTGGGAGTTACAAGGAGGCACCACAAGTTGTTGGGCGTTAGGAGGAGGCACCACAAGTTGTTGGGAGTTAGAAGGAGGCACCAGAAGATGTTGGGAGTTAGAAGGAGACACCACAAGTTGTTGGGAGTTAGAAGGAGGCACCACAAGTTGTTGGGAGTTAGAAGGAGGCAACAGAAGTTGTTGGGAGTTAGAAGGAGGCACCACAAGTTGTTGGGAGTTAGAAGGAGGCACCACAAGTTGTTGGGAGTTAGAAGGAGGCACCACAAGTTGTTGGGAGTTAGAAGGAGGCACCACAAGTTGTTGGGAGTTAGAAGAAGGCAACAGAAGATGTTGGGAGTTAGAAGGAGGCACCACAAGTTGTTGGGAGTTAGAAGGAGGCACCACAAGTTGTTGGGAGTTAGGAGGCACCAGAAGATGTTGGGAGTTAGAAGGAGACACCACAAGTTGTTGGGAGTTAGAAGGAGGCACCACAAGTTGTTGGGAGTTAGAAGGAGGCAACAGAAGTTGTTGGGAGTTAGGAGGCACCACAAGTTGTTGGGAGTTAGAAGGAGGCACCACAAGTTGTTGGGAGTTAGAAGGAGGCACCACAAGTTGTTGGGAGTTAGAAGGAGGCACCAGAAGTTGTTGGGAGTTAGAAGGAGGCAACAGAAGATGTTGGGAGGTAGAAGGAGGCAACAGAAGTTGTTGGGAGTTAGAAGGAGGCAACAGAAGTTGTTGGGAGGTAGAAGGAGGCAACAGGAGTTGTTGGGAGTTAGAAGGAAGCAACAGAAGTTGTTGGGAGTTAGAAGGAGGCAACAGAAGTTGTTGGGAGTTAGAAGGAGGCAACAGAAGTTGTTGGGAGTTACAAGGAGGCAACAGAAGTTGTTGGGAGTTAGAAGGAGGCAACAGAAGTTGTTGGGAGTTACAAGGAGGCAACAGAAGTTGTTGGGAGTTAGAAGGAGGCAACAGAAGTTGTTGGGAGTTACAAGGAGGCAACAGAAGTTGTTGGGAGTTAGAAGGAGGCAACAGAAGTTGTTGGGAGTTAGAAGGAGGCAACAGAAGTTGTTGGGAGTTAGAAGGAGGCAACAGAAGTTGTTGGGAGTTAGAAGGAGGCAACAGAAGTTGTTGGGAGTTACAAGGAGGCACCACAAGTTGTTGGGAGTTAGAAGGAGGCACCACAAGTTGTTGGGAGTTAGAAGGAGGGAACAGAAGTTGTTGGGAGTTAGAAGGAGGCAACAGAAGTTGTTGGGCGTTAGGAGGCACCACAAGTTGTTGGGAGTTAGAAGGAGGCAACAGAAGTTGTTGGGAGTTACGAGGAGGCACCACAAGTTGTTGGGCGTTAGGAGGAGGCACCACAAGTTGTTGGGAGTTAGGAGTCACCACAAGTTGTTGGGAGTTAGAAGGAGGCACCAGAAGATGTTGGGAGTTAGAAGGAGACACCACAAGTTGTTGGGAGTTAGAAGGAGGCACCACAAGTTGTTGGGAGTTAGAAGGAGGCAACAGAAGTTGTTGGGAGTTAGGAGGCACCACAAGTTGTTGGGAGTTAGAAGGAGGCACCACAAGTTGTTGGGAGTTAGAAGGAGGCACCACAAGTTGTTGGGAGTTAGAAGGAGGCACCAGAAGTTGTTGGGAGTTAGAAGGAGGCAACAGAAGATGTTGGGAGGTAGAAGGAGGCAACAGAAGTTGTTGGGAGTTAGAAGGAGGCAACAGAAGTTGTTGGGAGGTAGAAGGAGGCAACAGGAGTTGTTGGGAGTTAGAAGGAAGCAACAGAAGTTGTTGGGAGTTAGAAGGAGGCAACAGAAGTTGTTGGGAGTTAGAAGGAGGCAACAGAAGTTGTTGGGAGTTACAAGGAGGCAACAGAAGTTGTTGGGAGTTATAAGGAGGCAACAGAAGTTGTTGGGAGTTACAAGGAGGCAACAGAAGTTGTTGGGAGTTAGAAGGAGGCAACAGAAGTTGTTGGGAGTTACAAGGAGGCAACAGAAGTTGTTGGGAGTTAGAAGGAGGCAACAGAAGTTGTTGGGAGTTAGAAGGAGGCAACAGAAGTTGTTGGGAGTTAGAAGGAGGCAACAGAAGTTGTTGGGAGTTAGAAGGAGGCAACAGAAGTTGTTGGGAGTTACAAGGAGGCACCACAAGTTGTTGGGAGTTAGAAGGAGGCACCACAAGTTGTTGGGAGTTAGAATGAGGCACCACAAGTTGTTGGGAGTTAGAAGGAGGGAACAGAAGTTGTTGGGAGTTAGAAGGAGGCAACAGAAGATGTTGGGCGTTAGGAGGCACCACAAGTTGTTGGGAGTTAGAAGGAGGCAACAGAAGTTGTTGGGAGTTACAAGGAGGCACCACAAGTTGTTGGGCGTTAGGAGGAGGCACCACAAGTTGTTGGGAGTTAGGAGTCACCACAAGTTGTTGGGAGTTAGAAGGAGGCACCAGAAGATGTTGGGAGTTAGAAGGAGACACCACAAGTTGTTGGGAGTTAGAAGGAGGCACCACAAGTTGTTGGGAGTTAGAAGGAGGCAACAGAAGTTGTTGGGAGTTAGAAGGAGGCACCACAAGTTGTTGGGAGTTAGAAGGAGGCACCACAAGTTGTTGGGAGTTAGAAGGAGGCACCACAAGTTGTTGGGAGTTACAAGGAGGCACCACAAGTTGTTGGGAGTTAGAAGGAGGCACCACAAGTTGTTGGGAGTTAGAAGGAGGCACCACAAGTTGTTGGGAGTTACAAGGAGGCACCACAAGTTGTTGGGAGTTACAAGGAGGCACCACAAGTTGTTGGGAGTTAGAAGGAGGCACCACAAGTTGTTGGGAGTTAGAAGGAGGCACCACAAGTTGTTGGGAGTTAGAAGGAGGCAACAGAAGTTGTTGGGAGTTAGAAGGAGGCAACAGAATTTGTTGGGAGTTAGAAGGAGGCACCACAAGTTGTTGGGAGTTAGAAGGAGGCACCACAAGTTGTTGGGAGTTAGAAGGAGGCAACAGAAGTTGTTGGGAGGTAGAAGGAGGCAACAGGAGTTGTTGGGAGTTAGAAGGAAGCAACAGAAGTTGTTGGGAGTTAGAAGGAGGCAACAGAAGTTGTTGGGAGTTAGAAGGAGGCAACAGAAGTTGTTGGGAGTTACAAGGAGGCAACAGAAGTTGTTGGGAGTTAGAAGGAGGCAACAGAAGTTGTTGGGAGTTACAAGGAGGCAACAGAAGTTGTTGGGAGTTAGAAGGAGGCAACAGAAGTTGTTGGGAGTTACAAGGAGGCAACAGAAGTTGTTGGGAGTTAGAAGGAGGCAACAGAAGTTGTTGGGAGTTAGAAGGAGGCAACAGAAGTTGTTGGGAGTTAGAAGGAGGCAACAGAAGTTGTTGGGAGTTAGAAGGAGGCACCAGAAGATGTTGGGAGTTAGAAGGAGACACCACAAGTTGTTGGGAGTTAGAAGGAGGCACCACAAGTTGTTGGGAGTTAGAAGGAGGCAACAGAAGTTGTTGGGAGTTAGGAGGCACCACAAGTTGTTGGGAGTTAGAAGGAGGCACCACAAGTTGTTGGGAGTTAGAAGGAGGCACCACAAGTTGTTGGGAGTTAGAAGGAGGCACCACAAGTTGTTGGGAGTTAGAAGGAGGCACCAGAAGTTGTTGGGAGTTAGAAGGAGGCAACAGAAGATGTTGGGAGGTAGAAGGAGGCAACAGAAGTTGTTGGGAGTTAGAAGGAGGCAACAGAAGTTGTTGGGAGGTAGAAGGAGGCAACAGAAGTTGTTGGGAGTTAGAAGGAGGCAACAGAAGTTGTTGGGAGTTACAAGGAGGCAACAGAAGTTGTTGGGAGTTAGAAGGAGGCAACAGAAGTTGTTGGGAGTTACAAGGAGGCAACAGAAGTTGTTGGGAGTTAGAAGGAGGCAACAGAAGTTGTTGGGAGTTAGAAGGAGGCAACAGAAGTTGTTGGGAGTTACAAGGAGGCAACAGAAGTTGTTGGGAGTTACAAGGAGGCAACAGAAGTTGTTGGGAGTTAGAAGGAGGCAACAGAAGTTGTTGGGAGTTACAAGGAGGCACCACAAGTTGTTGGGAGTTAGAAGGAGGCACCACAAGTTGTTGGGAGTTAGAAGGAGGGAACAGAAGTTGTTGGGAGTTAGAAGGAGGCAACAGAAGATGTTGGGCGTTAGGAGGCACCACAAGTTGTTGGGAGTTAGAAGGAGGCAACAGAAGTTGTTGGGAGTTACAAGGAGGCACCACAAGTTGTTGGGCGTTAGGAGGAGGCACCACAAGTTGTTGGGAGTTAGAAGGAGGCACCAGAAGATGTTGGGAGTTAGAAGGAGACACCACAAGTTGTTGGGAGTTAGAAGGAGGCACCACAAGTTGTTGGGAGTTAGAAGGAGGCAACAGAAGTTGTTGGGAGTTAGAAGGAGGCCCCACAAGTTGTTGGGAGTTAGAAGGAGGCACCACAAGTTGTTGGGAGTTAGAAGGAGGCACCACAAGTTGTTGGGAGTTAGAAGGAGGCACCACAAGTTGTTGGGAGTTTGAAGAAGGCAACAGAAGATGTTGGGAGTTAGAAGGAGGCACCACAAGTTGTTGGGAGTTAGAAGGAGGCACCACAAGTTGTTGGGAGTTAGGAGGCACCAGAAGATGTTGGGAGTTAGAAGGAGACACCACAAGTTGTTGGGAGTTAGAAGGAGGCACCACAAGTTGTTGGGAGTTAGAAGGAGGCAACAGAAGTTGTTGGGAGTTAGGAGGCACCACAAGTTGTTGGGAGTTAGAAGGAGGCACCACAAGTTGTTGGGAGTTAGAAGGAGGCACCACAAGTTGTTGGGAGTTAGAAGGAGGCACCAGAAGTTGTTGGGAGTTAGAAGGAGGCAACAGAAGATGTTGGGAGGTAGAAGGAGGCAACAGAAGTTGTTGGGAGTTAGAAGGAGGCAACAGAAGTTGTTGGGAGGTAGAAGGAGGCAACAGGAGTTGTTGGGAGTTAGAAGGAAGCAACAGAAGTTGTTGGGAGTTAGAAGGAGGCAACAGAAGTTGTTGGGAGTTAGAAGGAGGCAACAGAAGTTGTTGGGAGTTACAAGGAGGCAACAGAAGTTGTTGGGAGTTAGAAGGAGGCAACAGAAGTTGTTGGGAGTTACAAGGAGGCAACAGAAGTTGTTGGGAGTTACAAGGAGGCAACAGAAGTTGTTGGGAGTTAGAAGGAGGCAACAGAAGTTGTTGGGAGTTAGAAGGAGGCAACAGAAGTTGTTGGGAGTTAGAAGGAGGCAACAGAAGTTGTTGGGAGTTAGAAGGAGGCAACAGAAGTTGTTGGGAGTTACAAGGAGGCACCACAAGTTGTTGGGAGTTAGAAGGAGGCACCACAAGTTGTTGGGAGTTAGAAGGAGGGAACAGAAGTTGTTGGGAGTTAGAAGGAGGCAACAGAAGATGTTGGGCGTTAGGAGGCACCACAAGTTGTTGGGAGTTAGAAGGAGGCAACAGAAGTTGTTGGGAGTTACAAGGAGGCACCACAAGTTGTTGGGCGTTAGGAGGAGGCACCACAAGTTGTTGGGAGTTAGGAGTCACCACAAGTTGTTGGGAGTTAGAAGGAGGCACCAGAAGATGTTGGGAGTTAGAAGGAGACACCACAAGTTGTTGGGAGTTAGAAGGAGGCACCACAAGTTGTTGGGAGTTAGAAGGAGGCAACAGAAGTTGTTGGGAGTTAGGAGGCACCACAAGTTGTTGGGAGTTAGAAGGAGGCACCACAAGTTGTTGGGAGTTAGAAGGAGGCACCACAAGTTGTTGGGAGTTAGAAGGAGGCACCAGAAGTTGTTGGGAGTTAGAAGGAGGCAACAGAAGATGTTGGGAGGTAGAAGGAGGCAACAGAAGTTGTTGGGAGTTAGAAGGAGGCAACAGAAGTTGTTGGGAGGTAGAAGGAGGCAACAGGAGTTGTTGGGAGTTAGAAGGAAGCAACAGAAGTTGTTGGGAGTTAGAAGGAGGCAACAGAAGTTGTTGGGAGTTAGAAGGAGGCAACAGAAGTTGTTGGGAGTTACAAGGAGGCAACAGAAGTTGTTGGGAGTTAGAAGGAGGCAACAGAAGTTGTTGGGAGTTACAAGGAGGCAACAGAAGTTGTTGGGAGTTAGAAGGAGGCAACAGAAGTTGTTGGGAGTTACAAGGAGGCAACAGAAGTTGTTGGGAGTTAGAAGGAGGCAACAGAAGTTGTTGGGAGTTAGAAGGAGGCAACAGAAGTTGTTGGGAGTTAGAAGGAGGCAACAGAAGTTGTTGGGAGTTAGAAGCAGGCAACAGAAGTTGTTGGGAGTTACAAGGAGGCACCACAAGTTGTTGGGAGTTAGAAGGAGGCACCACAAGTTGTTGGGAGTTAGAAGGAGGCACCACAAGTTGTTGGGAGTTAGAAGGAGGGAACAGAAGTTGTTGGGAGTTAGAAGGAGGCAACAGAAGATGTTGGGCGTTAGGAGGCACCACAAGTTGTTGGGAGTTAGAAGGAGGCAACAGAAGTTGTTGGGAGTTACAAGGAGGCACCACAAGTTGTTGGGCGTTAGGAGGAGGCACCACAAGTTGTTGGGAGTTAGGAGTCACCACAAGTTGTTGGGAGTTAGAAGGAGGCACCAGAAGATGTTGGGAGTTAGAAGGAGACACCACAAGTTGTTGGGAGTTAGAAGGAGGCACCACAAGTTGTTGGGAGTTAGAAGGAGGCAACAGAAGTTGTTGGGAGTTAGAAGGAGGCACCACAAGTCGTTGGGAGTTAGAAGGAGGCACCACAAGTTGTTGGGAGTTAGAAGGAGGCACCACAAGTTGTTGGGAGTTAGAAGGAGGCACCACAAGTTGTTGGGAGTTACAAGGAGGCACCACAAGTTGTTGGGAGTTAGAAGGAGGCACCACAAGTTGTTGGGAGTTACAAGGAGGCACCACAAGTTGTTGGGAGTTACAAGGAGGCACCACAAGTTGTTGGGAGTTAGAAGGAGGCACCACAAGTTGTTGGGAGTTAGAAGGAGGCACCACAAGTTGTTGGGAGTTAGAAGGAGGCAACAGAAGTTGTTGGGAGTTAGAAGGAGGCAACAGAAGTTGTTGGGAGTTAGAAGGAGGCACCACAAGTTGTTGGGAGTTAGAAGGAGGCACCACAAGTTGTTGGGAGTTAGAAGGAGGCACCACAAGTTGTTGGGAGTTACAAGGAGGCACCACAAGTTGTTGGGAGTTACAAGGAGGCACCACAAGTTGGATGTCCGTGTAAGAGGCAGAGCTAATGTTTCAGTGGGCAGAGCTCTGACTAGAAGGTGTAACAGCCAACCGCCTTCTGGGAAAAGAAAACCGAAGTTGAGGAGTAACATTAGGGGCAAGGGGCCTCCACAAAATCATTTTTCAAGAGCTGGTGGTGATGGCAACAAATAGTTTTAAAGATACACGTTCATACCTCGTCTACATATTTCATCCAATTCCACTAATTAGGAAAGTAGACCAAGAAGGGGACAATTCCATTTTTGCTGCTTTACATGTTAACGTTGGGCTGAACGTCATGTCTGGGTGGATTGGGGCCTGGGCAGACATTGTGAATAGTAAAGTGCTAGTACTTGTCCCATTTACACCCTGATACTGAGTCACATAAAAAGCAATTAGTAGAAATAAAGAGTCGGTCTGTGCGGGTCCATCATGGTGTATCTACTGAGCAGCTGCAGCAACAAAGCTCACGTTAAAGGGGAAGTTCACTTTATATATTGAATCTATAGTAATGAGCCAACTGGACTAGCTGTGATCTTTCACTAGTCATACGACTGGATTTCTCAATTCTGAATGTCCTGTACATTGTGATTATACTTGTGATTATATAATTCTATATATACTTTATACATGGGACCACAGTGCAGAGGTGGCAGATAATAGGGGTTGCACCCCCCTCTGTTTAAACTTGGTTTCTCCCTTTTCACATATATGGTTTCTCCCTCCCATTGAGCCAATCCTCCTCCTTGTCCAGAATGGGAACTTGTCTTCAAACGTGTCTTTATTCCTGTAGATGTAGGTTCCCGAGTGAGTCCTGACCTGAAGAGCTGACTCTCTTGTGCTGCGTCATTCGTGTTTGTGACGGTTGTTTGTGTTTCTCCCAGGTATAAGTCTGACCAGGGCCACCATTAGAAATCACAGGGCCACATACAACAACATTTTTTGGGCCACCTGGACCCCGCCCTCCCCAAGCCCCACCCCAGATCCCGCCCATCACACAGCAGTTAAAAGACCAGACAGACATCAGAGCTAAAAAAAAGTAATCCCGCCCCCCACAAACAAGTTATAAAAAGCTATTGATGGTGAGGGCCCCCTTATAAGTTAAAAAAAAATGGTGCCAGGGCCCCCCCATAAAAGTTTTTTTTTAAACAGTGGTGGTCAGGCCCCCCTTTAAGTTAAAAAAAACATTGGCATCAGGGCCCCAGGAAACAAGATAAAAAGAAACATTGGGGCCCCAGAGAATATTTTTTAAAAAAAACATTGGTGGCAGGGGCCTATAGACAATTAAATAATACATTTGTGGCCAGGGGTTTAATAAAATTAAAAAAACACACATTGGTGTCGGTGGAACTGAACTCGTGGCTTCAGGACTTCAACTTTGGCTCCTTTTGTGGCTTCGGATGTTTGGGACTTTGGCAGGTGCGGCAAAATCAAGGGGGGCCCCAGCTATTTTTAAAAGTGCAGCACAGTGGGGCCCCCCTTTAGGCCCGGTACAGCAGTAACCCCCTGTGTCCCCTCGATGGCGACCCTGAGTCGGACCAATCCTCACTGTGCTGCACTCCATACACCATGTTACTCCTCTTATTATACTTTACTATTGGGTCTTCTGGATGAACCAGTTGTTGCCTCCGTGTGATGCAGAGTTTGGATCAGACACAAATGTGATGTTTATTAAAGATCCTTCTGACACCCCAGAAATGTATGGGACACTCGCACTACACTCCTATAGGGAGACTCGGGGGGTCACTACAAAGTGGGGTAATAGAGACCGACTCCCTCATACATGGCTGGGTCCCCCCTATATTGCAGGTGCTGGTGGGGGGCACAAAAGTTCTAGGTCAGTGTAACCCAATGGCTTAAAGAGGCAGAACACGGTCACGCTGGACTCTGTCACCCAGATGGGCCCCCGCTGAGTGGAGGGGGGAGTGGGTGTTGTGCAACTACATCTCTCTGCTGCTATATAGAAGGAAAAGTAAAGTGGACACCAGAGGTCTTTGCAAATGAAACAAAAATGGATTTACTGTCAGAGACAATACTCAGGGTTCCACTCAGCACAGGAGCTAGCACTTTAGTACATAACGTCACAGGCAGATTCTGGGACAGTCGGCAGGTTTAAGTTCCCCTTTAGGGTTTATAGCAATTGTGTTACAGGTCTTGTACAGCAGAAATGGATCACGGAGTGAATAGAACCCAAATCCCTCTATAGTAGTGTGGCCCCTCCAACTGTCACTTGTACAGGTACTGCTCTGTCTGTCTGTCTCTCCAATTGCTCTGTGTGTCTGTCCCTCCAGCTGGAGGCAGTAGCCCTAGAGAGAAGAGTTGAGGATCAGGTCAGTAGAGGAGAGTAGTAAGTGGTTGGGTGAGTATATAGAGATGAGCAAGGCGCCATTTGAAATCACAGAGCCCCCTATAGCAAAATTTTCTGGGCCCCCTGATCCCCGGCCCCTCCCCAGATCCCGCCCCCACACCACAGTAAAAAGTCCATACTCCCCTTCCATAAGTTTTTAAAAAAACATTGCTGGTCAGGGCCCCCTGAAAAGTTAAAGGGATCCTGTCATCGGAAAACATGTTTTTTTCAAAACACATCAGTTAATAGTGCTGCTCCAGCAGAATTCTACACTGAAATCCATTTCTCAAAAGAGCAAACAGATTTTTTTATATTCAATTATGAAATCTGACATGGGGCTAGACATTTTGTCAGTTTCCCAGCTGCCCCAAGTCATGTGACTTGTGCCTGCACTTTAGGAGAGAAATGCTTTCTGGCAGGCTGCTGTTTCTCCTACTCAATGTAACTGAATGTGTCTCAGTGGGACCTGGATTTTACTATTGAGTGTTGTTCTTAGATCTACCAGGCAGCTGTTATCTTGTGTTAGGGATCTGCTATCTGGTTACCTTCCCATTGTTCTTTTGTTTGGCTGCTGGGGGGGAGGGATATCAGTCCAACTTGCAGTACAGCAGTAAAGAGTGACTGAAGTTTATCAGAGCACAAGTCACATGACTTGGGGCAGCTGGGAAATTGTCAAAATGTCTAGCCCCATGTCAGATTTCATAATTGAATATAAAAAAATCTGTTTGCTCTTTTGAGAAATGGATTTCAGTGCAGAATTCTGCTGGAGCAGCACTATTAACTGATGTGTTTTGGATAAAAAAAAATTCCCATGACGTATCCCTTTAAAAAGAAACATTGGTGATCAGGGGCCCCATAGAATATTTTAAAAACAACACTAGTGCTCAGGGGTTTCATCAAATTTTAAAAAACGGTGATGGCGGCCTTGAGATGATGAGAAGTGAGACCTCGGCTGTATGACTGGTACAACATTGTGTCAGACATTGCTCAGTATCAGTTGAGTCCAAGCAGCATGGCAGTCCCACAGGTTTTAGTCAGTCAGGCACCTCACTATGGCCTCAGCCTCTATAATCTGCACTACAGTCAGCCTGTCGCTCATAATTTATAATTCGTTGTTCCCCTTTAAATTAACTCTTAGTATGATGTAGAGAGGGATATTCTGAGTCAATTTGCAATTGGTTTTAGTTTTTTATTATTTGTGTTTTTTGACTTATTTAGCTTTTTATTCAGCAGCTCTCCAGTTTGTAATTTCAGCCATCTGGTTGCTAGGGTCCAAATTCCCCTAGCAACCATGCACTGATTTGAATAAGAGACTGGAATATGAATAGGAGAGGCCTGAATAGAAAGACGAGGAATAAAAAGTATCAGTAACAATATATTTGTAGCCTTACAGAGTATTTGTTTTTAGATGGGGTCAGCGACCCCATATTTCAAAGCTGGAATCAGAAGAAAAAGACAAATAAATTATTTTAAAAAAATAGATAATGAAGACCAATTGAAAAGTTGCTTAGAACTGGCCGGGCTGTTAGGCACTAGAAGTTATGTTAAAGGTGAAGCACATCTGCAATTTGCACTGATTGGATTCAATGATCTTATGAGCAGAGATTGATTGTCAGTGACTGATCTCACACAACCTGCAGCTCATGTGATGTAGCACAAAGTATTCCTTGATATTACTTCTGTAGAGACCTCCCAAATGTCCCGTTTTTAGAGGGACAGTCCCTCTTTTCACAGCTCAACCCGCAGTCCCTCATTTGTACTGGAAAGTCCCTATTTTCTCTGCACTGAACAGCCAGAAGAAGAAACAACGTCTCTAACTTAATTGACTTTTGGCAGAGAGCCCAGAACAGCCACAGCTGCAGATAAGATACTTTTGTAACAATTTAGAGATAAGCAAATAAGTAATTGTAACAATATAAGATAACAGGTCCCTTGGGAGAAGTTACACTCACAGCTTAAAGGGCAACTCACCTTCATTAGCAAAACTGTAATAACTGAAAAAACCCACAGAAATATGTTGAGACTTTCACAAGTCTCGGAGGAAGTGCGTAGACACGAAACGCGTCAGACGTCGGACATTTGTGTCGATATCAAATCATCAAATAAAACTTGTACCTTTTAAACCTGGGATTCTGACTTCGGTGCCTTTTACCTGTGGGGTCCGGAGTGCGTCGTCGCAAATATTGAAATCTTTTATAACCTGCCAAATTTTGTAAAATGAACATGGTAATTAGGGGGTGTGGTGACAAAATGGGCATGGCCAAGAAATTCGCTGTGCTGTGCGCGGCAACTTTTTATTTCCAAAATGTTGGGAGGTTTGTGTCTTTCCTGAAGTGACTGAGTGAAATTGTACTGCAACACAACACTGTATATATCACACAAGCCTGCCTTCCACTGCCTCAATTCAACACATTTCCACTCCCGCCCTACGTCATAAGCCCCGCCTCTGTTTCATTCGGCGCTGGTCACATTTGCCCTCTCAGGGGCGTGCGCAGGGGGTCGCAGTGGGAGAGGTCGGAGAGGTGAGAGGATGGAAAGCTTTAGTTCATCTGCTGAATACTTGTTACTTGTGCTGTGGGGATTCTGCACATTGGCTGTATCGCTATATCAGAAGTTCGGAGCACTTTTTGGGACATTGGAAGTTCCACTGCACATCACATAATGGGAGCCTGGCTAATTTTAAAACTGCAGCACAGCCGGGCCCCCCTTCAGGCCTGGGCCTGGCACCCCCTGTGCCCCTGTGATGGAGGCCATGGAGATGAGTTGAGAGATGTAGGGTTGGGCAGAGTTATAAAGTGCTTTGAATGTCAGGGGCAATAGGAGCGGTTGCTGAGGTGTATGAGCCTCGCAGCAGTGTTCATTATGGACTGGAGAGCTGACAGTCTCTGGAGGGGAAGGCCAATTAAAAGAGAGTTACAGTAGTCTAGACGCGATATGATGAGAGAGTGAATAAGAATTTTGGCAGCATCTTGGGTGATAAATGATGGTATTTTGGATATGTTCCTTAGGTGGAAGTGACATGATTTAATAAGTGACTGGATATGAGGAGTGAATGACAGGGCAGAATCTAGGATAACCCCAAGGCACCGGGCCTGGGGAGAGGGGGTGATAGTGGAATTGGTAACTATGATGGATACTTCGGGGATGTTACTGGTGTTAGTTGGAGGAAAGAGAACCATTTCAGTTTTGGAGAGGTTTAATTTAAGGTAGCGTTGCGACATCCAGGTAGAGATAGTGGACAGGCAGGAGGAGACGCGAGTTAGGAGTTCTGGGTTGAGATCAGGAGATGAGAGATAGATCTGAGTATCGTCAGCATAGAGGTGGTAGTGGAAACCGTACGAATTTATTAATTTGCCAAGGGAGGAAGTATAGAGGGAGAATAGTAATGGTCCCAGGACAGAGCCTTGAGGAACTCCAACAGAAAGAGGTAGGGGAGAAGATGATACTCCATTGTAGGAGACACTGAAGGAATGATTGGTGATGTAAGAAGAGAACCAGGACAGGGCTGTGTCACGAAGGCCAAGTGACTGGAGGGACTGGAGGAGGAGAGGGTGATCTACAGTGTCAAATGCGGCTGAGAGATCAAGCAGTATTAGTAGTGAGAAATGATTGTTAGCTTTAGCGGTTAAAAGGTCATTAGTTAGTCGAGTCAGGGCAGTTTCTGTGGAGTGTTGTGGCTTAAAACCAGATTGTAGGGGGTCCAGCAGGTTATTGTCAGAGAGGAATGAGGTAAGTCGGTTGTAGACTAGGCGCTCAAGTAGTTTAGAGATGAAAGGTAGCAGAGAGATAGGTCGGAGGTTGTCAAGATTGGAGGGATCAAGAGAGGGTTTTTTCAGAATGGGGGTGACAAGAGCATGTTTTAGTTGAGAAGGAAACAGTCCAGTTGAGAGGGAAAGATTAAATAGGTGAGTTAAGGCTTTGATTAGACAAGGATTGGTATTGCGGAGAAGTTTTGAGGGAATTGGATCAAGCGGCAGGTGGTAAGGTGAGAAGAGGCCAGAAGCTTTGAGATTCCTCATCAGTGACAGGGGTGAAGGAGCACAGGAGAGACTGGGGATTGTGGAGGGAGGGTGGTGGAAGTCTAGGGGGGTTGAGTAGTGGAATGTCCCTTCTGATAGTGACAATTTTGTTTTTGAAGTGCTCAGCAATATCTTGAGCAGAGACAGATGTGCATGGAGGGGGTGGAGAAGGGGAAAGGAGAGGGTTAAAGGTGGAGAAAAGTTGTGCTGGTTTTTTAGAAAGGGAGTTAATGAGTGAAGTAAAGTAAGTTTGTTTGGCTTGGAAGAGGCTGGTGTTAAAGGAGCGCAGGGCAGATTTGTAGCTCCAAAAGTCTCATTCTGAACGGGATTTGTGCCAGCGACGTGAATGTCTTTGGAGCTTTTGTATGAGCAGTATGTCAAGGTTGAAGTGGTTTGGGTCTAGAACGTTTAGTTTTTATAGGAGCAGCTCATTTAGGGCAGTGGTGAGAGGACTATAGTAGTAGCCACATTAGGACATGAGATGGCTGAGATATTAGAGTGAAGAGAGTCAAAGGAAGAAGAGAGATGAGACTACAGCTTGTAAGTCACGGTAAGTACGTGTTTGGGGAATAGCAGGGGGTGAGGAGGGAGTTAGTGAGAGTTGAAATGTGACCATATTGTGATCAGAGAGGGGAAATGGGGAGTTAGTAAAATTGGTGGTTGAACAGAGTCTGGTAAATATGAGATCCAGAGCATTACCATTGGAGTGAGAGGGGGAGTCTGAGCACAAAGATAAGCCTAGGGAGGAGGTTAGTGAAAGAAGTTTAGAGACAGAAGAGTTGTTAATGTTGTTAACGGGTATATTAAAGTCACCTAATATGATGGATGGGATGTTAGATGAAAGAAAGTAAGGAAGCCAGGCAGCAAAGTTGTCCAGAAATTGTGCAGTTGCTCCTGGTGGTGGATATATAAGAGCAATGCAGAGTGAAACAGGAGAAAAGAGCCTAATGCAGTGAGACTCAAATGAGGAGAATGATAGAGAGGGAACAGGAGGAAGAAGTATAAAAGTAGAGCGGGGAGAGAGAAGCAAACGTAGCCCACCTCCAGGTCTGTTAGCAGGTGTGGGAGTATGAGTAAGTATGAGTAAGTATGAGTAAGTATGAGTAAGTATGAGTAAGTATGAGTAAGTATGAGTAAGTATAAGTAAGTATGAGTAAGTATGAGTAAGTATGAGTAAGTATGAGTAAGTAAGTATGAGTAAGTAAGTATGAGTAAGTATGAGTAAGTATGAGTAAGTAAGTATGAGTAAGTATGAGTAAGTATGAGTAAGTAAGTATGAGTAAGTAAGTATGAGTAAGTATGAGTAAGTATGAGTAAGTATGAGTAAGTATGAGTAAGTATGAGTAAGTATGAGTAAGGTGTAGCCCCCATAGGACAGGGCAGCAGGTGAGACAGTGTCAGTAGGAGAGAGACAGGTGTCAGTAAGTGCGAGTAGGTTAAAGGAATTGGCAATGAAATGGTCGTGTATAGCGGTGAGTTTGTTGCAGACAGATCTGACATTCCAGAGAGCACAGGAAAGATTAACTGGGTTTTTGGGTATAGGAGTAAGAGTTCTGTACTGTTTGAATTTGCTCCGGAGAGAAGGAGCTCTTGGCCGTGTTATAACTGGGATGGGGTAAGGGCCAGGGGAAATGTCATTATGGGTAATTTCAGTTGCTGCAAACTTCATTTATTCTTTGGCTGAATGACCCCCACAATCATTAGTATTACGGCATTTAAATTGCAATTCTTTCAGACACTCACACAATTAGTTATTTGGTTTTGGTGCATTTGCCTCGAACCCGCTGCTTAAAAACTTAAATGTGATTTTAAAGTCACAGTCACTGACCGATCTCCGATGCTGATGCTGGTGCTGCGCCCCAAACCCGTAGCAAGGGGGGGAAATGCTGCAGCAATATTCTTCTGTATTATATATTATATATTATAACTGTATGTGAAATAAAAGAACGCTGATCTTTACTGTCGCTGAGGAATCTGTGGAGAGCGAGTCCATAGGGGAATATTGGGGGAATGTCTCAGCCGCCAGTGATACAAAGGAGAGGAAAGACAAGTGACAGTTGGATTTGTAAGTTCTACGTTTGTAGAAAAGGAGTAACAGAGTATTTTACTTCATGTGTAGAGAGGGGAGGAGAGAGGCTGTAATCTCTATATCTAACTAGTAACAAACAAATCAGTTTTCTTGTTATTCCAGCTGGTTCAATGTTGAAGAGAATCCAGTTCCTTCAGCTTTGTTGTTGTCTTCTCCAACTGTCATTTCCATCTGCCATTTCCTACCACTTGTGACATATTAAATGTAAGCGCTGGTGCCACCCCCTATACTGGGTCCAACTGATTGAAACAAACAGAGACTAATTAACTAATCAATTAACCAGTGATCAAAGGGCAGAGTTATACAAACACCAGCGAATTTGAATTTCCCTCCTGTCATGGTTGTGGGGTGATGTTTCGGGAGCGACTTACTTATCAGGACACTATGGGGCAAATTCACTAAGATGCAAAGTTGCGCCAGGCGCAACTTCACCGCACTTCGCCAGCGCTCCGCAAATTCACTAAAATCCGAAGTAGCGCACAAGGGTAGCGTAAGTTTTCAAAGGCTAGCGTTAATTCACCAAGCGAAGCGAAGTTTCGCTAGCGATGGTTCATTTGCATACGGCGCCAAATTCAAATTTCAATGGAGGAACACGTATCAGCACTACAAATGCCTAGAAAACCTTCAAATCAGCAAATAAAATTTTGCCCTACACATGTGCCCACTGTCTAGGTAAGTTGCCATGAGTCAGGAAATGTAGGGGGGAAGGAGGGGAGCCCCAAAAATATTTTCAATCTTTTTCAGCCTATCACCCATCATGTAGAAAACACGCCAGCGTTTTTTGGGACTTAGAAAAAAATTTGACTTTTTTTGAAGCAATCCCTATCTACTCTATTGCGCTTCGCCAGGTCTGAGGTGGCGAAGGAAGTCTAGCGTAAAAGGTAGCGTTCAGTACACTGCGCGAGTTAGTGAATTTGCGTAGTTACATCGCTAGCGAAACTTCGCCTGGCGTAAGTGTGCAAAGTAACACTAGCGAAACTACGCCAGCGTTCATTAGTGAATTTGCGAAGTACCAAAAATGCCAAACGCTAGCGAATTGACGCTAGCGTTCGGCGCTTCGGTGCTTAGTGAATTTGCGCCTATGAGCACAGCTCTCTCCTGACGTCCCATATACACAGGGCTTAGAAGAAAGAGCAATCTGACAGTTAGGTGCCTGACAGTGAGTGCTGTAGAATGTAATGTGTGTGACAGGCAGGTGAGTGACACAATCTAGTGTTTATGAGGAGTCTGTGCTAGTAGCCACTAATAAACAGAATGGCAAGTGCCTATGGCTAGTGGCAAGATGGCTACATGTAGTGCTTATTTCCCTGCACAAACTGTCATCTATCTGCCTTGCAAGGAGCAGACATGGAGGAGCTTCAGTGTTTTTGCTTCTCATTTCCCCCCTCCACATGGTGCCCCCCATATTTGTGCTCTTGTGGGGAAAGAGGGAGAGGAAACGTCTCTATGAGCCACAAAGTGAAGTAAAATAATCACGTGCATCGAGGCCACTGGGAAGAAGTGACAATAGTTCAGTACAAATGAGTGAGGAAAGTGTAATGTTTAGATGTTATTTTCCATGGATATCAGACGTCACCTTGGAGTTGTGTGACCTTTATAAAAGCCTGTGACACTCATACATACAGTATATATATATCTATCCAAGAGTAGGTGAGCCCTCACAGGTCTTATTAAGTTGATAGAAGAGATTTATTTAGCAAATAGAAGCTGACGTTTCATTTAACATTCTAGACTTTCTCAAGTACAAAAACATCACAACAACCAAACATTTAACCCTCAGTGGGGGGAAGGGGGGGGGGTGCTCACATCACCAAGTGTCAGTGGAGGTGGGGGGGGAGATCTGTGATGTAAAAAACAAATTACGTGTCTAACAATAAACAACAAAAGCGTATCTTACGTTACTATATGCGTTCATGGGAGAAGGAGAAGAAGTTACATAGAGAAATTTACATTGTAACAAAGACAAGAAGTGTATTTACTTTGTATCACATTATGTAACAAGACGCTGCTGACGAGCACAAATAAACAAATAAACAAATAAATAAAATCTGACGTCACAATCAGATGGTTTCATCGTGTACATTAAAGTTACATTACGGCATTATCTGATAACAATCAGAATCGTTGGGTCCGTTATGTCTGTACAGACTCGTGTAAAGTCCCAAGTATGTCCTGTATAATTTAGTAAGAGACGCAGAGTTACCCGCCGGAATGAGGGACATTCTAGGAAATAGTCGCGGGAGTCAAAAAGGATTAGTCCGCCGGTAAGGGTCAGGCCACACTGGGCGTTTTTGGGAGATTTGGTCGCCTGGTGACTATTCGCCTCGTTTTTGCGGCGACCAATATCCCCAAACACCTTCCCTGACTCTGCACCGGCTAAAATGAAAAAACGCCGGCACTAATCACACGTAGTGATTCGTTTTCCGCAGTCACCTGAAGTTTCCTCGTGATGCGACTTCGGAAAACAAACCGCCGCGTGTGATTAGTGCCGGCATTTTTAGCCGGCGCAGAGTCAGGGAAGGCGTTTGGGGAGATTGGTCGCCGCAAAGACGAGGCAATTAGTCGCCAGGCGACCAAATCTCCCCAAAACGCCCAGTGTGGACTTACCTAAGGTTTGTGTTCACTGCATGAGGCAACGTTCAGATCAGGAGGCATCTGCCAGAAAGTCCAGATCGTATCCTCTGTGACTGTTGAGGGTGCAGTGTTGGTATTGGTTGGGACAGACGGTCATAAGGCCAATCCCGGGTCCTGTTTCCTGAGGGGGCGTGTATGTATCTTGAATACGGCAGTGGTGGAGTATGTTGTTAAGGATCCGGATCCTAGTTACCGAGGACGTTGATCTTTGCTGTGCTGCTTCAAATGCAGGATAAGGCCACGGTCAAGGATTGATTGAGCTCTCATACTGGGTCACTGGTTCTGTTCTCAAGGGTCCGTGAAACCTACAAAGAGAAAAAGAAAAAGCAGAAAAAAGAGAAAAAGGGAAAATACAGATAGAAATAGTAGATAACAGGGTTGAAAGGCAGAGGAGGGGATAGTATGGAAAAGCAAAGGGAATGGATGGCCCACAAACTAGATTTTCTGGCCATAGTTTGTTGGAAGTACCCTTTTGGGCATTGGTTACATAACACTAGGTACAGGCTAGGGAAGACCACCTCAATAACACACAGCTCGTCCAAAACTGTTGTGTTCATATGTCGTGAGAAAGGTGAGTCAGTCCTCCAATTCTTTGGGGTCTGATAAAGCTGTAGATGCCAATAGTTCAGATTGAGTAAATTGTTAGGCTCGTTGTCGGCTGTCAAAAAGTTCATCTGGTGGGTACCCCCATTGTAAAAAGTGGTCTATCAATACGTCGAGTTGGAATTCGAGTGGGGTCGCTATTGTTACGAATCACCCGAATCATTTGTGAGTAGGGGATACTTTTTAGTAGATGTGGTGGATGGCACGATGTATGGTGTAATAGAGTATTGTGATCCGTGGTCTTTCAGTAGATGGTGTTGCGTTGGGTCCCCTGTTTCATTAGGAGGATGTCCAGAAATGGAACCTCAGTGGCATCTATATGTGCAGTGAATTTGATGGGAGTGGGGAGTTCGTTGAGTTCCTCGACCATCTGTATGAATTGTTCAACCCAGAGAATCAGCAGGTCATCTATGTAGCGCCAGAGTCTGTAGATATGTTGTCCGTAATTAGGGAAAATGTGGTGTTGTTGGTAGTGTGCCATATTTAGGTTGGCAAAAGTTGGTGCCACATTTGATCCCATACTGGTGCCGCTGAGCTGTAAATAGTAGCTCAGCTTGAATTTGAAGTGATTGAGCTTTAAACAGTCCCAGGAGATCCAAAAGGAATTTGGTGTTTGGGCGTGTGGGGTTCCTGTTTTGTATCAGTGTGTCTGAGATTATTCGTATTCCCTGGTCCATAGGTATGACCGTGTACAGAGAGGTCACATCCATTGTCACCAGTAAAGTGTGTTGGGGGATGGGTAGGCACAGCTTTAGTTTGTTGAGTAAGTCACTTGTATCTTTGAGGTAGGTGATACAATTTTAGACCAAGGGTTGTAGATGGTGACCAACATAGATGGCTAATGGTTGAAGGATGGACTCTCTGACGCTGACTATGGGGCGACCTGGTGGGTCCCTCCGGCTCTTGTGAATCTTCGGAAGAGTTTATCATATTGGGCAAACAGGATATGTTTTCACAAGGAATGAATGTGTGGATTCCAAAATAAAACCTTGTGATAAGGCTGAATTTAACACAAAGTCCACTTTCTTTTTGTAGATGTAGGTGGGATCTTTGTCCAGGAGTTGATACACAGAAGTGTCAGTTGCGTCAGCTCGATATACGGCGTAGTCAAGGATGAAGACCCCACCTCCCTTATCTGCAGGTCTGAGGACTATATTGGCCAAAGTAGTTAACCCTTCTTTTTCCATGTTATGTTGGATCTGAAATTGAGCTCCCTGGGTTTTGAGGATTCATCTATCAGCAGTCTTGTGAATGCTGCAATGGACTTCAGGTATTTGTGGGCTCAAACATACTCACAGGGCGGAAGGGAGCAGGTGCTGTCGTATTTCTGAAATGTTCCTTGAGCTTCATGGTCCTCTGAAATCTGTGTATATTGATCATAAGATCCAATGGGCTGATCCTGTTGTGGCTACGAATGAAAGCCCCTTGGATAACACTTTGGGGCAAATGCATCAAGGGTCGAATATCGAGGGTTAATTAACCCTCGATATTCGACTGGGGAATGAAAATCCTTCGACTTCGAATATCATTTGAAATATTTTGCGCAAATATTTTGCACAAATACTTCTTTTTAATCCAACGATCAAAGGAATATCCTTTGACCAAAAAAAGTTTGGCAAGCCTGTGGGGACCTTCCCCATAGGCTAACATGGAGTTCGGTAGCTTTTAGGTGGCGAACTAGGGGGTCGAAGTCTTTTCTTAAAGAGACAGTACTTCGACCATCGAATGGTCGAATAGTCGAACGATTTTTAGTTTGAATCGTTTGATTTGAAGTCGTAGTCGAAGGTCGAAGTAGCCAAAAAAACACTTCGAAATTTGAAGTTATTTTTCTTCTATTCCTTCACTCAAACTTAATGAATGGGCCCCTTTATGTTCAGCAGGACTCAATGTGTGGGAGCTAAGATTGAAGACTACTTCCTCCTGTAGAGGTTTGGAGGTCCTGTGTCTACGTCCTCCGCACCTTTTGTGGGGGCGTCCTTGGTTTTGGAGCGGGCGACCGATCCTAACAAAATGTCCTGTCGGGTGTGGAGATATTCGATATGGTGGTGATCGGTGTATATTTGCCTCGGGTTTGCCCCTACCCCTCCAATAGGAGTCAGAGGGGGAAGAAGAGTGAATGGCGCTAAAGGCTACAGCCTGTTGTCTGGTCTGTTTGTCTTGGTCAAGATGTTTCCCCTCCTGTAAGTCAACTGTACACTCTGCTGATATATATTCATATACACTCATATAATATTCCCTGTATGTCTTCCATTATATACATGAATGATATCCAGCTTGTTGTACTACAATTCCCAGCATCCCCTGAAAGCCTCAGTCATCCCGTCTCAATTCAGCAGCAGTTCTTTGCTTTAGGAGAAGTAATTATTCAGTGTAATGATTTGATACAGATATATTGTGTATTGTCACTTTATGGGACACATTTGTGCTCATTCAACCCCCCAATCTGCACAAATAAGGGGCTCCCGGGTATTTCTTCTACTCGTTACATTTGGGGGGTTATTTATCAAGGTCCGAATTTATCTTAATATTGTCTGCTACAAACTCTGGCTTTTTTTTCTGAGTTTTCACCTGAAACCTCTGATTTTTGTCCGAAACCCCGAAAACTTGAGGGTTTGGCACAAGACTCAGCGCAAATCAATAAAATCATTGGGATTTCTTCTTCCATTGACCTCGACAGGTCTCAGGCGCCGGCATTTCAGATTCTGAGTTTTCCAGCCTTGGGGTTTAATAAATTCCGAAAAATTCCTGATTTTTTAAAAGCCCGGTTTTAAATAACCCCCTAAATGACTGAAAGTGTAAGAATTAGGGGGTTATGTATCAAGGTCCGAATTCATCTCAATATCGACTGCTACAAACTTCGAGCCGCTCGGGTTTTTAACGCTTATTTATAATTACATTTTTCCAAAAATTTGCTTTGCAGGAAAAGCTCAGATTTTCACAATTTTTTCGTGAATTTTCCCCGAAAACTCAGAATTTTTTTTGTTTTCACCTGAAAGCTCCGAAAACATCATGAAACTGCCGAAACCCCCGACACAACCAAAAATAATACGACTCTTCCCACTGACTTTTGTACGACAGGTTTGAAATGTCGTATTTGGGGTATTCGAGTTTAGTAAATAACCCCCCGACTCCTCCCAGGGATCAGCAGACAGTGACAACTGAGCATCAGCACAAACCGTCCTCTCATTGGATGATGCCACCAAAAAAAGCCCCAATTGATTATTGTGTTACCTCAGACTCATCGCTACCCAGCATGCACAGGGGCAGTGTAGCCTCAGACTCATCACTACCCAGCATGCACAGGGGCAGTGTAGCCTCAGGCCAGGCATCAGCCAGTTGAAGTATTTTGCAGTGGACAGGCCTGTGCCCCGGTGCATGCCGGTTGATTCTCAGGCAAGAGGAGGGGGCGTGGCCATCGCGCAGCCGGAGGTTGCCATGGAGATGACGTGCGGGCGCACAGCGGAGGGGGCGTGGCTGTGACGGGAGAGCGCGAGCAGGAGGCTGCAGTTTGGTTGTAGCGGTCCCGGAGGTGAGTGAGACGGTTCGGGGCAGCGGTAGCGGCGGGCGCAGAGTGTGAAATTGCTCGGGGTGTATCGGAGCAGCAGAGCGGCGTCTGTATCGCGTGGGAGTGACCGGCACAAGGAGGAGTCCGGCTCGTCATGTCTCGCGCTATTATCGCTTCAGCCACATAATTGCCCCAAAGGGCCGCGGCCTCCCCTTATCTTTTGCCCCAAACAGCCCTTATTTGCCTCTCCGCGTGCACGCGCATGCTCCGCCCCCTGCTCGTTCGAAAGATGCAGCGACTCGTGATTGGCCAGTCCAGTCCTCTAGTGCCCGCCCCCTCGCCGTAACCTCTTTGTTTTGTGTTTTCTCCCTGCTTGTGTGGCTGCGCGCTGATTGGCTGCGGGGGAGGCAGTGCGCGCTGATTGGCTAACTTTGTCTGTTATTTGCTGAGGGTTCTGTGGCCCTTTATTGTACTGCGCAATAGTCTGGGGCCGCCTGGTGCCTCGATCTGCTGCTGTTTTGTCTCCAACTCCTCATGGAGCTTAAATCTCTCTGCACTTGTTGTTTATCTGTCTCCTTTCAGCTTTACTTTACCCACAATTCCCTCCTGATACATTCTGCCTCCTGATTGGCTCATTCACTGGCCCCTGACTCTCCTCACTGATTGGCTGCTGTGTGTGTCTGTCTGTCTGTGTGTGACTGTGTGTGTCCTGTACCCTGATTATTCCCCTTTATTATTCCCCCATTCCCTTTGTTATTCCCCCATTCCCTTTGTTATTCCCCTGATTATTCCCCTTTATTAATCCCCCATTCCCTTTTTATTCCCCTGATTTTTCCCCCATTCCCCTTTATTATTCCCCTGATTTCCCCCCTTTCCCCTGATTATTCCCCTGATCATTCCCTTGATTATTTCCCTGAGTGCCCCCCCAGCCTCTTAATGTATTGTGAGGGGCCCAGGTCTTATGTTGTGATGTATACACCCTCCTAATTAATATTATTAGATAACGAGTATAAAATATAAAGGATAACGAGTGCTCTTGGAGCTGCAGATTATTCATAGGGAAGCACCAAATCCAGGATTCAGCGAAATCCTTCTGCCTGGCCGAACTGAATCCTAGTTTGCATATGCAAATTAGGGGCCGGGAGGGAAATCGTGTGATTTTTTGTCACAAAACAAGGAAGTAAAAAATGTTTTCCCATTTCCACCCCAAATTAGGATTGGGTTCCAAAATAGTGGATTCGGTGCATCCCTAATTATTAGCCTGTGTCTGTAACAATCTCCTGACCATTCAGATTAATATAAAGTAGTAAAGAGAACAAATCACATGATCCTCGGCCAATTAAGTGACAGACGCAGTCGTAGGAAAGTTTTATGTGACGAATAGAAGTGACAGTTTCCCAGTGATATTGTCAGACAGGCAACACATGCAGAGACATAGTCAATATAAATCTAACCTGTTCCAACAACTGAACGACCGATCTCTATGGTACAAAACATGTCAGGATGATCCACATAGGGTCCGAAATTCGTACGAACCTTTGATCTGTATTCTACCCCCCCCCCCCAACAGGTCCAAGTGATATCACAATGCCCATCCGTCGTGCGGTCAACTCGTCCGCCCAAGAGACTCCTCCCAAGAACCGCCCGGCTGAGAGCAAGGAAAAAGCAGGTAATGTCCCAGAATCCTCCACTGGATCAAAATGGAGTTTCCTACTGAGTGGAGATCAGCTGACGGCAAGTGCTTCTGTGGTGGTATCTGTGTTTGAGGCCAAATCCCTTACTGTCAGCAGACCAATTGCAGGGCCATTTGAAAGGGGAACTTCCCCCACATACTGACTCCTAAAACAATGTCAAGGAGTTTCCCATCTATCCATTCTTTCCCCATTCTCACTGGGTCTCTGTACTGCTGGTTCTGACTTGTGAAACAATGTAACTGTCAGCAACTTCCCAGTATCCACTCTTTCCTCTTTCTCACTGAATCTCTTCTCTGCACTGTTGCTTCTGACTCCTGAAGCAATGGAATTCTAAGCAACTCCCCAATATCCATTCATACCTTGTCCTCACTGAATTAATAGTTCTATGTTCTTGCAAGTGCTACGTTCCTACTCTGTGGCAAACAGCAGCTGAGTCTTGCTTTATGGCAGGGATACCAGTTCTAGTCAGAATCACAACTCTGGTCCCACAAGATGTTGGGCAGGATCAGACACTTTATAATCCAAACTCACATTCCCAACAAGATTATTTCTATATATGAAATTATTTCAGTGCCAATTTGTTTTGCTGAACCCCCTTTGTAGACACAGACCTTTAGGGTAATGATATATAATTGGCCATTAAGTCCCCCAGTATATCCCGCCCCCTAACAGCTGATTTCCTTTGAACTAAATGGGAGCGATTGGTTGACGTGAGTGTGGGAGCTGATTGTGAACAAACTCTGTTGTGTTGTGGCTGCTCCTTGGGTGGCAGTTGGGAGACAAGTGACTCGTGACAGTTGCACTGATGTCCGTCTCATTTCCCAGAGGCAGATGCCAGCTCCGAGGAATCGGCTTCTACTGGGGAAGAGCAGGAGACCCCCCCGGCCACTTCCAGCGAGACGGAGCAGCCCAAGGAGGCGGAGCCTGACGAGGAGAAGGAAGATGGACAGATAACTGAGGAGACCAAAAAGGAGTAAGAAATTAGAGCATGCTGGGAATCTGCTACTCCCTGCTTTCTATATGAACTAGAGCATGCTGGGAATCTGTGTTCTCTATGAACTAGAGCATGCTGGGAATCTGTGTTCTCTATGAACTAGAGCATGCTGGGAATCTGCGTTCTCTATGAACTAGAGCATGCTGGGAATCTGCGTTCTCTATGAACTAGAGCATGCTGGGAATCTGCGTTCTCTATGAACTAGAGCATGCTGGGATTGCACTCCTGCAGGTGTATTTGCATTTATTATATATATTATTTAGGGAAGAGAAGGAACAGTCGAAGGAGAAAGAAAAGAAAGTGAAGAAGACGATTCCATCGTGGGCGACTCTCTCTGCCAGTCAGAGGGCTCGGGCCCAGAAACAAACTTACGTGTCTTCCTCCTCCCGCCCCAAGATGGACGCCATCCTGACCGAGGCAATTAAGGTGAGAGGCGGGGTTTCATCTCTTCCATTCATAGTAATGGGGTTCATAGTCACCCCTCAGCCGTGCCCCCCATGTGTCTCTGACATTTCGATTCTTCCCTCCCCCCCAGGCCTGTTTCCAGAAGGGCGGTGCGTCGGTGGTGGCCATGCGCAAGTACATCATCAGTAAGTACCCCTCCCTGGAGCTGGAGCGCAGGGGCTATCTGCTCAAACAGGCGCTCAAGCGGGAACTGGAGAGAGGAATTATCCGCCAGGTGGGTACTGCCCGTCACTCATTTACTTTATGGAGGGGGTGATGTTGTGGGAGTGGCTAATTTCCCTTTGTCCCACCAGGTGAAAGGGAAAGGTGCGTCCGGCAGTTTCGTGGTGGTTCAGAATTCTGGCAAATCCGCTGCCAAGTCCCGAGACAAGAAGGTAAAACCTGTGTATTCGCTGTCGTTGCTGCCCCTCTGGGGGCACTTGTCCCGCTAGTGTTCAGTAGAGTGAGGCTGCTGAGCTGACAATCACAAATGTCACTTGTTTCTGTTACAGAGAAGCAGCGCCCCCGCCGGGGACCAGCCCAGTGTCAAACTGGAGGATATCTTGCCCCTGGCATTTACCCGCGTCTGTGAGCCCAAGGAGGCCTCGTACAGTCTCATCAAGAAGTACCTGTCCCAGCATTACCCCAAACTCAAGGTGGATATCAGGTGGGTGTCCCGCAGTCTCCCTGTGCTCCTCCCCTCTGCCTGTACCTACCCCCACAGTGATGCCCCCTTACATGAAGCATGGCGTGAGCAGGCAATTACTTTAACACTGTTTCTATGTCCCGCCTCTTGTGGCCCCGGGCAGACCTCAGCTGCTGAAGAACGCCTTGCAGAGAGCTGTAGAGAAAGGGCAACTGGAGCAGATCACTGGCAAAGGAGCTTCTGGCACATTCCAGGTGAGAGCTGACACTTTGTTCTTCTTATTTCTGCCAGTGTGTGTCTGTCTGTGTGAGTGTGTCTGTCTGTGTGTCCGTCTGTGTGTGTCCGTCTGTCTGTCTGTCTGTGTGTCCGTCTGTCTGTGTGTCCGTCTGTGTGTGTGTGGTCCTTGCTTGGCACATTTATGCCCTGGGACCCGCTGGTCTATGAGGAAGTGGAATTGGGGCAAGATGCAGTTTGAGCATTAGTGGCAGCTGCAGGGTTAATATGTGCCAGGGAGAGTGAGTGGCCACTGAAACGACTGGAGGGCTCACACTGAGGCTGAGTCACTGATTGGCCACTCAGCACATTCACCCCTTACCCTGTCCCACAGCTGAAGCGGGCAGGAGACAAGCCTCTTCTGGTGGGTGGAGCCTTTGAGGATGCCATACTGGCCGCCATTACCGCCATGAACGAGCCCAAGACTTGCTCAACCACCGCCATCAAAAAGTATGTCCTGGAGAACCACCCAGGGGTCAACTCCAGCTTCCAGGGTAAGTGTTACAGTTCTGCCACAGTGTTAAATAAACTCTACCCTCCTGCGTGTGTGTGTGCTGCTCCCCTGTATCTCCATGCATGGGGCTAGTGCAGTCTCATGACCCCCATTAACTGCTGAGTGTAGGGGCCCCTGACTAACGCTCTGCTCGTTCCAGTGCATCTGCTGAAGAGGACGCTGCAGAAGTGCGAGAAGAACGGTTGGTTGGAGCAAATCTCCGGGAAGGGTTTCAGTGGGACCTACCAGCTCTGCTTCCCATATTACCCAAGGTAAGTAGCTGCGGGCCCCGGGCCCCTCTAAACTTGTACGACTCCGCCTCTTATCTGCCCATTCAATGTCCCTGCAGCCCCTACGTGCTGTTCCCTGAGAAGCCCCAGGAGAAGGAGGAGGAGTCAGAGGAGGAGTCTGATGAGGAGGAGGAGGAGTCTGAAGAGGAAGAATCCGAGGAAGAGGAACCCCCTCCAAAACGGAGGTAAGTAAAGGGGCTCGTGTGACTGTTACTGGGGGACTTCCCCCTCCCCCCAATACTAATTCCACAACTATAACCCCCAGGAGAGGCAGTGATACCCTGAGCCCCCTTCTCTTAGTGGGCCCCCCTTGTGATGTACCTGGGTCCCACTGTACCCCAATATTTAATAGCAAATGAACCCCCCCCGGGCGTGTCCATGGGTAATGAAGTTGGGGGACAGTGTTGTATAATCACCCCCAGTCATTTATTCCCCTAATGAACCTGCAGGACTTCAATTACCCCCCAATATTTCTATTTATCCCAATCTGTACAGGATGCACAAGAAGAAGGCTCCGCCCAAATCCAGGACAAGGGCCCCCCCACCCAAACCCAAAAAGAGAGCCCCCCCATCACGAGGGAAGGCAAAAAGTGTCCAGAAAAAAGCCCCCCCACCCCCTCCTCCAAAATCCAAGAAGGGAAAGGCCGCCCCGGCTCCTCCTCCTCCTCCTGCCGCCAAGAAGCCAGTCAGCCGCCCCCCCAAGAAACCCGCGGCCGCCAAGAAGCCAGTGAAACCCGCAGCAAAGGGCAAGTCGAGCCAGAGGAAGTCACTGCGCGTGCGGAAGTGATTGGGCCCCGGGGAGGAGCCGAGCGCTCACTTTACAGGAGAAAAAGAGAAAAAATACAAAAACTTTTGTAAGGTGCATTTCCTTCCCCCCCAGGCCTGATACTCCTCCCCCAGGCCTGACACGCCCCTTTATTTTCTAAGGATGATTCTGTTTGGTTTCCCCTTGGGCCCCAGTGGCCCCCGTGTGGCTCTGAAACATCATTTATTTAAAGGGAAAGTTGTATTGAGGTTTGAGTTGCTTTGTTGTTTAGTTGTACGGCAGCCCCAGTTCTGCTCATCCAATCAGAAGCCCCAGCCCCGACCCCTTCCCGTCAGTGCACCAGTAGCATCGCAGCATCATGTAGGGTAGAAAAGTGTAGATTTTTGTAAATTAAATCCTACCCTTCCACCAGCGGTGCCATCTCTGCCCGGCCACCAGGCTGACACTCACTTCAGCTTTTTTTCTTTACCCCTCCCCCCCAGGCAGATGATGCTGGGAATTGTGTCCTGTAGCAATCACTAATAGTATGGAGTATAGCAAGGGCTGGGGATGTGCAGCTAGTGTAACCCCAGCGCAGCTTGGCTGGTAGTAGTAGTACGGCGTGCCTCTGCCTCCCTGCCGAGACATGGAATTTGCTTTGGTTTTTCTTTTTCATTTGCCCATTGTAATAGCAGCGCCGCACACAGGAGGGAATGCGACATCGCATGTTGTACAAAAGCTGCACTGCAGCCCCCCCCTCTCGCCCCTCCTTAAACCAGTCGTGTCTTTACTTTAAATTTTGCCATTTTGTAAGAAGCTCCGCCCAGGGACAGAGATGTGATCCAATGGGTGTCCTGCTGTTTGCTATAATAAAGAACCTAGATTCTGCCACTGAGTCCCGCCTCCTCATTGCCTTTTATCTGACTCCTTGGTACCCACCCTAATGGCACAATCTGATTGGTTGGAGATGATTTGACTTTCCCTCAGCCATGAATGACCTCTGTTATCCACCATATTTATTGTTAGTGACAAGGCTGTTCTCTTTCCCACGATTACTGCAATCACTTTCTCAGTCAAAAGTAACCAATGGAAAGAGAACAGCCCAGGAGCAGGAAGTACAGAGAATCAGAGCTCTGTACCTGGGTAAGTACTGGGGGAGATTGGATTCACTTACCCAGGGGGAGGTTCCTGTCTGACCATGGGAAAGAGAACAGCCCAGGAGCAGGAAGTACAGAGAATCAGAGCTCTGTACCTGGGTAAGTACTGGGGGAGATTGGATTCACTTACCCAGGGGGAGGTTCCTGTCTGACCATGGGAAAGAGAACAGCCCAGGAGCAGGAAGTACAGAGAATCAGAGCTCTGTACCTGGGTAAGTACTGGGGGAGATTGGATTCACTTACCCAGGGGGAGGTTCCTGTCTGACCATGGGAAAGAGAACAGCCCAGGAGCAGGAAGTACAGAGAATCAGAGCTCTGTACCTGGGTAAGTACTGGGGGAGATTGGATTCACTTACCCAGGGGGAGGTTCCTGTCTGACCATGGGAAAGAGAACAGCCCAGGAGCAGGAAGTACAGAGAATCAGAGCTCTGTACCTGGGTAAGTACTGGGGGAGATTGGATTCACTTACCCAGGGGGAGGTTCCTGTCTGACCATGGGAAAGAGAACAGATAAGAAATTACTTTATAAATCGAGTGAGTCTGGAGTTAAATCAGACGTGAGAGTCGGGAAGGAGATTCATTCAGGAGAAACTTGTTGTCCAAACGCGTCAGGCTCTACCTCGGCTGCTGCAGATTCATCGCTGTGACTGGAGGGAGCGATGGAGGAGGAGACTGTTTGCATCAGATGCAGGAGGGGTTCTGGGGGTGGGATGAAGGCGGGGACATTCCATCAGAGAGGCTCCTGCACCTGAGAGAAATTAGTGATTCCAAAAAGGAGTCAAAGGAGCAGAATGAGGAAAACTCAAGTTACGGCTGCAATACAACAACCTTAAAGATGTTACTTGAGTTAAAAACTATTTACACTAATGAAGCAATTAGTTATAGAGTTAAACATATTCATAATTGTTTTACAACAAAACGTTGACTCTGAAGAAAGAGACAAATTCAACAATATTCTTAATTGTTCCGCGGCCTCATAACGTCGTTATCATGTCGCCTTAATGGTTCGTGGAAGCGAAATAATTATTTCAAGGCTTAAATTCCATTTTATTAATCTTTATTATTATTATGATTTGTAGTTTCATTTTAATGTTTACGTCTCATCTTGATAACGGCTTGATTTTCTATTATGAAAAAAAATAAAAAAGTGTCCGAAAAGGCGCCAATTATGGCTTTAATGTGACCGGCTGAGAGTTTCGTTTCACTGAGCCACAATTGAGTCTAAAGCTGCCCATAGATATCGTTATCGTGAGACCACGATTATCTCAAAATGATCGTTTAAACGTACGATGGGTCCATCAACTAAAGACTTGACCATTTCAGGCGATATTGGCAGCAAAACTGAAGAGTCGCTCCCGCTTGGCCCTGAACTCCTACGTACATTGCGCTGGGACTGAAGTCGGCGGAACATGTACAATCGTTCGAATCCCATTAACCGCACGATAATCAAAATGATAATGAAACACAGAAGAGCAGTGGCGCAAACATTCATGAATTGACTACACGCCTTTGCTATATGTGTATTTATTAGTTTAGTCGTTTCGTAAGCCGGTCAATAATGGAGCAGCGCATAAACAGCCTTCCAAAATAATGACCGTAGAAGCATAAAGACGCAGGAACAAATGTTCTTTATGAACAAATCTAGTACAATAAGGGGCAGATTTAGCAAAGGTGAAAGTGAAAATGCAAATTACCAGCTCATCTTTTTTAAAAAAAAATCAAATATCGAAATTTATCATGTACTGTCTCTTTAAAACTTCGACTTCAACCATTTGTCATCTAAAACCTGCCGAATTGCTGTTTTAGCCTATGGGGGATCTCCTAGAACCACTTGGAGTCAATTAGTAGACTTTCAAATCTTACGATTCAAAGTTTTTCCCAAAAAAACTTTGATTTTCATTGTGCTGTTACTTTGATTTGAGTTCTCAGAAGAAGGCTCCGCCCAAATCCAGGACAAGGGCCCCCCCACCCAAACCCAAAAAGAGAGCCCCTCCATCACGAGGGAAGGCAAAAAGTGTCCAGAAAAAAGCCCCCCCACCCCCTCCTCCAAAATCCAAGAAGGGAAAGGCCGCCCCGGCTCCTCCTCCTGCCGCCAAGAAGCCAGTCAGCCGGCCCCCCAAGAAACCCGCGGCCGCCAAGGAGCCAGTGAAACCCGCAGCAAAGGGCAAGTTGAGCCAGAGGAAGTCACTGCGCGTGCGGAAGTGATTGGGCCCCCAGGGAGGAGCCGAGCGCTCACTTTACAGGAGAAAAAGAAAAAAAATACAAAAACTTTTGTAAGGTGCATTTCCTTCCCCCCCAGGCCTGATACTCCTCCCCCAGGCCTGACACGCCCCTTTATTTTCTAAGGATGATTCTGTTTGGTTTCCCCTTGGGCCCCAGTGGCCCCCGTGTGGCTCTGAAACATCATTTATTTAAAGGGAAAGTTGTATTGAGGTTTGAGTTGCTTTGTTGTTTAGTTGTACGGCAGCCCCAGTTCTGCTCATCCAATCAGAAGCCCCAGCCCCGCCCCCTTCCCATCAGTGCACCAGTAGCATCGCAGCATCATGTAGGGTAGAAAAGTGTCAAAGTGAAAATGCAAATTACCAGCTCATCTTTTTAAAAAAAAATCAAATATTGAAATTTATCCTGTACTGTCTCTTTAAAACTTCCACTTCAACCATTTGCCATCTAAAACCTGCCGAATTGCTATTTAGCCTATGGGGGATCTCCTAGAACCACTTGGAGTCAATCAGTAGACTTTCAAATCTTACGATTCAAAGTTTTTCCCAAAAAAATTGATTTTCATTGTGCTGTTACTTTGATTTGAGTTCGATCGAAAACGGACCTGTTCGGGCAGAAAAAACTTCGATTCAATTCCAGTTCCTCTTTTTAAATTCAAATTTTTCAAATTCGAAATTCGACCCTTGATAAATCTGCCCCTAAAATTCCAACAAAAATAAAACTAGATCTGGACAGAACAAAAATGACATCTGAGCAAAGAGAAATACATGTAAGAGATAACAAATGAAATAAAATAAAATTTCCTGGAAATAGTTTTGAATTTTTTGCCCTCATTCAGATGACCTTGTGAAGCCCAATATTAGTCAGTAATTCTTTCTTGGGCCTATCAAATACATCCAGATATTTAGACTACACATAATAAAAAGAATCAGAGAATTTTTCTTTCCCAAAGTTGTATCTAAAAGCTTCTTGTAAGTACAGAACTTCCTTCTGAATCCAATAAAGAGTTTTCTTGTGAAAAGGTGAAATAACTTCTCTATCTTCATCCCCCTCAATGACATCGAATAAAGCAAATGTTGGACACAGTTTGATTATCTTCTCTAAGTCCAGAGAGAGGAACTTTTCTAATTTCTTCCATAATTGGGAGATTAAAGGGCAGCACCAAAAATGGTGAAACGTGTCAACATTCTCATCATTTCACTTTGGACAATACGAGTTGATATTAAAATCATCCAGACTTTTATAGCAGCAGCCGTAACCCTTGTGGATTAACTTTAAGGGGCACATTTACTAAGCTCGAGTGAAGGATTTGAATGAAAAAAAAATCCAATTTCGAAGTATTTTTATGGGTACTTCGACAATCAAATGGATCAAATTCGATCGAATGTTTCGAACGATTCGAAGTAAAAATCGTTTGAGTAATCAACCATTGGATAGTCGAAGTACTGTCTCTTTAAAAAATACTTTGACTTTATACTTCGCCACTTTAAACCTACCGAGGTACAATGTTAGCCTATGGGGACCTTCCCCAGCACTTTTCTAACATTTTTTGATCGAAGAAAAATCCTTCAATCGATCACTTAAAATCGTTCGATTTTTACTTCGATCGATCGGTCAAAGGATTTTCGCTAAATCCTTCGAATTCTGAGGATTTAAATTCGAGGGTCGAATTAGAGAGTTCATTAACCCTCGAAATTCGACCTTTGATAAATGTGCCCCTAAGTCTCCAGTTCTCGGCTCCCACCCTGATATTGAAGCTGAACTGATGTAACGGGTTATTTAACAATAACGTAGTCCTGGAACCTTGACCTGCATCGAGCAGAAAGCCGTAAAACGATGGTCCGTCTTTGGAAGAAAATCCAGAACGTTACTGGATATCTAATTAACTTTATTACACAACTTTATTACCAGGAAGTTTTATAAGATTAATTAATCGAATCAAGTCGTGTCTAATGAGCTACTCCAGCAGAATTCTGCACTGAAATCCATTTCTCAAAAGAGCAAACAGATTTTTTTATATTCAATTTTGAAATCTGACATGGGGCTAGACATATTGTCAATTTCCCAGCTGCCCCTGGTCATGTGACTTGTGCCTGCACTTTAGGAGAGAAATGCTTTCTGGCAGGCTGCTGTTTCTCCTACTCAATGTAACTGAATGTGTCTCAGTGGGACCTGGATTTTACTATTGAGTGATGTTCTTAGATCTACCAGGCAGCTGTTATCTTGTGTTAGGGAGCTGCTATCTGGTTACCTTCCCATTGTTCTGTTGTTTGGCTGCTCGGGGGGGGGGGAAAGGGAGGGGGTGATATCAGTCCAACTTGCAGTACAGCAGTAAAGAGTGATTGAAGTTTATCAGAGCACAAGTCACATGACTTGGGCAGCTGGGAAATTGACAATATGTCTAGTCCTGTGTCAGATTTCAAAATTGAATATAAAAAAATCTGTTTGCTCTTTTGAGAAATGGATTTCAGTGCAGAATTCTGCTGGAGCAGCACTATTAACTGATTCATTTTGAAAAAAACTTTTTTCCCATGACAGTATCCCTTTAAATGACAAATTCATTTAGGAAATTTAGAAGCATCTTGAAGAAAATGTTTCTCCCCTTTAAATTCAGAGGTGCTTCTTTCCTTTTCTTGCATTAAGAAATAAATTCAATTTCAAGGTGAAAACTTTCATTCAAAATGAAACATGGCTGAATGAGTCACATGACTGGGCAGTAAATATCAGTGGCTATACTTTGTTTCGGAGGGACAGAGGCAATAGAAAAGGAGGAGGGGTATGTCTGTATGTTAGGCAGGATTTAAATCTAATATAAAGGAGGAGGTTATGTTAGAAAATGAGGGGGCAGAAGTCGTATGGGTGGAGTTCTTCACCAATTGTAAAGAATCCAGCAAATTAATTGTAGGAGTCGCTATAGACCCCCTAATGTAAGTGACGAGGATAAGCTCCTGATGCAAATAGAAAAGGCTGCTAGTTTGGGTAAAGTAATGATAATGGGGGATTTTAATTACCCAGATATTGACTGGAGCAATGGTACTGCCAGATCAGTTAATGGGAACAAGTTTATAAACTTATTGCATGACAATTCTTTAGCACAGGTTGTTGAGGAGCCAACCAGAAAAAATGTTATTCTTGATTTAGTGATCTCTAATGAGCCAGAACTTATAGCAAATGTGCAAGTCATTGAACCCCTGGGTAATAGTGACCATAATGTTATATCATTTAATGTCTGGTGCAAAAAACAAAAATATACTGGGGCAACAAAAACCATGAATTTTGCAAAAGCTAATTTTAGTGCCTTGAGGGCTGCCCTACAGAGTATTGATTGGGGCATTAGGTTTTCAGCTAAAAACACAGAACAGAAATGGTTGTCCTTTAAAATGATATTAAATCATTACTGTTCTCAATTTATTCCCTTAAGGACTAAATGTAGAAGCTCTAAGAATCATCCTGTGTGGCTTAATACAGAAGTAAAGAAGTTAATGGGAAAGAAGAGAAAGGCATTTAATAACTACAAATCTGTAGGGACAGAAGCTGCATTTAATGAATATAAACACTGTAATAAATGTTGTAAATCAGCAATCCGGAAGGCTAAGAAAGGAAATGAAGAGTTAATTGCGGTGGAGGTGAAAACTAACCCTAAAAAGTTTTTTAAATATATTAATAGTAAAAAGATGCAGGTTGAGAGTGTTGCTCCATTAAATAATGGTACCAGTATGGTTGTAACAGATACAGATAAGGCAAATGTGTTAAATCAGTTCTTTTCTTCAGTGTATACAATAGAGGAGTGTGAGTTCCCAGGCTCACTTTATAGCTGCACTAATGGCTCAGCTCAATCTAGTCAGTGGCTGACTCAGGATATGACTCATAAAGCTTTAATACAAATTAATGTAAACAAGGCTCCAGGGCCTGATGGCATACACCCCCGGGTTCTAAGAGAGCTTAGTTCAGTTTTAGACCAGCCCTTATTTCTGATTTTCTCAGATTCACTGTCATCTGGTATGGTGCCTATGGATTGGAGAAAAGCTGATGTTATTCCAATATTTAATAAGGGATTATGATCTCAGCCTGGCAATTATAGGCCAGTAAGCTTGACATCTGTGATGGGCAAATTATTTGAAGGTTTGTTAAGGGATCACATTCAAAATGTTGTCCTAGTGAATGTCATTATGAGCAGCAATCAGCATGGCTTTATGAAGGATAGGTCATGTCAGACTAATTTGATTGCTTTTTATGATGAGGTAAGTAAGATTCTGGACAGTGGGGGGGCAGTAGATCTATTTGGATTTTGCCAAAGCGTTTGATACTGTGCCCCACAAACGACTGCTTTCTAAACTAAGGTCTGTTGGGCTTAATGAAGTCGTTTGCACATGGATAGGAAACTGGCTACAGGATCGGGTACAGAGGGTGGTTGTTAATGGGACATTCTCTAGTTGGAGTAAGGTTCTTAGTGGGGTCCCCCAGGGCTCAGTATTGGGGCCACTTTTATTTAACTTGTTCATTAATGACTTAGGGGAGGGTATTGTAAGTAATGTATCAGTGTTTGCAGATGAGACAAAACTATCAGCCCAATTAATTCCATCCAGGATGTGGCACTTGCAACAGGATCTTGACTAACTGGCAATCTGGGCAGCTAAGTGGCAAATGAGATTCAATGTTGATAAATGTAAAGTCCTGCACCTGGGATGTAACAATATCCACTTATACCCTTAATGGGACTGCACTAGGCAAATCCATAATGGAGACGGAGCTTGGAGTCCTTGTAGATAATAAACTTGTCTGTAGCAAGTAATGCCAGTCAGCAGCATCAAGGGCAAATAAGGTCTTGAGTTGTATTAAATGGGGCAGAGAGTCACGGGAGGAGGGGGTCCCACTGTATAGAGCACTGGTAAGGCCCCATCTAGAATATGCCGTACAGTTTTGGTCTCCATCACTCAAACAGGACATTATTGTATTAGAGAGGGGGCAGAGAAGGGCAACTAAGCTGGTAAAGGGAAAATCTTAGCTATGAGGAAAGACTGGCCAAATTGGGGATGTTCACTCTGGAGAAGAGGCGCTTAAGGGGTGATATGATAACTATGTATAAATATATAAGGGGATCATATAATAATCTCTCTAATGATTTATTTACCAGTAGGTCTTTCCAGCTGACACAAGGTCACCCATTCCGATTAGAAGAAAAGAGGTTCCGCCTAAATATTCGGAAGGGGTTTGTTACAGTGAGAGCTGTGAAGATGTGGAAATGTCTCCCTTAATCAGTGGTACAGGCTGATACATTAGATAGGTACAAGGAAGGGTCGGATGCTTTATTCACCAGTAGCTCCTCCCAGCAGACAGGAGGGAGCCAATGAGATTAGAGGAGGGAAAGGGGTGTTACAGGGAGAGCTGGGAAGTGAATCAGGGGTACAGGCTGATACATTAGATAGGTACAAGGAAGGGTCGGATGCTTTATTCACCAGTAGCTCCTCCCAGCAGACAGGAGGGAGCCAATGAGATTAGAGGAGGGAAAGGGGTGTTACAGGGAGAGCTGGGAAGTGAATCAGGGGTACAGGCTGATACATTAGATAGGTATAAGAAGGGGTTGGAGGGTGTTTAGCAAGTGAGGGAATACAGGGATATGGGAAATAGCTCATAGTACAAGTTGATCCAGGGACTGGTCCAATTGCCATTTTGGAGTCAGGAAGGAATTTTCTCCCTCTAAGGCAAATTGGAGAGACTTCAGATGGGTTTTTTGCCTTCCTCTGGATCAACTGGCAGATAGGTAGTTAATAAAAAAAAAAAAAAAAAGTTGAACTCGATGGACGTGTGTCTTTTTTTCAACCTTACTTACTATTACTATGTAAATCCACTGGTATTTTTAAGCCTAAATACACTAAATAGTCCTTTGGCTTCTTCAGGTTCAATATTCTTAATACAGAATTGGAAACGGATCCAGAAACATTTAAAAGTTCAGTTTTTCGAACCTTGATCCCATAATCTCAAAACTTGAATCTGATCTACTGGTTTGGGCTAATCTCCCGTTATCTTTGTGGGGGAGAATAAACCTGATCAAGATGATCTACTTACCAAAATTTCTATACCACCTCCATTATTCCCCCATATACATTCCCAAATCAGTATATAAAAAAATCAACCAATTGATACTTCCCTTTATATGGAACCGTAAAATATCGAGAATTGCCTGGGAGAAATTGACAGCGGAGAGGGAGGATGGGGGACTCGCTTTCAGGCCCGGATTTGCGGCAAGGCCGCATAGGCCCGGGCCTAGGGCGGCAAAAAAATAGGGGCGGCATGCCGCCCAGCCGCACTATGGGGACGCGTGCGTCCCCATTCAATTGCAGCAGCTGCGCCGGCGAAAAAACGCCCGGCGCGCTGGGAAGGGGAGGTGAGGTGGGCGCTAGGACCGCGCGGCCGCCTGGTCGGACCGCGCGGCCTAGGGGTGCCGCACACTGAAATCCGGCGCTGCTCGCTTTACCCGCTTTTGGTGTCCAGGCTCTACAGAAACCTTCTTGCCAGTGTCCCCCCTCCATTCCATACAGCTCAGGTATGATGGAAAACTAACATGCCAGAGCTGTCCCAGGATGACTGGGACGAGGTAACAGAAACTATGTATAAAAACTTAAAGGGATACTGTCATGGGAAAAATTTTTTTTTTTCAAAATGCATCAGTTAATAGAGCTGCTCCAGCAGAATTCTGCACTGAAATCCATTTCTCAAAAGAGCAAACAGATTTTTTTTATATTTAATTTTGAAATCTGACATGGGGCTAGACATATTGTCAGTTTCCCAGCTGCCCCAAGTCATGTGACTTGTGCCTGCACTTTAGGAGAGAAATGCTTTCTGGCAGGCTGCTGTTTTTCCTTCTCAATGTAACTGAATGTGTCTCAGTGGGACCTGGATTTTACTATTGAGTGTTGTTCTTAGATCTACAAGGCAGCTGTTATCTTGTGTTAGGGAGCTGTTATCTGGTTACCTTCCCATTGTTCTTTTGTTTGGCTGCTGGGGGGAAAGGGAGGGGGGTGATATCAGTCCAACTTGCAGTACAGCAGTAAAGAGTGATTGAAGTTTATCAGTCACATGACTGGGGGCAGCTGGGAAATTGACAATATGTCTAGCCCCATGTCAGATTTCAAAATTGAATATAAAAAAATCTGTTTGCTCTTTTGAGAAATGGATTTCAGTGCAGAATTCTGCTGGAGCAGCACTATTAACTGATTCATTTTGAAAAAAATGTTTTTTCTCATGACAGTATCCCTTTAATAGGGATGCACCGAGTCCAGGATTCGGTACGGGATTCGGCCAGGATTCGGCCTTTTTCAGAAGGATTCGGATTCGGCCGAATCCTTCTGCCGAACCGAATCCTAATTTGCATATGCAAATTTGGGGTGGGAGGGAAATCATGTGACTTTTTGTGACAAAACAAGGAAGTAAAAAAAATTTCCCCTTCCAATACCTAATTTGCAAATTCAAATTAGGACTCGGTTCGGTATTCGGCTGAATATTTCACAAAGGATTCGGGGGTTCGGCCGAATTCAAAAAAATGGATTCAGTGCACCCCTAATTCTTAAGTTATCAAAAATCTAAAAGACCTTATTGAGGCCGAATCCAAATGTGCTTCATATCCCACCCTGCAACAGCAGACCACCACACAACAACGACCTTTATTTTGGTATTTTTCAAATGAGACACCTCTTTAAGACACAGTTCGGCCCACTCTCACCCACTCTCTTTGTCACCAATATGGAAGATACCCGATAATTCCATGAAACTAACAGCAAACCTGTACCCTAATATTCTGGCAGGAACACCTTTCACATCTGCCCAAGAATGATGATCAGAATATCGACCTAGTCTATTCCAAGATGGCTGGGATGAAGCCACTGAGCTTGTAGAAACCTTTTACCTCGATTCAAGACTAATACAGTATATATCAGGGGTGCCCAGGACATCAATCGTGGTCTACCAGTTGATCCCCATCATTTTCCTTGTAGACCTGACTGACATTTTTGCCTGCACTTCCTCGTTGTGACGTCAGAAGTCTCGCGAGACTTCAGACGTGAATACTTAATGCACAGCATAGCACTCTGTTGCAGCCCAGCCGACATCTCTACTATACTCATGCGGATCGGGACACGGAGTGAGTGTTAACTGGCACATAAAGGCACAGGGATAGAGCGGCTGGTTTGGGGAAGATACTAAGAACCTTTGTAGGAAAGGCTGGAATACGCCTATTAGCCGTAGGAAGAGGGAGAGTCACATGTGTTGATTCTGGGAGGGCAATGGCTCCTGCCTATGTGGAATAAAATGGGGATAGAATGCGTGCTGTGAGCTGTTGGAGGGGGAGGTGTCATTATTAAGATAAATACGATTTCTGGAACCCTAAACCCAGTGGCTTCCAACCCCAGTCTG
Source organism: Xenopus petersii (assembly GCA_038501925.1). NCBI lineage: Eukaryota > Metazoa > Chordata > Amphibia > Anura > Pipidae > Xenopus > Xenopus petersii. Next base: position 891,464 of record CM076684.1, on the reverse strand, counting down.
CATTGCCATTCTTAAGAGGTCACGTCAGCTTATGGCTACTGTAGAATGCTGGGAGTTGTAGTTCAGGAGAAACTGCAGTTAAGTGCACTTCAGATGTCTGTTTGAAGTGGCATCTTTTGCTTCCCCCTTAAATGAACCAAAAATGAAGAATTTTCTAACCAGAACAAAAAAACTGTGTGAAAGTGATTAAGGGTAAGTCCACACTGGGCCTTTTGGGGAGATTTGGTTGCCTGGCGCCTAATCGCCTGTTCTTTGCAGAGACCAATCTCCCCAAACTCCTTCCCTGACTCTGCACCGGCTTAAAATGAAAAAACGTAGACGCTACTTTCATAACCAGCCAAATTTTGTGTAATTAACATGGTAATTAGGAGGTGTGGTCAAAAAATGAGTGTGGTCAAAATGGGCGTGGTCAAAATATTGCAGTGCGTTACCAAGGTAGATCTCCTGATGGGGGCAGATGTCAAGAGTAGATCCCAGTGTAATAAAGTCAGGGCACCCCTGCTATATATTCTTTCATCAACTACAGTAGGTTTTACGTTTTCCCTCATTTTACATTTTTGTTTTGTGGTCCCACTTATAGATTATACATAATACATTGCCCTGATTTTACATTTTCCTGGATTTTACACCATTTTTTTCTCTTCCCATGAAAAACGTAAAATGGGGGTTCTACTGTATATGTAACCCCAGTCAAGCTTAAGTGAAAGGGGAAAACCCCCATGACCATTGCCCTCGATGTAACACCCAACAAGCCAACTTCTACCACATTTTATAGGAATGGCCGACCATAACCTCCTACTGGACACAAATAATCCAAACTTTGGCCACGGAGCTGGGATCCCCATGTATTGTGTCTCCTTCATTCTATTTACTAGGAATCCTAGACGTTGTCCTCACCACCAACCAGCACCTACCAAAGACTACTGGATTCTCCTAGTTAACTCCACTATCCCCCTCATTAAGCTTACTTATGAGGCCAGAGGTACTTACAAAAAATGTGATAAAATCTGGAGCCCCTGGTGGGAAACTGGATTGGGAGCATCAGTAACCTTCAGAAGTCAGGGCTGTCAATGCCCTCTGAGACCTACATGGGAATTAATAGACCTTTATACCTAATCATCTGACTCACAATTTGCTTCCTAGACTCAATTCAATGACGAAAATCTTATGTACTATATAACGCTCTGTATCTACTGCCTACCTTAACTCTATATATGATGGCTTTTTTCTCTTTCTTTCTGATTCACTGTATATTTTGAATAAAAAGTTTTCCCTTTAAAAAAAAATAATTCTTAAATATCTCCACTACTTTTAAGGTATCATTAGTGATAATTCAATTCTCATCTCTGAGTTTTATTAGTTGAGTTTTCTTGGACCAACATTTCATAATGTTTGACACAAATCTATTAGCTTTGTTGTTGAGGTTATTAAAGGACTAGTAACATCAATTCGTTAGTATACAATGAAAATGAAATGAAACTTGCAAAGCCTTTATTAAGAAATAGCTTACGGAAACTCTGCTTCCCCTCCTCTTCAGAAAAGGCGACAGGGCGACAATCCATGATTTCACTCCCTGGCTATTCCACTGACATGTGAAGGAGTGTGGGCTGGAAAGAGCAACAAGGGACACTAAGCAGCAGCAGCGCAAGAGGAGGAGGAGGTAGAGGCACCGGTTTTGCCTCGGCTCCCCTGCAGGCTGTATGTTTCCCCGGGGATGTTATTGGCCCTTTAATTCCTCCATATCTGTTACAGCACCTGTGAATCTCCATGGGATGATGCGGCTGGAAAGCCCCAGGGATAACGCTCCCACTGGCCAAGGCATGAGCTTCTTCCTTGGGAGAGATGGTTAGCGGTGGCTCTGGCTCAGCCCGGTCCTCTCAACCTTCCGGAGCAGCATCCCATTCTGGGAGACTTCGAGCAGCAGCTGAGGGGTCAGTTTGGCTAAGGGCACGCTAATTATCCAGAGTGTTTTAGGGACCCCCCTGGCACCCATGCGGAAGATCCATTCCAGCCTCCATGCTCTGTGCCCCTCATTCCTCCAGGAGAAGCAGCAACATCAGCAGCCAGTACCGGCCGAGGCGCAAAACCAAGACCCTGCTGAAGAAGGACAAGTACTCTCTAGCTGGGGGGCTGCTGCTTGTGGCTGGAGGAGGCCACATGGGGGTCAGCCTGAGTCGAGGCGGAGAAGGATGTGGGGGAGTGGTGGTACAGCGCCTGGAAAGTCCCGGCCCGGTAAGTTATTTCTTAATAAAGGCTTTCCAATTTTAAATTTTAATTTGTCTTGGTGTTTTTTTTTTGTTGTATACTAATGATTTTTTTAAAAAAATCTTTTTTTGATAATACTGTTCCTTTAAACTTGGTCTTCGTATAAGAATTAAAAAATTTTCTCTTCTTTCCAAGCTTTTACTTAAGCAAGTGTTTCTTTATAAGCAATGACATTCTCAATTACTGGGCTCTTTCAGTCTTAAATATGAGTCAAACAAAGACTTTTTTAATTTTAATAATTCAGAATTAACATTTCTAAGAAGTCTCCTTTTATAAGCTGTAATTTCTCCTCTCACCACAGTCTTCCAAGTTTCCCAGAGAAGGGTTGTATTTCCCTGATAACAGCTATTCTCTTTAATGAACAAACTCCATCTATTTTCCAACATTTCAATGAAGTCCCTTCTATCTAATGAAAAAGACAGGAAAGACCATGGGATCAGACGCTTTACTCTTTGTGAACTAATAATACTAGATTTAAAAGATCAATAACATCAAAAACATTTTTAAAAAAATTCGTTACTATTCAATGAAAAAAAAACACAAACTCCACTTCCGGTCCTCTTCAGAAAAGGCGACAGGGCGTCCATCAATCCTTCAACGCTCGATTTCTCCTCCCTGGCTATTCACAGACAGCATGCGGCTTCTCCTCCTTGTTGGGTTTGGTGCCCAGCAGATTCTGGATGAAGAAAGAAGACCCTGGCAGTGGTGGTACGCTGGACTTCCGTGGGTTTTGCTGTGTCGCCTGCGTTGCATGAACGGGTCGCTGTTGGGCAGGAACATGTCTGTCTGCTCGGGGGCTGCCATACGCGGATACACTGAAGGCACAAGGGAAATCCCCTTGTTGAGCTGCTCCAGTTCGTGCACTCGCTAGATAAAGTTGGCACAGAGTCTCCCCCGTGATCACTTGTTTCGGATACGTGGAGCTGCCGCTGGGGAAGCCGCGCACAATGCTGCCCGGAGCGGCAGATCAGCCTGGAGAGAGTCCTGGATGCAGAATAAGACTAACTTTTACTTCTCTGGTCAGAATAAACAGTCATTTTTCTTTTCCCTGGACATACTCCATATCATATCCCCGCCCCCCATGCCCCATCAGAAGGACCCTCCCCAAAGCTTTAAAAGCCACCCCCACCCCCTCTATGGCGTCTTTGTTACTGGCTTTAAGACAATCATTGTAGAAGGGTTGGGAACAAGCTGATATGGAGTATGTCCAGGAAAGGAAAATTAGTGTGATACAATTTTCCCTTTTCCCCTGTCTTATCCTTTATATTTCTTCTATTGCCTCTTTATTTTCTCTCTTTTTATATGTTCCTTGTATTTCTTTTTTCTTTCCAGATTTCTTTATTACTCCCCTTTTTTTAGTTTTCTCCGTTTTTTTCTAAATTTTCATTTTTTTATTAGTACATTTTCTACTTTTCTAACGTCTTCTCTTTTCTATTCGCTGTACAGTTCAGTCCATTTTCCATCCTTAAAGGTAAAGGCAAAAATATAAATTCCCATTTTTACTTTCTTTAATGAAAAAGAAATCTATCTCCAATATACTCTAATTAAAAGATGTCTACAGTTTTTATAATAAACCTGACTGTATGCAGTGATATTCCCCCTTCTTTTACTGCTGTGGATAGGAATTGTCAGACGGTCCCCAACTGCTGTGCAGGTAAACAATCATACTTTCAAATGGCAGGGGGAGCCCCCCCACCTTACGTCCCAGAACTCGTGCAGCTTTGTTGGATTCCCTGTAGAGATTTGTATCCAGAGACTCAGTGCAGTCTCTATATTATGATTATTAATATATTATAGATATAGATATTATAAGATATTATTTGACTTGTGATGTTTTGATCATTTATGACGATCCCTAAGCTTAACCTCCCAACTGAAGCCCAGACCACACTGAGCATGTGCGAGTCTTGATATTGCAGAAATGTCTAACAAAGTTACAAGATGACAGCCCCCTGCGCCAACTTTGAAAGCATAAATCATTTGTCTTATTAGGCTGCTGGTGCAGTAAGTTCATGTTTATATTTAGTATACAAAATACAGCATTTCTAACATTATTCTATTTTAGACTTTAGTTGCCCTTTAAATAACCTTCACAGTAATGTAAAAGTTTGTTGTTCAGCCTGGTCGTGCCCAAACGAAATGAAAGGAGAGATATCCTGAGAAAATGAAAAGTCACTTCAGTCTGGGCCAAACTGCAAAGAAATTCCAGCAGTAAATAATATTTATATCAATAATAAAATGGCTCCATATCTCCTCACATTGTAATTGACAAACTCCCCAGATAAGAGATAATCCGCAGCTGTTCCATTAACTGTATCTCCAAAAGTAACTCGGACATAAACCTGCAGCCAATATTAACTCCACTCGCAGCTCAGAAATATCCCAGGGATCCTCGCTCAGCACAGAGACACCATTTCAGAGTCAGTCTCAGGTCATTTCACAAATGTCTCTCACCGCAGTCTCTCCAAAGTCACCAAAAGCCAAACCAGCCCTCAAAATGGCAAAGGGAAACCTCCACCCAAACACCATCTACGTTCCTGAGACTTGTTTGAAGGAGAAGAACCAGTAACATGACCAGGTCATTCACAGATTCCGAGGGTTTATTTCAGAGCTCCACTACCCTGCCGCTACCTTCATCAGGCGCCAAAGCTGAAGCCCTCGCCTTTTATTTTGTCATCAAAACATCCTGAATTAGCTCCAGGATTGTCACAAACACTTGGATATCATCATTGATACATTGAAGTCTTATGGAGGCATAGCTGGGTTTATATACGAGGATAGGCAAAAGCTGGCAGTTCACCCTAACCTGGTATGGAGTAGTATTGGGATGTGGATGAACATGGTGGTGCCTTCAGAATCCTGCTGTGCAAAGACCAACGTTAAATACAAATAAACACTTGTTGGCGGTATAATGAAAGTGAATGTAAATTAAAACATGCATGCGCCATATGCAAAGGCAAAAAAGTAAAATCCCATTTTTACTTTCTTTAATGAAAAATAAATCTGTCTCCAATATACTTTAATTAAAAAATGTGTACCGTTTTTATAAGAAACCTGACTGTATGCAGTGAAATTCTCCCTTCATTTACTGCTGTGGATAGGAATTGTCAGACGGTCCCTAACTGCTCTGCAGGGAAACAATCATACTTATGAACAGCAGGGGGAGCTCCCGCCTTACTTCCCAGCCATGCAGAACTCAAGCAGCTTTGTTTATGATGATCCCTAAGCAGCCCAGACCTCACTGAGCATGTGCAGGGTCAGGGTCTTGCAAAGATCTATAACAAAATTACAAGATGGTGACCCCCTGTGGCCGACTTTGAAAGCATAAATCATTTGTTTGATTAGACTTGTGGTGCAGTAAGTTCATGTTTACGTTTAGTATACAAAATACAGCATTTCTAGCCTTATTCTACTTTCCTTGTCCTTTAAAGAAGATCTAATAATATGGCAACAATTTTTAGATCAATTTAATGGCAGAACATGATGTTAGAGTCAATTCACAGACAATGAAGCGTTTGCGCGCAGCATTGGAACTATAAGGTTCTTATTTATAAAATAAAAGACTAGTCTTGAATTGTGATCATTTGGGAGAAGTGCAGGTCATTATTAATTTGTCGGCTAAGACAGTTTTAAGGGAAATAGTTTTTAGAGCATTAAGATTTAATATACGGATGAGGGCAAAGCACATTCCAGGATATTCTAACGGCATCGCTGATACTTTATCTCGCCCGCAGTTTCAGCGATTCAGAGAACTAGCGCAACACGCAGACGCACAAAGCCTGGAATCTCCAAATTATCTCTGGAACATTCCATCCAATGAGTGAGCTGCTTATTAGAGAGCTCTATGGGGCAAATTTACTAAAGGGCCGAGTGACTAACGCTGGCGAAATTTCGCCAGCGTGAAGTCATTTTGCAACTTCGCAAATTTACTATCAGTCACCCTGGCGAAAATTTACCAGCGATTAAGATACCCTACGGAAACTTCACACCCTAACGCTGGCGAAGTTGCACTCTGGCGAAGAGGTTGAAGATACACAAATTTACTAACATTGATCTTTTTCTGAACGTGATTTCCTTCGCCAGAGTTTACTTCGCCAGGTTACAGCAGGCGAAGTGCAATAGAGTAGATAGGAGTTTTTAAAAAAAAAAGTTGAAAAATTTTCTAAGTCCCAAAATAGTTGAATTTTTTTTTTCTAAGTCCCAAAAAAACGTGATAGGCTGAAAAAGATTGAATTTTTTTAGGGGTGCCCCCCTTCCCCCCTACATTTGTGGCACCTTAACTATACTGTGGGCACATGTGTAGGGCATTAGAAAACCTAAACTTTTATTAAGTTTCCTTGGGCTTGTGTTGTGTTCTCTATGCGCTGCTGTATACTAGGGATGCACCGAATCCAGGATTCGGTTCGGGATTCGGCCTTTTTCTGCAGGATTCGGATTCGGCCAAATCCTTCTGCCCGGCCGAACCAAAGGGGCGGGGAGGGAAATGCGTGACTTTTTGTCAGGAAACAAGGAAGTAAAAAATGTTTTCCGCTTCCCACCCCTAATTTGCATATGCAAATTAGGGTTCGGATTCCGTATTCGGCCGAATCCTTTGTGAAGAATTCAGGGGTTCGGCCGAATCCAAAAAAGTGGATTCGGTGCATCCCTACTGTATACACATCCATTGAAATTCAAATTTGGCGCCGTATGTAAATAAGCCTTCGCTAGCGCAACTTCGGACCGTTCATTGTAACTTCGCTAGCGCAACTTCGTAAACGATCGGTAACTTGTGCGGAACTTCGGATCTTCGTGAATTTGCGATGTCCTGATGAATCTACGCCTGGTGAAGTGTGGCGGAGACAACGCTGGCGGATCTACGGAGGTAAGTAAACTTGCCCCTATGGATCCAAAAACGTGGTCATCGTATATTAAAAACTGGATGGATTTCAGGCAATTCTGTTCCATGAAAAGAGTATTGATAATCTCATTTTATATTTACTACAGCTTTACGCTGCTTCTTATATTAAAAAACAAGTAGCAGGAATGGTTTTCTTTTTGACTGACCTCACCAAATATTCAGGCAACTTTTAAAGGATTTGTTGTGGATAAGATGATTCAAGATGATTCCTTTTTATCGACGTATCAATTTGCAAGAGCTTTACAGAAATGTTAGTACTGAAGCTCTAGGGATTCCACTAAACAATTTAAGATTCATTCATTTAAGCACATGTTTCAGGTTTTAAAGGAATACTGTCATGGGAAAAAAAATTTTTTTTCAAAATGAATCAGTTAATAGTGCTGCTCCAGCAGAATTCTGCACTGAAATCCATTTCTCAAAAGAGCAAACAGATTTTTTTATATTCAATTTTGAAATCTGACATGGGGCTAGACATATTGTCAATTTCCCAGCTGCCCCTGGTCATGTGACTTGTGCTCTGATAAACTTCAGTCACTCTTTACTGCTGTACTGCAAGTTGGACTGATATCACCCCCTCCCGTTCCCCCCAGCAGCCAAACAACAGAACAATGGGAAGGTAACCAGATAGCAGCTCCCTAACACAAGATAACAGCTGCCTGGTAGATCTAAGAACAGCACTCAATAGTAAAATCCAGGTCCCACTGAGACACATTCAGTTACATTGAGAAGGAAAAACAGCAGCCTGCCAGAAAGCATTTCTCTCCTAAAGTGCAGGCACAAGTCACATGACCAGGGGCAGCTGGGAAATTGACAAAATGTCTAGCCCCATGTCAGATTTCAAAATTGAATATAAAAAAAATCAGTTTGCTCTTTTGAGAAATGGATTTCAGTGCAGAATTCTGCTGGAGCAGCACTATTAACTGATTCATTTTGAAATAAAATTTTTTTCCCCATGAGTGACAGTATCCCTTTAATAGTGAATGCATCAAGAAGCTGGGTCATTGGGGTTCTGTTAGATATAAAACATACGTCAGACCCAACATGACTTGTATGCAGGTTATATATAGATTTCTCCATAGGTTTGGCAGTTTGGCTTATAGAGCATTTATATATATTCATTAGGCAGTTTGTTGGGCTAAAGGCAGAACTTATGGACTGAACCTTGATCTGAAAGTAAAGCAGCTGAACATAAGGTGGATGGGACTTCATGGTGCCAAATGGACAGATGTCTTATCAATACTGTTCCAGATGTCAACAAAATAGGGTCCGCCAAACATAGGGATCATTTAGGAGGTAACAATATTGGAAAAATGAAAACTATTAATCTCATTGGACGGATTAGGCAGGACCTGGGACAATTTCATTTTCTGATGCCTGAAACAGTAATGGTATGATCAGAAGTGATTCCTAGATGCATTTGGAAAACCAAAGAGTCATTGAAAACTCTAGAAAAAAAAGTTAGCAAAATCAATGACTATGTCAACATATAGACGTCAGGATTTGGAACAAGGGGGAGAAGACTTATACAGCAAGGATGCCATTAACTTGACATAATATACAAAGTGCCATTGAAAGAGCAGAGGAGAGATGGAGCTTGGCCAAGACTAATATTAGGAATTCAAATCGTCTTGGTGTGGAGGAAACGTCATGGTTAATTCATAGGCTACTGGACTGGTAGTAAGTCAGAGCTGATTAAACCATAGGGTGGCCTCATTTATTAATCAAGGATAGTTACATTTTTTTATGAAATATCAGTGGCTTTAACTTACATGAAATAAAACCAATTGTCAATAAACGCTGTGACAATTCTCCAATCATGTTGCTTGTCTTGGAGTCAATGTTGTGTTGAGTTACAATTGGTTTACTTCCTATATTTGTAAGAGAGTGAATTGTGTTGTGGGTGGGTGAAAGAGTTAAAATGTTGTTTGTGAATTATGTGATGTTAAAGGACCAGTAACATCAAAAAATGAAATTGTTTTAAAGTAATAAAAATATAATTCAGTGATGCCCTGCACTAGTAAAACTGATGTGTTTGCTTCATAAACACTACTATAGTTTATATAAACAAGCTGTTCTGTAGCCATGGGGGCAGCCATTCAAGCACAGGATACACAGTAGATAACAGATAAGTACTACTATAGTTTATATAAATAAGCTGCTGTGTAGCCATGGGGGCAGCCATTCAAGCACAGGATACACAGTAGATAACAGATAAGTACTACTATAGTTTATAGTATAAACTATATATAGTTTATCTACTGTGTATCCTGTGCTTGAATGGCTGCCCCCATGGCTACACAGCAGCTTGTTTATATAAACTATGGTAGTACTTATCTGTTATCTACTGTGTATCCTGTGCTTGAATGGCTGCCCCCATGGCTACACAGCAGCTTATTTATATAAACTATAGTAGTGTTTCTGAAGCAAACACATCAGTTTTACCAGTGCAGGGCAACACTACATGGTATTTTCATTACTTTAAACCACTTTCAGTTTTTGGTGTTACTGTTCCTTTAATGAGAATTTGTATGAAACACTGTGTAAATGGTTATTTCAAAAAGCCGCTAGATGGCAGTAGAGTGTTATAGTTAGCAGCAGTTCTGTGTTCCAACCCCTAGAGGGAATTTCCCCAAACTGAGTATAAAAGGGCAGCCACAGCCTTTTTTTGATGGGAGGAGGCAAAGTGATGTAAGAGTGTCGTTGAGAAGAAGAACACCAGCCCGGAAACAGGTAGTTTACTAGATAGGAAGTTTCAGTAATAGCTGGCACTAGGTGTCAGAGATAGGGAGCAAGAAAGGGTAGTCTTTTGCCCCGACAAGGAGCGCAGTCGGATTAGGTTCCGGGGAATAATTCCCAAGATAGGGTAATAGTGGTGAGGTTGTTAGGCAAGAGAGGGTGGAAGTAGAAGACTTCAAGTCCAGGTGGCTGGTACCCGCCGGAGTGGTCAAGGGACACTGGTCGAGTGTCGGATGATGGAAGGGGGGGACTGGTGGAATGGTGAAGGGGTGTAGTGGTGCACTGGATCACAGAGCCAGACTGATGAGGACCAGCAGGTTGTGAGTAGAAAAGTAACCCTATTCTAAACGCTGGGTAGTAACGCACAGACTACTAAGTCGGAAAGCAATCGAAAGTTTAAAGTGGAAACAGCAATTGAAAACTCTGTTGGAATTTGTATACGACTCCCAGTGACATATCAGAAAAATAAACAAAGTTCATTTCTTAAGAATTGGTGTTTCCGACTTCTTATGTTTGGGGACTGTGTCAAGAAATTCCCCTTACATCATTTTGGCGCTGCTGTGAGCAGGGTTCGGACTGTGTTATTTGGAACTATACAGCTGTGGATTTGTCAGTTGTTTGAAGGTGGCGCTGTTTCAGGTTTGAGGACAACAGGAACAGGAATTACGTTGGCGGCCATATTGTGTGGGGCATTTTCGCTATTAATAGAGCTACAGGCATGGACTTGGCGCCATTTTGAGTAAGCGCTTTACACTGACTGACTCAGAAAAATTTTGGGAGTGGAAGGTGATCATAGCCACAATGGATAAAACCCCTGCCAGTGTTCTGCTGATTGATACCGGCCGTAGATTCCAGTGGGCTGGATACTTTGCGGAAAAGCTTACAGACCGTGGCAAGCTTTTTCTAATCCCCATCTGTGGCGGCTGTGGCGCCAAGTTGCGTTGGGGTATCGTGGAACTTGAGGGGCGCTGCAGGACCTGCAAACATAAGCATTATATGAGTCCCTTTTATTTGAAAAAGCTACCACCTACCATTGAGATAGTGGATCGGCTAATTAAACAGCTAGAGTTACAACCAGTTCCCGTGGTGGTCGCAGAGCCGCAGTTGCTGCTGTTTACTGGGCAGGAGTCTCCTGAACTTTCTGTAGGTACTGCTGCACAGGGTGCCGTGTCTGGGAAATCACTTGTACCAGCTAAAGAACTAGTGAAAGAGCCCCAAACTGATTCCCTTACGGCAGCGGCCGCATCTATCTCCACCATGACGCAGCCGGATTTATCTACTACTCTGCACGCCGATCCAGTAGGCCCTAGTGATGTTGAGGCTGACTGGGGTGATAATGCTGACTTGTGTAGAGAGACAACCGAGTTCTAAACGCTGGGTAGTAACGCACAGACTACTAAGTCGGAAAGCAATCGAAAGTTTAAAGTGGAAACAGCAATTGAAAACTCTGTTGGAATTTGTATACGACTCCCAGTGACATATCAGAAAAATAAACAAAGTTCATTTCTTAAGAATTGGTGTTTCCGACTTCTTATGTTTGGGGACTGTGTCAAGAAATTCCCCTTACATATTTATATGTTATCAATCAAATGCTACATCCCCAGGCCCTTTCCTTTCTTGTTCCAAATGATTTTGGAAGAAAAATGGGAAAACAAAGTCCAGGGACAAATACTAATCCGACACAACTTTAGGTAAAAATGTCAGCTGTCCTCAATACCTCCTTGTCCTGAAAGAAAGTCACCGTTCCCTCTAGAATAAAGTGTGACGTTCACCTTCTCTTCTTGCTGAAGTAACGACCGAGAAGAAACATATCTTGGGGTTTAGTACTTTGATTGCTATATCTGAAATTGGCTCAAAAAGTTCTGAAGTTAGAGCATTAAGCACCAAAATAAGGTCCAGTGGAGGAACTTGAGGTCTTTGGTTGGCTTTCATCTTTTGTGACCCTGAAAGAGCAAGAGGTTTTTGAGCTCAGGATGAGGGATGGTTGTAGAACCGCTTAGGTTGAGATTGACTTCATTCTGCAAAAACTCAGAAGGTTTCCATGGAGCAGTCATCAAGTCCTTACACCAAGAAGAAATGACTTCCAGCTGGCGAAGTATATTTGTATAGTTTATGGCTTTCTTGCTGCCAGGAGTTGATATGGACCTACAAGAGAGTCCAGAAGAAGACTTAACCTTTCAAGAGCTGTGCCGTCAGAGCCAGATGATCTGGATTTGGATGATCCAGTTCTGGCTGAGGAGATTCAATCTGTTGTGAACGTGTGATTGTTGGACATCAGGAGGTCTCCTTGGCCATAGGGAGCCTCTAGCATCACTTTCGCATGGTCTGACTTGATCTTCTCCAGATCTCTGGAATCATGGGAATGGGTGGGAACACATTTGACCATTGGGAATTTCATTTAATGGAAGACCCATTTGAGTGTTCTGGAATCCACGACCGGTAAACTGCAAAGTTTGTATTGACCCCGGATGCAGTCAGGTCAATGGCACAAGGTCCCCATTTTTATTCAATCATAGACCGATTGGTGGAGGGCCCACTCCCCAGTAACTTGCTCAACTTGTCTGTCACCACATTCTGAATGTATTGCAGAGTTAAAATTGCAAAAACAAACAACATTTGCAAGATTAAAGGAAAAGTAAAACCTTCAGAATTGTATCCTTTGCCGATCTTTTTTGCAGTTCCTCCACTGGATCACTAAATTAAGATACAATTATAAATTATTAAGTCTATTCACAGATTTGTGTGTGTTCTGAAGTGCTATAGTGATTTCTACAAAGTGCTGTCTCCAAAATCAAATGATAATGAAGTGAAACAAGTTGCTTGTAGTGATTTTTGCTTTTAAAGGCAAAATGAATTAAAATAAGGTCCAATGGTGTTTTGTTCAGTAAAACTCTCCAGTCTCTGGTGGGATCTGCAATTTACAACATTCCTGATTTCAAAGCAGTTTATCAACATCAACTCCAGGGAATTCCTTTTTCTGTAAAGTAATTAAAAAGCAGGGACAGCCCCATAGTGTCATTTGCCTTTATTTTTAAAATGGTTTTCCTAATTTTGGGAAACCGGCCAGGCAGTTTTGACCCGGCAGCCCTTCAAAAAACTGCGCTAAATCCCTCCCTTGTATTCTATGGGGAGCCCTCCTGCCTGTGACACTGCCTTATCATCATGATCATGGGCGGGGCTATTTAGCAACTTTGTCAATTTTAGAGACATGGGGGAGGGACTAAATTAGGCTGGGGTCAGAGAGACATGGGGGAGGGACTAAATTAGGCTGGGGTCAGAGAGACATGGGGGAGGGACTAAATTAGGCTGGGGTCAGAGAGAAACAGACACGGGAGGATTTACATTAGGTCTCAGACCAAACCTATTTTAAAAAAAAGAATAAAAAGCTTTAGTGACAGTTACACTGAGAACTCTCTGAACTTCCAGGTTATTTGCGGCAGGACCAGCACCAAGTCCATTTATTTCTTTACTCCTGGAAGTTCTATTTCCTCTCCCTCTTTCCCCACAAGAGCACAAATATGGGGGGCACCATGTGGAGGGGGGAAATGAGAAGCAAAAACACTGAAGCTCCTCCATGTCTGCTCCTTGCAAGGCAGATAGATGACAGTTTGTGCAGGGAAATAAGCACTACATGTAGCCATCTTGCCACTAGCCATAGGCACTTGCCATTCTGTTTATTAGTGGCTACTAGCACAGACTCCTCATAAACACTAGATTGTGTCACTCACCTGCCTGTCACACACATTACATTCTACAGCACTCACTGTCAGACACCTAACTGTCACATACATTACATTCTACAGCACTCACTGTCAGACACCTAACTGTCACACACATTACATTCTACAGAACTCACTGTCAGACACCTAACTGTCACACACATTACATTCTACAGCACTCACTGTCAGACACCTAACTGTCACATACATTACATTCTACAGCACTCACTGTCAGACACCTAACTGTCACACACATTACATTCTACAGAACTCACTCTCAGGCACCTAACTGTCACACACATTACATTCTACAGCACTCACTGTCAGACACCTAACTGTCACACACATTACATTCTACAGCACTCACTGTCAGACACCTAACTGTCACACACATTACATTCTACAGCACTCACTGTCAGGCACCTAACTGTCACACACACATTACATTCTACAGAACTCACTGTCAGACACCTAACTGTCACACACGTTACATTCTACAGCACTCACTGTCAGACACCTAACTGTCACACACATTACATTCTACAGCACTCACTGTCAGACACCTAACTGTCACACACACATTACATTCTACAGCACTCACTGTCACACTCTTTCTTCTACACCCTGAGTATACAGGACGTCAGGCGAGAGCTGTGCTCATTGTGTCCTGCTTAGTAAGTGGTTAAGTGGCCCCCCCCAAACACCCTTCAACCATGCAGCTATTGGGGGTCTGGAGAGGCACTGACAGACAGCAGTTTTAATAGGTATTTATAGAAAATGTCTAATTCCCAAAGCTAAAGGGTTAAGTTAACTTTCAAGTATGTTATGGTTTGAATTATTCTAAGCAACGTTTCAATTGGCCTTCATTTTTTTTTTTACTTAATTTAAGGTGGCCATACACGGGCCGATAAAAGCTGCCGACAGACCGTGTCGGCAGCTTATTGGCCCGTGTATGGGGGCCCCCGACGGGCTTCCCCAATCGAGATCTGGCCGAAAGTCGGCCAGATCTCGATCGGATGGGTTTAAAAACCCCGTCGGATCGCGGCCGCATCTGTTCGTTGATGCGGTCCCGTGATCCGACCGCCCGTTTGTGAATGCTAGGATCCGATCGTTGGGCCCTAGGGCTCACGATCGGATCTGCCTGATATTGCCCACCTCAAGGTGGGCATATCGGAGGGAGATCCGCTCGTTTGGCGACATCGCCAAACGAGCGGATCTATCCGTGTATGGCCACCTTTAGTCTGTGAAATGGGGGTCACTGACCTCATCTAAAAAACAAATACTCTGTAAGGCTACAAATGTATTGTTATTGTTACTTGTTATTCCTCATCTTTCTATTCAGGCCTCTCCTATTCATATTCCAGTCTCTTATTCAAATCAGTGCATGGTTGCTAGGGGAATTTGGACCCTAGCAACCAGACGGCTGAAATTGCAAACTGGAGAGCTGCTCAATAAAAAGCTAAATAAGTCAAAAAACAACAAATAATAAAAACCAATTGTAAATTGTCTCAGAATATCCCTCTGTACATCATACTAACAGGTAACAGTTATGACATTGGTTGTACTGTGCACCTATTGCCCCAGGATGTAAGTGCAGAGGAGGGGCCTGGGGCGGAGCAATTTTTGGTGGGCGGTCCATAACAGCAGAGAATCCTATGGATGGGCAGTCCCATAAATGAGTGCGGGAATCACAAGTTAATGACTCCCAGTTCTGGTCTGAGTCCCTGAGAGGTCAGTGAGGAAATGTACTGGGGGGGTTATTACTCCCAGTTATTATCTATTTCCCATCATATCCCCCCAAAGGAACATTATTATTATTATTATTAACATGTATTTATATAGCGCCAACATATTGCGTAGCACTGTAAAGTAAATGTGATTATACAACTAAATCACATGAATTATATACATAGAACATACAGAGTAACAAACATCACAATCAATACAGGTACAAAAGGTGAGGAAGGCCCTATGCAAAAGAGCTTACACTCTAAAGGGAAGGGAGTAATACACAAGGTGTGGGAGTGGGCAAGATTGAATTAAGTGGGTGAGAAATGTGGTACTGTATGTGGTGTTGCGTTTGGTAGTTAAGCAGAGTGAGGGGAGGCTTCTCGAAAGAAGTGCGTTTTCAGAGATTTTTTGAAAGTAGAAAGGTTGGGAGAAAGTGGGACAGACCATGGGAGAGCGTTCCAGAGGAGGGGTGCAGCCCTTGCAAAGTCTTGAATGTGAGCATGTGAGGAGGTAATGAGAGAAGAGTTGAGTAGCAGGTCAGTAGAGGAGAGTAGTAAGCGAGTGGGTGAGTATATAGAGATGAGTTCAGAGATGTAGGGTGGAGCAGAGTCGTGAAGTGCTTTGAAAGTCAGGGTCATTAATTTAAATTTGATTCTGAAAGGTAACGGAAGCCAGTGCAGGGATTGACAGAATGGCGAGGCAGAGGAGGAGCGGTTGCTGAGGTGTATGAGCCTCGCAGCAGTGTTCATTATGGACTGGAGAGCTGACAGTCTCTGGAGGGGAAGGCCAATTAAAAGAGAGTTACAGTAGTCTAGACGCGATATGATGAGAGAGTGAATAAGAATTTTGGCAGCATCTTGGGTAATAAATGATCATATTTTGGATATGTTCCTTAGGTGGAAGCGACATGATTTAATAAGTAACTGGATATGAGGAGTGAATGACAGGGCAGAATCTAGGATAACCCCAAGACACCAGGCCTGGGGAGAGGGGGTGATAGTGGAATTGGTAACTATGATGGATACTTCCGGGATGTTACTGGTGTTAGTTGGAGGAAAGAGAACCATTTCAGTTTTAGAGAGGTTTAATTTAAGGTAGAGTTGTGACATCCAGGTAGAGATAGCGGACAGGCAGGAGGAGACGCGAGTTAGGAGTTCTGGGTTGAGATCAGGAGATGAGAGATAGATCTGAGTATCGTCAGCATAGAGGTGGTAGTGGAAACCGTACGAGTTTATTAATTTGCTGAGGGAGGAGGTATAGAGGGAGAATAGTAATGGTCCCAGGACAGAGCCTTGAGGAACCCCAACAGAAAGAGGTAGGGGAGAAGATGATACTCCATTGTAGGAGACACTGAAGGAACGATTGGTGATGTAAGAAGAGAACCAGGACAGGGCTGTGTCACGAAGGCCAAGCGAATGGAGGGACTGGAGGAGGAGAGGGTGATCTACAGTGTCAAATGCGGCTGAGAGATCAAGCAGTATTAGAGTGAGAAGTGATTGTTGGCTTTAGCGGTTAAAAGGTCATTAGTTAGTCGAGTCAGGGCAGTTTCCATGGAGTGTTGTGGCTTAAAACCAGGTTGTAGGGGGTCCAGCAGGTTATTGTCAGAGAGGAATGAGGTAAGTCGGTTGTAGACTAGGCGCTCAAGTAGTTTAGAGATGAAAGGTAGCAGAGAGATAGGTCGGGGTTGTAGGAGTGCAGGGCAGATTTGTAGCTCCAATGCACTGTTGTTTATACAGTCCTCCCCCAATAATAAACCCACACAGTTACCCCTATATAACTCCAACAGCCAATGAGATCCCCAACATCTAGTATCCCTTCCCCTTTAGATTGTAAGCTCTTTTGCACAGGGCCTTCCTCACCTTATGTACCGGAACTGGTCGTTATGTATGTAACTCTGTATCTTCTATTTATGTCATTCCTGTGATTTCTTTGTATAAACACAATATTAATAATAATAACTCTGAGTATCAATTATTTATTATAAGGGATAATGTACCCCCTACTGTAAATGATAAGGATATTAGAAATCACTGAGGGGTTGTTCTGTGACCATATAAAGGCACAAGGCTGCAGGCTGAGTTATACAGGGAACTCTGAGTATCACTCATGTATTATAAGGGATAATGTACCCCCTACTGTAAATGATAAGGATATTAGAAGTCACTGAGGGGTTGTTCTGTGACCATATAAAGGCACAAGGCTGCAGGCTGAGTTATACAGGGAACTCTGAGTATCACTCATGTATTATAAGGGATAATGTACCCCCTACTGTAAATGATAAGGATATTAGAAGTCACTGAGGAGTTGTTCTGTGACCATATAAAGGCACAAGGCTGCAGGCTGAGTTATACAGGGAACTCTGGGTATCACTCATGTATTATAAGGGATAATGTACCCCCTACTGTAAATGATAAGGATATTAGAAGTCACTGAGGGGGTTCCAGGTTGTGCCTTTCTGCTACCCCCGTCTGAGAATCAATGTATGCTGTAGCACAGGGGGAGATTCAGAGGTGCATTTGGGTCAGAAGAGGAGACAAGAACGTCAGAATCAAAAAAACATGATGGGGGGAGGAACATATATAAAGAAAAAGACAGAGAAGTGGACGTTTCTCTAGGGAAGTGGGGGGTGAGACAAGATTTGAATTAGAGGAGATAGAAGACACAGGGGGTGAAGGCTCATTTGAGACATCTCCAGACAAGTGCATAACAGGGTGCAGGGAGTTGGACACACAGATATTGCAGTACCACAGGGGGCAGAAAATATCATGAATTTCTATTCAATACTGAGTTTTTATTGCTGATGTGATCATGTGACCTGACAGTTTAAGCACCAATCAGACTAACTGACCCATCACCCCTGTAACAGCCAATCAGAAGTCTGAAATGAGATTAGATCTTCCCATACACACGCACATCTGGTGGATCACCTGCAAATGAACAGCCAATCAGGCGGTAGTTCAGATGGATAATGCTCCTCCCACAAAGAGACCAATATGGGGAACAAGGGGGGTTCACCTGTGATCCAGGTAAATAGATATTGAGAGAGCGGCAGGTGAGGGAGGAGCACAGCCTTTTCAATTGAGGGGGGAGGTCTCTCACAGCCAATAAACCACTCCCCTGACAAATTTGGCAGCCAATCCAGGATCCAGTTGTGCCGAGCTCAATGCAGCGTCTCATTTCAGGGGGGCCACACACAAGGGGGTCCCTTCCATTTCACATTTAGTGGAACATAATTACTAATGTCTAATACTATTACATAATAATAACGATGATTTCCCTGCGGGTCCCGCGGCCCTTTCATTCACTAGAAAAAGTGATGAGTTGCGGAATCTATTGGCAGGAGGGCCCCCAACAAACCCTGTGTCCAAGCTGCACCCCACGTATAAAAACCACTGGAAGATCCCGGCAGCCCCCCCCAAATGCAGCCGCAGAGGAGGAAGTGGGGGGCCGATGATGGCAGTGGGGGGGTCAGAATGGCTCTGTGCCAGGAGACAACTTGTTCTTCTTGCGTCTGATTTTGGCAGAAGGAGTGGGGAGAGACTGCAGTCGATACGGGCGCAGGGGGGGCACTTCTGTCCCACGAGGGGGGGAAACGGAGGTTGCGCTGGCACAGGAGACAGGCGCTGATGACAGGAGGGGGGCATTACCCACAGGGGAGGAATCGTGCAGAGCTGCCGGGGGAACAACACACAGTGAGATTTATGGCTCCAGTGCAGGGGGGCTCCAACATTTCCATAAATCACTCCCCCCCATACATGATGTTTACTAAATCTCTCTCTCTACTCCCCTCCCTGTATCTATATCAGTCTGTCTGTCTGTCTGTGTATCTATATCCATCTATATCAGTCTGTCTGTCTGTGTATCTACAGTATATCAGTCTGTCTGTCTGTGTATCTACAGTATATCAGTCTGTCTGTCTGTGTATCTATATCAGTCTGTCTGTCTGTCTGTGTATCTATATCAGTCTGTCTGTCTGTGTATCTATATCAGTCTGTCTGTCTGTGTATCTATATCAGTCTGTCTGTCTGTGTATCTATATCAGTCTGTCTGTCTGTTTATCTATATCAGTCTGTCTGTCTGTGTATCTATATCAGTCTGTCTGTCTGTTTATCTATATCAGTCTGTCTGTCTGTGTATCTATATCAGTCTGTCTGTCTGTTTATCTATATCAGTCTGTCTGTCTGTGTATCTATATCCATCTATAATACACAAAAGCCATGAATATCCTGTAAATTATATCCTTATAAACGGTGAGTTCTGATGTCATCAGTTATAAACGGTGAGTTCTGATGTCATTTCTGTCACATGACTCATTGAAACTTGTGTATTATAATAAATAAAGTACCCCCAATTGTAAAATATGAGGATATTAGAAGTTACCTCTGAGTTCCATGACCTGTATAAAAACACTCGACCTTCGGCCTCGTACTTTTATATGGTCATGAAACTCCTCTGTAACTTATAATATCCTTATATTTTACAAAAGGGGGTACTTTATTCACTATATAACAGTCTGTCTGTCTGTGTATCTATATCCATCTATATCAGTCTGTCTATCTGTGTATCTATATCCATCCATCTGCCCTTGTTATTTCCCTGGGGTACAGGACTCTGAGTGTAAGTGATTGGACGAGTCCCTTCTCAGATTGGTACAAACACACATACAGGTGACTGGGGTGCCCACACTTATAAAGACCAAAAAACAGTGGCGACTGATTGGACACTGATAGTTACAAGTGACCACTTTTCACCACAAAGGAAACCAGTTCAGAAAGTGTTAACACACAAAATGCCTTGTAAGTTAAAACGTAACTATTGTTAAAAATATAAATAAATATCCCTAGTAAATACAGCGTTAAGTACAGACTATCTGGTTACACGTTGGGCAGCATCTGATGACACACACTGTGAGCTCTCATTTGTCCATTACATGAAATGACAAAACAACGGAATCAATAGTAGACAAATTGCATTTATAAATATAAAGGTACTAGACAAGGGTCAAGCTATTACTATGGTCCCCAGTCGCATATGATCATGATGTGAAACCTTCAGAATAGAGAAACCAGCGAGAAGCAACGGGAACGATTGCAACGTTGCTCTGACAACCGTGATGTTATTTGACCAATCCAGAAGTCACGGCCGAAACATCGCAAGATCTCGATTACTCAAATTAGCTATTTAAACTCAAAGATGAAACACGCTCGTTACTTATGCCCCTGACGAAGCCGAGTTCATCGGCGAAACGCGTAGGCGTATAGGTGGACTGTGGAGTGCCTAGCTCCCACGCAGTCCCAACGTAGATAGGCAGATTAAGCACAGGGGAAACTGCTTGGAAGGGAGGGAGCGGACTTTGTCTCCTGGTATTTGGAGGGTTAAATTGGCAATGAACAAGTAATGTCTCTCAGAGACCCCACCAATCCGCCTGTTGCAAAAACATCTTTAATTATATGTTATTTTTAAGGACAATGTCCAGCACTAGCGACAGTCTGGTTGGTTAGTGGGTGTGCGTCCCAATGAGTGTGTTTTATTGGATAACGATAGTAAAAGTTACGTTTTCACTTAAAGGCATTTTCTGTGTTACCACTTTCTGAACTGGTTTACTTTGTGGTGAAAAGTGGTCACTTGTAACTAGGGAGGCACCAAATCCATTATTTTGGATTCGGCCGAATCCTTCATGAAAGATTTGGCCGAATACCGAACCAAATACGAATCCTAATTAGCATATGCAAATTAGGGGTTGGAAGGAAAAACATTTTGTACTTCCTAGTTTTGTGACAAAAGTCACGCGATTTCCCTCTCGCCCCCTACTTTGCATATGTAAATTAGGATTCGGATTCGGTTCGGCTGGGCAGAAGGATTCGGCCGAATCCGAATCCTGCTGAAAAAGGCCGAATCCCGAACCGAATCCTGGATTCGGTGCATCCCTAGTAACTATCAGTGTCCAATCAGTCGCCACTGTTTTTTGGTCTTTATTAGTGTTTTACATACAAGCTTGCAGTATAGTCAATATCAATTATTTTGTTTAGGTGCCCACACTTACCCAGACTCCTCATGGGGTCGGCACTCAGGATCTGACTGGCGCGTTTGGACCTGAAGTAGTTGCTGGCGATGTTCTCGCTGTCGCTTCGGCTGAGCATTAACCTGTAACGATCTTCTTCCTGTGAGAAGCAAATAAAAGCTCAACACCAAACGCTGTGGAACTAGAACTCCCATCAGCCTCTGTCAGACTGTTTAGGTCTCTGCAGCACATAATTACTTTCCCGGGGGGAGGTTGAGTGGCCCCTGGATTTTCAGAATTTCCTTGAGGCTTCCAGCGCCAACACAAACATAACAAGAGACCCCCCACCTTTCTGATGAGAGGCAGAAGAGCTCACATACCATCTGGTGGTCCTCAGTCTCTGGCGCTGTCGCTCGCTTTGATTTAACCTGTGGGAGCCCCGGAGCTAAGTCCAGAAGAGAAGAAAGTTTTGCTTCATTAGGGATGTGGGGCGAGATCTGATTGGCTGCTGATACAGATACAGTCATGCAGGTAACAGCCAATGAGTGCTCAGTACAGGACTCACCTGAGGGCAGACTGGTTTTCTGCAAGACAAGTTCGGGCAGTTTCCACCTGTAAGAGTCCTCGTCCCACTGCGCCTCCCTCCGGATCCGGTCGAGGTTTCCATAGTTACAGTCTCTCCGTATGAGCGGCTGCACTTGATCAAGGATCTGATGCTGCAGAAGAAGTTCCATCTCCTGGCGGCGGATGGTGGCCAGATAATCGTTTCTCTCGCGCTCAAACTCAGACAGGAGGTCCTCGATTTCCGTCTCGGAGGCGCGAAGCTAAGGGGCGTGGAATGGAAAGGCTTATGTTACAGGGCTAGTGGCAGTAGGGTAAAGTAACCAATCAGCTGAGCTTTTGTTATAAAGACAAATAATCACACTATGAGCTGCTGCCAGGCAAGGAATGGGGTTGTTAGGAGAATATGGGGGGGTCCCATTGACCATTATATGGCTCTTACCTTCTTCTGGAACTTGTCAAGGAGCCGACTCTTGGCTTGCAGCTCATCCTGGATGGACTCATAGACTCGTAGCAGGACCCGCTCATTGGCGTCTTCATTCTGCAGTGCGTCCAGCAGCTCCTTCTTGCGCTCGTCTGCGTATTTTTTCCTGCGCTTGCGCTTCTCCTTCAGGTCCTTGTTCTCCGCTTGCTCCCCCCCCACCACCTGCTGCTCCAGCATCTGCAGCCTGAAACATTGGGGGCATCACATGTCAGGGGGCGTTGGGCACACACACTGGCACAATGGGAAGCTTTATTGCTGGTACATACTGGTACCACAAACACTTGCCCCTTATTCATATGGGCCAGGGGTAATAAATTACTGATGATATTGCCCAGAGCAACCAATCAGCAATTCGATTTCAACAGTTCAACAAAAGCAAAGATCTGGTTGGTTGTTATGAGCAACATCACCGGTAGTGTGCCAGTAGATGAACAGCTTGTGGGCATTCTCATGTACAAACCAGTAGCTGCCACGACTTGCAAAGAACTATAGAGCCTTGTACCTACTCGCTGCCTATGTATTCTCTACCTGTACCTACTCGCTGCCTATGTATTCTCTACCTGTACCTACTCCCTGCCTCTGTATTCTCTACCTATACCTACTCGCTGCCTCTGTATTCTCTACCTGTACCTACTCCCTGCCTCTGTATTCTCTACCTGTACCTACTCGCTGCCTATGTATTCTCTACCTGTACCTACGCCTGCCTATGTATTATGTACAGGGTTCCATTGCCGAAGACGCTTGCACTAGGGGTTGCACATGGGCCCTAAGGGGCACCCCTTGGCAGTTGGTAATGACCCCCCGCTGTTGGACTATATAGCACAATGGGAGGGGGTTCAGACATATAACACACAGCAACTTGTAGCTTACCTGGCGAGTACATTCTGAGGAGTGACATTTCGGGGTGGCTCCTCAGCAGGAAGGGTGGGTGCAAGATGCGTCTCTGCAGTGTCTCTGCTAATGTTATTGAGGTGCTGCTTCGAGGGCTCGATCTATAGTGAAAGTGGAACAGACAATACGGGGAGTGTGTGGAGCTCAGAGATTTCAATTCTCCTCTACATCCTAATGACAAAGTGTCAGATTCTTCTGAATAGATATGGTGGTTAATGAACAATATAGTTACATATAGAAACCAGCCACGCAGCTCTGATTCTCTGTACTTCCTGCTCCTGGGCTGCTCTCCTCCACATGGTCAATGGAGTAAATAAATCAGTGAAGGTGAAAGACAAATATAAAGAGCTTTTATTTCTTCCTCTCAATATACCTGGTCTGACTGTGAATCCCCCGGAGCCTCATTGTCTGGAACTTCTGTTTCTGATGTTAAAAACAAAAATATTTTCCTTTCAGTGACACGCTGACCAATAACAAATACAGGGCTCATTACAACAAGGGTCCTTCAAGTTTCCCTCCCCTACAAGCACTATGTGGGCCAAATCCCAGCACTTGTGGCCCATACACAGAGCACTCGGGCCTGTAGCATTGGCAGGTATATGACCTGAATTGGGCACAAGTTAGTCCTGTATTTAATGAGTCCATATACAGACCCACTCCTTGCAGATAGTGCCCTGGCTGGTACCATACATGCAGCACAATCCCCTGCATTACATCCGGCCTGTAGGCTGAATCCCACGCAGCACTAAATCACTCACTGGAGATCTATGGAGATAGGGTACGCATGCGTTCCCTGGTGGGGTACATAGGGCATTGCAGGTGAAATCACCACCCATGTTTTGCCCACTAGTAAATCCGTATGGCAGAAGAAGCAATGGCAACAGTGGGCTTCCCAGATGGGACTTGGGCTGAAGCGGATCAGGGCTGAACCATTGCTGTAGAACTATAGAGCAGGGAAGGAAGCAGTAGTGGGGGAGTAGGAGACATTTGCACCAGTGCAGGTCAGAGCAACGCCATATTCTGCCCCATCCATAGACCATTAATACCTGATCTCTTCTTCAGATCCTGCTCCATGCTCGCCAGCTGCACATCATACGTGTTCCTCAGGTCACTGATGTCCTTCTCCAGCCGAACTCGTGACTTCTGCTCCGCCTCGTAATCCGCCAGAAGCTGAGCAAATTTCTCCTCGTATTCCTGAACAGGGGGGATCACAAACATGGATTAGAGGGGGAGCAGAATTGGAAGATTGGGTACCAGAGAGGCAGTTACTAAAGCAGCAGCACCCACAGTACGTTGCATGCATGCAGGTGGCTACAGAAAACCTTGCCCTGCCTAGTCCAGTATGCAGCTCCCAGTAGCCACCTGCCTGCATGCAAAGCACTGTGGGTGCAGGGAGCCTAGTCCATTATGCAGTGGCCAGCAGGGGGTAAAGCTCAGTGCAGCACAGGTAGCCATGAGAGGAGAGTGCAGGTGATACTGACCACTCCTGTGACCGACACGTGGCTTTCAGCACACACGGCACAAGCACTGGATGACAATATCCCTGGTTCAGCCCACGTCCAATGTTACAACTACTCAATAGATAACCACATTGCTGTGGGAACTTTATTGGAAAGGGGGGGACGGAGCACCAGAATGGGGGGTACCCAGTGTGAAAAATAGCCAACAATACTTTATGCAGAATGGCTGAACGTTAACTGGGGGGAGAGACTGCCCACCCACACTGGGTACAATTACCTGCCGGATGAGACGCTTCTCCACCTCCATGTCACTTTCAGAACCGCCCACCTGTGCCTTGAGTGCTGCAAACATATCCAGTCCTGAGAGATAAGAGACAGATCCAAGTAAATCACAGGCTCAGCAAGTGGAAACAGTCATTTTTAGAACAGAGCTCTGATTCTCTGTACTTCCTGCTCCTGGGCTGTTCTCTTTCCCATGGTCAGACAGGAACCTCCCCCTGGGTAAGTGAATCCAATCTCCCCAGTACTTACCCAAGTACAGAGCTCTCATTCTCTGTACTTCCTGCTCCTGGGCTGCTCTATTTCCCATGGTCAGACAGGAACCTCCCCCTGGGTAAGTGAATCCAATCTCCCCCAGTACTTACCCAGGTACAGAGCTCTGATTCTCTGTACTTCCTGCTCCTGGGCTGTTCTCTTTCCCATGGTCAGACAGGAACCTCCCCCTGGGTAAGTGAATCCAATCTCCCCCAGTACTTACCCAGGTACAGAGCTCTGATTCTCTGTACTTCCTGCTCCTGGGCTGTTCTCTTTCCCATGGTCAGACAGGAACCTCCCCCTGGGTAAGTGAATCCAATCTCCCCCAGTACTTACCCAGGTACAGAGCTCTGATTCTCTGTACTTCCTGCTCCTGGGCTGTTCTCTTTCCCATGGTCAGACAGGAACCTCCCCCTGGGTAAGTGAATCCAATCTCCCCCCGTACTTACCCAGGTACAGAGCTCTGATTCTCTGTACTTCCTGCTCCTGGGCTGTTCTCTTTCCCATGGTCAGACAGGAACCTCCCCCTGGGTAAGTGAATCCAATCTCCCCCCGTACTTACCCAGGTACAGAGCTCTGATTCTCTGTACGTCCTGCTCCTGGGCTGCTCTCTTTCCCATGGTCAGACTGGGGGCTTTTCCCTGATAGAAAAGGCTGATTGGGGTTGTGCAGTTGCACTGGAGGTAGTGGAGTATTTGGAGCAGGAGCGAGTTCCCTGTTAAAGTGCAGCACATATGGAACACAAGCAGTTCCCTGTTGGTAGGTACCTGGCATCTCTCTGACCCCATTCTCCAGTAACAAGGTCTTGAGCTTCTTAATCTCGTCCTGGTACTCTCTCAGCAGGGCATCCTTGGGATCCTCATTGATACGTGGCTTGTTCCTGATGTTCTTGGCACGGTTGGCATAGCGCAGGGTGCTGAGGCTCTCGTCGTAGTTATTGTCGGCAGGGGAGAGACAGGCCACCATGAGGGTCTTGGTATTGCCCCCCAGGGAGTCCTGCAGCAGGCGGGTCAGTTTGGAGTCCCTGTAGGGAATGTGCTTGGATTTTCCGTCCACGAGAGCCGAGATGACGTTGCCCAGGGCGGAGAGGGAGAGGTTAATTTTAGTTGCCTCCTTAAGTCGCTCCCCCGTGGCCCCCGTTTTAGCCTGTCTCTCACTGCCAGCCAGATCCACCAGATTCAACTTCCCTGCCCTCAGGTGATCCTCCCCACTGTCATCTGCACAGACACAGGGTCACATGTCACCTCACTGACACCACAGACCCCCCATTAGATCCCCCCAATAGATCCCCCACCCATCAGCCCATTAATAGCCCTGTTGGCCCCCCATTGTACCAGTGGAGCAGATTTCAATGGTGATGGTGAAGATGGAGTGTGAGCGAGAGGAGTCGCTGTTCATGAGGGTGCTCCCCACTGAGCGGTTCCCCCAGCCGATCTCCATGATCTTCTCACATTCCGTCACGCTGTGCACCGTGTGTAGCGACAGGTCCCGCACGTACACCCCCCGCTCTGGGTGCTCCTTCAGCTGCAACGGGACAAACACAGTGGGTGGGTGTGAGGCCTAGTGGCTTATGGGTGGGGGGCACCCTGTATCCTGGGGCACAATGGGGAGGGTGGGCAACTGTAGCCTCGGGGGAAGGAGGGACAATTCTGTATATTTAGTGTGTGTATAACAGGGGGGCTCAGTATATGGATGAGAACGTTGGGCATGACCCGTGCAGTCACACACATATATATATATATACAGTCAGTGATTATTACTGGGGTCACTGACTCTGCCTGCAAACCCCATGTAATATTACACATGCCCTGCCTCTTCCCCCCCAGCATCTTTGTATTATTATTACAGCCCAAACAATACAATCCCATTGGCTGTGAGCAGAGGCAAGAGGTGACAATTGGGAGTCCTGTGTTTGTTACTATAGCAACTGACAGGCATCCCCTGCAACTCACTCCCTGTAACCCTGGAAACCCCCTCACACAATGAATAAGTAGGAGGGGCATCTCCCACCCGCCCCTTCCCTCGGGCAATGCTGTTAAATGCTCCCAGCCAGGGGCCCCGCGGGGCCAGGGATATACAGGGGTCCAGACCATTGCTGGGAACATAAAATCAGCCACAGTACAGGCAGGTATTGGGGGGCTCTACCCCATCCAAAGTATTAACTCTGAGCTGAAAATCACCTGCACCCCCAGCAGCTTCACACGGGGAGTCCTATATAAACTCCCAGAACCTTCATCTCACCCCACAGTAAGAAGGGGAGGAGCCAGTTGGCTGCTGTGGGCTGGACTTTATTTCTCTCAGCCAATAGCAGATTCAAGGGGTTAATATGAATGATATACAAAGATATTCATATTTTAATTTTTTTTTTAATTTGTTTTTTACTTATTTAGCTTTTTATTCAGCAGCTCTCCTGTTTGTCATTTCAGCCTCCGGTTGCTAGGGTCCTAATTCCCCTAGCAACCATGCATTGATTTGAATAAGAGACTGGAATATGAATAGGAGAGGCCTGAATAGAAAGCTGAGGAATGAAAAGTAACAATAACAATACATTTGTAGCCTTACAGAGTATTTTAGATGGGGTCAGTGACCCCCCCATTTCAATTGAAGGGCAAGTACACCTGTCATTAGGGAAGGATTGTATTAGCCAATTTGCAGCAACCAACAGCAATCACTCCCACCTGCAGCTCCACTGCCTAAGGCTACAGAGAATTCTGGGAGTTGTAGTTAAACATCCCCAATCACTCCGGTACCTCAAGCTTTTGTTTTGGGTCGACCCCCAGCAAATCCCTGATCTCCTCGTTGTAGATCTCCAGGTAGGAGGCTCTGACCAGGAACTTTGTCTTCTCAGCACACTGGAACCAGAGAGAGACGTCAGATTTGCCCCGTGATTCCCTGCACCCCAATCCCACAGGAACATACAGACCCCCATATCCGCTCACCTGAATACTCTCAAATATGTGCTCAAATGCCCGGGGGATGATGCCCCTCTGGGAAGGCGGATCTGGGACTCCCTGCATGCTGAATGACTTGCCACTGCCCGTCTGTCCATAAGCAAAGATGGTCCCATTGTAGCCCTCAGTCACCCCCTGAAACACAAACACACGTGAGAGAACCCCAACATTCCACTTCCCCTTCCCCCACGATCAAACCCAGGGACACACACCTTTCACTTACCCAAGATTCCACTATTCTACCCATGGGAAAGAGAACAGCCCAGGAGCAGGAAGTACAGAGAATCAGAGCTCTGTACCTGGGTAAGTACTGGGGGAGATTGGATTCACTTACCCAGGGGGAGGTTCCTGTCTGACCATGGGAAAGAGAACAGCCCAGGAGCAGGAAGTACAGAGAATCAAAGCTCTGTACCTGGGTAAGTACTGGGGGAGATTGGATTCACTTACCCAGGGGGAGGTTCCTGTCTGACCATGGGAAAGAGAGCAGCCCAGGAGCAGGAAGTACAGAGAATCAAAGCTCTGTACCTGGGTAAGTACTGGGGGAGATTGGATTCACTTACCCAGGGGGAGGTTCCTGTCTGACCATGGGAAAGAGAACAGCCCAGGAGCAGGAAGTACAGAGAATCAGAGCTCTGTACCTGGGTAAGTACTGGGGGAGATTGGATTCACTTACCCAGGGGGAGGTTCCTGTCTGACCATGGGAAAGAGAACAGCCCAGGAGCAGGAAGTACAGAGAATCAAAGCTCTGTACCTGGGTAAGTACTGGGGGAGATTGGATTCACTTACCCAGGGGGAGGTTCCTGTCTGACCATGGGAAAGAGAGCAGCCCAGGAGCAGGAAGTACAGAGAATCAAAGCTCTGTACCTGGGTAAGTACTGGGGGAGATTGGATTCACTTACCCAGGGGGAGGTTCCTGTCTGACCATGGGAAAGAGAACAGCCCAGGAGCAGGAAGTACAGAGAATCAAAGCTCTGTACCTGGGTAAGTACTGGGGGAGATTGGATTCACTTACCCAGGGGGAGGTTCCTGTCTGACCATGGGAAAGAGAGCAGCCCAGGAGCAGGAAGTACAGAGAATCAAAGCTCTGTACCTGGGTAAGTACTGGGGGAGATTGGATTCACTTACCCAGGGGGAGGTTCCTGTCTGACCATGGGAAAGAGAACAGCCCAGGAGCAGGAAGTACAGAGAATCAGAGCTCTGTACCTGGGTAAGTACTGGGGGAGATTGGATTCACTTACCCAGGGGGAGGTTCCTGTCTGACCATGGGAAAGAGAACAGCCCAGGAGCAGGAAGTACAGAGAATCAAAGCTCTGTACCTGGGTAAGTACTGGGGGAGATTGGATTCACTTACCCAGGGGGAGGTTCCTGTCTGACCATGGGAAAGAGAGCAGCCCAGGAGCAGGAAGTACAGAGAATCAAAGCTCTGTACCTGGGTAAGTACTGGGGGAGATTGGATTCACTTACCCAGGGGGAGGTTCCTGTCTGACCATGGGAAAGAGAGCAGCCCAGGAGCAGGAAGTACAGAGAATCAAAGCTCTGTACCTGGGTAAGTACTGGGGGAGATTGGATTCACTTACCCAGGGGGAGGTTCCTGTCTGACCATGGGAAAGAGAACAGCCCAGGAGCAGGAAGTACAGAGAATCAAAGCTCTGTACCTGGGTAAGTACTGGGGGAGATTGGATTCACTTACCCAGGGGGAGGTTCCTGTCTGACCATGGGAAAGAGAACAGCCCAGGAGCAGGAAGTAGATAAGAGAGCAGTAGATAAGGGGAGGAGACAATGTAGGACACACAGAGGCTACAGGACTCACCTCCACTAAGGGATAGGCGATCTGATTGTAGATGATCTCAGTACAATGCTCAGTATAATAAGCTCCATCGAAGGTGAATTGTTTGGGGGTCTGCTCGCCCCCCTGAGGTTTGCTGATAAAACACTGGCCCCGGGTACTGTCCATAGAGATGACAGACTGACACTTGAGCTGCAGCTCCCGGGGATTCATTGGGCGACATCTCACCAGAACCTTCACACACTCACTGGCCATCACTGAACTGAGAGAGTCACAGGGACATTGTGTGTCTAATGCGCATGTGCAGCTCCGGCCTCAGTCTCTGTATTAATATCAGTGTCAGTATATTAGTATTAATGTCAGAGTCTCTGCTGGAAGTAACGGCACCGGCTATTTCTGTCTCACCCCTCAGGTCTCTCACTCCCCCGGATGTATCTGTCTCTCTCCCCCGCACAGCGTGCCCTGTTACCTAGCAACCGCCACCGACGCAGCGCGATGACGTCACCAGAACAAGGGACCGACCGCCAATAACCAGTCCCTTACTGATTGTTACTGTGTGTCCCTTACAATTTCCCTGACTCCCTCCCCCCACCAGGGGCGCACAGTTTCCCCCCCTCCCCAGGTAACACTATCCCCAGGCCACACACAGGCGCTACTTCCCCGGGGGACAGGGATTGTATCAGTCAGCCCGTTACTAAGAGCGCGCCCCATAGCAACAGCTACAGGAAGGAGGAGTTAGAGTCAGCAGGGGAGGAGCTTATATCCACACGTGTCTGTTCAGGAAACCTTAACCCACAGAATGTTCTTATTGTGAATGTATTAACCCTGTGTCCTCTCTCTCTGGTTCCAACACTGGGAATATTGGGAGGAGTCTGATCCCCCACCCCACTTGTCTCCCCAATTTCAGGCCCAATCGCTGCTGAACTGCACATCACTGCTGAGTATCACCTGTGTAATGATGTCACTAAAGTAAGTGTAAGCCTTTGGGCCCAGTTTGTATTTAGTGCAACGTCAGCACAAGTTCATACAAAAGCCACAAACACACACAAGTCTGAAATGAGGCGGCAAATACATTTTTGGAATTGAGAAGAAATGAGAAATTTGCTCAGTGTCCTATTGCCCCACCCTGGGGTGACATTATACCCCCCCTCATTGTATCTGCCCCACCGGGGGGTTCACTGTATGAATACCGGGGGGTACAGTTTATGAATTCCCGGGGGGTACAGTGTATGAATACGGGGGTGCAGTGTATGAAGGTCACTGTATAGTGAGGAATTAAGAGGCTAAAGCAGAGGGCCAGGCTGATATTTGGGGCTGGAGGGGCCCTGTTGTATCTGCAGATAAAATGTGAGTTTAGGGGACACAGAGAGGAATAAGGGGAGTTGGTTGCATATATAGTAACAACTACTGGAATTACTGCTCTAGTCTGTGAAAGACCCTGATATCAGCGGCATTACTGTGCCCCCCAACACCATATATTCATCACCTTTTTACTGACAGGGAGTTTTGTTCCAATGAGTGATGCCACAATGCGTGTGCTGCACTGACTGACATACAGGAAATATCTGCCCCAAGAGTACGGTCACCATGGTAACACCACAGTACCCAACCTAGAAGTTGTTTCTCCCCCATAAGTGATATCACAATGCCAGTGCCTAAATGAACTGCAACACAGGGAGTATCTGCCCCGAGTGATGTCACAATAGTCACCCCTATACTGACTGAGCCACCCCACAAGGTGCTACACAATCAGTCACTTCTATAGAACATTAAGTCCCAACATGACTTTGTGGGTTTTCCTCAGGTCACGGGGGGCTGTTCTGTTCACAGAATCCTTGTGGGGAACCCCGGGAGACATCTGAGGGGTGCTGGGGGCTGCAGCTGGGCTCCTGGAGTTCATAGCAAGGGTTAACCCGGCCGTGGGCTAGCGGATAGAAGAGGCTACTGTCGGCTCCTGACTGATGCTCCACCAGCGCTGCCAGACCCCCAAATTCCTCCGGGAGGTGCTGAGAGAAATAAAGGCAAAGTAACTCCAGTCCCACTGCCAATTCCCCTCCCCAAACCCCCCTGCAGCTCCTTTATTTGTATCCCCCCCTGATAACTTGTATTGAGTCCCAACTCACTGTCCGAAATAATCAGTGAGATCAGTCACTGGGGGGCATACTCGCTCCTGGCAATGCCCCCCATTTAGTGAAGTGACCCCTATAGCCCCAGCATGCCCCCCCATTACTGAACCCCCCCCCATAATGAACACGGGGCTCCCCTCTATGAAAACTCTTTCTAAACCCAAACAAGTCCCCACAGGGGGAGCCAGTGCCAATTACATATGCCCCTGTATAACCCTATATACCCATATATACCCCTATATACCCCTATGTGTCCCTATATGCCCATGTGTCCTTATATACCCATATATGCTCCTATATACCCCTATGTGTCCCTATATGCCCCTATGTGTCCCTATATACCCCTATGTGTCCCTATATGCCCCAATATACACCTATGTGTCCCTATATACCCCTGTGCCCCTATGTGTCCCTATACTGTATGCCCCTATACTAACTGACTGCCAGTCCATCAACATCAGTGCTGGGCCCCCAAACCATACAGACCCCATACCCACGGCTCTAGAGACCCCTCCCCCGTTTTAGTAAATGTGCCCTATGGTGATTATGGGGGGCTGTACAGACCCACTGGGCCCAACACAGACAATTGGGACCCACCCAAGAGGAGAACCCCCTTCATTCAAAGAATCACCTACATCCAAGCGGTAAGTGCCCTCCTGCCCCCGGCACACTCTGTAAGGAATGAGCCCACACTGAGTCTTTGTGAAGAGGGTCCAGCGGCCGATACTGTCGGGGTCTGCGCGGAGCAAATACGCCCCCAGTCTGTCTTGTTGCAGGAGTGACATGGCTGCCTCCCTGGAGAAAGAACAGACACATGAATGTAGGTAGGTGTGTATATATATATATATATATAGATATAGATACAGTTAGGAGCACTCACAGGTGTAGTGATAAAGAAATGTCTTTTATTGGAGTGTTACAAACTATCCCACATCATATATATATGTGTGTGTGTAGGTATGTATATATGTGTGTGTAGGTAGGTGTGTATATACTGTAAATGTGTGTAGGTAGGTATATATATAAGTGTGTGTAGGTAGGTAGGTGTGTATATAAGTGTGTGTAGGTAGGTGTGTATATAAGTGTGTGTAGGTAGGTGTGTATATAAGTGTGTGTAGGTAGGAATGTATATATATATGTGTGTGTGTGTGTAGGTAGGTAGGTATATATGTGTGTGTAGGTAGGAATGTATATATATATATGTGTGTGTGTGTAGGTAGGTAGGTATATATGTGTGTGTAGGTAGGTGTGTATATACTGTAAATGTGTGTAGGTAGGTATATATATATATAAGTGTGTGTAGGTAGGTAGGTGTGTATATAAGTGTGTAGGTAGGTAGATGGGTAGAGTATACAGGGTTCAGAGGACACAACATACTGACAATAAAGTAACAATATAAAGTGGGGGGAAAAGATGGTGCAATGCAGGAGGGAGTTCCCTGGCACACAGAGCTTACAATTAAAGGGCTGGTCTGGCTCTGGCACATCAATATCAGCTCTCTGGGGAGTTGGGGTACAGTCAGTACAGAAGAGACAGATATGGGGGTTCCCTACCAGTTCATTCCCCCACAGAACCAGACGCCCTCCTGCAGCCTCTCAATCTTCTCAGAAAGTTCTAGCAAATTCCATCTCTGTGGGTCTGAAAAAACCAGAGACAACATTACAGCTCCTGATATATACCCAGCTCCTAATATATATACCCAGCTCCTGATATATACCCAGCTCCTGATATATATACCCAGCTCCTAATATATATACCCAGCTCCTGATATATACCCAGCTCCTGATATATATACCCAGCTCCTAATATATATACCCAGCTCCTGATATATATACCCAGCTCCTAATATATATACCCAGCTCCTGATATATACCCAGCTCCTGATATATATACCCAGCTCCTAATATATATACCCAGCTCCTGATATATACCCAGCTCCTGATATATATACCCAGCTCCTGATATATATACCCAGCTCCTAATATATATACCCAGCTCCTGATATATACCCAGCTCCTGATATATACCCAGCTCCTAATATATATACCCAGCTCCTGATATATATACCCAGCTCCTGATATATACCCAGCTCCTGATATATATACCCAGCTCCTGATATATATACCCAGCTCCTGATATATACCCAGCTCCTAATATATATACCCAGCTCCTGATATATACCCAGCTCTTGATATATACCCAGCTCCTGATATATACCCAGCTCTTGATATATACCCAGCTCCTGATATATACCCAGCTCCTGATATATACCCAGCTCCTGATATATACCTAGCTCCTAATATATATACCCAGCTCCTGATATATACCCAGCTCCTGATATATACCCAGCTCCTGATATATACCCAGCTCCTGATATATACCCAGCTCCTGATATATACCCAGCTCCTAATATATACCCAGCTCCTGATATATACCCAGCTCCTGATATATATACCCAGCTCCTAATATATACTCAGCTCCTGATATATACCCAGCTCCTGATATATATACCCAGCTCCTAATATATAACCAGCTCCTGATATGTACCCAGCTCTTGCTCCCGATATATACCCAGTTCCTGATATATATCCAGCTCCCGTTACTGTATATACCCAGCTCCCAATATATATATATATATATATATATATATATACCCAGCTCCCAATATATATTCAGCTCCCGATATATACCCAGCTCCCGATATATACCCAACTCCGAATATATATTCAGCTCCCAATATATATCCAGCTCCCGATATATATCCAGCTCCCGATATATTTCCAGCTCCTGATATATACCCAGTTCCCGATATGTACCCAGCTCCTGCTCCCAATATATACCCAGCTCCCGATATATTTACAGCTCCCGATATATACCCAACTCCCAATATATACCCAGTTTCCAGTATGTACTCAGCTCCTGATATATACCCAACTCCCGATATATACCCAGCCCCCGATATGTACCCAGCTCCCGATATTTACCCAGCTCCTGCTCCTGATATATACCCAGCTCCCATTATATATCCTGCTCCCGATATATACCCAGCTCCTGATATATATCCAGCTCCAAATATATACCCAGCTCCCAATATATACCCAGTTCCTGATATGTCCCCAGCTCCAGATATATACCCAGCTCCCGATATTTACCCAGCTCCTGCTCCCGATATATACACAGCTCTCAATATATACCCAGTTCCCGATATGTACCCAGCTCCTGCTCCCGATATATACCCCGTTCCCGATATATACCCAGCTCCCAATATATACCCAGCTCCTGATATATACCTAGCTCCTGATATATACCCAGCTCCTGATATATGCCCAGCTCCTAATATATACCCAGCTCCTAATATATACCCAGCCCCTGATATATATACCCAGCTCCCGATATGTCCCCAGCTCCCGATACATACCCAGCTCCCACTATATACCCAGCTCTTGATATGTAGCCAGCTCCTACTCCCTATATATACCCAGATCCCAATATATACCCAGCTCCCGATATATACCCAGCTCCTGATATATATCCTACTTCCGATATATACCCAGTTCCTAATATATATCCAGCTCCCGATATATACTCAGCTCCCAATATATACCCAGTTCCGATATGTACCCAGCTCCTGCTCCCGATATATACCCAGCTCCTGATATATATCCAGCTCCCAATATATACTGTATTCAGCTCCCGATATATACCCAGCTCCCGATATATATCCATCTCCCGATATATACCCAGCTCCCAATATATATTCAGCTTCCGATATATACCCAGCTCCCGATATATATCCAGCTCCCAATATATATTGAGCTCCCGATATATACCCAGCTCCCGATATTTACCCAGCTCCTGCTCCCGATATATACCCAGCTCCCAATATATACCCAGTTCCCGATATGTACCCAGCTCCTGCTCCCGATATATACCCAGCTCCCGATATGTACCCAGCTCCTGATATGTACCCAGCTCCTGCTCCCGATTTATACCCAGCTCCCGATATATACCCAGCTCCCGATATATACCCAGCTCCCAATATATACCCAGTTCCCGATATGCACCCAGTTCCCGATATGTACCCAGCTCCTGATATGTACCCAGCTCCTGCTCCCAGATATATACCCAGCTCCCGATATATACCCAGCTCCCGATATATATCCAGCTCCTGATATATACCCAGTTCCCGATATGTACCAAGCTCCTGCTCCCAATATATACCCAGCTCCCGATATATATCCAGCTCCCGATATATATCCAGCTCCCGATATATAGCCAGCTCCCAATATATACCCAGTTCCCAATATGTACCCAGCTCCCGGTATACACCCAGCTCCTGATATGTACCCAGCTCCCAAATATATACCCAGCTCCCGATATTTACCCAGCTCCTGCTCCCGATATATACCCAGCTCCCAATATTTACCCAGTTCCCGATATGTACCCAGCTCCTGCTCCCGATATATACCCAGCTCCCAATATATACCCAGCTCCCGATATGTACCCAGCTCAAGATATGTACCCAGCCCCCATGTACCCAGCTCCCGATATTTACCCAGCTCCTGCTCCCGATATGTACCCAGTACCTGCTCCCGATATATACCCAGCTCCTGATATATATTCAGCTCCCGATATATACCCAGATCCCAATATGTACTGAGCTCACCGTATATATACCCAGCTCCCGATATATACCCAGCTTAAGTTATATACCCAGTTCAAGATACGTACCCAGCTCCTGATATGTACCAAGCTCACAATATATACCCAGCTCCCGATATGTATGCAGCTATCGATTTATACCCAGCTCCCAAAATATACCCAGCTCAAGATATGTACCCAGCCCCCAACATGTACCCAGCTCCTGATATATACCCAGCTCCTAATATATATTCCCAGCTCCTAATATATATTCCCAGCTCCTGGACTGCTCTCTTTCCCATGGTCAGGAAGGAATCTCCCCAGGTAAGTCCATTCCCACCACCTGCTGATACTTTTGCCCTCACCTTGTTGCTCTCTGCAGGTCTCTAACACAGACGTCAGCAGCATGTGAGACCCAGGGCTGCGATACGCTCCAGAGCGCAGGACTTTGCTGCGAATGGCTTTCTTCCGTACCAAGGTAGGAGAACAACTGGAATTTCCCAGGGAGGCACTTCTGGTCACTTCTGATCTGGGGGGCAAATCTGTCTGTGGCAGAGAAATACCCCAAAATGTTAACTGTAGGTTACTGCAAGTGGATCACTTACCTAGGGGAGGTTTCTGTCTGACCATGGGAAAGAGAACAGCCCAGGAGCAGGAAGTACAGAGAATCAGAGCTCTGTACCTGGGTAGGTACTGGGGGAGATTGGATTCACTTACCCAGGGGGAGGTTCCTGTCTGACCATGGGAAAGAGAACAGTCCAGGAGCAGGAAGTACAGAGAATCAGAGCTCTGTACCTGGGTAAGTACTGGGGGAGATTGGATTCACTTACCCAGGGGGAGGTTCCTGTCTGACCATGGGAAAGAGAGCAGCCCAGGAGCAGGAAGTACAGAGAATCAGAACTCTGTACCTGGGTAAGTACTAGGGGAGATTGGATTCACTTACCCAGGGGGAGGTTCCTGTCTGACCATGGGAAAGAGAACAGCCCAGGAGCAGGAAGTACAGAGAATCAGAGCTCTGTACCTGGGTAAGTACTGGGGGAGATTGGATTCACTTACCCAGGGGGAGGTTCCTGTCTGACCATGGGAAAGAGAACAGCCCAGGAGCAGGAAGTACAGAGAATCAGAGCTCTGTACCTGGGTAAGTACTGGGGGAGATTGGATTCACTTACCCAGGGGGAGGTTCCTGTCTGACCATGGGAAAGAGAACAGCCCAGGAGCAGGAAGTACAGAGAATCAGAGCTCTGTACCTGGGTAAGTACTGGGGGAGATTGGATTCACTTACCCAGGGGGAGGTTCCTGTCTGACCATGGGAAAGAGAACAGCCCAGGAGCAGGAAGTACAGAGAATCAGAGTTCTGTACCTGGGTAAGTACTGGGGGAGATTTAATTTACTGCATAATGACAGATAATGGCCAATGCTGTGGGATGGTCAGTTCTTTACTTGCCATTCTGGGTATGGGAGAGATAATATATATTAATACTCACATATACAGGGGACACTGCCTCCTCTTCTTGGGACAGGGGGACCCGCCTAAATGATATCAGCGCATTGACATTTGGGGAGACCTCTCCAGGGTCCAATGGCTCCCGTACCACCGCAGCACCAGAACTTTTCCTTTGCTCCTTCTCAGGATTCACCTTCACTGAGACCTTGGGATCCCGGAGCTCCGGGTGCTGAGCCAAATACTGGAGCTGGAAGGAGCGGCACAAGAGGAGGTTCAGCACCTGCGCCTGAGGAACCGGGGCGACAATTAAGTTACAGAGCTGATGAGTCAGTTGCACATTTGGGGGGCTCATCACACAGGAATAGGGGCACACTCACACCAATCCGCACCCACTCGCCCCCCTCACATGAGCAGACAGGGAGTAACCCAATGCTGAGACATATTCAGCTTCATACCTCACTTGCCTGGCTACCCACAAACAGATGGCAGAATAGTTGGGCCTGTGGGCAATGTGGGTTATGGGACACGAAAGCAAACTGGGAGTCCTCGGGCCGGCAAGTGCTGTACTGTATCCTCCTCAGAGCATGAGCCATTAGCAGCGTCTGGAATAGGGAGGAAGAGACTTAACAACTTACCCCTACCTACCTACCTACTTACCTACCCCCAGGGTCAGACTGGGCTGGCGGGAATAAACCTCTTTGGCCCCAGCCCTCATGGAACCCCTCAGTGACTTCTAATATCCTTATCATTTACAGTAGGGGGTACATTATCCCTTATAATACATGAGTGATACTCAGAGTTCCCTGTATAACTCAGCCTGCAGCCTTGTGCCTTTATATGGTCACAGAACAACCCCTCAATGACTTCTAATATCCTTATCATTTACAGTAGGGGGTACATTATCCCTTATAATACATGAGTGATACTCAGAGTTCCCTGTATAACTCAGCCTGCAGCCTTGTGTCTTTATATGGTCACAGAACAACCCCTCAGTGACTTCTAATATCCTTATCATTTACAGTAGGGGGTACATTATCCCTTATAATATATGAGTGATACTCAGAGTTCCCTGTATAACTCAGCCTGCAGCCTTGTGTCTTTATATGGTCACAGAACAACCCCTCATTGACTTCTAATATCCTTATCATTTACAGTAGGGGGTACATTATCCCTTATAATACATGAGTGATACTCAGAGTTCCCTGTATAACTCAGCCTGCAGCCTTGTGTCTTTATATGGTCACAGAACAACCCCTCAGTGACTTCTAATATCCTTATCAGTTACAGTAGGGGGTACATTATCCCTTATAATACATGAGTGATACTCAGAGTTCCCTGTATAACTCAGCCTGCAGCCTTGTGCCTTTATATGGTCACAGAACAACCCCCAGTAACTTCTAATATCCTTATCATTTACAGTAGGGGGTACATTATCCCTTATAATACATGAGTGATACTCAGAGTTCCCTGTATAACTCAGCCTGCAGCCTTGTGTCTTTATATGGTCACAGAACAACCCCTCAGTGACTTCTAATATCCTTATCATTTACAGTAAGGGGAACATTATCCCTTATAATACATGAGTGATACTCAGAGTTCCCTGTATAACTCAGCCTGCAGCCTTGTGCCTTTATATGGTCACAGAACAACCCCTCAGTGACTTCTAATATCCTTATCATTTACAGTAGGGGGTACATTATCCCTTATAATACATGAGTGATACTCAGAGTTCCCTGTATAACTCAGCCTGCAGCCTTGTGCCTTTATATGGTCACAGAACAACCCCTCAGTGACTTCTAATATCCTTATCATTTACAGTAGGGGGTACATTATCCCTTATAATACATGAGTGATACTCAGAATTCCCTGTATAACTCAGCCTGCAGCCTTGTGCCTTTATATGGTCACAGAACAACCCCTCAGTGACTTCTAATATCCTTATCATTTACAGTAGGGGGTACATTATCCCTTATAATACATGAGTGATACTCAGAGTTCCCTGTATAACTCAGCCTGCAGCCTTGTGCCTTTATATGGTCACAGAACAACACCTCAGTGACTTCTAATATCCTTATCATTTACAGTAGGGGGTACATTATCCCTTATAATACATGAGTGATACTCAGAGTTCCCTGTATAACTCAGCCTGCAGCCTTGTGCCTTTATATGGTCACAGAACAACCCCTCAGTGACTTCTAATATCCTTATCATTTACAGTAGGGGGTACGTTTAGGATAATTACCTCTCCCTCTGCATCGTACATCTTCACCCCCAGGAGGCAGAATCTCAGGATAACGGGTCTCCTTCTGGGGCAGTCCTGTGAGACACAGAAATAGAATGGGACCCCCATGTCTGTAGAAAGACCCCACATCTGATCCCATGTCTCGAGTACAAAGGGACATTCGTGCAGAGTCAGTACATTGGGTCCATCAGAACTAAGAGTGGGTGCAGCTCTGAGGGAGGAGCATTTTGGACTCACCTTGAGGAAACTCATTTGCTCTTCAATGATCCAAAGTCTCCGGCGCCAGTTGGACTCCCTGACGGCAAATGACCCGACATACTAAGTGGAGGAAATGGTGAGTTGAGCAGTGAATATTTACCCTCCTCAAATAATTATCCCCATAGCGCCCCCCTAGTGGCCAATACTGGGGCTCGGGCCAATCAGCACAGGAGCTGCCATACAGATTGTGCCCGTGACATTTCATTGGGGAACATTTGCCCAGGGAAGAAGCCAGACAAAATCCCCTGTGTCAGTGGCCCAAATCAACTGAATTTCAGGGCAATAAATCTGTCTGTCCCCTCCCTGTGTGACACTCGTTATATTGTATATTATATTGTTCCCTCCTCCTGCCCCTCTGTACTGGGTAACAACTCGCCCATAGGGAGGAGTCGCTGTTTGTGAGTCTAAATATAAATCAATGACAACTCCGTGTTCCCTTGGGGCCAATATTTCATGTGCACCTGAGACTCACTCTCCCTGTTTGAGAGGAACCAGAAATCCCTCTTGTACCTTCCCCCCCAACTGCCCTTATATTCCTCATACATACCCCCCCCCCCCAGTACTTACCCAGGTACAGAGCTCTGATTCTCTGTACTTCCTGCTCCTGGGCTGTTCTCTTTCCCATGGTCAGACAGGAACCTCCCCCTGGGTAAGTGAATCCAATCTCCCCCAGTACTTACCCAGGTACAGAGCTCTGATTCTCTGTACTTCCTGCTCCTGGGCTGTTCTCTTTCCCATGGTCAGACAGGAACCTCCCCCTGGGTAAGTGAAGCCTGGGCATCAGATATAACTTACCTCAGTAAATTTGGTTATGAGTCGCTCGTCTGGGCAGGAACTCTTCATCTCCTTTTTCATAATAAAACAAAGAATTTGCCCTAAAAATGTGAAATATCTATTTAAAGGGCCAGTAACATCAAAAAGTGAGAGTATTTTCATTTACATTTTCTGATGCAGAACTGATAGACAAACTGTTTCTGGGCAACACAAGTTTATTTCACATGAGAGACAGACAGTCATGATACAGTCTAATAGAGACACAAATGGCACTGGGCCCCTGTTTATATAGAGGCAAGTGGGGCCAGAGTTAGGGTAGCAGCTTTAAGTGGAAGGGGCCCTGTGGTGATTAAAGGGTAATATAAAGTTGTGAATGAAATAAAAGTGCTGACATATATTTTCTGTAAATTCCAGTGCAGGGGGGCTGGGGCATGAGAATGAGAATATTGTATTGTGCAGAGTGTATATGTGTAGAAGTAAAGCCATTGTATTGAGCAGAGTTTATATGTGTAAGAAGTAAAGCCATTGTATTGAGTAGAGTGAATATGTGTAAGAAGTAAAGCCATTGTATTGAGTAGAGTGTATATGTGTAAGAAGTAAAGCCATTGTATTGAGTAGAGTTTATATGTGTAAGAAGTAAACCCATTGTATTGTGCAGAGTGTATATGTGTAAGAAGTAAAGCCATTGTATTGAGTAGAGTGAATATGTGTAAGAAGTAAAGCCATTGTATTGAGTAGAGTTTATATGTGTAAGAAGTAAACCCATTGTATTGTGCAGAGTGTATATGTGTAAGAAGTAAAGCCATTGTATTGAGTAGAGTGAATATGTGTAAGAAGTAAAGCCATTGTATTGAGTAG
Source organism: Xenopus petersii (assembly GCA_038501925.1). NCBI lineage: Eukaryota > Metazoa > Chordata > Amphibia > Anura > Pipidae > Xenopus > Xenopus petersii. The sequence goes on along the minus strand of CM076684.1, from coordinate 849,105 downwards.
AGTGAATATGTGTAAGAAGTAAAGCCATTGTATTGAGTAGAGTGTATATGTGTAAGAAGTAAAGCCATTGTATTGAGTAGAGTGAATATACTGTGTAGGTGCAGGTAGAGTTATAGGGTGTGAGTGAGTCACAGGTAAGTAAATAAGTAGAATGACTACAATGGGGAACCTTGTTGGCAGAATAAAGTCACGAGAGCAGCAGAGAACTGTAAGTAGAATATTCAGTTAGAAGCAGGGAAGTGAAATGACAGTTTCTGCCCCCGGGGGTTATTACACAGGAGACGGGGAGGGGTCGCTGACCCCAAACTGCCCCAAAGCTGCACATGAACGAGACCCGGGGCCGAATATACAGAAGTCGCTGCTCCCCTGTCCCCCAATATCTGTACCTTGTGCCGCCACTACCGGAACCTGCGGGATCTGCGCTCTCCTGCCCCGCCCACGGGACCCGCCCCTCTTGTCTCCTCCTCCTGCCCCGCCCACTGACTCACCTGAGCTGCCCCGCCCCTCTTACCTGCCTCTACACAGCGTTTTAATTCATCTCCCCCCAGAGCAGAAAAGAAGCAGCAAATGAGAAATAGAATTGATTTAATGTTTCGTTTGATTAATATTCAGCCTTTTATGCACTGCGGGTTGTGACTTGTGACAATGTAGGAAAGTCTAAATATTCCTTATATGAGGGAGGGGATTAGGGAGGGGTTTGTCAGGGGTGTGGCCCTCCTGCTCCACATTCATCTCTGGGGCCCAAGGGGGAGAGAACAAGTTCAGACAAATCTCTGGGCCCCACATTCCTCCCTCACATCAGACTCTTCCATTACTTGGGGGGGGGGATTGTTGTGTTTGGGGGTCACACAGGACATGGGGCTGCACCCACTTCTGTACAGAAATAGTCTCACCCCAAATATGTCTCTTCCTACTTGTGAGCTCAGCCCCCACCCACGACATCAAGGGCCCTCCAGCCGCAGCCCCTAAACTCTGGGACCCCCATATGTCAGAGATTAATATTACCCAGAAGTCTCTGTTCTTTGCCACATTGACTGCCCCCCACTTTTACATCCCCCCAATGAGGGGCCCTGGGGAGGAAGTTGCTGAACGTCACGTTTTACATTTTTCCCAGAATTCCTGTTGTTTCAGTGGCCCCTGAGAGAAGGTACAAGTGGCCTCAGTAGTGTAAATCTATGGGGGGCGAGTGTCTTGTGCAACCAGTGTGGCAACTTCATGGTTAATTGTATGCGGGGGGGGGAGTGTTGATTGTGGGGGTCCTGTGTGAGAGCGAAGCAGTGGGTCAGACACTCAATATTATTTAGGTCTCAGACTACTGGGGGGGGGTTGAGGAATCTTTTAACCTCTGCCTCCCTGTATTCTCCTGCTGACCTGGGGCAATACATGTGGCCTCACCCCGGACTCCTGAATTAACTCTTTCCTCTTTCCAGGTAACACATTACTGGCAGTGGCTGAAACAGCAGCAGAACCTGGGGAAGGCAGCAAAGAGTTAATGCAAAGGGCCCACTAAGATCACTGGGGGGAAAGCCGTGGCCCCTGTCAGGCTGATGTTATTTGCACTGCACCCCCTCGGCCTGTCTGATTGGCTGGAATTATTCGGCCGACCACAACCCCAACCCCCCCTCCCGAGTGGCATTTGCCCCAGGGCCACAAACTCACAAGGAATTTGACTGACGTTTCCACTAAACTGGTGTTTTTACAGCTTTGCAGTAGAGCGAGGCTCCACCTTGTGGATGAGGGAGAAATAATAACAGAACGGTGGAGTTTTGCACCACTACTTACCCCCCAACCTGTAACCAACCCCCCCCACAGCACTGCCCCTGTAACCCAAGGACTCCCAGTCCCACTGTCACTATATGGGCCACTTGTGTAGTCGGATGTAGAACCAGCAGTGCAGATGATCTGCCCCCATAGCAGTGAGTTATAGTGAATAATCCCACCCTCAATAACCCCCAAGTGTCACTACTGTGAGTATCAATAGGATAAAGCAGAGTCAGGAACTTTTTAGATAAGCCGGGCCCCCCTTTACCAGTGAGGAAGTGATGCTGAAAGAGCCGAAGACCTAAAGCCACAAAAAGACCCGAAGCCACAGAAAGAGCCGAAGCCACGGAAAAAGCCAAATCCACGGAAAGAGCCTACGCCACAGAAAGACCCAAAGCCACGGAAAGAGTCAAAGCCACAGAAAGACCCAAAAGCCACAGAAAGACCCGGAGCCATGGAAACAGCCGAAGCCACAGAAAGAGCCGAAGCCACGGAAAAAGCTGAAGCCACTGAAAGAGCCAAAGCCACACACATCTGCCTTGCAAGGAGCAGACATGGAGGAGCTTCAGTGTTTTTGCTTCTCATTTCCCCCCTCCACGTGGTGCCCCCCATATTTGTGCTCTTGTGGGGAAAGAGGGAGAGGAAATAGAACTTTCAGGAGTAAAGAAATACATGGACTTGGTGCTGGTCCTGCCGCAAATAACCTGGAAGTTCAGAGAGTTCTCAGTGTAACTAAAGCTTTTTGTTGTTCTTGTCAGACTCGGTTACTGTCAGATACTCAGGGGCTGCAGTTGTTCCTGTGGGAAGGGATGAGGGTGCAGTAGCCAGTGAGGGACACTAGGGGGCAATTTGTATCAGTCACATGATTATTATTATTATTATTATTATTATTATTATTATTATTATGGGATTCCTGTGGCCTTTGCTGATGTGTCGGTTCTGCCCCAGTAATAAAAGAGACGTCCCCTGTGTGTCCCCCAGTGATGCTGCAAATGTCCTTGTGCTTTACTTGCCCTTTAATCCTCATTCTCTTTCTAATAAAGAGCTGGGGGGAGGGTATATGGGGGCACAGAGGGGCAATTAGGGGAGGGGCAGGTTTATAGCCCCAGAGTCTGTATTTATTACTGACAATGTCCCCCAGTCACAGCGAGGATGGAGCAGAGAGGGCCTATTGGCTGTTGCTAGGCAACCTGATAATCATGAGGAAACGAGGCTGCTGGGGAGAGAGAGCTCAGGCAACACAGGGAACAAAAGGAGCTGAATGTGATTCTATAAAGGAGTCGCTGCAGCAGGTAAGTGACATTTTCTCTGGCTCTGGGGGGGTCTGGCAGGAATATTGGTCCAGTCTGGGGGGGCAGAGATGGAAAAGACCCAGGTGGGGGCTTATTTACTAAGGGACCCTTGTTTATTGGATCCACTGATTTCCCACAATGCTGCGGGGTTTCCCAGCATGCACCGCCCCCAGACTCTGCTATAGGATTATGGGGGTATGTGGGGGCTCCAGGGGTCTGTGGGTAAGAGACACGTTTATTTCTATTGCCTCAGTATCAGCGACAATTGCAATTGGTCTTATATATTTATTTCTCTCCCCAGACAGGACTTTGTATCCACAGGGTCAGCGACCCCACATACTGTATTATTATTATTATTATTGCACTTTTCCCTGTGCCATTTCCACCCCTGTCTGGTTGCTAAGTGAAATGGGGTCCTAGCAACCAGCAAACCCTCAACTGGGGCCACCCTGGTACTGGGAATATGGAAAGGACATTTATTAAGCTGGGGGGGGCAGTGATTTTAGATCCCAGGGTGGGGGTCTTGAAAGCAACATTTTTGAAGGCTGCGGTATCCGTGCCCCTTACTAGGGACCTGCCGCACACTAACACTTCATTTGGACCCTCCTCAGCCATTCACTAACACTGGGCTTGGAGATTTCAGATGCCGCCCAGTTATACAGTAACCAATCCCAGAGCTGTGGCATGTTAACCCCCAGAATGCCAAGCTGCATTGATGAACCCAGGCAAGGGTTAAATCCTTCCAGAGCACAGGGCCTGAGTAGGAGGGGCCAATGTGTATGTGACCAATCAGCCGGGACAATGACATTTGCCTAATTACTGTGCCTGCTGGACGTGTGCCGGCCCTGGGGCCCCATTGTGCTGCATCAATCCCACCGGGAACCATTAATTAAGCGCAGGAGCTCGTTAATGAATTCATGTTCCTTTATTATCGCCAGCCTGAGTCGTGAGAGGGGGGCACATTCGTACAGTAAGGATTTGCTCCTCTCATTAACTAACGACTCATTTCCTCCTCCTCCCAGCAGAGACAAGCCCCGCCCAGTGTGGCCCTAGAGCCCATAATGTGAGATGCCTGAGCAGCAACATGTTCTATTGGAGCATCAGAGTGGCCACAAGTACAGGTGAGTCCTGGGGAACCAGTTTGTCTGTATGTGGGGCCCCCCAGTCACTTGCATTCAGCACCAGGGAGAGCAGCCAATTACCTGTCCCGTTTCCTGAGCTGAGCCCCTTTTATATGCGCAGCCCCCCTGTCCCTGGGCACAACAGACAGTACAGGGGCCCTGATAGGTGCAAGGAATCTGGAACCCACCCACCCTGTCCAATCCATGAGCTTCCTGGATCAACTACAATTCTCAGAATGCTCAGTCAGTTTAGTAAGTGGGAGGATACAGAGCAGTGACAGGCAGAATCCACCATGAATACTAAAAGTCCCTCCTGCTGTTTTCCTGTTTAATAACACTGGCACCGACAGACTCACAGCAGCTCAGTCTTGCTTTGCGGCAGAGATTCCTATTAATTCACTCACTAGAAAATTGTAGGATCAGTTACCCTTTATCAAGAAGGACAAATAGAGTCACAGCACCGCTGGCTGGCGCAGCCTGTGATTGGTTTAACTAGGCAAGTGGGGGGCAATGGAGGCGGGACATCTGTGATTATGAGGCGAGAGAGGTGACAGGGGCCCCTGAGCTGTGGCCCTGAGAGATTCATCCATGAGCAGTGCAGGGAGTTGTTATTTAGCCTGGGCATGGGGGTTGCTGATGAGAGATTTGATTGGATGTGGTGCAGGGGGATCTCCCCATCTCATCCATTGTTCTGTAATGTAAAGGGCGGAGCTTCCTCGGCTGCACTTTGGGCATTGGCTCTGGGGCCCAATTAGGCAGAAAAGGGCAATAAAAACATTGCGGGATATTGGGCAACAAATTATTGTTATTGTGGATCGAACGTGTGCCCCCCGGCTGCCATTAAGCTGACACTCGCATTATCTCCAGCTGCAGGTTGTTCAGAGGATTCTGGGAGATGTAGTTCAGCAACAGCTTTCCTGCCTTATGTTTATTTTCCCATTGGGGCTGTGACTAGCAGAGACCTATGGGGGAGGCTCAGGGCAGGATCATGGGGGGCACTGTATGACCAACAGCTCTTGGCTCCCCAATATTAGAGATTATTTGGGGAGTTTCTATTGTTAATAATGAGAAATATGTGTGTGTGGGGGGGGTCCCGGGGGTCCCGGGCCAAATACTGCCCCCCCATTATACCTGTGACTCTTTCTCTTCAGGTGCCGCCAACATGTGACCCAGTTTTCTCCTGTGACTTCTCTGTGACCAATCAGAATGGAGACTGAGCAACAAGCCCCTCCCCCACCGACCCCCAGCAGCACCTCCAGCTCCAGCAGCCGCCCTCCTGCTCCCCCGTTACCTGCCCCAGAGAGGCAAACTGTGCAGGTAAAGTCTTTATTATATGGGCTCATTGTACTGACTGCTCCACCTGAGTCTACTTTATTTCTACTCTTCTTACCCTTCCCTTACCCTGCTCCACCCGCACTCTTACCCTGCTCCACCCGCACTCTTACCCTGTTTCACCCGCACTCTTACCCTGCTCCACCCGCACTCTTACCCTGCTCCACCCGCACTCTTACCCTGTTCCACCCGCACTCTTACCCTGCTCCACCCGCACTCTTAACCTGCTCCACCCACACTCTTACCCTGCTCCACCCGCACTCTTACCCTGCTCCACCCGCACTCTTACCCTGCTCCACCCGCACTCTTAACCTGCTCCACCCACACTCTTACCCTGCTCCACCCGCACTCTTACCCTGCTCCACCCGCACTCTTACCCTGCTCCACCCGCACTCTTAACCTGCTCCACCCGCACTCTTACCCTGCTCCACCTGCACTTTTAACCTGCTCCACCCGCACTCTTACCCTGTTTCACCCGCACTCTTACCCTGTTTCACCCGCACTCTTACCCTGCTCCACCCGCACTCTTACCCTGCTCCACCCGCACTCTTAACCTGCTCCACCCGCACTCTTACCCTGCTCCACCCGCACTCTTAACCTGCTCCACCCGCACTCTTACCCTGTTTCACCCGCACTCTTACCCTGTTTCACCCGCACTCTTACCCTGTTTCACCCGCACTCTTACCCTGCTCCACCCGCACTCTTACCCTGTTTCACCCGCACTCTTACCCTGTTTCACCCGCACTCTTACCCTGCTCCACCCGCACTCTTACCCTGCTCCACCCGCACTTTTAACCTGCTCCACCCGCACTCTTACCCTGCTCCACCCGCACTCTTACCCTGTTCCACCACCAGTTTGTTCCCAGTTGAAGTGGCAGATAAAGTCAGTTCTTGCCAGTGTCGGACTGGGATATCAGGGGACCCACTTTCCAAACTATTATTCCTCCTCTCCTCACTCACCTCTTTATTCTCCCAGTCTTTTATCTCTACTTATTATACTTTATTCTTCCATTTTTAAGCCTCTTTTTTGCCATAAAGAAATAGGGAATGATCATGAAATGGGACAAATGTTTAGAAGCCAGAGGGGCCACTGAGTTTTCCTGGTATCCTGATGGGCCAGTCCGACACTGGTTCTTGCCCCAGTTATTGACGGGGGCTTTGCCTGTTGTGAATTTGCCCCCCATGGGGCAGCTCAGTGGCAATTGAACAAGACTTGGATTTAGGGGGGGGGGAAGTGGTCAGAGTTATTATTTAGTCTGTAGGGTTGGGGGCAGAGTTGAAGGGGCAGAGATGTCACTGCTGGACCCCCCTCCCTGCCCTCATGTCACTGACAACTCCCAGCCCCCTCTCCAGCCACATCCCACTAACAGTGACTGGGAGTCGCCGGGAGTCACTCGCTGAGCTCAGGACCCCCACACTCTCCTCACTCTGTACATTCAGATTTAGGGCTCCCCCAGGAGCAGAGTTTGGGGTTTGGCCCCTGGAATCCATTCTCACTTGTCCTGATCTGGGGCCCCAAGTGAAGGTAAGTACCAAAATAATTGCCCCGGGGCCACAATTTCTGTATCTGTCTTTGTGTCGGCCCCTGGGGAGACTCTATGGGGGGATTTGTTGGGGTCCGGCGGGTCGGTTCCCTGTGTAATTCACGAGTGAGAACCAGCAGTGATGGGTCAGTTAGTGCATTTCATACACAGCCGGGGGGGGGTCACACTCTTTTCCCCCCCCCCGTGTCATTCTCACAGGCCTCACTTGCAGGGGGATTTGGGGGGGTCTGACAGTTCAGCACTATCACTTCTCATTCTGGATTACGGGGCAAATAAACTGGGGTACAGTAGGATTTGGGGGGGTCTGACAGTTCAGCACTATCACTTCTCATTCTGGATTACGGGGCAAATAAACTGGGGTACAGTAGGATTTGGGGGGCACAGCTAATAATGAGGGAAATGGTTGGAATTCTCCCAGAGAGACAGGACCCCCCCCCCATTATCCCACAGGCCCCGGGTCACTGGCTGTGCATTGGGGAGTGTCAGGATCTGTCAGTGGGAGCCCCCCAGTGATGGATAAGGGGTGGGGGAGGGGCACATTCTGTAGGATGGGGGCCTCTATTCATTGTCCTTTCAGTGGTGGAAGCAAATTAACCTTTTCCTCCCCTGAACCCCTGACCTATCCCTGCAGTCTCATACCTTAACCCCTTGTGTGCCGGAATGTTTCCAAAACTGACCTCCCCCTCCCCCAGGTTATCCAGCAGCCCCTGCACCGACAGCCCAGCACGGCAGCCCAGTACCTCCAGCAGATGTATGCGGCCCAACAGCAGCACCTCATGCTCCACACCGCAGCCCTCCAGCAGCAGCAGCAGCACCTGAGCAGCGCCCAGATACAGAGCCTGGCAGCAGTGCAGCAGGTGAGGGGCATTCTGGGAAATACATGCATCTGGCTTCAGTGAGTATCCAGCAGTGCCACAGAGCTTGCACTCACATCTGCAACTGACCCACACAGTTTGCCCTTAATCTGCAACTGACCCACAGAGCTTGCACTCACATCTGCAACTGACCCACAGAGCTTGCACTCACATCTGCAACTGACCCACAGAGCTTGCACTTACATCTGCAACTGACCCACAATTTGCATGCTGGGGAGTTACACATACTGGCAACTGTCAGGACTATTTGGATGAAGCAAAGACCCCCAGCTCCTTTATACTGGATATCGGCTGCTGGGGGGCATGCTCCATCATGAGTTTTGGTTAATTGGGCAGGAGGCAGAGACAAGTGTCAGTCCTGGTCTCAGAGTTCAGAGAGGAAGTGACCTGTAACCTGGTATAACCCCCACTTCCTGATCCCCCAGGCCTGTCTCTACTACTGCCCCCAGCTCTGTATATGTTTTCACTTAGTTACATGACCCTGCCCTAATATTCCTGAAAGTTGGGTTCCTTTCCCCTCTGTGCCATGTTTTTCCCACAGTGATTAGAGGGTGACACTTAACCCCTTACTTATCAGGACACTATGAGCACAACTCTCTGCTGATGTCCCATATACACAGGGCATAGAAATAAAAGCAATTGCTGTGCTGGCAGTTAGGTGCCTGACAGTGAGTGCTGTAGAATGTAATGTATGTGACAGTTAGGTGCCTGACAGTGAGTGCTGTAGAATGTAATGTGTGTGACAGTTAGGTGTCTGACAGTGAGTGCTGTAGAATGTAATGTGTGTGACAGTTAGGTGCCTGACAGTGAGTGCTGTAGAATGTAACGTGTGTGACAGTTAGGTGTCTGACAGTGAGTGCTGTAGAATATAATGTGTGTGACAGTTAGGTGCCTGACAGTGAGTGCTGTAGAATGTAATGTGTGTGACAGTTAGGTGTCTGACAGTGAGTGCTGTAGAATATAATGTGTGTGACAGTTAGGTGCCTGACAGTGAGTGCTGTAGAATGTAATGTGTGTGTGACAGTTAGGTGCCTGACAGTGAGTGCTGTAGAATGTAATGTGTGTGACAGTTAGGTGTCTGACAGTGAGTGCTGTAGAATATAATGTGTGTGACAGTTAGGTGCCTGACAGTGAGTGCTGTAGAATGTAATGTGTGTGACAGTTAGGTGTCTGACAGTGAGTGCTGTAGAATATAATGTGTGTGACAGTTAGGTGCCTGACAGTGAGTGCTGTAGAATGTAATGTGTGTGACAGTTAGGCGCCTGACAGTGAGTGCTGTAGAATGTAACGTGTGTGTGTGACAGTTAGGTGTCTGACAGTGAGTGCTGTAGAATGTAACATGTGTGACAGGCAGGTGAGTGACACAATCTAGTGTTTATGAGGAGTCTGTGCTAGTAGCCACTAATAAACAGAATGGCAAGTGCCTATGGCTAGTGGCAAGATGGCTACATGTAGTGCTTATTTGCCTGCACAAACTGTCATCTATCTGCCTTGCAAGGAGCAGACATGGAGGAGCTTCAGTGTTTTTGCTTCTCATTTCCCCCCTCCACATGGTGCCCCCCATATTTGTGCTCTTGTGGGGAAAGAGGGAGAGGAAACGTCTCTATGAGCCACAAAGTGAAGTAAAATAATCACGTGCATCGAGGCCACTGGGAAGAAGTGACAATTGTTCAGTACAAATGAGTGAGGAAAGTGTAATGTTTAGATGTTATTTTCCATGGATATTAGACGTCACCTTGGAGTTGTGTGACCTTTATAAAAGCCTGTGACACTGTGTCTTTATATGTTAAGTCCTTATATACTGTATATATATATATATACATACACTCATATAATATTCCCTGTATGTCTTCCATTATATACATGAATGATATCCAGCTTGTTGTACTACAATTCCCAGCATCCCCTGAAAGCCTCAGTCATCCCGTCTCAATTCAGCAGCAGTTCTTTGCTTTAGGAGAAGTAATTATTCAGTGTAATGATTTGATACAGATATATTGTGTATTGTCACTTTATGGGACACATTTGTGCTCATTCAACCCCCCAATCTGCTCTGTGTGCAACTTCATATATTTATATTTTATATTTTATATTTATATTTATATTTTATATTTTACATTTTATATTTATATTTATAATTTATATTTTATATTTATATTTATATTTTATATTTTACATTTTATATTTATATTTATAATTTATATTTTATATTTATATTTTACATTTTATATTTCATTTTATATTTATATTAACTCCGACAATCCCACACAGCAGCCACTTACCTGACGAGGGTCCTACTCAGAGCAGGGAGGGGTGTTGCTATAGGGGAATAATGGGGGATGTACCCCGTGTGTTACAGGTGGGTGTGGCTACCAGCAGGCCAAGAAGCGCCCCAGCAGTGACTGCCCCCCAGCAGAGCTCCTCCCACTCCCCCGCGGTAAGTTACTCCCCTCCATACTGACAACAGCAGGGGGTTACACTCAGTATCCTTAGCAATAAATATTGGGGCATCTCTCTCCCAGGCACCATGATCCCAAACTATCCCAAATGGGGCAACTGCAGAGCTTGCACTCACATACTAACAAACCTCACCTGCTCACAGGAAACTCACCCACAGAGCTTACAATCAATCCTGATATTATCATTAGCTCCATGATCTGCAGCCCCTCTCCCTATACTGATTGTTATTGCCCCGCACTATAGATGCCCTGCTGCCCAAACCCTGTGCCCCCGACTCATTCCACGTGTCTCTCTGACAGATAAACCTGACAAACTCCCCGCAGAGCATCAGTCGCCCACAGACTTCCACCCCTGGCCCAGGTATTACCCAACAGGCAGTTCTTCTGGGCAACGCCCCCTCACCTGCTCTGACTGCCAGCCAGGCCCAGATGTATCTCCGAGCCCAGATGGTACGTAACCAACCAATCACCTGTGCACCATGTGATCCAAACCAATAAGTGAGGGCATGAAATGGTTAATCAATATGGGATGAAATCTGATCCATTTGTTTTGGAACCTCCATCTGGTTAGAGATCCACTCTGTCCCCCAGTACTTACCCAGGGGGAGGTTCCTGTCTGACCATGGGAAAGAGAACAGCCCAGGAGCAGGAAGTACAGAGAATCAGAGCTCTGTACCTGGGTAAGTACTGGGGGAGATTGGATTCACTTACCCAGGGGGAGGTTCCTGTCTGACCATGGGAAAGAGAACAGCCCAGGAGCAGGAAGTACAGAGAGCTCTGTACCTGGGTAAGTACTGGGGGAGATTCACTTACCCAGGGGGAGGATCCTGTCTGACCATGGGAAAGAGAACAGCCCAGGAGCAGGAAGTACAGAGAATCAGAGCTCTGTACCTGGGTAAGTACTGGGGGAGATTGGATTCACTTACCCAGGGGGAGGTTCCTGTCTGACCATGGGAAAGAGAACAGCCCAGGAGCAGGAAGTACAGAGAATCAGAGCTCTGTACCTGGGTAAGTACTGGGGGAGATTGGATTCACTTACCCAGGGGGAGGTTCCTGTCTGACCATGGGAAAGAGAACAGCCCAGGAGCAGGAAGTACAGAGAATCAGAGCTCTGTACCTGGGTAAGTACTGGGGGAGATTGGATTCACTTACCCAGGGGAGGTTCCTGTCTGACCATGGGAGAGAGAACAGCCCAGGAGCAGGAAGTACAGAGAATCAGAGCTCTGTACCTGGGTAAGTACTGGGGGAGATTGGATTCACTTACCCAGGGCGAGGTTCCTGTCTGGCCATGGGAAAGAGAACAGCCCAGGAGCAGGAAGTACAGAGAATCAGAGCTCTGTACCTGGGTAAGTACTGGGGGAGATTGGATTCACTTACCCAGGGGGAGGTTCCTGTCTGACCATGGGAAAGAGAGCAGCCCAGGAGCAGGAAGTACAGAGAATCAGAGCTCTGTACCTGGGTAAGTACTGGGGGAGATTAGATTCACTTACCCAGGGGGAAGTTCCTGTCTGACCATGGGAAAGAGAACAGCCCAGGAGCAGGAAGTACAGAGAATCAGAGCTCTGTACCTGGGTAAGTACTGGGGGAGATTGGATTCACTTACCCAGGGGGAGGTTCCTGTCTGACCATGGGAAAGAGAACAGCCCAGGAGCAGGAAGTACAGAGAGCTCTGTACCTGGGTAAGTACTGGGGGAGATTCACTTACCCAGGGGGAGGATCCTGTCTGACCATGGGAAAGAGAACAGCCCAGGAGCAGGAAGTACAGAGAATCAGAGCTCTGTACCTGGGTAAGTACTGGGGGAGATTGGATTCACTTACCCAGGGGGAGGTTCCTGTCTGACCATGGGAAAGAGAACAGCCCAGGAGCAGGAAGTACAGAGAATCAGAGCTCTGTACCTGGGTAAGTACTGGGGGAGATTGGATTCACTTACCCAGGGGGAGGTTCCTGTCTGACCATGGGAAAGAGAACAGCCCAGGAGCAGGAAGTACAGAGAATCAGAGCTCTGTACCTGGGTAAGTACTGGGGGAGATTGGATTCACTTACCCAGGGGAGGTTCCTGTCTGACCATGGGAGAGAGAACAGCCCAGGAGCAGGAAGTACAGAGAATCAGAGCTCTGTACCTGGGTAAGTACTGGGGGAGATTGGATTCACTTACCCAGGGCGAGGTTCCTGTCTGGCCATGGGAAAGAGAACAGCCCAGGAGCAGGAAGTACAGAGAATCAGAGCTCTGTACCTGGGTAAGTACTGGGGGAGATTGGATTCACTTACCCAGGGGGAGGTTCCTGTCTGACCATGGGAAAGAGAGCAGCCCAGGAGCAGGAAGTACAGAGAATCAGAGCTCTGTACCTGGGTAAGTACTGGGGGAGATTGGATTCACTTACCCAGGGGGAGGTTCCTGTCTGACCATGGGAAAGAGAACAGCCCAGGAGCAGGAAGTACAGAGAATCAGAGCTCTGTACCTGGGTAAGTACTGGGGGAGATTGGATTCACTTACCCAGGGGGAGGTTCCTGTCTGACCATGGGAAAGAGAACAGCCCAGGAGCAGGACGTACAGAAAATCGGAGTAAATTCGAGTATTACTCAGGGGAGGAGTAAAATAAAATGAGTTAGTACATAACGTGCAGCACAGCAAATACTAATTATTATAGTTGGGGGTGCAGAGAATTAGGGGTGTTTGTCTCCTTGCAATAAGATCACTGTGGGGCCCAGGGGCCCATTCTTTGCCTGAGATATTAGGAAGATAAGGCTTCACAGGATTAGAAGTATAACCACAGGAGCTAACACTCTCTTTCTTTCTTCCGGCAGCTCATTTTCACTCCCACAGCCACAGTGACCAGTGTCCAGTCTGAGGTTAGTTCCGGGGCCCCATCTCCTGCCGGCAGCACTCAGGTAAGGGGCGGCTCCTGGGTACATAATATAGTGGGGGGCAGATATTGAGGCTCCCACATTTAGGTATTAGCAAAGCCACTTTAATTTCATCAGGACAAGTAAGGGGTTAATTTCAAGATAAAAATCCTTTTCTTTTTGTTTTGTATTCAAATTTGGAGGGGCCCCAGGATGCAGAGTTAGAGATGGGGGAGCAATTAGAATTCTAATGGCAAATACCGGACTGGTTGCTTTGGACTGGTTGCTATGGACTGGTTGCTATGGACTGCTCCCGGGGCAAATATCTCTCCCTGTAGGTGGGGGTTGTGGTGCATTGGTGGGATTATTTAAAGACACAGGGCAGTGGGTGGGGGATCCCTATCGTTTGTTGGGGGGCAGTTCCAGTTCATTCTACCCCTTTGTCTTACAGGTTCCCAGTCTGGGGGTGAGACCACAACTCAGTGGCCCCCAGTCCCAGTTGCCCAGTGTGGCTATAAAGTCGGCCAGCAGTGCTCTCCCCCCAGTAGCCAACTCCTCCCAAAGCAAAGCCACCGGCCCCCTGCTCCTTCCCCACCCAGAGCCCCCCGAGAGCCAGAAGAAAAGTGAAAGCCGAGGGGCAAGTTCATGCCGGACGGGGGTCACAGCACATTCCATTATTGCCCCAGGTAACTGACTGTAATGGGGCAGAACTGGGGGGGTCAGTGTGGACTGGGGGTGTCGTCTAACAACTCATTGGGGGGGACTTACTGTACAAGGAGGATATTGGGGAGCGTAGAGCAAATTAAAGGGACAGTAACACTGAATAAAGGTGAATCTTCATGTGATAGAATTGCCCTTCCCTTAGGGCTCGTTAGTTAGAGCCGATACTGCAGGGCATGATGGGAAACAGGAGTGGGGCAATTACAGACATCAGGGGTAGGAGAGGATGATTGGGCCAGAGAATAGTTATAGTGGTGCCCGGGGACGCCAGAGAATGGGGGGGCAGGAATCATGGCATTGATTAGGGGGTGCTATTGACCTCCCCCAAACCTGGAGCTTCAACTCCTTTTTGTCTTTGTAACATCCAAGGAAGGGAATGTAGTGGCCCCTAGATGCCCAGTATGTGCCCAATAACCTTCATGCCGTCTCTCTGTGCAGCTTATACCCACCCGCTGATCCAGCAGCAGAAGATCCAGCAGCACCAGTTTGTGATCCAGCCCCGAGCTGCCCTCGCCCACATCAACTGCCCCCTGCAGCCCTTTACCCATCAGCCCCAGCTGTCCCAGAGCCTCAGCACTCCCCCCGTCACATCTCAGGCACAACTGGAACCCCCTTCTACTTGTGGGGAGTCCAATGGCAGACAGAGGCCCAGCCCCGCCCTCCAGCCCCCCTCAACTCCTGGGGCCCCAGTGAGGATCAGCCCAGAGGGGCAGGAACAGAGACTGATCCCACACACGGCCGTCATCCTGCAGCTCCACAGCCCCCCCGCAATGGTGAGTACCCCCAAATATAACCTCCCCCCTCATACAGATTAACCCCTCCCAGGAATGGGCAGTACCCCAGTGGGGCAGATAAGTCTCATGTCTGTGGCTCCCCAGAAATCTAGTGTTTCATTTGTCTCCCCCAGACACCGGCCCCCCAGGACGTCTCCCACAAACGCACCTCCACCCCACCAGGAAACAGCCCCCGACTTTTGTACTCTCCAAATGCCCCCCTGACACAAGAGACGGCACCTGGGGGGGCATCTGACCTCCAGCAATGCCAACGTGATGGTGAGTAACTCACTGCTACTTCTATGACTGGAGAGTGAGTGTGAGTGGCCATGAATGTGTGAGTGAGGACAGAAAGTTTTTGTGCAGTATTTGACTTCTCTAGGAGCAGCTTTATAGAGGGATAATTTCCCCTTTTCCAATATGCACTCACCCATTGTCAGGGGGCGTATCGGCTCCCAGCGGGACTAGTCAGGACCAAGGAGGAGGCTTAAGGGGTTCAAGTCCAACTTCGCGGTACAAATAGGATCAGGCAAAATCGTAAACAAAGTCCAGGCAAGAAATCCAAAAGGCAAACAGAAAGTAGTCGAGGTTCAGGCAGAGTCAGGAATCAGTAAAATAGGAATTAACAAACATCCAGGAATGTTCCAAACAAATCCTACAATCGGGCATCGAACCGGCGTCCTTTTATTTTGAATTTCACGTCAGCGTCAACCCACGTGCATCATGGGTGCCGCCATCTTGGACTTGTTTTATCCAAGAGTATTCTTCAGGACCGAAGCCCTTCCATTGGATAAGGAACTGTAGGGACCCTCTGGAGATTCTTGAGTCTACGATCTTTTCTACTTCGTATTCCTGTTGGCCAACCACAGAGACAGAAGCAGGGGGACATTGTTCTGAAGAGAAGCGATTAAGGATTGTCAGTTTCACGAGGGACACGTGGAGCACATTATGGGATTCACATCTCAGGGGGAAGCTGAAGTCTAAGCCACAGGATTAACAATCTCCACAATGGAGTATGGACCAACAAATTTTGGACCCAACTTGGGGGAAGGAATTTTGAGACTAATGTTCCTCGTAGAAAGCCATACCTTGTCTCCCACTTTATATAAAGGAGAAGATTTTTTGTCTTTGATCAGCATAGTTCTTATGGGAAAAGGAACGTTTCTCCAAATTGGCTTTAGTAGCCGACCAAATGGGCGACATGTTGGCTTCATGATCATCGGCTGCTGGAACATCAGACAAGATTGTCCTGACAGAGGGATTCATGACTTCTCAGGAATTGCTCCAGCGCTTGGTTTACTCTATCACCTGCCCCATTGGATTGAGAATGATAGGCAGAGGAGAATTGAAGAGCCATACCCAGGTTTTTACACAAAGAGCGCCAGAACTTGGACCCAAACTGGGAACCTCTGTCACATACAATCTCCACTGGAATGGCGTCGGAAGATGTATTGAATAAACAACCGAGAGAGTTCAATGGCAAAGCTTGCGGAGAGGAATAAAGTGCACCATCTTGCTGAAGCGGTCAATAACCAAATCACAGGATTCCCCTTGGAAGGTGGTAATTCAACAATAAAGTCCATAGCCAAATGTGTCCAAGGACGAGAAGGAATGGGCAGGGGTTGTAAAAGCCCACTAGGGCGAGAGGTGATGGACTTAGACGAAGCACAGATGCCACAAAGTCTTTCACATCCTTCCGTAGGGAAGGCCACCAGAGGACTCCACTGACAAGCTCAAAAGTCTTCTGAGTCTTACTTGGAACAATGGCTTTGCTGAAGGGTGAGTATGCGGAATTCAGGTGGCACGTAAACTATACCAATGGGGGTGTGAGCCAGAGCAGAGGACTGGACTGATAGGATCTGGATGGCCAGTTGGGGAAATTGGGAAGCAATGATCTTAGTGGGAGGAACAATTTGCTCATGATCTTCACTAATGCGCCCTTCAGAGAGAAGCTTCGGGATAGGGCATCCGCCTTACGGTTTCTGGAGTCTGGGTGATACATAAGGGCAATTGAATCGAGTGAAGAAAAGAGCCCAAAGAGCCTGACGGAGTTTCAATCTCTTGAGCAATACGGGAGGAGAACCCCTTGCTAAATTGTCCCTAATAGTTAGCGAAACCGACAAATCTTTGGATGACCTTGTTACTTGTGGGGAGAAGCCAGTCTTGGATTGCTGAAACTTTGGAAGGGTCCATCTCGAACCCCTCACGAGAAATAATGGACCCCCAGTAACGGAATCTTGGGCACCTCGAAGACACACTTCTCCAACTTGGCAAAAAGGGAGTTTTCTTTCAGGCGAGAGATCACCTCTTTCACCCGGGTTCAGTGAGTTTCCAAGTCTTTGGAGAAGATTAGAATGTCGTCCAAATACACCTCTACGGATTGTCCCAGCTGATCTCTGAAGACGTCGTTCACAAATTCTTGGAAGACGGCGGGAGCATTGCAGAGGCCGAAGGGCATTACCAGGTACTCATAGCGCCCATCTCTGGTGTTGAATGGCGTCTTCCATTCGTCCCTGTGAGGGCTACTCACCCTGGTGGTCTAGTGGGCCTGGTGGGGAAGCCCACCTCGTCGGTCTTCTCCTTCCAATGCGCCGGTTTCCTATTGCGCGTGTGGCGCGCCTCTGCTAGTTTTATAGGCGCAGTCGCACTGGCGCAAAAATTCAAACACTATAAAAGGGATTTTTTGGTGTGTAATTCTTTGCCTGTTATAGGTTTTCTCCTAGTGAGTTCCTGGTGCTTCTGTGCTATTTAGCTTCTGTTTCCTGATATCTGATTACCTGTTGTGACCTCTGCCTGTTTTGAGACTATCCTGACTTCTGGAATCCTGACCCTGCCTGGTATCCGTATCCCTTCTGATTGATCTCCTGGTTTGACCCTTGCCTGTCTGACTCCGCTTGTACTCTGCCTGCCCCGACCTTTCCTGATTGACTACTCCTTTTTGTCTATGGCTTGACTTTCTGCCCAAAGACTTTGCTTTAACATCGTCCAGAACCCTTCGTTTGACACCTCTCTTAATAAGACCCAGCAGCATCCGATTAGCCGAGGCTCCTCCCTGTAAGGCGGCTGTTAAAGGCGGAAGCAAGAGCCGAGATCAGGGTGTTTAGCATTGGTTCTGGATTTAGGGTGCCGACCACGACAGTCCCCCTCTCGGATGCGGATTAGGTTGTAAGCTCCTTGGAGATCAAACTTAGTGAAAATCTTCGCCCCTCTGATTTGGTCGAATAGCTCCGAGATGAGAGGCAGCAGATATCGGTTCTTCACCGTGATCTTATTGAGGCCCCTGTAGTCAATACAGGGACGCAACCCACCATCCTTCTTTTCCATGAAGGAGAATCCCGCCGCGGCAGGAGAAGAGGAAGGTCTAATGAATCCATGCTGGAGGTTGGATATACTCCTTCATTATGGAAGACAAGGGATAGGTAGGCCCTCTGGGAGGCATGGTACCGGGGAGAAGTTCAACGGGAGAGTCGTAAGAGCGATGAGGAGGGAGAGTCTCAGTAGACTTCTTGCAGAAGACGTCAGCGAAATCCCTGTAGACAGTCGGCAAAGACTGAAGTTCAGTTGAGGAGATGGTTACATGGGGGAGGGGAGCAGTAGGTAAACAATGTTCTTGGCAATAAGGACTCCAACGAGAGATCTGACTGGAAGCCCAATCAATGGAGGGGTTGTGTAGACGAAGCCAGGGGAATCCCAAGATGACAGGAACGGAGGGGCAGGAAATAATCAGGACAATAAAAAACCTGCACAAGTAACTCCCCTGTTGTCATGGAGATTATCTCAGAATTAAGCGGCCTGTCCTCGATGGCTGTAACCCACAGGGGAGTAGTCAAGATATAGAGGAACATCCATTTACTTGGCCAAATCTAGGACGGCAGAACCGACAATAGTCTTAGAGGGCAGACGAATTTGTAACGGCAGAAGAAACCTGTGAGAGTTCTCTTGGGGTGTAGGAGTAATGCCCCCCACTTGTGTCGTCCCAGGTTTACCTTGAAGAAGAGACTCTTTGGCTTCACAGGAGAGACACAGACCTGCCAAACGTCTCTGAAGTTTCTCCTCCTCAGAGAGACGAGCCCTTCAGACCTGCACGGCTTCTTCTTCTGGAGGAATCACAGGAGGCTGCTGGGAGGGGACTTTGGAAATGTGGAGCCAAAGTCAACTGGAGTCTCTGGCCGAGCTCGGGATCAGGAAAATCATAAACAAAGTCCAGGCAAGTCCAAAAGGCGGAGAGAAAATAGCAAAGTTGAGTTTCAGGCAGTGTCAGGAATCAGTAAAATAGGAATTAACAAACACCCAGGAATGTTCCAATAAATCCTACAATTGGCATCAAACCGGCTTCCTTTTATGTTCAATTTTGCATCCGGCGCGTAACGTTATCACGCATTTTGTGCTCCTGACACTCATATACCTACACTCACACTCACCCATATACCTACACTCACACTCACTCATATACCTACACATACTCACCCATATACCTACACTCACACTCACCCATATACCTACACTCACACTCACCCATATACCTACACTCATACTCACACTCACCCATATACCTACACTCACACTCACCCATATACCTACACTCATACTCACACTCACCCATATACCTACACTCACACTCACCCATATACCTACACTCACACTCACCCATATACCTACACTCATACTCACACTCACCCATATACCTACACTCACACTCACTCATATACCTACACATACTCACCCATATACCTACACTCACACTCACCCATATACCTACACTCATACTCACCCATATACCTACACTCACACTCACCCATATACCTACACTCACACTCACCCATATACCTACACTCATACTCACACTCACCCATATACCTACACTCACACTCACCCATATACCTACACTCATACTCACACTCACCCATATACTTACACTCACACTCACCCATATACCTACACTCATACTCACACTCACCCATATACCTACACTCACACTCACCCATATACCTACACTCATACTCACACTCACGCATATACCTACACTCACACTCACCCATATACCTACACTCACACTAACCCATATACCTACACTCATACTCACACTCACCCATATACCTACACTCACCCATATACCTACACTCACACTCACTCATATACCTACACATACTCACCCATATACCTACACTCACACTCACCCATATACCTACACTCATACTCACACTCACCCATATACCTACACTCACCCATATACCTACACTCACACTCACTCATATACCTACACATACTCACCCATATACCTACACTCACACTCACCCATATACCTACACTCATACTCACACTCACCCATATACCTACACTCACACTCACCCATATACTGTACCTAAACTCACACTCACCCATATACCTACTCACACTCACCCATATACCTACACTCACACTCACCATATACCTACACTCATACTAACACTCACCCATATACCTACACTCACACTCACACTCACCCATATAACTACACTCACACTCACAGATATAACTACACTCACTCACACGTACAAGGGTGCAATACAAAGAGACCCTCCCTTTAAAGGGAAAGGTCCCACAGGCAGAAAACACAAAGGGGCTTCAGACCCACCTCACTACTAGGGACCCATCCTCTGAGTTGGAGCAAATCTTCCCATGGGTTTTAATGGAAGACGGAGCATGATGGGTGCACAGTCCCAGCTCACAGAGGGACAGACAGAGGGACAGACAGAGGGACAGACAGAGGGACAGATAGACAGAGGGACAGACAGAGGGACAGACAGAGGGAGAGGAGCAGCTGCTGTTGGGAGTGGAGTGTAGAGAAGCCCCTCCCTGTGCCTGGGGCTGGTGGGTTGGAGCAGAGGGGCAGGAGGCCAATGAGTGTGAGCTCTGGGACAATACAAAGGGCTGAGCCGCTCATTCATTGTTTGGCAGCTGAGCCGGGGGGGGGGGGGATGTGTGGGACAATGTTCTCTCCCTAGTTCAGTGGGGGGCTCACCGGCGTCACTCACTCTCTCTCTGGATTCCCAACAACAAAGGACCCCGGGCTCATCCCTCCCTCACTCTGGGCCTGTGAGACTAGAACTGGGGCCCCTGGAGAAGGAACCGCCCCCACTGGCCCCTCACCGGCCCCCCAGCTACAGGTGGAAGCAACTCTCACCCCTGTGTGTAACTGGTACCAGAACTGACAGAAGAACCGGCCCCACCGGCCCCCCAGCTACAGGTGCCCTGCAATGCTCCAGCTCTATGAGAAGTTTCCCCTGGAGGAGTCGCTGACCCCTTCTCTGGATCGGAGGCCTTAGCTCACAGGTGGGTTCTTCTCATTGGGGGGTTTGTAGTAGAACTGGTGCTTGTGGCCTGAACCCAACAAATACTCCCCCTGCTCCTTCCCATCATGCACCTGTTCTTGTGCCCGGCGGGGCCCCTGCTCAGATATTGATGTGGAGACAAAGGGCCCGGGAGACTGTCGTGTCGTTGCCCCATTTCTGTGCCAGAGCCCCCCAGTGTGATGTAAAGGGAATACCAGTAACCCCCCTGTGCTCACACTCACCCCTTATCTCTAAATCCCCACATTTGTCTGATAAAGGGGCAGTACACTATTAAATGAACTGTTAGTATAATGTAGAGAGGGATATTCTGAGACAATTTGTAATTGGTTTTTATTTTTTATTATTTGTGGTTTTTGACTTATTTAGTTTTTTATTCAGCAGCTCTCCAGTTTGTAATGTCAGCCATCTGGTTGCTAGGGTTGAATTCCCCTAGCAACCATGGACTAATTTGAATAAGAGACTGGAATATGAATAGGAGAGGCCTGAATAGAAAGATGAGTAATAAAAAGTAACAATAACAATACATTTGTAGCCTTACAGAGTATTTGTTTTTTAGATGGGGTCAGTGACCCCCATTTGAAAAAGGCAAATAATTCAAAACCAATAATTTGATACGCCCCTTTAAACCAGAATAATGTCAAAGTGAATGATACACGTGTTACAATCCAGTGCAGAGATGATACATAATAACTAAAGTAAAATATGATTGGCTCATCACAATCTCACTCTCTGCATCATACGAACAGTTAATTTAAAGCTGAACATCTCCTTAATATAAACACCAATAGAAAAGAAAGAAATCCACATTCATTACAATGTTTCTGAGCTGTGTGTATATATATATATGTCTGTGTGTGTATATGTATTGCAATTGAATGGGGGTGTCTGTCCCTTTCTATTCTCTGCACTGGTGGTTGTGACTGTTGAAAGAATGTAAGATAGTGACTCACAGTTCTGTCGGTGACCATTGGAAATGGCAGTTAAATGAATGTCAGTAGCGATGACATTTGTCATAAATTCACATTGGGAAGTTGCTCAGAATCAGGTTTCTCTCTCTCAACTTTATTTTGGAGTTGACTTGCCCTTTGAACACTTGTTTCCCCCCCTGTAACCCCCCTCTCCCCCTCGGCGCACAGGCAATCCAACTTGTGGCCCCCAGCTGATCCCCAGGGGCCCTATTCAGTTGTACATGGTATTTAGCTCTATGACTTTAGCTGACACTTTCCCTGGGGGAGGGGGAGGTGCCGGTGGCAGTTGCTGGTTACAGTGACAGTTAGTGGCCCCCCAGGCCAGAGAAACAAACAACACAGGGTGCAAGGGATTGTGGCCCCTGGGCTCATTGTAACTTGAGGGGGGGGAGGGGATGACTTGGGGGGGAGGGGATGACTAGGAAAGTGATTTTCTTCTGCACCATCAGCAGCCGTTCAACAATGAGATCTGATTGGTCAGAGCTGCAGCTTCGTGGCCCCCGGGCCCCAACAACATGAATATTAGTTACTACACTGGATCCTCACCAACTGCTTTTTGCACCAATGCAATGGTCTCCGCCTCTTGCAGGAAACTGCACGGTTGCCTTGTCACGTGACCCACCTATTCCCCACGCTGCATGGCTGCTTAGCAAGATAAGTGAATGCGGCATGGCAGCACAGACTCCATTGCAGTCGGCAGCAGGCGCCTAAATTAGTCAGTCAGGAGCCGCCCGGGGAGTGGATTTAATATCAGAGTCCAGTTTGGAAGGAGTGAGGGGCAATTGCAGAGCAGAGGGAAGAGGCTTCATTCACTGGGTGGGATTGGGGGGATTATCCTGCCCCTCTCAGGTTTGTAATGGGGGGAGTGGGATCAAATCTTCACTCTCTGTGTGTTTCATAATCTCGGGGCCCCAATGTAACTCTGTGTATTTCCTGATCTCGGGGCCCCAATGTAACTCTCTGTGTGTATTTCGTAATTCCGGGTCCTCAATGTAATGCTCTGTGTGTATTTCTTAATCCAAGGGCCCCAATGTAACTCTCTTTGGGTATTTCCTAATCCCGGGGGGCCCCAATGTAACTCTCTGTGTGTATTTTCTGATCTCGGGGGCCCCAATGTAACTCTCTGTGTGTTTCATAATCTCGGGGCCCCAATGTAACTCTGTGTGTGTATTTCGTAATTCCGGGTCCTCAATGTAATGCTCTGTGTGTATTTCCTAATCCCGGGGCCCCAATGTAACTCTCTGTGTGTATTTCCTAATCCCGGGGCCCCAATGTAACTCTCTGTGTGTATTTCCTGATCTCGGGGCCCCAATGTAACTCTCTGTGTGTTTCATAATCTCGGGGGCCCCAATGTAACTCTCTGTGTGTTTCATAATCTCGGGGGCCCCAATGTAACTCTCTATTTGGGTATTTCCTAATCCCGGAGCCCCAATGTAACTCTGTGTTTCATAATCTCGGGGGCCCCAATGTAACTCTCTGTGTGTATTTCCTGATCTCGGAGCCCCAATGTAACTCTCTGTGTGTATTTCATAATCTGGGGGCCCCAATGTAACTCTCTGTGTGTATTTCTTAATCCAAGGGCCCCAATGTAACTCTCTTTGGGTATTTCCTAATCCCGGGGCCCCAATGTAACTCTCTGTGTGTATTTCCTGATCTCGGGGCCCCAATGTAATTCTCTGTGTGTATTTCATAATCTCGGGGCCCCAATGTAACTCTCTGTGTGTATTTCATAATCTGGGGGCCCCAATGTAACTCTCTGTGTGTATTTCTTAATCCAATGGCCCCAATGTAACTCTCTTTGGGTATTTCCTAATCCCGGGGCCCCAATGTAACTCTCTGTGTGTATTTCCTGATCTCGGGGCCCCAATGTAACTCTCTGTGTGTATTTCCTAATCCCGGGGCCTTAATGTAACTCTCTGTGTGTTTCATAATCTCGAGGGCCCCAATGTAACGCTCTGTGTGTATTTCCTAATCCCGGGGCCCCAATGTAACTCTCTGTGTGTATTTCATAATCCCGGGGCCTTAATGTAACTCTCTGTGTGTATCATAATCTCGAGGGCCCCAATGTAACACTCTGTGTGTATTTCATAATCTCGGGGGCCCCAATGTAACTCTCTGTGTGTATTTCCTGATCTCGGGGCCCCAATGTAACTCTCTGTGTGTATTTCCTGATCTCGGGGCCCCAATGTAACTCTCTGTGTGTATTTCCTGATCTCGGGGCCCCAATGTAATTCTCTGTGTGTATTTCCTGATCTCGGGGCCCCAATGTAACTCTCTGTGTGTATTTCCTGATCTCGGGGCCCCAATGTAATGCTCTTTGTATTTCCTGATCCCTGGGCCCCAATGTAACTCTCTGTGTGTATTTCATAATCTCGGGGCCCCAATGTAACTCTCTGTGTGTATTTCCTGATTCTGGGGCCACATTGTCACATGGCTTCTCTCCCCTCCCATTTAGACCCCAGGCTGCGGGGCCTGCCGGACCCCAGTGTTCCCCCTGCGTTGGACATGACCTCAGGGAACGGCTCCTCCCCGGTGCCCACAGCGGCCACTGGCAATAGGACCCAGAATGGTGAGAACAAACCCCCCCAAGCTGTGGTCAAACCCCAAATCCTCACCCACTTCATCGAAGGATTCGTAATCCAGGAGGGAGCACAACCCTTCCCGGTATGTTTAATTCTGCACTCATGGGAACAGGGGGAGGGGCCAGTGAGAGGGATTCTGGGAACAGGGGGAGGGGCCAGTGAGAGGGATTCTGGGAACGGGAGGGATTCTGGGAACAGGGAAGGGGCCAGTGAAAGAAGGGTTCTGGGGAAAGGGTGTAGTTAACAAGGGATTGTAGGAGCAAGGGGTGGAGTCAATGAAAGGAATTTTGGGAAAGTAGGAGGAGTTTCTCAGAATGCCTGTTCTTGGGAGCAGTATTATTATGGGTACAAACCATTTTGGTATTGGTGGGGGGCAATGGGACAGTATTTCGGGGGGGTTCTGAGACTTTGGGGGGATGTTGGTACTTTCCTTGTCATTGACATGAATTTTGCTTTTGCAGTCCCACAGGAGCAGAGCGGTCCTAGAGGTGGGTCTGGGTATCTTTATTTAGATTTGTCTGCTGTTACCCCTCCCCTGGGTGTGGCTTTCTGGCTCCTATGCCAATGGTGTGGGGCACAGGGTAGAAATAGCTGGAGGCTGCTGATTGCACTTGGCAGTGTCCCCTGCATGCGCAAATTGGGGGTAGGTAGGCTTTGGGGGTGCCTGAGCTCACATGATTCTGCAACCAAATTTTGTACCGCCACACCAAATTACTAACTTTGTAAGGTGAATGCCCCCCCCAACTCTATAATGCTCACATTGGCTAGAATAATTATACAGGTGCAGAAGACCCTTTTGTTTGGTTAGTTCACCTCCTTGGGGAATTTAGGAGACAAAACCTAGTGATTGAAGTCCACCCTTAGCACTTGTGCCTGAATCTTAACTTACCCCTGGGTCACTAACTGCAACAACCCTCCAAAATGTTTTTCACCTGAACAAACCCCATTTGATCCCATGGGCTCCCACTCCCCATGTTTAGTT
The DNA here is from genome assembly GCA_038501925.1 of Xenopus petersii. NCBI lineage: Eukaryota > Metazoa > Chordata > Amphibia > Anura > Pipidae > Xenopus > Xenopus petersii. Next base: position 823,519 of record CM076684.1, on the reverse strand, counting down.
CTACCACCTGAACCCCACTCTTGCTCTACATTCAGTGGCTGATCACTATCTGAAGGAATCAGAACCTGGCCCAACGTACAGTAGTTATGATTTGGCTTTGAAATTATTACTCCAATAATATGTCTGTATCTACAAGCTCAACCACAAAGCCTCACAAGAAGACCACCATAAATTTTGAGCCTGAGATTTCTTATTTATGAGAAACTGGAATCCCTGGCTTTGGTTCCTCAGATCCCTATGGATAATGTCACAGTGGACATCTCCCTTGGGTTTCTACTCCGTGAGAAACTGGAATCCCTGGCTTTGGTTCTTCAGACCCTTTATGGATGATGTCACAGTGGGCATCTCCCTTGGGTTTCTCCTTGTCAGAAACCAAAATCCCTGGCTTTGGTTCCTTGGATCCCAATGGATAATGTCACAGTGGACATCTCCCTTGGGTTTCTCCTCAGTGAGAAACTGGAATTCCTGCCTTTGGTTCTTCAGAACCCTATGGATAATGTCACAGTTTGTATCTCCCTTTGGTTTCTCCTTGCGAGAAACTGGAATCACTGGTTTTGGTTCCTCAGATCCCTATGGATAATGTAACAGTGGGCATCCCCCTTTGGTTTCTCCTTGTGAGAAACTGGAATCCCGGGCTTTGGTTCCTCAGATCCCTATGGATAATGTCACAGTTGGTATCTTCCTTTGGTTTCTCCTTGTGAGAAACTGGAATCCTTGGCTTTGGTTCCTCAGATCCCTATGGATAATGTCACAGTGGGCATCTCCCTTGGGTTTCTCCTTGTGAGAAACTGGAATCCTTGGCTTTGGTTCTTCAGATCCCTATGGATAATGTCACAGTGGGCATTTCCTATGGGTTTCTCCTCCATGAGAAACTGGAATCCCTGGCTTTGGTTCCTCAGACCCTTTATGGATATTGTCACAGTGGGCATCTCCCTTCGGTTTCTCCTTGTGAGAAACTGGAATCCCTGGCTTTGGTTCCACATATCCCTATGGATAATGTCAAAGTGGGTATCTCCCCTGGGTTTCTTCTCAGTGAGAAACTGGAATCCCTGGCTTTGGTTCCTTAGATCCCTATGGATAATGTCACAGTAGGCACCTCCCTTGGGTTTCTCCTTGTGAGAAACTGGAATCCATGGCTTTGGTTTATTAGATCCCTATGGATAATATCAGTGGATATCTACCTGGGGTTTGTTGAAGTTCCTGACACTGGATCCTTATATCCCAATGGCAAATGTAAGAAATCTTCTTTTCAGCACTGACCTGCATGTAAAGAGTGCATGGCATGGGCCCAGTTGTGCATATCTCTGATCCAGCAGAACCAGTTCTTTAGTGCATGACAAAAAAGAGGTGATACTTAGTTCCCTTCTGTTTAAGAGCAGAACAGTCTTGGTTCCCCTCTGTTCTCCGGAGCCAGTAGGTTGCAGCATGCATACTTGCTGTTGTATGTTGGGTGCATGCATGACTATCCGTATGTTATGTGTGGGGGGGGGCTTCTCTATCCCTGACTGTACCTTCTCTTCTCCAACAGGTGGGTCACTCCTCACTGCTCATAGGTGCCCAGGAGAAGTATCAGCAGAGCCTCCTGGCAGAGAAGGTTCCTCAGCAGGACAACAATACCACAACCACCACTACTGACTCCGAGATGGAGGAGACACTTGTACCAGGTGTCAAAAACTCCCCTTCCCACATTTGCCCATATATTGGGGTTCCTAAACATTTTTATCAGTGGGCCAGTGTATTGGAAGACCCAATTTAGGATCTAGGATCCCTGTGTTACAGCAAATCCCCCATCATACCTGACCCAGTTCCCATTAGGGACTACTTCCAGGGTAAATACCCAAATATGGTCTCTGTACTTACTGATCTGGACTGCTTACTGTCACATGATGGGTCTGTCTCAGTTGACAGTTGGGATGAGGGTGTTTACATTTTATTGGTCACTAGAGGGAACACTTGGTGCAACAATGTTGCTTCCACTGGCCCGCTGAGATCAAGGCAACAGAGAATCCAGAACTAACTCAACCTAATAACTGACCATGGGAAGAAAGCAGCCCAAGAAGAGAGAGTACATCAAATCTGAACATGTGGGAGAATGCATTTATTAATCTAGAGAGAGAGGTTCCTGTCTGACCACAGGAAAGAGATCAGCCCAGGAGTAGGAAGCACAAGGAATCATATTTTACTAATTCTGGGGGAAGTTCCTGCCTGACCATAGGAAAGAGTGCAGCTCAGAATATATTTGGAATGTGGGCCCCTAAGTGGGGTTCTTGCCCTGTACAATTCATATGAAGTACAAGTCCCTGCCATTATTTTCCAGGCTTTCCTGAATCTAAAGGAGACGGGGATCCCCCTAAACTGAAGTGTGAGCTTTGTGGTCGAGTGGACTTTGAGTACAAATTCAAGCGCTCCAAGCGGTTCTGTTCTATGGCTTGTGCCAAAAGGTAAGAATGAATTGGAATTATTCCCTGGCTCGATCCAAAACATGTAGTGTACTGACGCTGCTAATAAAATAACACTTGTACTAATACGGCCTTACAGCTGTTTCATTCCTACATGAGACATTGTGCTGAACCTTCCCAAGGCATTATCAGTACCGGCTGTGGTGCTGTACAACTGGTGCTGACGGGTTGAGGTTCTGCAGTAACTAATAGTGATCAGGCCCAATACTGGTTCTCTTCTGAGAGATTAGAGCAGTGCGGAATTAGAGCTTCTTTCTCTCTCTACTTCTCACAGGTACAACGTGGGCTGCACCAAGAGAGTGGGCCTCTTCCATCCAGACCGCAGCAAACTACAGAAACCCACAGTGGCCAAACATGCCCGCAGGAGATCACGCAAGACTCCCCTACAGACCGTCAGTACAGACCCCAAGAAACAGGTACCAGTTCCCTCCCCCAACAGTATCGTGCATTAGTCTTGGTTTAGTTACTATATAATAGGTAGGTGTATGTTAATTAGTGTGGGACTGAGCAGTAACCTGTCCCCCCCCCCACGCTCTTGTAACTCCCAGCAGGCTGCCCCTGTCACCCCAATGAACCCCGGGCCTATCCCCAGCCCCTCTGCACTGAAGCTCAGTAACAGCCAAGAAGACTCGAGCCGCTGCTCAGACAATTCCAGTTACGAGGAGCCCCTGTCCCCCATGTCGGCCAGTTCTTCCCTGTCCCGGGCAAGGCAGGAGCGCAATGTGGAACCCCCCAACCTTCACAGCCGGGACCCCATTGCTATGAGCCAGGACTTCTTGCCCAGTGACCCCACCAAATGGAACGTAGAGGACGTGTACGACTTTGTCCGCTCCCTCCCAGGTATGTGGCACCGACCCAGTCCTCTTTGGCTGGGCTCCATACTCCATGTATATACCCACAATGCATTGCACGCCCCCCAGAATTCCACCATCTTTATATGTGCCGAGCAATGTGGGTATTGGTACCAGGGAAAGGCTTGCTGGTCTCCCGAGCTAGTGGGAGGGCAGAGTCCAGTATAGAGCTGGCCCAACACTAGCGACTTCTGCTAGTCCCATATATTATGGCCCAGGGTTGCCCTAAGCCTCTCTCTTGTTGCCCCCAGGGTGCCAGGAGATCTCAGAAGAGTTCCGTGCCCAGGAAATTGACGGTCAGGCCCTGCTCCTGCTGAAAGAGGATCATCTCATGAGCGCAATGAACATTAAACTGGGCCCGGCACTGAAGCTCTATGCTCGGATCAGCATGCTGAAGGACTCCTAGCGGTCGGACTCCCAGTGGGACCGGCAACCCTTCCTGGTGAGGATCAGGCCCAGGTTGCTTCAGCGATAGACAGACGTTGGCAGAATATGAAACCCACACATGAAATAGTTGGGGAAATGGACTCATCTTCTCCTGGTACCATTAGATCCTCCTGGGCTGCAGTGAGCCAATCGGCATTCTGGGATTTGCTCCACGAACCAAACCTTGAACTTTGGTTTTTTTTATGTATTTACAATGAAAATTCCTTTATTTTAAGAAAAGCTCCTATCACTTTTCTATCTGTTTCTGATCTTTGGACCTGGCGCCACTTACACCAAAACTTCAGGGTTTTTTTTTTTTTTAATCAGTTTGCAGAAATAAACGGAATGAAACTACTTGCAGGTTATTGGTACCACTGGGCTCATTCTTCCATCTGTCCAGCAACCCCACTGACACCCAGGAACCAGTTCTGATAAAGTTCTATCTAACCGATCCACAGGAATAGTTTGTGATATAGATTAGACACATGCTTATGGTCCAGGTGCTGGTTCTGATAAAGTTTCATTAGAGCAGATCCTGACATGTCAACTACAGAACTGGTTCTGATCCAGTGGTACCAAACAAGCTCAGGCTGCAGTTCTGGGGTGCATAGAAGCTCAGAAAGGTTCTGATAGGAACAGACATGTCAGGTGCTGGTTATATGTTGAGCCCGATAAATGTTTAGGAGCCGGTTCTGTTTAAGTCAATGAGACAGACTCAGGTGCTGGCTCTTATAACGTTACACTGGACAGGAGTTCTGGAGCTGATTCTGATAACACTGTCCAACAGATATTCTGATAAGGTTTTACTAGTGGGGCCCTCCTACAAGTACAGCATTGCGGGTTCTGAGCAGAATTAGGGGTTCACTTGTGAGATACAGTGATGGGTCCAGTTGATCCATATAAGTGCCAGCCTGGTCCAATCTGAATACAGCATTATATTCATGAGGGGCAATTGACAATGCCCATTCCATCTGCACTTACCCTCCCCAGAACCTTCTCAGTGACTGGATGTGACCATAGAGAGGTCTCTAGAATGGACCAGTGGTGGGCACAGAACTCACACATCGCTGTTGTTGCCAGTACCATGATATATGGGCCCTTTGCTCATCATCATAAAGCTTGAAGGATTCTGGGAATTTATTATATTGTTTAAACCCCATTTAAACCAGAATTTTGGCTCAGAATGTGTCCTGCTCCTGCTCAAGCGCCCACTGTATCTGCTCTCAGTTCAATGGATCTCTCATCTCTCTGAACCTTATTTATTTATGCAGGGGGGGGGAACAGAAATCCAAGATGGCAGCTTCCATGGAAAGAGAAGTCTTTTGAGCAGTAAGTAGTGTGAGTAAGGGACACATTTGCATCGACACAGACAATAAAAACATTATATCCGTGTAATATTTGTAGCACCTTCGCTCCAGCTGATGTGCCCTGAGCATGGGACTTTCCTGCAAGATGGAAGCCTCTATATCACACATACTATATGGCAAATGATTGGTTCAACAGGGCCAAAATGTTTCCCTGCTGCACAATCTCTATTTGCCACAGAGAGAGATCAGTTGGTCTCACCCGACTGCCTCGTGACCTGATCTGTGGCCAAATGTCTCCATTTCTGACAATCCGGCCCCTGCACTGCGGCTCACACTGACACACGTGGCCAGTCTTGTATGAGAAAGGGCACCATGAATGGGTCTGTGCCCACATGGGGCAGAATGAGTGCCATGTGAGACAGGCAGGTCCATTACTTCTCAATGCTCACAGGGCAGATCAGGGTTTTCAAACAAACATGAGCCTAGAAGTGCCCAGTTAGGAAAACTCACCATAGAATTGCAGCGCTGATGTGCGCCTCTCCCAACTGGCCCCATGTCATGATCCAAACACTGATGAGTCCAGTTTGGCCCACCATATGGGTGTCCAGCAGGCAGACATCTGCTATATACATCTCTATATACATCTACAGTTAGGCCCATAAATATTTAAGACATTTTTTTCTAATTTTGGTTCTGTACATGACCACAATGAAGTTTAAATGAAACAACTCAGATGCAGTTGAACTGCAGACTTTCAGCTTTAATTCAGTGGGTTAAACAAAAAGATTGTATAAAAATGTGAGGAACTAAAGGCTTTTATTAACACAATCACTTTCATTTCAGCAATTGGACAAATGAAAAAAGTGCAAATGAAATGTTCATGTCTAATAGTTGGTAGAAAAGCGTTTGCTGCAATGACAGGCTGAAGTGTTGAACTCATGGACATCAGCAGATTGTGGCTTTGCTCCTGTTTAATGCTCTGCCAGGCCTTTACTGCAGCCGCTTCTTTCACTTGCTCTTTGTTTGTGGCCTTTCTGTCCCAAGTTTAGTCTTCAACAAGTGAAATGCAGCTCAATTGGCTTCACATCAGGTGAATATTCCACTTCTTTGCTTTAATAAACTCCTGGGCTGCTTTGGCTCTATGTTTTGGCTCATTATGAGACGCCTCCCAATCAATGTGAGTGCATTTAGCTGGATTTGAGCAGACAGTGTCTCTGAAGAGCTCACAATTCATTCTTGTGCTTCTGTGTCACATGATGGATAAACACTAGTGTCCCACTGGCAGCCAATCACGCCCAAGCCATCACACTGCCCCCCAAATGTTTTATACACAACTGTGCTATGCTTTGGATCATCAGCTCTTCCCAAGCCTTCTCCACACTTTTTTCTTGCCATCATTCTGCTAGAGCTTCATCTTGGTTTCATCTGTCCAAAGAAACCAAGATCAATCAGCAAGTGTTCTCAACGAGCTGTCATTGGTGCTAGTACTTTTGTGAATACTCGTTGTGCCTTGCAGAGCCTGAAGGAAGGAGCCACAAATTGGAAGTGTTGATCTCCGACAGCAAACTGGAGGAAGGTTTGGGAACTTGGTTGCATGGAGATATGAAGGTATGCGTCTTGGAGATCGATTGATGTCATGAAGCATCCAGGTTCTATAAATGCTATTGCTGACCTGATCAACTCCATCTTGAATTTTTGGTTGTAAATACACAGGTTTAATTTTTTTTTATATTTTGAACTGGTCAAAATGTCCCCTCTTTTTTGGCACCAGAAAGAGGTTGGAATAGAACCCTTTGAATTTCTGACGTCCAGGCACTGGAAGGATGACTTGTGCCTGCTGTAGGGATGCTATTGTTTGGTGCGAGTTGTTTGTGCAGGGGTACAACTGATGGGACTAACTGTATCAGTGGCAGTGTGGTAAAGTGCTTTCTGTAGGCATTCTGAATGATTTGGAGAACCCACCTGTCCGTAATGTGTGCTGCCCAGTAGGAAAGAATTCTGGACATATGTCCCCCTACCGTGGATGCTGGGATCTGTAGGGAACCGTCAGACTGAGGTCAGTTTTGTGGTGCTGCAACTGTTGTCTGTGGGAGGAAGGTGCTCTTACCTCCTGTAACATCTGTGATCATTTGCTTGAGATCTGGTCCAAAAAAAGGGTTCTCCTGTGTAGAGTAGTCCCAAGAGTTTATTTTTTGAGGTTGTATCCCCCGACCCATCTGGCTACTACTGAATTGTCTGTCGATTTTGCAGCTAGACGGAAGACTTCCAATGCTGAATCCGCTAGGAAGGAGATAGCAGTGTTAAGTCTGTTTATGTCTCTTGGGCAGCTTGTGGACCATTTCCAGTGCCCAGTGTTTTGCTGTGCGGGCAAAGCCTGCTGCTGCCGCAACTGGTCGTATGTTTGACGAGGTTTGTGTGTTTACTCTTTTTAGGGAGGACTCTAAAACTTCCGATCCATGGGATCTCTGAATGCTGCTTCTTCAATCGTAAGGGCAGTTTGTTTGGAAAGTTTAGAAATGTCTGAGTCTACTCTAGGAGGTTTAGCCCATACCTTGCGCTGTTTTCTGGAACTGGGTGTCATAAAATCGTTTGGATAGGGTAAATTCGCCGATCCGGCTGTAACTGTTCTGTGTCAATGCTCTTGGTGATTGAGTTGAACATGGGAAAGGAATGTATTTTCTTTTGATGAACTCCTAACACCTTGTCCACTTTTGAGACCGCAATTAATTTGTCATTTATCTCTAGTGTCTCCATCATCTGAGATATCTGATTTGGTGAAAGTGGGTTGTTCAGTGTCTGAATTGGCTTCCTCAGATACTCGCCTTTCAGAATCATGAAATTTGCATCCATATTAGAGAAATGTCAGGTGGAGGCTCTTGAGCCTTACGCTTTTTGGGCAGTTGTTGAGGGGTGGAAGGCTGGAATATGGTTTTTATCCACTCTAAAAAAAAAATCCCCTAACTGCAGAGGGAGTTGTGGTTTATACATACACTAGGGCCGCCTCCTGAGATCGGGGTTCCTGGTGTATTTCTACAATGGCAGAGTTGGGATCCCCTGTGATATCATGAGGGGATAGATTTGGGGGCTCAGCAGGTTTACAGTCAGAGCATGATGTGGATTCACACTTTCTCAAGGAAGGTTTACACTTTCTGCATTTACGACTTCTTTACAGATTTGGCAGTTTGAATACCGTCCCTCAAATCCCTTAGAGAGTCAGATCTCTCCATAGCTGAGGAGCGGTAATCTAACAGTGTCCTCTGTACTGCTGCTGTACTCACAGTATCACTGACCAGTAGTGTGTGAGCGTCTGAGCAGTCTAGTTCTGCGCTGTTCCCTGTGTGGAGACACAATCAGAGAGTAAAAAAATGGCGGTGCGTGATGATATCATTACAATGTGCGCAGACGCATCCTGCTGTTTGTGCCAAAATTCCAGCGTTGCCCAATACCAAGATGGTGGTTTGCTAACTGATCCGCCTGTAGACTAGTGTCCGGGTCTCTGCCCTTCCGGGAGTGATCTGTGTCTTTCAGCCAGTCTCTCAGTCTTTTTGGCAGCACAACATGCTCAGACTTTGCACTAGATCAGACTTGTAGGTAGCTCAGCAGACCAATTAGCAAATTGAAGCACAATGTTTACCAATCACTCCACCTGGAGCACTCCAAAAATATCTCAAACGCCTGGGTGCAGGTTATATAATAAACATCCGAATAACAAAGAAACCACACTCAAGGTCTTTAAAGGTGAAAAAATCGAATCATATTTATTTTGACGTTTCGGCTCCTAACTCAAGCCTCACTCCCTGAGGATGGCTTGAGTTAGGAGCTGAAATTTGATTATTTCACCTTAAAAGACCTGGAGTGCGGTTTCTTTGCTATTTGGATATATATATATATATATATATATATATATATATATATATATATATATACACAGTATATAGGTAGCTCTGCATACTTATCTGTAGGGAGGTCTGTGAGTGCCATCCACCTGCTGGGCATATCAGTAGCTCTGTATACCAGGCCCATATACCCCAGTCTTGGGACAATTACTGTCAGGGGCACAGGATTCCGCTACTCACTTACTGCAATGTGCCGGCAAGGAGAGAGTAGCCTAAAACATTGGGAGACAGCTCTGTATGCTCCATAATCTCTGTAGTAAACTGTAATAAAAAACAAAATAAGAAAATGGAAGATAGAAGTGATTTCTGTCCTTCACCTCCAAGGCAGGACAAAAGAACTGGGTGGAGTCTATATATCCTGAGGGAGGAGCCAAGAGATGAACCTACACATAACCCATACGTCTGCACTGACAGGAGGGCCCACTAGAGAAATAACAAGGTGCAAGCTCCTCGGTCGATCCCTGCCGGCCAATCCTACAGCTCATGGGCACACACTGTCCAATGATCAGCGAGCCTGACACAACCAATCAGCAGCCGGGAGTGTGGCCTCTTCTCGTGTATCAGGGAAGAAAGGACAGTGGAAATGAGAGAAATGAATGCGGTGGGGGCAGCCATATACAAATATTGCATTTACAGCTTTATTTTCACAACAGATACAAATAGCAACTTTTAGACTTTCCCCCCAAATTTCCTTATTTTGTTTTTTTTATACATAATGCAAACTGCTATTTCAGCCCAGAGCTGCTGCCAATGTCCTTTGTTCCCCTCCCATCATGAGACAGTGGCTGCTAAATACACTATGTGGCTTCTCACGTAAAAAAAGGCTTATTTACATTGTATCCACATGCCAAGGGGCACAGTCTCTGCATCACCCCCACAATAACACGTCAGAAGCGGGGAGAGGGGAGAGTAGGGGGGCAGCCCAACATCAGAAATAAACACTATCAGGAAGGAAGAGAGGGGAAATAACCAGAAGACTTAAGGCTTAAAAAGTTTATAAAAATAAGTGTTAGAGTTCGGTGCCCACAGACAGTTATTTGATTTTTCGAGTTCAATTCAGTGGTGGGTGGGATGGGGGGTTCTGTACAGGGACAGGGGTGACTGTGCCGAATGTGTGGGTGCTAGACACCTAGGAAATGAGTGTGGGGTTACAGTTGATGAGAAATAAGTGGCACAATAACACATCACAGGGGTAACAAATGGTCAATCCTGGGTAGTAGTGCCAGCGGCCGGGGACACCAAAAACAAATAGAATAGCATTAGTGGCCCAGTAATATAAATGCACAAGATAAGAACACAGTGATGCAGTAGTGGAAAGGGCAATTCAATGGTGTTTTGCTTCTGGGCTATGGCTGCTAATGTGACCACTCCAGAGACCTTTCCAAGTGCTTGGGGGGCCGTAGGCTACTCACAGCTGCATTTACAACCTAAGGTGCACTTCCCCTTTAACAACCTCCCTGGCTGCCATGTGTAGGGCAGCAGAGATGTGGGGGTTAATAAGAATTCATGAGGGTAAGTAGCAACAACTGATTGTCAATCATATGGCAGAGCCCCTGCCTGTGCCACACTGTAGCCCCCGCTATACATAGATATATATATATATATAATGAATAAATGCCACGGGAGGGGTATTAGTAAGTGGGGCAAGTGAGAGAATAAAATCAATCCAACATGAGAGCGTCAATAAGAGCAGACTAGAGATAAATGAACAATAAGTGCCCCCCCATGCTGACACTCTAATGGCACAGGGGGTGGGTCACAAACATACAATTGGCACAATGAGACAGAGTTCAATGGGGGGGGATTTGTCTTCTTTGCAGCCAATCAGATGCTGAGGAGTAATCAGGGCTCCTTTATTAACCCCTGCAGCACTAGGCGCTAGTATGAATGATGCAGAATCTGTACATGATGAGCCCGGGGGGAGACACCAGCAAACAATCCCCTGGGGACTGGCCTATTGACTGTAACATGCCAATCATCATCATCCCGGGCCCTATAATATGCTGCGGACTAATCTCTGTATAAGCAACACTTCTATCTATTCTGCCTCCTCCGATGAGCAATAAAAGGGACAGCACCCTCACCCAGTTACCCCAGCTGTCCAATAGACTTTCTCTCTCACACTCTCCTACTTAAATTGCCCACCCACAGGCAGCAGCGCTGTCAAAGTGCCAGATAAAGGCAAACCTGCTCCTAGTGAGGCTATTGCTTTAATCCAGAGGGCACCGTATTCTCCCCCTGTTAGTGATACACTACCAATAGTATTTGTTCTGCAGCTACAAATGAGCTTCAGTGTATATTTAGAATTCCTGCCATAAAGTAACACTGGACTGCTGTTTCTATGAGAGGAGACAGCAATGTGAGTACCAGGAATGATGCTCCTCCATGCAAACCGCACATGTGAGATTTCAGCAATAAAGGAAAATCCTCAACATTTCTGGACGATAGTGTCCCTTTAAGTGACTTTTAAATGACATGCTGCTCCCTCTTATGTGCCCAATTAGAAGGAATGGAACAGTCTGCATAGAAGTTCCCATGATGCACGCTGATTTGCCTATATACTTTGTATATAATGTACTATAATACAATATTATGGGTAATGATAAATCATGAAATACAATTTTAATTGCAATAACTGTCAATTTAAGAGACACTATTATGACCCCTTGAAATGTAAGGATGCATCTACAGCTGCATTATGGGTAACCCTTATCTATATATATATATATATATCTATATATATATATATATCTATATATATATATATATATATAAATACACAAAAGCCATGGATATCTTGTAAATTTATATTCTTATAAACGGTGACTAGTGATGTCATCAGTTATAAACAGTGACTAGTGATGTAATTTTTGTCACATGACTCACTAAAACCTGTGTATTATAATAAAATTCACCACGTTGGAAAATATGATATTAGAAGTCACCTCGGAGTTCCATGACCTGTATTATATGATCATGGAACTCCTTGGTGACTTATAATATCCTTATATTTTACAATAGGGGGTGCTTTATTCACTATATAATATACATATGAATATCCTTATAAACGGGGCTTAGTGATGTCATCAGTTATAATCAGAGCTTAGTGATGTCATTCTTGTCACTGAAGCTTGTGTATTATAATAATGTACTGTACTCCCTGTTGTAATATACGAGGATATTAGAAGCCGCCTTGAAATTCTATGACCTGTACAAATGCACTCGACCTTTATATGCTGATGAAACAAAACGGGTGACTATCCTTATGTTATACAACAGGGGGTACACAAGTCCATGCAGAATGGAGCTTCTGTGTTAGTTCTACAGATTAACATGGCGGGAAGCTGAAAGCACTGAGGAGAACACACAGATTCCATGCGGCAGGAGCAGGAATTCACCCGTTTAGCTGCAGCCCACCCAGAACACATCCCCTTTAATTGTGACCTAGAATAGAGGCACTGGCATTTGATTGGCTTACAGCAGCCCCTCTGCTATTTGCCAGTCCAGGACTGCCCCCTCCCTGCACAAACACCCCAGAGATTCAAATGAAAGTCAGCACATTTCATCCGTAAAAATAGTTTGGAAAAAGCACCATGAAGGGCCCCAAGAAAGTCCAGGCAGGGAGTGGGAATGGTACAAATAATGTATCAAAATCTTTGTTTCAAAAATAGTGTAGCTCTACTTCCAGATACCTGGATTTGGGTGCAATGCAGCAATGGCAGAATATGCGGAGTCTCTGGCAATGAGACAGAAACTCTATGCTTGCTGCTGCCTAACCATGACGCTGCACTCAATAGGCCAGGGAAAGAGAACCCCCTGCCCTCATGACTGGGCCCCAGTTCAACCAGGAGCATCTTCTTTGTCTAAAGTCTGATTGACATATACATATCCTGCAGGTAGAGCCTTATTAATACATTTGGCTACCCAGCAGCAGACAGAGAAGTGGCTGCCCATGTGAACATGTCAAACCCCCCAACCATATCTGTGTGCAAATATCGACTGTCGCTTTAAGTGCTAATTGTGGTTATGGTTGACAGTACGACGTGGGGGTTAAATGAAGAACCTCCCTCGCTGTCCAATCTCTCAATCATTTGGTCACGTTTCTTTCTAGCAGTGCTTCCACCAGTGAGAACTCGTTAATACTAATGAAGATAGACACTAATTGGTGGGCCAGTATCCATTGAGCTGAGGAAGAATGAGACCGAGGGTGTGAAACATGAAGTCCATTCCTCCACTCAGCTTATGTCTGTCCTTCTTTGAATCTCCCCGCTTAGCAGCACCAAGTTCTTGGCCAATAAATAGGATTTTTTTAAATTGTTTTCTGGTATGTAATAAAAATGGAGGATAAAAAATGTCAGGGGAAAAATAAACCAATATAAAAGGTGAAAGATTCAAAGTGCTCGGCTGGGGATTTGGCGTCACCTAAATGGATTGGAGTCATACACAGACTGAAGTCACTGAAAAGCCAGCCAATCAGAAGTTTCTGTACGCAAAGTGACATCCAATCGAAAGCTTGCATGTTCCACAAAATGAAATGCTTGTAATCCCAAAGGCAGAGAGACTCTCAGAAGAATATCAGAGTTCTGCCGCAATGCAGAGAGATGTAACACAGGATTGATCATACAATAGTGAACCAATCTGGTTTGTGTGCAGCACTGTCCTGTGCCCAAGAAATCATCATATTGATTGGATGCTGGAGGTCCAAAACCTGCATATTTCTTACGGCCCCTTAGCTGGACCCAGCAATGGTTTACATGAAAGTGGCGGTCCAGCAGTTCCGAAGCCGCCCCCCTTTGCCTGGTTGACTGTTCCTGAAAATATGGAGTATGAAGGAGGCTTGAAGAGGAAGCGAATGGCTGCAGCGGCCTTACATTTTTGTAAAGGTTTTTTTAAATGAGTGAGATTCTGACTGGAATCCCCGGAGACTCGTTCCTCTGTGGGGAATGGTGGTTAACCAGGTGCTCCACTACTGTATGCTTGGACATGTGCTTCATCAGGTACGTCTCCTGCGAGAGGAAAGAGACACAGGAATAGAGGGAAGTCATGATTATCAACTGCCTCACACATCCATACACAGCATAACATAAATCCTATAGGTGCTTCCCCAGAAGCACCCATATACTGCCCAGCACCCTACTGAGCCAACTACAATTCTACTACAAACCATCCTGTGTATATGTGGCTAAAGCTTTAACTTATCAACTTCACATATCATGTGCGAGAGAGACTCCCGACGGGCCGCCTGCTAAAAGAGCAGGATCCCGACGGGCAGTCTGGTAAAAGGGGCGGATCCCGACGGGCCGTCTGGTAAAAGGGGCGGATCCCAACGGGCCTCCTGTTAAAAGGGGAGGATCCCAACTGCCCGCCTGTTAAAAGGGGAGGATCACGACGGGCCGTCTGCTAAATGGGGAGGATCCCGACGGGCCGCCTGCTAAATGGGGAGGATCCAAATTGGCCGCTTGCTAAAAGAGGAGGATCCCAATTAGCCGCCTGTTGAAAGGGGAGGATCCCGACGGGCCGCCTGCTAAAAAGGGAGGATGAGGTGGATGCCAACCATCTGATTGCTAAAAGGGTAGTGACCCGAATAAATGCCTGTTAAAGGGGTTGTTCACTTTCCAAACACTTTATTCAATTACTTTTAATTTTTTTTTAAATCTAAGTTTAAAGGGGACCTGTCACCCTAAGAAACAAATCCAAATTATTTTTATCATGTTACTTAGCACCATGTGTCCTTAACCTTAATAAAGGTCACGATACATATGTAGAAGAGGCTGAAACCAAGCACAGAGACAGGACAATTGCCAAAAACGCGTAAGAAAATGTCAGTTTACATAAGAAGGAGCTGCCATACTCACAGAGGTGTAAGCCCTCCCACACATGCTGCAGCAGTAGGCCTTGGCGTGCTTGATCGCATGGGCAGAGAGGTGGATCTGCAGGGAGGCGGAGTCAGAGTAGGCCCGGTAGCAGTTGGGACATTTATAGGGTTTATCCTTGTTGTGCTGTCGCTGGTGAGACTGAGCAGAGAGAACATAAAACAGTTTACAGATCAATAACCAATCACAGAGCTGATCCCAGTTTTTCCTCTGAAACATATTAAAAAGGCAGAACAATAAAATAATCAGGTGCAGAAGAGGGCACTCGTGGTGGTACAGTTACCCCTTGATATTTGTATGAATACACATGGGTTTCCTCGTGTGATGAGACTGACCTGCAGGTTGGAGAGTTGGGTGAAAGCTTTCTCACAGCCGGGCTGCGGGCACTTGTATGGTCGGTCACCAGTGTGGATCCTAAAACATAAAGCACAGACACAATACATTTGTCTTCATTATGATTGGCTCAAATGTATTTGCTCACATTCTGCCTCCCAGTATAATGATCTTCAGTTGTAAGGCACAGAGAGAACACACTGGGGCAGGAGGGCTCGTTATACAGAACTCCATTTTATTCCTTTAAATTAACTGCTGATTGGAGGAACAGGAAGGACAAAAATTATCTGTTTCAAAAAAAGGTTGTTTGAATTGCAATGTGCTCTTTTCCACAGTCATACATAGAGCTCTGGTTTTCAGTATTTCCTGCTCCTGGACTTTTTTTTTTTACCAGGCTGAGTACAATTGGATTTACTTACCCACCAGGAGGTTTATCATTTTCTGTAGGAAAGAGAACAGCCCAGAAAAGGAAGTACTGGGGGAGATTGGATTCACTTACCCAGGGGGAGGTTCCTGTCTGACCATGGGAAAGAGAACAGCCCAGGAGCAGGAAGTACAGAGAATCAGAGCTCTGTACCTGGGTAAGTACGGGGGGAGATTGGATTCAATTACCCAGGGGGAGGTTCCTGTCTGACCATGGGAAAGAGAACAGCCCAGGAGCAGGAAGTACAGAGAATCAGAGCTCTGTACCTGGGTAAGTACTGGGGGAGATTGGATTCACTTACCCAGGGGGAGGTTCCTGTCTGACCATGGGAAAGAGAACAGCCCAGGAGCAGGAAGTACAGAGAATCACAGCTCTGTACCTGGGTAAGTACTGGGGGAGATTGGATTCACTTACCCAGGGGGAGGTTCCTGTCTGACCATAGGAAAGAGAACAGCCCAGGAGCAGGAAGTACAGAGAATCAGAGCTCTGTACCTGGGTAAGTACTGGGGGAGATTGGAGTCACTTACCCAGGGGGAGGTTCCTGTCTGACCATGGGAAAGAGAACAGCCCAGGAGCAGGAAGTACAGAGAATCAGAGCTCTGTACCTGGGTAAGTACTGGGCTAGATTGGGTTCACTTACCCAGGGGGAGGTTCCTGTCTGACCATGGGAAAGAGAACAGCACAGGAGCAGGAAGTACAGAGAATCAGAGCTCTGTACCTGGGTAAGTACTGGGGGAGATTGGATTCACTTACCAAGGGGGAGGTTCCCGTCTGACCATGGGAAAGAGAACAGCCCAGGAACAGGAGGTATTCTTATCCTACTCTGTGTACCCATGCCAACTTTCTTAGTGTTCCATAACATTTTATTAGCAACGTGTTCCAGTAGTAGCCATGGTAGTGGCACAGCGTAGGTGAAACATGCTCAGCAAGAAGCTAGAGGCCTAGATTATGTGCCACTGTACCTGGTGTGCTGCTGGAGATGAGACAGTTGGCGGAAGGATTTCTCACAGTAGGAACAGTGATAAGGCTTGACGCCGAGGTGGATTCGCAGATGTTGAGCTAGGTATGAAGCATTGGCAAAGGATTTGGAACAATGCGGGCACTTGTGGGGTTTTGCCTCCGTATGGGATTTCGAATGGATCTGCATTTCCGATTTGCTGAAGAAGGTCAAAGGGCAGACTTTGCACCTACATTAAAGAAAATTATTTATATTAAAAACTTTTAGCACATGCCCCTAACCATGTATTGCTGAATGAAGATTGGACTTAACCTATACCAGTACGTGTGGTATCTAGCATCTGGAAACCCATTATCCAAAAGGCTGTCAAATACAGAGTCTCAGAGTTAGGCATAACGAATACTAGTAGTACTGCCAGATTAAAGTGTGAGATTGGCAATTATGCTGTGTCCCATCTAAGTGGGTAACCAGTCTCAGAGTTAGAGCCATGCATAACTAATACTAGTACAGGTATGGGATCCTTTATCCGGAAACCCGTTAAACAGAACGTTCCGACCTACGGAAAAGCCATCTAACATAGACTCAATTTTATCCAAATAATACAAATTTGTAAAACTGATTTTCTTTTTCTGTGTAATTCTAAAACAGTCGCTTGTACTTGATCCCAGATAAGATATAATTACCGCTATCCACAGAGGACTGAACGCGCTTTGAATACTCTCTGTCCGGTAAGCGTAAAACTTTTCTATCTTCTACTGTACGCCAGCCGCTCTACACTATTGTAGGATCTTCCCTGCTAAGCCCACAACAGAGAGGACGGACTTTGACCAGACTCTGAATCGTTTAACACTTGTTAACTCCATGGGAGTACGTCTGAGCGCACATTACCTTTTGTATATAAAGGTTAACACACTATTGAGGCTTTCTTTATTTTTAGGTGGTTGCCATTCTGTGACATAGAGAACCAAATCCAGGTTTACGTCTAATTACAAGTGGACAAGTGGGTCCATATTTTCGGTGCAGCTGTTCCCCCCTCTCCCCTTTCTAGCTAGCGCGGACTACAACCCCCTGTACCTAAGATATAATTAATCCTTATTGGAAGCAAAACCAGCCTATTAGGTTTATTTCATATTTATGTGACTTTCTTTTAGATTTTAGGTATGAAGTTTGAAATTACAGAAAGATCCATTATCCAGAAAGCCCCAGGCCCCAAGCATTCTGGATAAGTTCCATACCTGTACTTGCCCAGAACCCACAGCACAATTATGGCAGGGCTGTCATTTACATGATCTCAGTACAGAAAAACAAAATGCAGCGTCTGCAAGCTTTTAACAAGAGCAGCCTAGCTGGTACCACTGACTTATTATTACAGATCATTAAAATTCTCACTGTTTCTTTATTAGCAATACTCCCGCTAACTAAACACTTCAGTTTGTACCTGTAGGTTTTGCCTTCTTTCCCAATATCTCCGGAGGCCAGGATGGGGTACGGAACGACAAGAACAGGGTGCCCTGGTGGGTGCTCTGCTTTGATTTTCTTGCGCCCCCTCTCAGGCTTTGTGGGTCCCAAGAGGCTGTGTCCCTGGATGGTCTTGATGGAGTCCAGAGTGGGGGCACTTGTGATCCCTGAGATGAGTGTGGGTGATGTAGCGATGAGTCTGGTCTGGCTGCTGGAGGTGGGTGTGGAGGGGCTTGTACCTGTACTGGACTCTGAAGTGCTCATATTACTGCGGGATGATGACAGGCCCAAGCCTGAATAGCAAGAAGAGAAGTGAGCTGAGAAAAGATAGTCCACAAAGTCAGAGCCCAGAATATTCACATAAAGCAAGTGGCAGTACAGGGAAACAAGAGCTACAAATGCAAAAGAATGTTACACGGAGTAGTATATGCGAACATACTGCTATTACTATCAGAGTACTGACACACTGCTATGTACTATTATATCAATATATCAATATATCATTCTGCGGCACAGCACTTACTTCATTTAACTCCCAAACCAGTCACCATATTCTATGTCCAACAGGGAGGAAGCACACCAATACATTGGGCAATGCCTATAAAACATTTATTCAGCAGAATGTGGCACAAGCTTTTGGGAATCACCCCCTTCCTCAAGGGCAAAACTATTTTATTGCCTGCAACAATGTTTTCTAGAACTGATTATTTAATGTGTCTAAAGTTTTAAATTGATACAAGTCATTTATGTGACACTTAGATCTGTACAACTGATAGTAGAGTCCTGCAGCGGGGCGGGTACCCGCAGGTTACCTGCAAAAACCTGCAGAACCCTGCCGGTAGAAGTTTCAGGTGCGGGTATAGACGCGGGTCGGCGGTTCTGCGGGTTGGGCCGCGGGTCTTCTCAATAGGGATGTTTACTCCTTTTTTCTGATCATGCCTACTTCCAATGATGTCACTTCCAGTTTACAATGACAGCACTTCCTGATTCTTGATGGTCAGCGGGTCGGGGATCCGGGTTGTGGATAAGGTACTTGCGGGTCGGGTAGCGGGTCCAAGCGGGTAAGAATGCAGGTTGCGGGTCCGGGTTGCGGATTGCAGGCACGGGTTCCAAAAAATGGACCCGCGCAGGACTCTAACTGATAGTATTTATTGTTTAATTGTAGGCAATTAATTGTTTCAATCTCCATGATCTATGCCATTCATATATTCACTATGTTATACATATGGATCATTGGAATTGTGTAAGGAAGTGTTAAAATGGATCACATGATGGGTCATGTGATGTTAAGGGTATTTAGTGCATTGGGTATATATTGCACCTGAGGAAGGGGGTGATCCCCTAAAGCGTGTGCCACATTCTGCTGAATAAATGTTTTAAAGGCATTGTCGAATGTGTTGTTGCGCTTCCTCCCTGTTGGAGATCTACTATAATTCATTACACACTGTAGAATTTTGCTGGCCAGTGATACAGGACTATTGCTAGTTTGGGTCCATGAAGAGAAGAGAAAGCCATTGGCCAATAGCAGTAAGGGAGTGGCCTAGGTTGGGCCAGGGTGCTGGAGGATAAATAATTAAGCATCATGCCTAATAACTGGCAGATATAAAGAGTCATTTGTGTTTGGCCAATATGGTTTCCTCCTGTCCCCAATAGGCTGCTAAATGCCACTCCCTTGACTCCATTGTGCCCCACACACATACCCCCCAGTGCCCAGTTGAAATTACCAGTGACTGTGCTGGTGGCAGGCCGTGCGTGCAATGCTATGTCGGGCTGAGGAACTGCTTGGGGGTGCAGCCCCGGGATTTGCTGGAGCTTCTGCAGGGACATAACAGACTGGCTGCTCTCGGCAGGAGATGGGGGAATGAGCAGAGGCTGCTGGGAAGGGACGGAAGTGGGCGGCAAATGAGGAGGTCGGATCTTCTCGGCCATCAGCTGTTCCTTGATCTTATTGATTAGCACCAGGTTGTCCAACTACACAGAGAGCAAGCAGTTAGTGGGATCCCCAGAAGTCCAGTGAAGAAGGCAATGAGTCCAAGAGTGGAGACAAGAGCTTCCATTCACATAAAGAAACAAGACTTCTCATCTTGCCATCCACTTGCACATTAGGGAGAGAATCACAAGACATTCAGTTCAGGAGACGGATGCACTCTATACACACGCTGCTACATCAATTCCCTACAGGCTATGGGGCCACGGGTTGCCCAATGGACACTGGCACTGGATCAAAGGCAAATGCCTCCGGTGTATTCGCTGTGACCAAATACAGCTACTACCCAACATACCATTAAAGGGGAACTAAAGTGTAAAATAGAATAATGCTAGAAATGCTACATTTTGTTTACTAAATATAAACATGAACTTACTGCACCGGAAGCATCATTAAACAAATTATTTATTCTTTTAAAGTGCACATGCTCAGTGTGGTCCGGGCTTCAGTTGGGAGGTTAAGCCTAGGGATCGTCATAAATTATCAAGCACAAGTGAAAGAATATCTGCCATAGAAACTGATACAGCAAGACTGATTAATATACAGACTGCACTGGATCTGATCTCTACACGGGCGCCGGCTGCTCCACAGGGAAACAAACAAAGCTGCTCGAGTTCTGGGAAGTGAGGTGGGGAGGTGGGACCCCCCCCCTGCCGTTTCAAAGTATGATCATTTCCCTGCAGAGCAGTTAGGGACCGTCTGAAGTTTCCTATCTACAGATGTCAGAGCAAGAAACTTAGTTACTTTTACTGTCTTTGGCGGATAGGAAAGGGTTTGGAAGAAAACATTTGAGAGACAGTATAAAAATCTTGCCTTACATTCAATCACCTCTCTATTTGAGAGGGGTCACTGACCATAACGCACCAATGATTGTGCACAAATTCCACTTCAAAATCTATTAGGAGAGAATACATTCCTTCTACTGAACCCAAACACCACTCAGTAATGAACCCGTGTGGATATTACAGAGAAGAGAACCCAGCATATACATGAACAGTAGAGTGGAGGTTTACTTTAAAACAAAACCTTACTATGATGGAGATAACGATGTTCTAATGTGATTTGCAATTACTCTTCATTTATTATGGTTGGAATTTCATTATTATGTACACTTTCTAGATCTGGTTGCTAGGGCTTACTCAACCTAGAAACCAGGCAGGTGACAAATAGCGTAGCGCCTAGACACACATAGACACAACAGAAATGAGGATAAGAAAATAATGTGAAGTGAAACAGTAATCAGAAGAGCATTCGGATTCCCAGGCCCCACTGTAGAGCAGAATAAAGAGAAAAGGGGTAGTAGGAAGGTGATTAATTCTCTATATACTAGGGGGTCACATACATGTCATTCAGGTGGTCAGGAAAGAAAGTAGCAGCATAGTGCAAAGTAGTATTTGGGGTTGAACCCCTGGCAGGCCAGTGTGTGTGGTGCAGGTAACTGATGGAATATATACTTACCTGGCTGGGCATGGTTGGAGGTGGAGGCCAAAAATACGGGTTGTTAAAGCGAGGTTCCGCCATCCTGCAGAAAGAGGGAAAAATGACAGGATCAGTGGGTTCCAAATATACAATATAGGCAGGTATCCATGGAAACAGATAAAAGGGTTACTTATTGATAACTGATAGTAACAGCTACATACAATACAATGGGTCACCAAACCTACCCCCCCCCCCTCGGACAGCACACATTATAATCACTCTGCTGTGTCACCATGATGAGATGTGTCTGTCTGACCATGGGAAAGAGAGCAGCCCAGGAGGAGGAAGTACAGAGAATCAGAGCTCTGTACCTGGGTAAGTACTGGGGGAGATTGGATTCACTTACCCAGGGGGAGGTTCCTGTCTGACCATGGGAAAGAGAACAGCCCAGGAGCAGGAAGTACAGAGAATCAGAGCTCTGTACCTGGGTAAGTACTGGGGGAGATTGGATTCACTTACCCAGGGGGAGGTTCCTGTCTGACCATGGGAAAGAGAACAGCCCAGGAGCAGGAAGTACAGAGAATCAGAGCTCTGTACCTGGGTAAGTACTGGGGGAGATTGGATTCACTTACCCAGGGGGAGGTTCCTGTCTGACCATGGGAAAGAGAACAGCCCAGGAGCAGGAAGTACAGAGAATCAGAGCTCTGTACCTGGGTAAGTACTGGGGGAGATTGGATTCACTTACCCAGGGGGAGGTTCCTGTCTGACCATGGGAAAGAGAACAGCCCAGGAGCAGGAAGTACAGAGAATCAGAGCTCTGTACCTGGGTAAGTACTGGGGGAGATTGGATTCACTTACCCAGGGGGAGGTTCCTGTCTGATCATGGGAAAGAGAACAGCCCAGGAGCAGGAAGTACAGAGAATCAGAGCTCTGTACCTGGGTAAGTACTGGGGGAGATTGGATTCACTTACCCAGGGGGAGGTTCCTGTCTGACCATGGGAAAGAGAACAGCCCAGGAGCAGGAAGTACAGAGAATCAGAGCTCTGTACCTGGGTAAGTACTGGGGGAGATTGGATTCACTTACCCAGGGGGAGGTTCCTGTCTGACCATGGGAAAGAGAACAGCCCAGGAACAGGAAGTACAGAGAATCAGAACTCTGTACCTGGGTAAGTACTGGGGGAGATTGGATTCACTTACCCAGGGGGAGGTTCCTGTCTGACCATGGGAAAGAGAACAGCCCAGGAGCAGGAAGTACAGAGAATCAGAGCTGAGGAGTGATTGGATTCACATATTATAGAGAGGTTCTTAATGAGCAAAGAACATTTTGGTTTCATTCCACGCTTACGTAACAGAAGACGTGTGCCATGGCAGTGGGGGTACAGTAAAACTACAGTAAGTGTAAAGGGCCAATAGTTAGTGCACGTGAGTAGCATGTAACCTGTACACAGTGCGTGTGCATTCACATTGGCAGAAATGAGACACACTGGTACTTTTGTTGACAATGGGGAGCAGCAGTGCCCAAACCCCCACACAACAGCACATAGATACAGCGGCACAGTTATTTATATTTCATGTTGGGCAATAGAGCAGTGGCACTACATAGCCAGCACTATGTGTGTGTGTGTGTGGGGGGGGGGCTCTATAGTCCTGGGGTGTATCAGTGTTCTTCTCTGACATTATTATTCCCCTAGTGCCCACCCTGAACTACAGGAATCTGCTACAGCATAGTGCCTGCTTCTTGTGTTCAGATTTACACTGTGCCGCTCTGCACATTTGTTGCTGTACATATATTCAGTATACATGTATATATGCAGATGTGCCGTGTATATACTCTGAGCATATATATATATATATTCTGTATATACACACAGAGATAAGCTGTGTGGCAGACAATGCAGCTGGCTGGTTCCCTGCTTGATCCCTCCCACAGATCTGTGTATAACAGACTAGCAGAGCACAGGCAAATGGTGGGTGGGGGGCCCCGTGCTGGTCCTTGTTCCACACACACAATCAGGGTGCAGACTGGACCCTTCTCTCCCAGAACAGCGACCACCCTACAACAACTCCCATTACACTGCAGCAGGGTGAGTTGTGCAGTGAAAGAGTTAATGGAGCAGCTTTTGGGAGGAATGCAATGGAACTGCGTGTTTATTTATAGTGAGCGGCATCTCAGCAGCAGCTTCCAGGGTCAGATCCACTCAGCTCCCAGGCCTCACACACTGAGGGGCCACTCACAAAACTACACCATTAACCCATGTGGTGCTGCAAGAAGTACAGATAATAAAATGTGACTAGGATTCCAGTGGCCATTAAAGGCAAAGTATCTGATGCTGCAGAGCTACAGATGAGGCTGAAGGTTCAGTATGTTACTGCATGCCATTAACCCCGCGGCCTGTAGTTTAGGCCTGGCTGTAGCCCTAGTATTATATCTTTACAACAACGTGTCGCTTTAATATCACAAGCCACAGGCAACACATTAACACTGCTGCTATGGATACTCAGTGAGTGTGAGTCTGCTCAGCTGATATATGTACTGGGGGTCCAGTCATGTGACCGGGAGCCCACGGGTGGCCTGGATAGGAGCCAGTTTGCAGAGAATTTGCCCCCAGGTCCCACATATCAGATTGCAAGTGAAATATGCTGAGCCCTTCCCCAGCGACAGGGAAATATTTGTATTAGACTCCCAGCTAAATAGTTCTGCTGCACCCTCATTGTGTAGAGTTGGGGGAGGTGTTGAGAGAGCGGGTGTTAGGGAGGAATGTGGAGACAAAGGGATTTTAGCAGGAATGAGTGATTGTGCCGAGGAGAAAGCAGGGATGTGGGTACATGAGGGGTGCATGATGGTGCACGTCTGCTCTCTCTATTGGAGGCCACCTAGCTCATGGGTGCATCACATAGACACAGAAAGAGAGAGACATGGAGGGTGGGACCCAATGTTGCGAAACGGAGCTGAAGTCCCATAACATACAGTTCCAGCACCTGCAGCACTTTACATGTGGCTGAATATCAGCAGCAGTTGGCTGGCAGGGGATGCTGGGAGCTGTAGTCCAACCCACAGGCTGGCCGTACCTGACTGAACGAACTGCTCTTCATATTTACCATGACTGCCACTAATTCCCCCACTATAACTGTGCAGCCCAGTCCATACAGGGAATAGATATGTACCTTCCTAAGGTAGGTAAAAGAAAGGTACATGCCCTCCTCCCATTGGCTGACCTACAGCCCATTCAAATGCTATTAAGGGCTAACCTGACACGCAATCTTCCTCTTAGGAGGAGCCAAACACATTCCGTGCCTCCCACTGGCTAACTTCATACCCAATCCACTGCTCCCCAAGTCTACCCTAACAAGGAGGAGCCAAACACATTCCATTTGCCCACCAGCTAACCTAATCCTCAAGCCACCCACCCCTAACCTAACAAACCACATCACCTTCCTCTTAATGAGGAACCTATCCCACATCATGTTCCTTTCACTAGCTAACCTAATCCTCTTTCCCCCCACTCCTAACCAACCACATCATCTTCCTCTCAATGAAGAACCTATCCCACATCATGTTCCTCTCACTAGCTAACCTAATCCTCTTTCCACCCACATCATCTTCCTCTCAATGAAGAACCTATCCCACATCATGTTCCTCTCACTAGTTAACCTAATCCTCTTTCCACCCACTCCTAGCCAACCACATCATCTTCCTCTCAATGAAGAACCTATCCCTCTCACTACCTAACCGAATGCCCATTGCAACCCTTCCTAGGCTAAACAGATCATCTTCCTCTCAATGAAGAACCAATCCCACAACCCATTCCTCTCACTAGCTAACTGAATGCCCATTGCAACCCTTCCCAGGCTAAACAGATCATCTTCCTCTCAATGAGAGTCAACACAAGTCCAAAGAGCTTACCTAACCCAAGTTCACTACACTACAATGTCTTGCACTCTAATACTTTGGAGCAGGAACCAAAGACATGTTATATAAGTAGGGACACACGTATTCAGCCTTCTGCTGGCTCGGCTCATCTTATTTTTACCCATATTTCACTGCTCCTCGGGGCAACACACTTTCCACCTCCAGAGAATAAGTCTTATACACACATTCCTTGCACACACAAAGCTAAACCCAATACTCCATTCCTCCTGGGGCTACACCAACAACCTGTTCCATTCTCACCAAGGTCTCAACTCTACTTCCATTCTATAAGCATGCACTCGCTCCTGTCCCTTTAAACACACAAGCACATGTCCATGCAATACTCCGGTGCTCCTGAGCAAGTACCCGCAGTGCCCCCAGAGAAGCCCCACAATCACCCTCATGCCCCACACCAATGGCCAGTTATGGATGGGTATGTAGCTGCTCCTCCCTACTGTGAAACACAACACATGTACTATTGCTTACTGGGGAACGACACAACATTAGTTCTCTTTAAATCACATTTTGTTTCTCAGACCAATTACAAACAACATTACGAGGGTTTGGTGTAAATGAGGGAGCTCCCGCTCCACTTCCATCTTTACCAACGCAGAATATGATTAGAATTTAACAATCTGACTACATCAAAAATGGAGGGGGGCACACACACCAAGCACCATAAAGTTCATATAATGATGATTTTTGGACCCACTCCACACACCCTAGTTAAATGCCCGGCTGGCAATGAAGGCAGTGAATGTCAGCACCAGTTTGTGAGGAACATGTAAGTGCCAATAACAGCCAATATACTATTGTGATTCCACAGACTGGACCCTACACTGGACCTCTCACATACGTGTATGCATGCCACAAGGCCGTACATATGATTATTGATGTGTGTCCATCAATTCTGACCATTTACTTTGGATATGGGTGAGTTGAGGAATAAGTCAGGTATGAGCATATATCCAGTGATTTATTGTACAAGGAAACTTCCAATCATTCATGCTCTTTGCACAAGTGATCAGACCAATACAATGAATCTCCCAAAAATAGACTCAGCACCTCAACATACAACATAGACACTTATCTATGGTTCTGTCCTAGTCTCACCTGAACCCACTGCCTGTGCTCTCATTACTAATGTGCATGGTGTATTGTTACAGTTTTACTGCCACACAACTCACGGGGAACACAACCCTGATCAAAGGCCTATATGTCCAATAGTTATGGACTTCACATGTACAGCCTGGAGGTGCCGCTGCTCTATATTGAGCCTCTCATGGTTACAGTTACATACAGCTACACAAAGTTTATTGGATTAAGAGAAAATATACAATATGCATCATAACAAAATTAGACAGGTGCATACATTTGGGCACCCAACAGAGATATTCCATCAATACTTAGTTACAAATGTAACAGCCTCTAGACGCCTCCTATAGCCTTTGATGAGTGTCTGGATTGTGGATGTGGCTATTTGTGACCATTGGTCCAACAAAATCTCTCCAGTTCAGTTAAATGTGATGGCTGCCGAGCATGGACAGTCTGCTTCAGATCATCCCATAGATTTTCCCTGATATTCAAGTCGGGGGACTCCAGAATATTGTACTTGTCCCTCTGCATAAATGTCTTTGTAGATTTCCAAGTGAGTTTAGGGTCATTGTCTTGTTGGAATATCCGACCCCTGCAGCGGAACTTCAACTTTGTGACTGATGCTTGAACATTATCCTGAAGAACTTGTTCATATTGGGTTGAATTCATCCCACCCTGGACTTTAACAAGGGTCCCAGTAGTCCCTGAACTAGCCACACAGCTCCTGAACTAGCCACACAGCCCCTGAACTAGCCCCACAGCATGATGGGACCTCCACCAAATGTGACAGTCGGTAGCGGGTGTTTTTCTTGGAATGTCGTGTTCTTCTTCCGCCATGTAAAGCTCTTTTTGTTATGAGCAAATAACTCAATATTTGTCTCCTCAGTCCAAAGCTCTTTGTTCCAAAATGCCTGTGTGTTGTCTAAATGATCTTTTCCATAGAACAAGCGAGTGTGTTTGTGCGAGTGCAGAAAGGGCTTCTCATGCCCCTGCCATACACATGTTCTTTGTGCAAATTGTGCTGAATTGTAGAACGATGTACAGATACACCTGCATCTGCAGCAACATGTTCTTGCAGGTCTTTGGAGATGATCTTTGGCTTGTCTGTAACATTCTCACAATCCTCCGCATATGTCCCCCCTGTATTTTTCTTGGCCTGTCAGACCTGGTTTTACAGCAACTGTGCCTGTGGCCTTCCATTTCCTCATTCCATTCCTTACAGTTGGAACTGACAGTTTAAAACTCTGAGATAGATTTTTGTAGCCTTCCCCTAAACCAGGGGTCCCCAACCTTTTTTACCCGTGAGCCACATTCAAATGTAAATAGAGTTGGGGAGCAACACAAGCATGAAAAAATCCCTTGGGGTGCCAAATAAGGGCAATGATTGGCTATTTGGTAGCCCCTATGTGGACTGGCAGTCTACAAGAGACTCTACTTGGCACTATACTTCGTTTTTATGCAATTAAAACTTGCTTCCAAGCCTGGAATTCAAAAATAAACACCTGCTTTGAGGACAATGAGAGCAACATCCAAGAGGTTGAAGACCAACATGTTGCTCACGAGCTACTGGTTGGGGATCACTGCCCTAAACCATGATACTGAACAATCTTTGTTTTCAGATCTTGAGTTGCTTTGAGGATCCCATGCTGTCACTCTTCAGAGGAGAGTCAAACAGAAGCACAACTTGCAATTGGTCGACTTAAATACCTTTTCTCATGATTGGACACACCTGCCTATGAAGTTCAAGGCTTAACGAGCTAATCCAACCAATTTGGTGTTGCCAGTAATCAGTATTGAGCAGTTACATGCATTCAAATTAGCAAAATTACAAGGGTACCCAAATTTCTGCACAGTCAGTTTTTCACATGTGATTTCATACAACTGAATACTGCTTCACTAAAAATCTTTGTTCAGAAAACACCCCAGTACTCAGATGTCCCTGGGAGATGAAAGACATACCACTGTTGTTGAAAGTGGAGTCAATTATGATGCAGGCTGAGAGGGGTTCTCAAACTTTTTCACATGACTGTATATAGTGAATGAAGTAGCCCCTCTTGTAAAACATAAGGATATTCTAAGTTACTGAGGAGTTCCATGACAATATACCTTTATACAGGCCGAGGAACTCCCAAGTGACTTCTAATGTCCTCATATTTTGCAGCCGAGGATACTTTATTTATTATAATACACAAGTTTCAGGGAGTCATGTGACAGAAATGACCTCACTAAGTTCCGATTGTACCGATGACATCACTAAGCACCGTTTATACGGATATAATTTACAGGATATTCATGTCTCTTGTATATTATATATTTATAATGCACAAGAGTCATGAATATCCTGTAAATTATATCCGTATAAACGGTGCTTAGTGATGTCATCGGTTACAATCGGAACTTAGTGAGGTCATTTCTGTCACATGACTCCCATAAACTTGTGTATTATAAAAGTATCCTCTGTTGCAAAATATGAGGAGTTGCATGACCTATATAAAATCGGCCTTAGGCCTCATACTTGTATATGATCATGAAACTCCTCGGTAACTTATAATATCCTTATATTTTACAAGAGGGGGTACTTTATTCAGTATTTACTACAATGACCCTAGACCCCAGGAGGTTTCTGTCTGATCAAGGGAAGCTCAGGAGCAGGAAGTACAGAAAATCAGAGCTCTGTACCTGGGTAAGTACTGGGGGAGATAGGATTCACTTACCCAGGGGGAGGTTCCTGTCTGACCATGGGAAAGAGAACAGCCCAGGAGCAGGAAGTACAGAGAATCAGAGCTCTGTACCTGGGTAAGTACTGGGGGAGATTGGATTCACTTACCCAGGGGGAGGTTCCTGTCTGACCATGGGAAAGAGAACAGCCCAGGAGCAGGAAGTACAGAGAATCAGAGCTCTGTACCTGGGTAAGTACTGGGGGAGATAGGATTCACTTACCCAGGGGGAGGTTCCTGTCTGACCATGGGAAAGAGAACAGCCCAGGAGCAGGAAGTACAGAGAATCAGAGCTCTGTACCTGGGTAAGTACTGGGGGAGATTGGATTCACTTACCATGGGGAGGTTCCTGTCTGACCATGGGAAAGAGAACAGCCCAGGAGCAGGAAGTACAGAGAATCAGAGCTCTGTACCTGGGTAAGTACTGGGGGAGATTGGATTCACTTACCCAGGGGGAGGTTCCTGTCTGACCATGGGAAAGAGAGCAGCCCAGGAGCAGGAAGTACAGAGAATCAGAGCTCTGTACCTGGGTACTGGGGGAGATTGGATTCACTTACCCAGGGGGAGGTTCCTGTCTGACCATGGGAAAGAGAACAGCCCAGGAGCAGGAAGTACACAGAATCAGAGCTCTGTACCTGGAGAAGTACTGGGGGAGCTTGGATTCACTTACCCAGGGGGAGGTTCCTGTCTGACCATGGGAAAGAGAACAGCCCAGGAGCAGGAAGTACAGAGAATCAGAGCTCTCTTACCTGGGTAAGTACTGGGGGAGATTGGATTCACTTACCCAGGGGGAGGTTCCTGTCTGACCATGGGAAAGAGAACAGCCCAGGAGCAGGAAGTACAGAGAATCAGAGCTCTGTACCTGGGTAAGTACTGGGGGAGATTGGATTCACTTACCCAGGGGGAGGTTCCTGTCTGACCATGGGAAAGAGAGCAGCCCAGGAGCAGGAAGTACAGAGAATCAGAGCTCTGTACCTGGGTACTGGGGGAGATTGGATTCACTTACCCAGGGGGAGGTTCCTGTCTGACCATGGGAAAGAGAACAGCCCAGGAGCAGGAAGTACACAGAATCAGAGCTCTGTACCTGGGTAAGTACTGGGGGAGCTTGGATTCACTTACCCAGGGGGAGGTTCCTGTCTGACCATGGGAAAGAGAACAGCCCAGGAGCAGGAAGTACAGAGAATCAGAGCTCTCTTACCTGGGTAAGTACTGGGGGAGATTGGATTCACTTACCCAGGGGGAGGTTCCTGTCTGACCATGGGAAAGAGAACAGCCCAGGAGCAGGAAGTACAGAGAATCAGAACTCTGTACCTGGGTAAGCACTGGGGGAGATTGGATTCACTTACCCAGGGGGAGGTTCCTGTCTGACCATGGGAAAGAGAACAGCCCAGGAGCAGGAAGTTCAGAAAATCTGGGCTTCTAATGTGGAGTGACAGTACATTTCAGTACAAGTGCAGCTAAAGAACACATGGTCCCCGGTGCCCACACATTTATACACACTTCATACACTGCTTACCTCAAAACTGAGACCAAACAGCCCCCCCCCATCCCTGTGGAGGTCAGATAAGCACCCTTTCTTTTGCCTTCAGGTAGCAGCATTGGAACAGCACTTCTGTACTGAACTTGGGCAGATTTAAACACACACCAAGGCAACTTAGATATGAAGGCTGAGTAATACTGACAGTAACGCTTCATACACGATCCATAATCATGGATTTGGGCCCATCCTGTGATTGGACCGACACTAAACAATAACAATGCTGGTCCAGTTCCAGTGCTTGTATTGGGTCAATGGCCGACCCATAAATGTGATCTGACCAATGAGCACACACGCCCAATCACGTACAAGGAATACTGCATTAACAGACTATAGCCTATAGTCAGACTGGATATCCCACTCCTTAGGATGTGCAGGTGAGTCCATGGCATTTGCGGGGGTGACACTTGCGCAGTAAAGGCCAGTGGAACGTGTGAGCTCAAAGCACTTTAGACACAGACAGAATCTCAGTGGCAATTCCGTATGAGTCTCATGTTAGCCTGATCCATAAAATAAACAAACCTATGTATAACCGGATATGAATAGAATAGATCTTTCCCAATATATGGTGCCTACCATTAATAACTCTAGTATTTACCAATGACAGCTCTACACATGAATTTACACATTTCTTAGTTCTTAGCAAAGGTCATTTATCACATTACATATCACATACCTGCAGATTACATATCACATACCTGCACATTACATATCACATATCCGTGCATTACATATCACATACCCCGCGCATTACATATGACATACCTGCACATTACATATCACATACCCCGCGCATTACATATCACATACCTGCACATTACATATCACATACCCCGCGCATTACATATCACATACCTGCACATTACATATCACATACCTGCACATTACATACGACATACCTGCACATAACATATCACATACCTGCACAATACATACGACATACCTGCACATAACATATCACATACCTACACATTACATATCACATACCTGCACATTACATACGACATACCTGCACATAACATATCACATACCTACACATTACATATCACATACCTACACATTACATATCACATACCTGCACATAACATATCACATACCTGCACATTACATATCACATACCTACACATTACATATCACATACCTGCACATTACATATCACATATCTGCACATTACATATCACATACCTGCACTTCCCAGGGGTCTGTTGGCACAAACAGCTAATGCTCCAATACTACAAATACAGTAAAGCAGAGACTTGCCCTGGGCACTCGGGGGTTACTGTTGATGCCCCTGATACTTTCCGCAGGTCACAGACATATTTGTAGCCAAGTAACATTATATCTCACGTGTGTCACAGTTGCCCCAACCCAGGAAACACTAGTCCAACGTCTGTATGACCCGGGGGAATTAGTGGGGTAATTAAACACTTTCATTTGCCTCCTGTGCCCATAGGGTTAAAGATAAGAGCTGCTGCCAGTGGATATAGGGTTAACCCCAGTCACGTGTCCTTGCCCAGCAGCCAATCACTGTCAGGAGATTGTGAAGCAAATGTGGGGGGAATAAGAAGGAATAAGAGGAGCAATGAAGGCCTGGGGGAGGCCCAGACTCTCACACACAGGATGGGACCCTCACACTGAACCAGAGAAGCTGCAGAGGCAGAGGGGAGTCGCTATGGCAACAGCAGATCGGTGTGAGATCCTGGGCGCGTTGCTAAGGAGCGTGTGCATGGAAACAGCAGCTAGTGACACACTGGGGGGTCTATCTCTGTATATAAATGTCACTGGGCAGCACAAACACTCACACACGGCTCCCCCCGGCCTCTCCCACATTCTCAGACGTTTGAGGAGAAAATTGGAGACAAAAGAAAAACAAAAATGGCAGCTGGGGGGGAGGGGAAGAGAAAGTCTCACTGAGCCCCGGGGGGAGGAGGCGGGAACGCGCATTACCGGACCGCACAGGGAGCGCGCGCGGGAAATGGCGGGAACTGACCTGCTGGCACCGCCGGGGGAGGGTAGAGAACGGGCTCTGGGCCCCTCACAGCCACTCGCTACTGGGGACACTCAGGCGGAGCTCACGGACTGCAGCTCAGAGATTCCCCCATCCCGCCCATGTCACACAGGCTCCGCCCACCAGCCGGCACCGCCTCCTACTCTTCGCAGCCACGCCCCTTCTGCAATCTGCCCACACTCTGGCCCCGCCCCATCCTTGCTGGGAAAACAAAGTTCCGCCTTTTTCCTCAGTGACGAGCTTCTGGCCCCGCCTTCTCCCTACTGTTCCTTCTCGTGCCCGTGTGACAGGGCCGGGATATAGGGCTGTGTGCCCCACTAATGTGCTCCCCGACATCCGTATCCTTTCAGCTTCTCCTCACACAGGACTGTACCCCCAAATATATCCCCGCCTGCTGCCTCCCGCCATTATTCTCTTCCTCACAGAGCGGGAAATAACGGCGCCAAACCCTCCTCCCATAATCCCTCGTCTCCCCTCAGTTCTACTCCCCTCCCCCCAGTCTGTACATCTGCCTCTCATAATGGGGTACAGCCAAGTGATCCCCCTCATCCTCTCACTGATGTCTCCCCCAATTCTACCTCTTACACCTCCTGTACCTTCTCCTCCCTCACCCCCACTTCTCTTGTCTCTCACACACTAGCCCAAACTCACTCCTACACTAGCCCAAAGTCACTCCTACACTAGCCCAAAACCACTTCTACACTAGCCCAAACTCACTCCTACACTAGCCCAAACTCACTCCTACACTAGCCCAAAGTCACTCCTACACTAGCCCAAAACCACTTCTACACTAGCCCAAACTCACTCCTACACTAGCCCAAACTCACTCCTACACTAGCCCAAAGTCACTTCTACACTAGCCCAAAGTCACTTCTACACTAGCCCAAAGTCACTTCTGCACTAGCCCAAAGTCACTTCCACACTAGCCCAAACTCACTCCTACACCAGCCCAAAGTCACTTCCACACTAGCCCAAAGTCACTTCCACACTAGCCCAAACTCACTCCTACACTAGCCCAAAGTCACTTCCACACTAGCCCAAACTCACTCCTACACTAGCCCAAAGTCACTTCCACACTAGCCCAAAACCACTTCTACACTAGC
Source organism: Xenopus petersii (assembly GCA_038501925.1). Lineage (NCBI taxonomy): Eukaryota > Metazoa > Chordata > Amphibia > Anura > Pipidae > Xenopus > Xenopus petersii. Next base: position 789,758 of record CM076684.1, on the reverse strand, counting down.
CCAAACTCACTCCTACACCAGCCCAAAGTCACTTCCACACTAGCCCAAAGTCACTTCCACACTAGCCCAAAACCACTTCTACACTAGCCCAAACTCACTCCTACACCAGCCCAAAGTCACTTCCACACTAGCCCAAAGTCACTTCCACACTAGCCCAAAGTCACTTCCACACTAGCCCAAAACCACTTCTACACTAGCCCAAACTCACTCCTACACTAGCCCAAAGTCACTTCCACACTAGCCCAAAACCACTTCTACACTAGCCCAAACTCACTCCTACACCAGCCCAAAGTCACTTCCACACTAGCCCAAAGTCACTTCCACACTAGCCCAAAGTCACTTCCACACTAGCCCAAAACCACTTCTACACTAGCCCAAACTCACTCCTACACCAGCCCAAAGTCACTTCCACACTAGCCCAAAGTCACTTCCACACTAGCCCAAAGTCACTTCCACACTAGCCCAAAACCACTTCTACACTAGCCCAAACTCACTCCTACACTAACCCAAAGTCACTTCCACACTAGCCCAAAACCACTTCTACACTAGCCCAAACTCACTCCTACACCAGCCCAAAGTCACTTCCACACTAGCCCAAAGTCACTTCCACACTAGCCCAAAGTCACTTCCACACTAGCCCAAAGTCACTTCCACACTAGCCCAAAGTCACTTCCACACTAGCCCAAAACTACTTCTACACTAGCCCAAACTCACTCCTACACTAGCCCAAAGTCACTTCCACACTAGCCCAAAACCACTTCTACACTAGCCCAAAGTCACTTCTGCACTAGCCCAAAGTCACTTCCACACTAGCCCAAACTCACTCCTACACCAGCCCAAAGTCACTTCCACACTAGCCCAAAGTCACTTCCACACTAGCCCAAACTCACTCCTACACTAGCCCAAAGTCACTTCCACACTAGCCCAAAACCACTTCTACACTAGCCCAAACTCACTCCTACACCAGCCCAAAGTCACTTCCACACTAGCCCAAAGTCACTTCCACACTAGACCAAAACCACTTCTACACTAGCCCAAACTCACTCCTACACCAGCCCAAAGTCACTTCCACACTAGCCCAAAGTCACTTCCACACTAGCCCAAAGTCACTTCCACACTAGCCCAAAGTCACTTCCACACTAGCCCAAAACCACTTCTACACTAGCCCAAACTCACTCCTACACTAGCCCAAAGTCACTTCCACACTAGCCCAAAACCACTTCTACACTAGCCCAAACTCACTCCTACACCAGCCCAAAGTCACTTCTGCACTAGCCCAAAGTCACTTCCACACTAGCCCAAACTCACTCCTACACCAGCCCAAAGTCACTTCCACACTAGCCCAAAGTCACTTCCACACTAGCCCAAACTCACTCCTACACTAGCCCAAAGTCACTTCCACACTAGCCCAAAACCACTTCTACACTAGCCCAAACTCACTCCTACACCAGCCCAAAGTCACTTCCACACTAGCCCAAAGTCACTTCTACACTAGCCCAAAGTCACTTCCACACTAGCCCAAAGTCACTTCTACACCAGCCCAAAGTCACTTCCACACTAGCCCAAAGTCACTTCCACACTAGCCCAAAGTCACTTCCACACTAGCCCAAAACCACTTCTACACTAGCCCAAACTCACTCCTACACCAGCCCAAAGTCACTTCCACACTAGCCCAAAGTCACTTCCACACTAGCCCAAAGTCACTTCCACACTAGCCCAAACTCACTCCTACACTAGCCCAAAGTCACTTCCACACTAGCCCAAAGTCACTTCCACACTAGCCCAAACTCACTCCTACACTAGCCCAAAGTCACTTCCACACTAGCCCAAAACCACTTCTACACTAGCCCAAACTCACTCCTACACCAGCCCAAAGTCACTTCCACACTAGCCCAAAGTCACTTCTACACTAGCCCAAAGTCACTTCCACACTAGCCCAAAGTCACTCCTACACTAGCCCAAAGTCACTTCTACACCAGCCCAAAGTCAGTTCCACACTAGCCCAAAGTCACTTCCACACTAGCCCAAAGTCACTTCCACACTAGCCCAAAACCACTTCTACACTAGCCCAAACTCACTCCTACACCAGCCCAAAGTCACTTCCACACTAGCCCAAAGTCACTTCCACACTAGCCCAAAGTCACTTCCACACTAGCCCAAAGTCACTTCCACACTAGCCCAAACTCACTCCTACACTAGCCCAAAGTCACTTCCACACTAGCCCAAAACCACTTCTACACTAGCCCAAACTCACTCCTACACCAGCCCAAAGTCACTTCCACACTAGCCCAAAGTCACTTCCACACTAGCCCAAAACCACTTCTACACTAGCCCAAACTCACTCCTACACCAGCCCAAAGTCACTTCCACACTAGCCCAAAGTCACTTCCACACTAGCCCAAAGTCACTTCCACACTAGCCCAAAGTCACTTCCACACTAGCCCAAAACCACTTCTACACTAGCCCAAACTCACTCCTACACTAGCCCAAAGTCACTTCCACACTAGCCCAAAACCACTTCTACACTAGCCCAAACTCACTCCTACACCAGCCCAAAGTCACTTCTGCACTAGCCCAAAGTCACTTCCACACTAGCCCAAACTCACTCCTACACCAGCCCAAAGTCACTTCCACACTAGCCCAAAGTCACTTCCACACTAGCCCAAAGTCACTTCCACACTAGCCCAAAACCACTTCTACACTAGCCCAAACTCACTCCTACACCAGCCCAAAGTCACTTCCACACTAGCCCAAAGTCACTTCCACACTAGCCCAAAGTCACTTCCACACTAGCCCAAAACCACTTCTACACTAGCCCAAACTCACTCCTACACTAGCCCAAAGTCACTTCCACACTAGCCCAAAACCACTTCTACACTAGCCCAAACTCACTCCTACACCAGCCCAAAGTCACTTCTGCACTAGCCCAAAGTCACTTCCACACTAGCCCAAACTCACTCCTACACCAGCCCAAAGTCACTTCCACACTAGCCCAAAACCACTTCTACACTAGCCCAAACTCACTCCTACACCAGCCCAAAGTCACTTCCACACTAGCCCAAAACCACTTCTACACTAGCCCAAACTCACTCCTACACCAGCCCAAAGTCACTTCCACACTAGCCCAAAGTCACTTCCACACTAGCCCAAAGTCACTTCCACACTAGCCCAAAACCACTTCTACACTAGCCCAAACTCACTCCTACACTAGCCCAAAGTCACTTCCACACTAGCCCAAAACCACTTCTACACTAGCCCAAACTCACTCCTACACCAGCCCAAAGTCACTTCCACACTAGCCCAAAGTCACTTCCACACTAGCCCAAAGTCACTTCCACACTAGCCCAAAACCACTTCTACACTAGCCCAAACTCACTCCTACACCAGCCCAAAGTCACTTCCACACTAGCCCAAAGTCACTTCCACACTAGCCCAAAGTCACTTCCACACTAGCCCAAAACCACTTCTACACTAGCCCAAACTCACTCCTACACTAACCCAAAGTCACTTCCACACTAGCCCAAAACCACTTCTACACTAGCCCAAACTCACTCCTACACCAGCCCAAAGTCACTTCCACACTAGCCCAAAGTCACTTCTACACTAGCCCAAAGTCACTTCCACACTAGCCCAAAACCACTTCTACACTAGCCCAAACTCACTCCTACACTAGCCCAAAGTCACTTCCACACTAGCCCAAAACCACTTCTACACTAGCCCAAAGTCACTTCTGCACTAGCCCAAAGTCACTTCCACACTAGCCCAAACTCACTCCTACACCAGCCCAAAGTCACTTCCACACTAGCCCAAAGTCACTTCCACACTAGCCCAAACTCACTCCTACACTAGCCCAAAGTCACTTCCACACTAGCCCAAAACCACTTCTACACTAGCCCAAACTCACTCCTACACCAGCCCAAAGTCACTTCCACACTAGCCCAAAGTCACTTCCACACTAGCCCAAAACCACTTCTACACTAGCCCAAACTCACTCCTACACCAGCCCAAAGTCACTTCCACACTAGCCCAAAGTCACTTCCACACTAGCCCAAAGTCACTTCCACACTAGCCCAAAACCACTTCTACACTAGCCCAAACTCACTCCTACACTAGCCCAAAGTCACTTCCACACTAGCCCAAAACCACTTCTACACTAGCCCAAACTCACTCCTACACCAGCCCAAAGTCACTTCCACACTAGCCCAAAGTCACTTCCACACTAGCCCAAAGTCACTTCCACACTAGCCCTAAACCACTTCTACACTAGCCCAAACTCACTCCTACACCAGCCCAAAGTCACTTCCACACTAGCCCAAAGTCACTTCCACACTAGCCCAAAGTCACTTCCACACTAGCCCAAAACCACTTCTACACTAGCCCAAACTCACTCCTACACTAACCCAAAGTCACTTCCACACTAGCCCAAAACCACTTCTACACTAGCCCAAACTCACTCCTACACCAGCCCAAAGTCACTTCCACACTAGCCCAAAGTCACTTCCACACTAGCCCAAAGTCACTTCCACACTAGCCCAAAGTCACTTCCACACTAGCCCAAAACTACTTCTACACTAGCCCAAACTCACTCCTACACTAGCCCAAAGTCACTTCCACACTAGCCCAAAACCACTTCTACACTAGCCCAAAGTCACTTCTGCACTAGCCCAAAGTCACTTCCACACTAGCCCAAACTCACTCCTACACCAGCCCAAAGTCACTTCCACACTAGCCCAAAGTCACTTCCACACTAGCCCAAACTCACTCCTACACTAGCCCAAAGTCACTTCCACACTAGCCCAAAACCACTTCTACACTAGCCCAAACTCACTCCTACACCAGCCCAAAGTCACTTCCACACTAGCCCAAAGTCACTTCCACACTAGCCCAAAACCACTTCTACACTAGCCCAAACTCACTCCTACACCAGCCCAAAGTCACTTCCACACTAGCCCAAAGTCACTTCCACACTAGCCCAAAGTCACTTCCACACTAGCCCAAAGTCACTTCCACACTAGCCCAAAACCACTTCTACACTAGCCCAAACTGACTCCTACACTAGCCCAAAACCACTTCTACACTAGCCCAAACTCACTCCTACACCAGCCCAAAGTCACTTCTGCACTAGCCCAAAGTCACTTCCACACTAGCCCAAACTCACTCCTACACCAGCCCAAAGTCACTTCCACACTAGCCCAAAGTCACTTCCACACTAGCCCAAACTCACTCCTACACTAGCCCAAAGTCACTTCCACACTAGCCCAAAACCACTTCTACACTAGCCCAAACTCACTCCTACACCAGCCCAAAGTCACTTCCACACTAGCCCAAAGTCACTTCTACACTAGCCCAAAGTCACTTCCACACTAGCCCAAAGTCACTTCTACACCAGCCCAAAGTCACTTCCACACTAGCCCAAAGTCACTTCCACACTAGCCCAAAGTCACTTCCACACTAGCCCAAAACCACTTCTACACTAGCCCAAACTCACTCCTACACCAGCCCAAAGTCACTTCCACACTAGCCCAAAGTCACTTCCACACTAGCCCAAAGTCACTTCCACACTAGCCCAAACTCACTCCTACACTAGCCCAAAGTCACTTCCACACTAGCCCAAAGTCACTTCCACACTAGCCCAAACTCACTCCTACACTAGCCCAAAGTCACTTCCACACTAGCCCAAAACCACTTCTACACTAGCCCAAACTCACTCCTACACCAGCCCAAAGTCACTTCCACACTAGCCCAAAGTCACTTCTACACTAGCCCAAAGTCACTTCCACACTAGCCCAAAGTCACTCCTACACTAGCCCAAAGTCACTTCTACACCAGCCCAAAGTCACTTCCACACTAGCCCAAAGTCACTTCCACACTAGCCCAAAGTCACTTCCACACTAGCCCAAAACCACTTCTACACTAGCCCAAACTCACTCCTACACCAGCCCAAAGTCACTTCCACACTAGCCCAAAGTCACTTCCACACTAGCCCAAAGTCACTTCCACACTAGCCCAAACTCACTCCTACACTAGCCCAAAGTCACTTCCACAATAGCCCAAAACCACTTCTACACTAGCCCAAACTCACTCCTACACCAGCCCAAAGTCACTTCCACACTAGCCCAAAGTCACTTCCACACTAGCCCAAAGTCACTTCCACACTAGCCCAAAGTCACTTCCACACTAGCCCAAAGTCACTTCCACACTAGCCCAAAACCACTTCTACACTAGCCCAAACTCACTCCTACACTAGCCCAAAGTCACTTCCACACTAGCCCAAAACCACTTCTACACTAGCCCAAACTCACTCCTACACCAGCCCAAAGTCACTTCTGCACTAGCCCAAAGTCACTTCCACACTAGCCCAAACTCACTCCTACACCAGCCCAAAATCACTTCCACACTAGCCCAAAGTCACTTCCACACTAGCCCAAACTCACTCCTACACTAGCCCAAAGTCACTTCCACACTAGCCCAAAACCACTTCTACACTAGCCCAAACTCACTCCTACACCAGCCCAAAGTCACTTCCACACTAGCCCAAAGTCACTTCCACACTAGCCCAAAGTCACTTCCACACTAGCCCAAAGTCACTTCTACACCAGCCCAAAGTCACTTCCACACTAGCCCAAAACCACTTCTACACTAGCCCAAACTCACTCCTACACCAGCCCAAAGTCACTTCCACACTAGCCCAAAACCACTTCTACACTAGCCCAAACTCACTCCTACACCAGCCCAAAGTCACTTCCACACTAGCCCAAAGTCACTTCCACACTAGCCCAAAGTCACTTCCACACTAGCCCAAAACCACTTCTACACTAGCCCAAACTCACTCCTACACTAGCCCAAAGTCACTTCCACACTAGCCCAAAACCACTTCTACACTAGCCCAAACTCACTCCTACACCAGCCCAAAGTCACTTCCACACTAGCCCAAAGTCACTTCCACACTAGCCCAAAGTCACTTCCACACTAGCCCAAAACCACTTCTACACTAGCCCAAACTCACTCCTACACCAGCCCAAAGTCACTTCCACACTAGCCCAAAGTCACTTCCACACTAGCCCAAAGTCACTTCCACACTAGCCCAAAACCACTTCTACACTAGCCCAAACTCACTCCTACACTAGCCCAAAGTCACTTCCACACTAGCCCAAAACCACTTCTACACTAGCCCAAACTCACTCCTACACCAGCCCAAAGTCACTTCTGCACTAGCCCAAAGTCACTTCCACACTAGCCCAAACTCACTCCTACACCAGCCCAAAGTCACTTCCACACTAGCCCAAAGTCACTTCCACACTAGCCCAAACTCACTCCTACACTAGCCCAAAGTCACTTCCACACTAGCCCAAAACCACTTCTACACTAGCCCAAACTCACTCCTACACCAGCCCAAAGTCACTTCCACACTAGCCCAAAGTCACTTCTACACTAGCCCAAAGTCACTTCCACACTAGCCCAAAGTCACTTCTACACCAGCCCAAAGTCACTTCCACACTAGCCCAAAGTCACTTCCACACTAGCCCAAAGTCACTTCCACACTAGCCCAAAACCACTTCTACACTAGCCCAAACTCACTCCTACACCAGCCCAAAGTCACTTCCACACTAGCCCAAAGTCACTTCCACACTAGCCCAAAGTCACTTCCACACTAGCCCAAACTCACTCCTACACTAGCCCAAAGTCACTTCCACACTAGCCCAAAGTCACTTCCACACTAGCCCAAACTCACTCCTACACCAGCCCAAAGTCACTTCCACACTAGCCCAAAACCACTTCTACACTAGCCCAAACTCACTCCTACACCAGCCCAAAGTCACTTCCACACTAGCCCAAAGTCACTTCTACACTAGCCCAAAGTCACTTCCACACTAGCCCAACGTCACTCCTACACTAGCCCAAAGTCACTTCTACACCAGCCCAAAGTCACTTCCACACTAGCCCAAAGTCACTTCCACACTAGCCCAAAGTCACTTCCACACTAGCCCAAAACCACTTCTACACTAGCCCAAACTCACTCCTACACCAGCCCAAAGTCACTTCCACACTAGCCCAAAGTCACTTCCACACTAGCCCAAAGTCACTTCCACACTAGCCCAAAGTCACTTCCACACTAGCCCAAACTCACTTCCACACTAGCCCAAACTCACTCCTACACTAGCCCAAAGTCACTTCCACACTAGCCCAAAACCACTTCTACACTAGCCCAAACTCACTCCTACACCAGCCCAAAGTTACTTCCACACTAGCCCAAAGTCACTTCCACACTAGCCCAAAACCACTTCTACACTAGCCCAAACTCACTCCTACACCAGCCCAAAGTCACTTCCACACTAGCCCAAAGTCACTTCCACACTAGCCCAAAGTCACTTCCACACTAGCCCAAAGTCACTTCCACAGTAGCCCAAAACCACTTCTACACTAGCCCAAACTCACTCCTACACTAGCCCAAAGTCACTTCCACACTAGCCCAAAACCACTTCTACACTAGCCCAAACTCACTCCTACACCAGCCCAAAGTCACTTCTGCACTAGCCCAAAGTCACTTCCACACTAGCCCAAACTCACTCCTACACCAGCCCAAAGTCACTTCCACACTAGCCCAAAGTCACTTCCACACTAGCCCAAACTCACTCCTACACTAGCCCAAAGTCACTTCCACACTAGCCCAAAACCACTTCTACACTAGCCCAAACTCACTCCTACACCAGCCCAAAGTCACTTCCACACTAGCCCAAAGTCACTTCTACACTAGCCCAAAGTCACTTCCACACTAGCCCAAAGTCACTTCTACACCAGCCCAAAGTCACTTCCACACTAGCCCAAAGTCACTTCCACACTAGCCCAAAGTCACTTCCACACTAGCCCAAAACTACTTCTACACTAGCCCAAACTCACTCCTACACCAGCCCAAAGTCACTTCCACACTAGCCCAAAGTCACTTCCACACTAGCCCAAAGTCACTTCCACACTAGCCCAAAGTCACTTCCACACTAGCCCAAACTCACTCCTACACTAGCCCAAAGTCACTTCCACACTAGCCCAAAGTCACTTCCACACTAGCCCAAACTCACTCCTACACTAGCCCAAAGTCACTTCCACACTAGCCCAAAACCACTTCTACACTAGCCCAAACTCACTCCTACACCAGCCCAAAGTCACTTCCACACTAGCCCAAAGTCACTTCTACACTAGCCCAAAGTCACTTCCACACTAGCCCAAAGTCACTCCTACACTAGCCCAAAGTCACTTCTACACCAGCCCAAAGTCACTTCCACACTAGCCCAAAGTCACTTCCACACTAGCCCAAAGTCACTTCCACACTAGCCCAAAACCACTTCTACACTAGCCCAAACTCACTCCTACACCAGCCCAAAGTCACTTCCACACTAGCCCAAAGTCACTTCCACACTAGCCCAAAGTCACTTCCACACTAGCCCAAACTCACTTCCACACTAGCCCAAACTCACTCCTACACTAGCCCAAAGTCACTTCCACACTAGCCCAAAACCACTTCTACACTAGCCCAAACTCACTCCTACACCAGCCCAAAGTCACTTCCACACTAGCCCAAAGTCACTTCCACACTAGCCCAAACTCACTCCTACACTAGCCCAAAGTCACTTCCACACTAGCCCAAAACCACTTCTACACTAGCCCAAACTCACTCCTACACCAGCCCAAAGTCACTTCCACACTAGCCCAAAGTCACTTCTACACTAGCCCAAAGTCACTTCCACACTAGCCCAAAGTCACTCCTACACTAGCCCAAAGTCACTTCTACACCAGCCCAAAGTCACTTCCACACTAGCCCAAAGTCACTTCCACACTAGCCCAAAGTCACTTCCACACTAGCCCAAAACCACTTCTACACTAGCCCAAACTCACTCCTACACCAGCCCAAAGTCACTTCCACACTAGCCCAAAGTCACTTCCACACTAGCCCAAAGTCACTTCCACACTAGCCCAAACTCACTTCCACACTAGCCCAAACTCACTCCTACACTAGCCCAAATTCACTTCCACACTAGCCCAAAACCACTTCTACACTAGCCCAAACTCACTCCTACACCAGCCCAAAGTCACTTCCACACTAGCCCAAAGTCACTTCCACACTAGCCCAAAACCACTTCTACACTAGCCCAAACTCACTCCTACACCAGCCCAAACTCACTTCCACACTAGCCCAAAGTCACTTCCACACTAGCCCAAAGTCACTTCCACACTAGCCCAAAGTCACTTCCACACTAGCCCAAAACCACTTCTACACTAGCCCAAACTCACTCCTACACTAGCCCAAAGTCACTTCCACACTAGCCCAAAACCACTTCTACACTAGCCCAAACTCACTTCTACACCAGCCCAAAGTCACTTCTGCACTAGCCCAAAGTCACTTCCACACTAGCCCAAACTCACTCCTACACCAGCCCAAAGTCACTTCCACACTAGCCCAAAGTCACTTCCACACTAGCCCAAACTCACTCCTACACTAGCCCAAAGTCACTTCCACACTAGCCCAAAACCACTTCTACACTAGCCCAAACTCACTCCTACACCAGCCCAAAGTCACTTCCACACTAGCCCAAAGTCACTTCTACACTAGCCCAAAGTCACTTCCACACTAGCCCAAAGTCACTTCTACACCAGCCCAAAGTCACTTCCACACTAGCCCAAAGTCACTTCCACACTAGCCCAAAGTCACTTCCACACTAGCCCAAAACCACTTCTACACTAGCCCAAACTCACTCCTACACCAGCCCAAAGTCACTTCCACACTAGCCCAAAGTCACTTCCACACTAGCCCAAAGTCACTTCCACACTAGCCCAAAGTCACTTCCACACTAGCCCAAACTCACTCCTACACTAGCCCAAAGTCACTTCCACACTAGCCCAAAGTCACTTCCACACTAGCCCAAACTCACTCCTACACTAGCCCAAAGTCACTTCCACACTAGCCCAAAACCACTTCTACACTAGCCCAAACTCACTCCTACACCAGCCCAAAGTCACTTCCACACTAGCCCAAAGTCACTTCTACACTAGCCCAAAGTCACTTCCACACTAGCCCAATGTCACTCCTACACTAGCCCAAAGTCACTTCTACACCAGCCCAAAGTCACTTCCACACTAGCCCAAAGTCACTTCCACACTAGCCCAAAGTCACTTCCACACTAGCCCAAAACCACTTCTACACTAGCCCAAACTCACTCCTACACCAGCCCAAAGTCACTTCCACACTAGCCCAAAGTCACTTCCACACTAGCCCAAAGTCACTTCCACACTAGCCCAAACTCACTTCCACACTAGCCCAAACTCACTCCTACACTAGCCCAAAGTCACTTCCACACTAGCCCAAAACCACTTCTACACTAGCCCAAACTCACTCCTACACCAGCCCAAAGTCACTTCCACACTAGCCCAAAGTCACTTCCACACTAGCCCAAACTCACTCCTACACTAGCCCAAACTCACTCCTACACTAGCCCAAAGTCACTTCCACACTAGCCCAAAACCACTTCTACACTAGCCCAAACTCACTCCTACACCAGCCCAAAGTCACTTCCACACTAGCCCAAAGTCACTTCTACACTAGCCCAAAGTCACTTCCACACTAGCCCAAAGTCACTCCTACACTAGCCCAAAGTCACTTCTACACCAGCCCAAAGTCACTTCCACACTAGCCCAAAGTCACTTCCACACTAGCCCAAAGTCACTTCCACACTAGCCCAAAACCACTTCTACACTAGCCCAAACTCACTCCTACACCAGCCCAAAGTCACTTCCACACTAGCCCAAAGTCACTTCCACACTAGCCCAAAGTCACTTCCACACTAGCCCAAAGTCACTTCCACACTAGCCCAAAACCACTTCTACACTAGCCCAAACTGACTCCTACACTAGCCCAAAACCACTTCTACACTAGCCCAAACTCACTCCTACACCAGCCCAAAGTCACTTCTGCACTAGCCCAAAGTCACTTCCACACTAGCCCAAACTCACTCCTACACCAGCCCAAAGTCACTTCCACACTAGCCCAAAGTCACTTCCACACTAGCCCAAACTCACTCCTACACTAGCCCAAAGTCACTTCCACACTAGCCCAAAACCACTTCTACACTAGCCCAAACTCACTCCTACACCAGCCCAAAGTCACTTCCACACTAGCCCAAAGTCACTTCTACACTAGCCCAAAGTCACTTCCACACTAGCCCAAAGTCACTTCTACACCAGCCCAAAGTCACTTCCACACTAGCCCAAAGTCACTTCCACACTAGCCCAAAGTCACTTCCACACTAGCCCAAAACCACTTCTACACTAGCCCAAACTCACTCCTACACCAGCCCAAAGTCACTTCCACACTAGCCCAAAGTCACTTCCACACTAGCCCAAAGTCACTTCCACACTAGCCCAAACTCACTCCTACACTAGCCCAAAGTCACTTCCACACTAGCCCAAAGTCACTTCCACACTAGCCCAAACTCACTCCTACACTAGCCCAAAGTCACTTCCACACTAGCCCAAAACCACTTCTACACTAGCCCAAACTCACTCCTACACCAGCCCAAAGTCACTTCCACACTAGCCCAAAGTCACTTCTACACTAGCCCAAAGTCACTTCCACACTAGCCCAAAGTCACTCCTACACTAGCCCAAAGTCACTTCTACACCAGCCCAAAGTCACTTCCACACTAGCCCAAAGTCACTTCCACACTAGCCCAAAGTCACTTCCACACTAGCCCAAAACCACTTCTACACTAGCCCAAACTCACTCCTACACCAGCCCAAAGTCACTTCCACACTAGCCCAAAGTCACTTCCACACTAGCCCAAAGTCACTTCCACACTAGCCCAAACTCACTCCTACACTAGCCCAAAGTCACTTCCACAATAGCCCAAAACCACTTCTACACTAGCCCAAACTCACTCCTACACCAGCCCAAAGTCACTTCCACACTAGCCCAAAGTCACTTCCACACTAGCCCAAAGTCACTTCCACACTAGCCCAAAGTCACTTCCACACTAGCCCAAAGTCACTTCCACACTAGCCCAAAACCACTTCTACACTAGCCCAAACTCACTCCTACACTAGCCCAAAGTCACTTCCACACTAGCCCAAAACCACTTCTACACTAGCCCAAACTCACTCCTACACCAGCCCAAAGTCACTTCTGCACTAGCCCAAAGTCACTTCCACACTAGCCCAAACTCACTCCTACACCAGCCCAAAATCACTTCCACACTAGCCCAAAGTCACTTCCACACTAGCCCAAACTCACTCCTACACTAGCCCAAAGTCACTTCCACACTAGCCCAAAACCACTTCTACACTAGCCCAAACTCACTCCTACACCAGCCCAAAGTCACTTCCACACTAGCCCAAAGTCACTTCCACACTAGCCCAAAGTCACTTCCACACTAGCCCAAAGTCACTTCTACACCAGCCCAAAGTCACTTCCACACTAGCCCAAAACCACTTCTACACTAGCCCAAACTCACTCCTACACCAGCCCAAAGTCACTTCCACACTAGCCCAAAACCACTTCTACACTAGCCCAAACTCACTCCTACACCAGCCCAAAGTCACTTCCACACTAGCCCAAAGTCACTTCCACACTAGCCCAAAGTCACTTCCACACTAGCCCAAAACCACTTCTACACTAGCCCAAACTCACTCCTACACTAGCCCAAAGTCACTTCCACACTAGCCCAAAACCACTTCTACACTAGCCCAAACTCACTCCTACACCAGCCCAAAGTCACTTCCACACTAGCCCAAAGTCACTTCCACACTAGCCCAAAGTCACTTCCACACTAGCCCAAAACCACTTCTACACTAGCCCAAACTCACTCCTACACCAGCCCAAAGTCACTTCCACACTAGCCCAAAGTCACTTCCACACTAGCCCAAAGTCACTTCCACACTAGCCCAAAACCACTTCTACACTAGCCCAAACTCACTCCTACACTAGCCCAAAGTCACTTCCACACTAGCCCAAAACCACTTCTACACTAGCCCAAACTCACTCCTACACCAGCCCAAAGTCACTTCTGCACTAGCCCAAAGTCACTTCCACACTAGCCCAAACTCACTCCTACACCAGCCCAAAGTCACTTCCACACTAGCCCAAAGTCACTTCCACACTAGCCCAAACTCACTCCTACACTAGCCCAAAGTCACTTCCACACTAGCCCAAAACCACTTCTACACTAGCCCAAACTCACTCCTACACCAGCCCAAAGTCACTTCCACACTAGCCCAAAGTCACTTCTACACTAGCCCAAAGTCACTTCCACACTAGCCCAAAGTCACTTCTACACCAGCCCAAAGTCACTTCCACACTAGCCCAAAGTCACTTCCACACTAGCCCAAAGTCACTTCCACACTAGCCCAAAACCACTTCTACACTAGCCCAAACTCACTCCTACACCAGCCCAAAGTCACTTCCACACTAGCCCAAAGTCACTTCCACACTAGCCCAAAGTCACTTCCACACTAGCCCAAACTCACTCCTACACTAGCCCAAAGTCACTTCCACACTAGCCCAAAGTCACTTCCACACTAGCCCAAACTCACTCCTACACCAGCCCAAAGTCACTTCCACACTAGCCCAAAACCACTTCTACACTAGCCCAAACTCACTCCTACACCAGCCCAAAGTCACTTCCACACTAGCCCAAAGTCACTTCTACACTAGCCCAAAGTCACTTCCACACTAGCCCAACGTCACTCCTACACTAGCCCAAAGTCACTTCTACACCAGCCCAAAGTCACTTCCACACTAGCCCAAAGTCACTTCCACACTAGCCCAAAGTCACTTCCACACTAGCCCAAAACCACTTCTACACTAGCCCAAACTCACTCCTACACCAGCCCAAAGTCACTTCCACACTAGCCCAAAGTCACTTCCACACTAGCCCAAAGTCACTTCCACACTAGCCCAAAGTCACTTCCACACTAGCCCAAACTCACTTCCACACTAGCCCAAACTCACTCCTACACTAGCCCAAAGTCACTTCCACACTAGCCCAAAACCACTTCTACACTAGCCCAAACTCACTCCTACACCAGCCCAAAGTTACTTCCACACTAGCCCAAAGTCACTTCCACACTAGCCCAAAACCACTTCTACACTAGCCCAAACTCACTCCTACACCAGCCCAAAGTCACTTCCACACTAGCCCAAAGTCACTTCCACACTAGCCCAAAGTCACTTCCACACTAGCCCAAAGTCACTTCCACAGTAGCCCAAAACCACTTCTACACTAGCCCAAACTCACTCCTACACTAGCCCAAAGTCACTTCCACACTAGCCCAAAACCACTTCTACACTAGCCCAAACTCACTCCTACACCAGCCCAAAGTCACTTCTGCACTAGCCCAAAGTCACTTCCACACTAGCCCAAACTCACTCCTACACCAGCCCAAAGTCACTTCCACACTAGCCCAAAGTCACTTCCACACTAGCCCAAACTCACTCCTACACTAGCCCAAAGTCACTTCCACACTAGCCCAAAACCACTTCTACACTAGCCCAAACTCACTCCTACACCAGCCCAAAGTCACTTCCACACTAGCCCAAAGTCACTTCTACACTAGCCCAAAGTCACTTCCACACTAGCCCAAAGTCACTTCTACACCAGCCCAAAGTCACTTCCACACTAGCCCAAAGTCACTTCCACACTAGCCCAAAGTCACTTCCACACTAGCCCAAAACTACTTCTACACTAGCCCAAACTCACTCCTACACCAGCCCAAAGTCACTTCCACACTAGCCCAAAGTCACTTCCACACTAGCCCAAAGTCACTTCCACACTAGCCCAAAGTCACTTCCACACTAGCCCAAACTCACTCCTACACTAGCCCAAAGTCACTTCCACACTAGCCCAAAGTCACTTCCACACTAGCCCAAACTCACTCCTACACTAGCCCAAAGTCACTTCCACACTAGCCCAAAACCACTTCTACACTAGCCCAAACTCACTCCTACACCAGCCCAAAGTCACTTCCACACTAGCCCAAAGTCACTTCTACACTAGCCCAAAGTCACTTCCACACTAGCCCAAAGTCACTCCTACACTAGCCCAAAGTCACTTCTACACCAGCCCAAAGTCACTTCCACACTAGCCCAAAGTCACTTCCACACTAGCCCAAAGTCACTTCCACACTAGCCCAAAACCACTTCTACACTAGCCCAAACTCACTCCTACACCAGCCCAAAGTCACTTCCACACTAGCCCAAAGTCACTTCCACACTAGCCCAAAGTCACTTCCACACTAGCCCAAACTCACTTCCACACTAGCCCAAACTCACTCCTACACTAGCCCAAAGTCACTTCCACACTAGCCCAAAACCACTTCTACACTAGCCCAAACTCACTCCTACACCAGCCCAAAGTCACTTCCACACTAGCCCAAAGTCACTTCCACACTAGCCCAAACTCACTCCTACACTAGCCCAAAGTCACTTCCACACTAGCCCAAAACCACTTCTACACTAGCCCAAACTCACTCCTACACCAGCCCAAAGTCACTTCCACACTAGCCCAAAGTCACTTCTACACTAGCCCAAAGTCACTTCCACACTAGCCCAAAGTCACTCCTACACTAGCCCAAAGTCACTTCTACACCAGCCCAAAGTCACTTCCACACTAGCCCAAAGTCACTTCCACACTAGCCCAAAGTCACTTCCACACTAGCCCAAAACCACTTCTACACTAGCCCAAACTCACTCCTACACCAGCCCAAAGTCACTTCCACACTAGCCCAAAGTCACTTCCACACTAGCCCAAAGTCACTTCCACACTAGCCCAAACTCACTTCCACACTAGCCCAAACTCACTCCTACACTAGCCCAAAGTCACTTCCACACTAGCCCAAAACCACTTCTACACTAGCCCAAACTCACTCCTACACCAGCCCAAAGTCACTTCCACACTAGCCCAAAGTCACTTCCACACTAGCCCAAAACCACTTCTACACTAGCCCAAACTCACTCCTACACCAGCCCAAACTCACTTCCACACTAGCCCAAAGTCACTTCCACACTAGCCCAAAGTCACTTCCACACTAGCCCAAAGTCACTTCCACACTAGCCCAAAACCACTTCTACACTAGCCCAAACTCACTCCTACACTAGCCCAAAGTCACTTCCACACTAGCCCAAAACCACTTCTACACTAGCCCAAACTCACTTCTACACCAGCCCAAAGTCACTTCTGCACTAGCCCAAAGTCACTTCCACACTAGCCCAAACTCACTCCTACACCAGCCCAAAGTCACTTCCACACTAGCCCAAAGTCACTTCCACACTAGCCCAAACTCACTCCTACACTAGCCCAAAGTCACTTCCACACTAGCCCAAAACCACTTCTACACTAGCCCAAACTCACTCCTACACCAGCCCAAAGTCACTTCCACACTAGCCCAAAGTCACTTCTACACTAGCCCAAAGTCACTTCCACACTAGCCCAAAGTCACTTCTACACCAGCCCAAAGTCACTTCCACACTAGCCCAAAGTCACTTCCACACTAGCCCAAAGTCACTTCCACACTAGCCCAAAACCACTTCTACACTAGCCCAAACTCACTCCTACACCAGCCCAAAGTCACTTCCACACTAGCCCAAAGTCACTTCCACACTAGCCCAAAGTCACTTCCACACTAGCCCAAAGTCACTTCCACACTAGCCCAAACTCACTCCTACACTAGCCCAAAGTCACTTCCACACTAGCCCAAAGTCACTTCCACACTAGCCCAAACTCACTCCTACACTAGCCCAAAGTCACTTCCACACTAGCCCAAAACCACTTCTACACTAGCCCAAACTCACTCCTACACCAGCCCAAAGTCACTTCCACACTAGCCCAAAGTCACTTCTACACTAGCCCAAAGTCACTTCCACACTAGCCCAATGTCACTCCTACACTAGCCCAAAGTCACTTCTACACCAGCCCAAAGTCACTTCCACACTAGCCCAAAGTCACTTCCACACTAGCCCAAAGTCACTTCCACACTAGCCCAAAACCACTTCTACACTAGCCCAAACTCACTCCTACACCAGCCCAAAGTCACTTCCACACTAGCCCAAAGTCACTTCCACACTAGCCCAAAGTCACTTCCACACTAGCCCAAACTCACTTCCACACTAGCCCAAACTCACTCCTACACTAGCCCAAAGTCACTTCCACACTAGCCCAAAACCACTTCTACACTAGCCCAAACTCACTCCTACACCAGCCCAAAGTCACTTCCACACTAGCCCAAAGTCACTTCCACACTAGCCCAAACTCACTCCTACACTAGCCCAAACTCACTCCTACACTAGCCCAAAGTCACTTCCACACTAGCCCAAAACCACTTCTACACTAGCCCAAACTCACTCCTACACCAGCCCAAAGTCACTTCCACACTAGCCCAAAGTCACTTCTACACTAGCCCAAAGTCACTTCCACACTAGCCCAAAGTCACTCCTACACTAGCCCAAAGTCACTTCTACACCAGCCCAAAGTCACTTCCACACTAGCCCAAAGTCACTTCCACACTAGCCCAAAGTCACTTCCACACTAGCCCAAAACCACTTCTACACTAGCCCAAACTCACTCCTACACCAGCCCAAAGTCACTTCCACACTAGCCCAAAGTCACTTCCACACTAGCCCAAAGTCACTTCCACACTAGCCCAAACTCACTTCCACACTAGCCCAAACTCACTCCTACACTAGCCCAAAGTCACTTCCACACTAGCCCAAAACCACTTCTACACTAGCCCAAACTCACTCCTACACCAGCCCAAAGTCACTTCCACACTAGCCCAAAGTCACTTCCACACTAGCCCAAAACCACTTCTACACTAGCCCAAACTCACTCCTACACCAGCCCAAAGTCACTTCCACACTAGCCCAAAGTCACTTCCACACTAGCCCAAAGTCACTTCCACACTAGCCCAAAGTCACTTCCACACTAGCCCAAAACCACTTCTACACTAGCCCAAACTCACTCCTACACTAGCCCAAAGTCACTTCCACACTAGCCCAAAACCACTTCTACACTAGCCCAAACTCACTCCTACACCAGCCCAAAGTCACTTCTGCACTAGCCCAAAGTCACTTCCACACTAGCCCAAACTCACTCCTACACCAGCCCAAAGTCACTTCCACACTAGCCCAAAGTCACTTCCACACTAGCCCAAACTCACTCCTACACTAGCCCAAAGTCACTTCCACACTAGCCCAAAACCACTTCTACACTAGCCCAAACTCACTCCTACACCAGCCCAAAGTCACTTCCACACTAGCCCAAAGTCACTTCTACACTAGCCCAAAGTCACTTCCACACTAGCCCAAAGTCACTTCTACACCAGCCCAAAGTCACTTCCACACTAGCCCAAAGTCACTTCCACACTAGCCCAAAGTCACTTCCACACTAGCCCAAAACCACTTCTACACTAGCCCAAACTCACTCCTACACCAGCCCAAAGTCACTTCCACACTAGCCCAAAGTCACTTCCACACTAGCCCAAAGTCACTTCCACACTAGCCCAAAGTCACTTCCACACTAGCCCAAACTCACTCCTACACTAGCCCAAAGTCACTTCCACACTAGCCCAAAGTCACTTCCACACTAGCCCAAACTCACTCCTACACTAGCCCAAAGTCACTTCCACACTAGCCCAAAACCACTTCTACACTAGCCCAAACTCACTCCTACACCAGCCCAAAGTCACTTCCACACTAGCCCAAAGTCACTTCTACACTAGCCCAAAGTCACTTCCACACTAGCCCAAAGTCACTCCTACACTAGCCCAAAGTCACTTCTACACCAGCCCAAAGTCACTTCCACACTAGCCCAAAGTCACTTCCACACTAGCCCAAAGTCACTTCCACACTAGCCCAAAACCACTTCTACACTAGCCCAAACTCACTCCTACACCAGCCCAAAGTCACTTCCACACTAGCCCAAAGTCACTTCCACACTAGCCCAAAGTCACTTCCACACTAGCCCAAACTCACTCCTACACTAGCCCAAAGTCACTTCCACACTAGCCCAAAACCACTTCTACACTAGCCCAAACTCACTCCTACACCAGCCCAAAGTCACTTCTGCACTAGCCCAAAGTCACTTCCGCACTAGCCCAAACTCACTCCTACACCAGCCCAAAGTCACTTCCACACTAGCCCAAAGTCACTTCCACACTAGCCCAAACTCACTCCTACACTAGCCCAAAGTCACTTCCACACTAGCCCAAAACCACTTCTACACTAGCCCAAACTCACTCCTACACCAGCCCAAAGTCACTTCCACACTAGCCCAAAGTCACTTCTACACTAGCCCAAAGTCACTTCCACACTAGCCCAAAGTCACTCCTACACTAGCTCAAAGTCACTTCTGCACTAGCCCAAAGTCACTTCTACACGAGCCCAAACTCACTTCCACACTAGCCCAAACTCACTCCTACACTAGCCCAAAGTCACTTCCACACTAGCCCAAAACCACTTCTACACTAGCCGAAACTCACTCCTACACTAGCCCAAACTCACTCCTACACCAGCCCAAAGTCACTTCCACACTAGCCGAAAGTCACTTCTACACTAGCCCAAACTCACTTCCACACTAGCCCAAAGTCACTTCTACACTAGCCCAAACTCACTTCCACACTAGCCCAAACTCACTTCCACACTAGCCCAAACTCACTCCTACACTAGCCCAAAGTCACTTCCACACTAGCCCAAAACCACTTCTACACTAGCCCAAACTCACTCCTACACCAGCCCAAAGTCACTTCCACACTAGCCCAAAGTCACTTCTACACTAGCCCAAACTCACTCCTACACCAGCCCAAAGTCACTTCCACACTAGCCCAAAGTCACTCCTACACTAGCCCAAAGTCACTTCTACACTAGCTCAAAGTCACTTCTACACTAGCCCAAAGTCAGCCACACACTAGCCCGAAGTCACTTATACACCAGCCCAAAGTCACTTCCACACTAGCCCAAAGTCACTTCTACACTAGCCCAAACTCACTTCCACACTAGCCCAAACTCACTTCCACACTAGCCCAAACTCACTCCTACACTAGCCCAAAGTCACTTCCACACTAGCCCAAAACCACTTCTACACTAGCCCAAACTCACTCCTACACCAGCCCAAAGTCACTTCCACACTAGCCCAAAGTCACTTCCACACTAGCCCAAACTCACTCCTACACCAGCCCAAAGTCACTTCCACACTAGCCCAAAGTCACTCCTACACTAGCCCAAAGTCACTTCTACACTAGCTCAAAGTCACTTCTACACTAGCCCAAAGTCAGCCACACACTAGGCTGAAGTCACTTATACACCAGCCCAAAGTCACTTCCACACTAGCCCAAAGTCACTTCTACACT
Organism: Xenopus petersii; assembly: GCA_038501925.1. NCBI lineage: Eukaryota > Metazoa > Chordata > Amphibia > Anura > Pipidae > Xenopus > Xenopus petersii. Next base: position 768,377 of record CM076684.1, on the reverse strand, counting down.
AGCCCAAACTCACTTCTACACTAGCCCAAACTCACTTCCACACTAACCCAAAGCTACTTCTACACCAGCCCAAACTCACTTCCACACTAGCCCAAAGTCACTCCTACACTAGCCCAAAGTTACTCCTGCTTTGGGCTAGTCACTTCTACACTAGCCCAAAGTCACTTCCACCCTAGCCCAAAGTCACTTCTACACCAGCCCAAACTCACTTCAACACTAGCCCAAAGTCACTCCTACACTAGCCCAAACTCACTCCTACACTAGCCCAAACTCACTTCTACACTAGCCCAAACACTCTTCCACACTAGCCCAAAGCTACTTCTACACCAGCCCAAACTCACTTCCACACTAGCGCAAAGTCACTCCTACACTAGCCCAAAGTCACTTCTACACTAGCCCAAACTCACTTCCACACTAGCCCAAAGCTACTTCTACACCAGCCCAAACTCACTTCCACACTAGCCCAAAGTCACTCCTACACTAGCCCAAAGTTACTCCTGCTTTGGGCTAGTCACTTCTACACTAGCCCAAAGTCACTTCCACCCTAGCCCAAAGTCACTTCTACACCAGCCCAAACTCACTTCAACACTAGCCCAAAGTCACTCCTACACTAGCCCAAACTCACTCCTACACTAGCCCAAACTCACTTCTACACTAGCCCAAACTCACTTCCACACTAGCCCAAAGCTACTTCTACACCAGCCCAAAGTCACTTCTACACTAGCCCAAACTCACTCCTACACTAGCCCAAACTCACTTCTACACTAGCCCAAACTCACTTCCACACTAGCCCAAAGCTACTTCTACACCAGCCCAAAGTCACTCCTACACTAGCCCAAACTCACTCCTACACTAGCCCAAACTCACTTCTACACTAGCCCAAACTCACTTCCACACTAGCCCAAAGCTACTTCTACACCAGCCCAAACTCACTTCCACACTAGCGCAAAGTCACTCCTACACTAGCCCAAAGTCACTTCTACACTAGCCCAAACTCACTTCCACACTAGCCCAAAGCTACTTCTACACCAGCCCAAACTCACTTCCACACTAGCCCAAAGTCACTCCTACACTAGCCCAAAGTTACTCCTACTTTGGGCTAGTCACTTCTACACTAGCCCAAAGTCACTTCCACCCTAGCCCAAAGTCACTTCTACACCAGCCCAAACTCACTTCAACACTAGCCCAAAGTCACTTCCACACTAGCCCAAAGCTACTTCTACACCAGCCCAAACTCACTTCCACACTAGCCCTAAGTCACTTCCACACTAGCCCGAAGTCACTTCCACACTAGCCCAAAGTCACTTCCACACTAGCCCAAAGCTACTTCTACACCAGCCCAAACTCACTTCCACACTAGCGCAAAGTCACTCCTACACTAGCCCAAAGTCACTTCCACACTAGCCCAAAGTCACTTCCACACTAGCGCAAAGTCACTCCTACACTAGCCCAAAGTCACTTCCACACTAGCCCAAAGTCACTTCCACACTAGCCCAAAGCTACTTCTACACCAGCCCAAACTCACTTCCACACTAGCACAAAGTCACTCCTACACTAGCCCAAAGTCACTTCCACACTAGCCCGAAGTCACTTATACACCAGCCCAAACTCACTTCCACACTAGCCCAAAGTCACTTATACACTAGCCCAAAGCCCCAGGAGACTGTATCACACCCCCATACTTATTCAGTTCAGACACCCCAATATTGACTGCACATGGCGTCACATGTTTTCTTTTAAGGGGGTGGGTCCTGGGCCAGAGCAGCAGTTTTCCCCAGTGTCCCCCCATTACTGAATTAGACTTTGCACCTTAACTCACCCAGATTCAGCCAACACCCGTCTCTTTTATCTCTCCTTCTACACTCAACACATTCTATACTGGCACACTGCATGCTGGGTATTGTAGTTTTACAGATATAATGGTATAGACAAACTACATTACCCAGCATGCACAGCAAGTACATTAGGGGAAACAAACTCAGCAAGGCTCCAAAAACTGGCTCAATTCTATACCTTGGTCTGTTTGTACCATCTGGGCTTTATTCAGCCCCCCAAATGCCTGACCTTCTGTCCCCCTCACTTTCCTCTCACACACCTGGGATATAAAAATACATGTTATTAATAATAATAATAATAATAATAATAATATAGAGGCATCTCCATTCCCAAAAGTCTACTAGAAAATCATATAAACATGAAATAAAGCCAATAGGCTGGTTTTGCCTCCAATAAGGATTAATTATATCTTAGTTGGGATCAAGTACAAGCGACTGTTTTATTATTACACAGAAAAAGGAAATCAGTTTTATAAATTTGGATTATTTAGATAAAGTGGAGTCTATGGAATTAGTTAATTCTGTAATTCAGAGATTTCTGGGTAACAGATCCCATCTCTGTATAGACAGTCCATCAGTCATATTCTACAGCTGATGACAATATGGCTAAAGTGCTCAGGGTTTCATAGCCACAATTATATATATACAGTATATATCTATATAGTCCCTGAGGTGCATACGGACCCTGTCCCCGCACCTGATTGGCCATTAACTCACTAGTCTGTCCTATGGCAACTTTCATTTTCATTGACAGGGTCTTTATAGGGGTGGTTTGCCTTTAAGTTCACTTTTAGTTGGCTAATTCTAAGCAGCTTTTCAATTGGCCTTAATTTTTTCTTTTTTTATAATTTTTACCTTCTGACTCTTTCCTGCTTTTAAATGGGGGGTCACTGACCCCATCTAAACACAAATGCTGTTTAAGGCTACAAAAGTATTGTTACTATCACTTTGTATTACTCATCTTTCTATTCAGGCCTCTCCTATTCATATTCCAGTCTCTTATTCATATAAGTGTATAGTTGCTAGGGGGATTTGGACCCTAGCAACCAGATGTCTGAAACTGCAGAGCTGCAGAATAAAAAGCTACATAACTCAAAAAACACAAATAATAAAAAATGAAAACCAATTGCAAATTGTCTCAGAATATCCCTGTCTATATTAGGCTAAAGGTTCATTTAAAGATTCCTTTAACCCTCTGGTTTCCAAAGGCAGATCATTTGTGCAGGAAACTCAATTCCAGGCAATAAAGGCTGATGCTGATTGGCTGTCTTTATGGGCAACAACAGGTTTGTGTTTTTACTTTCAGTATCTTTATAAAGGAAACGGATGGGAAGACATTGCTCTCATGTGATTGGACAGTACTGGTGCATGAATTATATCAGAGCAGATACAGTGAGGGGGATAGAGGGGTCCCTAGTTATAATAGAGGGGTTCTGGGAATTGTAGTAAGGGATAGCTGAGGATTCTGGGAGCTGATTGAAATGGGGGAAGTTGCTGGGGTGCATGGCAAGAAATAATACTGCTTAAAGAGTGCAGGGAGTTGCATTGCTGGTAGCTGGGGGCAGGCAACCTGGGAGTTGTAGTTACATTCAGACTATTAGGAGTCGTGTTGATGGCTAGCTGAGGATGCTGGGAGTTCCCACGATGGCTGGAGATATTGGGAGTTATTATGGTGAGTGGTTAGGGATGCTGGGAGTTGTAGTATTGTGCAGGTGTATGGGAGTTCTAGTGTTACACAGCTGCACATACTGCAAGTTGTTGTACACATGCAGGGAGTTGTAGTGTGATTTATTTTGGGGGGAGGGATTGTTATGTATTGACTGTTAATGTAATACCAGTAGATGGCGCTGTTACATGAGATGTGTCTCTCTGCTGATTATTGTTTCCCAAGTACCTGCCTCTCTATCTCTCTTTTCTCCTAACTTGTCGGCAGTTCAGCCATGCTTTCCTCCCTAGTGAAGTTTCTTCTACTCCCAGCTACTGTGAACGTTTTGTGTATTACTACAGGGTTCAGAACTTAATAGGGATATTGTTGGCTGGGGAAGAATTTCAGCGTTGCACATTAGTGCTGGGAATTGTAGTGTGACCTGACAGGTGTAAGCGGCAGTTGCAGTAGGACTGATACCTATTGTGTTGCAGGGCAGTGGCAGGTAAGTGGCTGCAAGGAATGCGGGTCATGTGACAATATGCAGGGAACAGTACAAGCAGCTCCATCATGTGGCAGCTCAGAGGTACTGCATGTCTCCAGCAGGACAGTTACTATGTCTATTATATATTATATTCTGTAATGCTGACACAATAATCACTCCCTACTCAATCTAAGGTCCCTATTCCCATTAGTCCTTCCCCAGTGATCTTACAATCTAAGGTCCCTATCCCATTCCCATGAGTCTCTGCTCCACTGAGTTTACAATGTAAGATCCTTATCATATTCCCATCAGCCCCTGTCCCAGTGAGCTTACAATCTAAGGTCCCTATCCCATTCCCATGAGTCTCTGCTCCAGTGAGTTTACAATGTAAGATCCTTTTCATATTCCCATCAGCCCCTGTCCCAATGAGCTTACAATCTAAGGTCCCTATCACATTCCCAGTGGTCCTGCCCCTGTGATCTTACAGTCTAAGATCTCTATCACATTCCCTTCAATTCCTGCCCCAGTGAGTTTACAATCTAAGGTCCCTATAATCCATCAGTCCCTGTCCCAGTGAGCTTACAATCTAAGGTCCCTATCCCATTCCCATGAGTCTCTGCTCCAGTGAGTTTACAATGTAAGATCCTTTTCATATTCCCATCAGCCCCTGTCCCAATGAGCTTACAATCTAAGGTCCCTATCACATTCCCAGTGGTCCTGCCCCTGTGATCTTACAGTCTAAGATCTCTATCACATTCCCTTCAATTCCTGCCCCAGTGAGTTTACAATCTAAGGTCCCTATAATCCATCAGTCCCTGTCCCAGTGATCTTACAATCTAAGGTCCCTATCACATTTCCATTGGTACCGCCCCTGTGAGCTTACAGTCTAAGATCTGTATCAAATCCCCCTCAATTCCTGCCCCAGTGAGATCACAATCTAAGGTCCCTATCACATTCCCATCAGTCCCTGTCCCATAGAGCTTGCAGTCTAATGTCTCTATTTCTTTACCATCAATCCATGCCCCAGTGATCTTACAATCTAAGATCCCTATCACATTCCCATTAGTACTGTCCCTGTGAGTGGGGCCAAAGTGTTAGGGGCAGCTACAGTAAAGGATGCAATGCATGCTGGGAATGCTCATAAGGGGGTGTATATAAATATATATATATGGGGTGGGGCTCAACACTATGTGGCTCAGTGAATGATCTGACAGACACTTCTGGATTTGGGTCTTAGAACAGGGTGCTCCTGGCCTCATACTGTAAGGCAACCAGACCAACGGCAATGATGCTGTGAGTCTGTTCCCTCTACCTGCCCCCCTGGATTCCCTGCATCCCTAAATAACCTCCCCTGGATTCCCTTCACCCCTAAATAACCTCCCCTAGACTCCCTGCACCCCTAAATAACCTCCCCTGGATTCCCTGCACCCCTAAATAACCTCCCCTGGATTCCCTGCACCCCTAAATAACTCCCCTGGAATCCCTGCACCCCTAAATAACCTCCCCTGGATTCCCTGCACCCCTAAATAACCTCCTGTGGACTCCCTGCACCCCTAAATAACCTCCCCTGGATTCCCTGCACCCCTAAATAACCTCCCCTGGATTCCCTGCACCCCTAGATAACCTCTCCTGGATTCCCTGCACCCCTAAATAACCTCGCCTGGATTCCCTGTACCCTTCTGGCCAGAGAGTGGGCACAGTATAAAATGCATCAGTGGCAGCAGCAGGAGGAGGGTGCAATTGTCATGGCACAGAGGCCCAGCATTAAAGTGACCCTAAGGAATGATAAAGAGATATGGGGGGCTGCTATAGTAGAAATAGAAGCTGTACCCCATTGAAGCAACCCAGGGGGCCCATAAGCAAGTGAGAGGCACAAGACACATATAAAAGTCACGAGATGGCCTATGGAGTTCAGGAGCCAAGCTAATAGTACTGGCCAATCAGGTGTCACACCTATAACTGGCACAAGTGGCTTGTGGAATTGCTGCAGACTGCACTGCTTTCCATGGAGCCAGGCATGTGACAGTTGCAGCAGGGGGAGAGGTTTATGGGGGACACTTTATCTCTTTAAGGCTCCCCCTTCCCTTTGTACCTGACTCACAAGCTGCACTGGGAACAAGAGAGAGAGAAGGGGTGGCCTGTACCACTCGGAGTATTGGGGGGGTGGTTCCAATTCAAGAAGAAGCTTCAATCCTGACTCACCAGCCTCAGCAGCAGCCCCCCCACCCACCTGAGTGGCTGAACCATCACTGACTGACAGGGAGAAACCGGGGGATGTACCACTGAATTGTAGCTGGGGGGACCCTTCACTCACTCACAGGGACACCGGGCATCTCTGAAGGGGAAACTCACTCACTGATAGGGAGGAAAGCGGCACCTGCGGGAATGTACCACTGACAGCGGACTGAACCACTCGCACTGATTGAGGGGGTACTGCACTCACTGGCGGAGCTGGAGACGGGAAACCACCAACTGAATGACGGGGACACGGGATGTACCACTGAGTGACAGGGGGGGAATCTGAGGGGGATGTACCACTGGGAGTAGGGGGGACACAGTCAGCAGCAGTTACACATGACAGAAGACAATGAGATTTGGCCCAGCCCCGCCCCCCATGACTGTAGATTTTGGATAATTTCAGGTCCCGTCAGTTTTTTATTTATTACTGGATTTTCCTCCCAATTGCTATTAAGTCCATAGTATCACATGCCGTATTTATTCTATATCCTTTAGTGGTTGGCTCCTATTCATTCTGTGTATTATTCCCATTACTCTCAGCAGTCTCTAGTTGTAAAGTGAAGTGATTGGCTAGAGGGGGGATAAGAGGGATATAGTGAAATTGTTGGAGGGGTCAGACATTGAGGGCAACAATCCACCAGTTGTATAATTCCACCCAAATTTGCCTGTTCCACCCTATTATTATTATTATTATTAACATGTATTTATATAGCGCCAACATATTGCGTAGCACTGTAAAGTAAATGTGATTATACAACTAAATCACAAGAATTCTATACATAGAACATATGGAGTAACAAACATCACAATCAATACCGGTACAAAAGGTGAGGAAGGCCCTATGCAAAAGAGCTTACACTCTAAAGGGAAGGGAGTAATACACAAGGTGTGGGAGTGGGCAAGATGGAATTAAGTGGGTGAGAAATGTGGTACTGTATGTGGTGTTGCGTTTGGTAGTTAAGCAGAGTGAGGGGAGGCTTCTCGAAAGAAGTGAGTTTTCAGAGATTTCTTGAAAGCAGAAAGGTTGGGAGAAAGTGGGACAGACCGTGGGAGAGAGTTCCAGAGGAGGGGTGCAGCCCTTGCAAAGTCTTGAATGTGAGCATGTGAGGAGATAATGAGAGAAGAGTTGAGTAGCAGGTCAGTAGAGGAGCGTAGTAAGCGAGTGGGTGAGTATATAGAGATGAGTTCAGAGATGTAGGGTGGGGCAGAGTTATGAAGTGCTTTGAAAGTCAGTGTCATTAATTTCAATTTGATTCTGAAAGGTAACGGAAGCCAGTGCAGGGATTGACAGAATGGCGAGGCAGAGGAGGAGCGGTTGCTGAGGTGTATGAGCCTCGCAGCAGTGTTCATTATGGACTGGAGAGCTGACAGTCTCTGGAGGGGGAGGCCAATTAAAAGAGAGTTACAGTAGTCTAGACGCGATATGATGAGAGAGTGAATAAGAATTTTGGCAGCATCTTGGGTGATAAATGATCATATTTTGGATATGTTCCTTAGGTGGAAGTGACATGATTTAATAAGTGACTGGATATGAGGAGTGAATGATAGGGCAGAATCTAGGATAACCCCAAGGCACCGGGCCTGGGGAGAGGGGGTGATAGTGGAATTGTTAACTATGATGGATACTTCCGGGATGTTACTGGTGTTAGTTGGAGGAAAGAGAACCATTTCAGTTTTAGAGAGGTTTAATTTAAGGTAGCGTTGTGACATCCAGGTAGAGATAGTGGACAGGCAGGAGGAGACGCGAGTTAGGGGTTCTGGGTTGAGATCAGGAGATGAGAGATAGATCTGAGTATCGTCAGCATAGAGGGTAGTGGAAACCATACGAGTTGACTAATTTTCCAAGGGAGGAAGTATAGAGGGAGAATAGTAATGGTCCCAGGACAGAGCCTTGAGGAACTCCAACAGAAAGAGGTAGGGGAGAAGATGATACTCCATTGTAGGAGACACTGAAGGAACGATTGGTGATGTAAGAAGAGAACCAGGACAGGGCTGTGTCACGAAGGCCAAGTGACTGGAGGGACTGGAGGAGGAGAGGGTGATCTACAGTGTCAAATGCGGCTGAGAGATCAAGCAGTATTAGTAGTGAGAAATGATTGTTGGCTTTAGCGGTTAAAAGGTCATTAGTTAGTCGAGTCAGGGCAGTTTCTGTGGAGTGTTGTGGCTTAAAACCAGATTGTAGGGGGTCCAGCAGGTTATTGTCAGAGAGGAATGAGGTAAGTCGGTTGTAGACTAGGCGCTCAAGTAGTTTAGAGATGAAAGGTAGCAGAGAGATAGGTCGGAGGTTGTCAAGATTGGAGGGATCAAGAGAGGGTTTTTTCAGAATGGGGGTGACAAGAGCAGGTTTTAGTTGAGAAGGAAACAGTCCAGTTGAGAGCGAAAGATTAAATAGGTGAGTTAAGGCTTTGATTAGACAAGGATTGGTATTGCGGAGAAGTTTTGAGGGAATTGGATCAAGCGGCAGGTGGTAAGGTGAGAAGAGGCCAGAAGCTTTGAGATTCTACCTGGATAGAGAACTGGCTAAAAGATAGACTACAAAGAGTGGTGGTAAATGGAACATTTTCTAATTGGACCAGTGTTGTTAGTGGAGTACCGCAGGGCTCTGTACTAGGTCCCTTGCTATTCAACTTGTTTATTAATGACCTGGAGGTGGCCATTGAAAGTACTGTTTCTATTTGTGCAGATGAGACTAAATTGTGCAGAACTATAGGTTCCATGCAGGATGCTGCCACTTTGCACAGTGATTTGTCTAAACTGGAAAACTGGGCAGCAAACTGGAAAATGAGGTTCAATGTTGATAAATGCAGGTTATGCACTTTAGCAAAAATAATATAAATGCAAGTTATACACTAAATGGCAGTGTGTTGGGAGTTTCCTTAAATGAGAAGGATCTTGGGGTCTTTGTAGATAACACGTTGTCTAATTCTGGGCAGTGTCATTCTGTGGCTACTAAAGCAAATAAAGTTCTTGTATAAAAAAGGGCATTAACTCAAGGGATGAAACATAATTGTGTCTCTTTATAGGTCCCTGGTGAGGCCTCATCTGGAGTATGGGGGCAGTTTTGGACTCCAGTCCTTAAGAGGGATATAAATGAGCTGGAGAGAGTGCAGAGACTAAGTGCAACTAAACTGGTTAGAGGGAGGGAAGAGTTAAATTATGAGGGGAGACTGACAAGGTTGGGGTTGTTTTCTCTGGAAAAAAGGCGCTTGCGAGGGGACATGATTAGACTTTACAAGTACATTAGAGGACATTATAGACAAATGGCAGGGGACCTTTTTACCCATAAAGTGGATCACCGTACCAGAGGCCACCCGTTTAGACTAGAGGAAAAGAACTGTCATTTGAAGCAACGTAGGGGGTTCTTCACAGTCAGGACAGTGAGGTTGGGGAATGCACTGCCGGGTGATGTTGTGATGGCTGATTCAGTTAATGCCTTTAAGAATGACTTGGATGATTTTTTGGACAGACATAATATCAAAGGCTATTGTGATACTAAGCTCTATAGTTAGTATGGGTATATAGAATTTAATTTAAAAGTAGAGAGGAGTGTATGTATGGATGCTGGGTTTTCATTTGGAGGGATTGAACTTGATGGACTTTGTCTTTTTTCAACCCAATTTAACTATGTAAATTTAACTATGTAACTATCAGTGACAGGGGTGAAGGAGCACAGGAGAGACTGGGGAGTGTGGAGGGAGGGTGGTGGAAGTCTAGGGGGGTTGAGTAGTGGAATGTCCCTTCTGATAGTGTCAATTTTGTTTTTGAAGTGCTCAGCAATATCTTGAGCAGAGACAGATGTGCATGGAGGGGGTGGAGAAGGGGAAAGGAGAGGGTTAAAGGTGGAGAAAAGTTGTGCTGGTTTTTTAGAAAGGGAGTTAATGAGTGAAGTAAAGTAAGTTTGTTTGGCTTGGAAGAGGCTGGTGTTAAAGGAGCGCAGGGCAGATTTGTAGCTCCAAAAGTCTCATTCTGAACGGGATTTGCGCCAGCGACGCTCAAGTGCACGTGAATGTCTTTGGAGCTTTTGTATGAGCAGTATGTCAAGGTTGAAGTGGTTTGGGTCTAGAACGTTTAGTTTTTATAGGAGCAGCTCATTTAGGGCAGTGGTGAGAGGACTATAGTAGTAGCCACATTAGGACATGAGATAGCTGAGATATTAGAGTGAAGAGAGTCAAAGGAAGAAGAGAGATGAGACTACAGCTTGCAAGTCACGGTAAGTACGTGTTTGGGGAATAGCAGGGGGTGAGGAGGGAGTTAGTGAGAGTTGAAATGTGACCATATTGTGATCAGAGAGGGGAAATGGGGAGTTAGTAAAATTGGAGGTTGAACAGAGTCTGGTAAATATGAGATCCAGAGCATTACCATTGGAGTGAGAGGGGGAGTCTGAGCACAAAGATAAGCCTAGGGAGGAGGTTAGTGAAAGAAGTTTAGAGACAGAAGAGTTGTTAATGTTGTTAACGGGTATATTAAAGTCACCTAATATGATGGATGGGATGTTAGATGAAAGAAAGTAAGGAAGCCAGGCAGCAAAGTTGTCCAGAAATTGTGCAGTTGCTCCTGGTGGTGGATATATAAGAGCAATGCAGAGTGAAACAGGAGAAAAGAGCCTAATGCAGTGAGACTCAAATGAGGAGAATGATAGAGAGGGAACAGGAGGAAGAAGTATAAAAGTAGAGCGGGGAGAGAGAAGCAAACGTAGCCCACCTCCAGGTCTGTTAGCAGGTGTGGGAGTATGAGTAAGTATGAGTAAGTATGAGTAAGTATGAGTAAGTATGAGTAAGTATGAGTAAGTATGAGTAAGTATGAGTAAGTATGAGTAAGGTGTAGCCCCCATAGGACAGGGCAGCAGGTGAGGCAGTGTCAGTAGGAGAGAGACAGGTGTCAGTAAGTGCGAGTAGGTTAAAGGAATTGGCAATGAAATGGTCGTGTATAGCGGTGAGTTTGTTGCAGACAGATCTGACATTCCAGAGAGCACAGGAAAGATTAACTGGGTTTTTGGGTATAGGAGTAAGAGTTCTGTACTGTTTGAATTTGCACCGAAGAGAAGGAGCTCGTGGCCGTGATATAACTGGGATGGGGTAAGGGCCAGGGTTTGGGGAAATGTCCCCAGCTGCCAGTAATAGAAATAAACATAGACCAAATCTCCTTCATTTCCATATCACTGACCAATCACAAGAGGACTTTCCAATCCAGGTCAAAGACTGCCTGTCAACAACATAGCCCTTTACCTAGGCTCTATAACAATTTGACACCACTGATATCCCAGAATAGCATAGGGAGAGAACAACCCACCAAATCTCCTTCATTTCCATATCAGTCAATATTGACTAATAACGAGAACTTTCCAATCAAGGTCAAAGACTGCTTGTCAACAACATATCCCTTTGCAGTCACATGGCCCTTTGCCTAGCCTCTATGGCAAATCAGCCATTGCAGACGCAATCCCATAATATAAGCTAACATTCCAACTAATTACCATGTGTTGACCTGTGCCTAGTAGGTCTCAACTTCCCTATCCCCTAAAACCATAGGGAGAGAAAAACCGGCAAAGTCTTCTTAATTTCCATATCGGTCAAAGTTGACCAATCACAAGAGGACTTTACAATTCAGGTCAAATACTGCCTGTAAAACAACATAGCCCTTTGTCTACTATAGACTCCACCCTGCCATACAAAAGAATAGGAAGACCCACAGCCTTCAATGACAAGAGCTGTCAGTCACATGGCCCTTTGCCTAGCCTCTATGGCAAATTAGCCATTTTTTTTTTTTTAGCTGTACCTATAAAATAGGCACGCTTTCTTTATTTTGAAAAAGTTTCAAATGGAACAAATAAAAAAACATTTTAGAAAAATTACATATTTTACAATATATTCAACATTATAATAGTTCAAATAACAGAGGCCCATTTCTTTACATACCATTTCTTTGCTAAAACATTATCACGTTTTTTGTCAATTAGGTAATATAAATACATTTCACTAAAAGCAAGACTTAAAACATTGTTTACAGATAAAATCTTATTTTGAAAAATGAGGATATTTCTGGCCTTCCATAGCGCTTCTTTACAACAGTTGATTATTTTCCATGCAATAAGTTTTTGATCATAAAAGGGACAGTCCAGTAAACCGTACAAAATCATAAAATAGTCCATGTTGTTTGCATTTAAAATTTTTAAAAGAAGAGGGTTGATTTTAGTCCATAGTTCTTTTGCAAATTTGCAAGTCCATAAAAGATGAAGAACAGTCTCCTCTTCGCTGCAGCAATCCCTTGGACATTTGGAAATTTTTACTATACCCCTCTTATACTGGAAAGCTCTACATGGTAAACATTGATGAATACACATCCATGAAAAGTCTTTTTGTACATTAAAACAATGTGTAAAATTAACCATTTTCCAAATTTCTTTGCTTTTTGTTTCATTAAAATTACCCACTAAAGAAATGTCAGCCTCTTGTTTCAAATTACTTAACAATTTTTTTCCATCTGATAAAACCTTAAGCTCTTTTCCTTTTAAGTTGTATAAAGACACAATTTTTTCCAAAACTCTGTAGCTTTTTGGTAACTTAAAAGCATATGGACAACTCAAAACCGTTTTAAACCAACCACATTTTCTCATAAAAAAAACAGTATTAAAACGGATAAAAAAGGACCAATAGTTATCTTTAAAAAGAGCATTTAGACACATAGTAAAAAATCTAAGTAAAAGAAATGCCTTAAAATCTGGAAAATCTTTTCCACCTTTTTCTTTGGTTTTTACCACAATTTCTCTTTTGAGTTTTTCAGCTTTTGAACTCCAAAAGAAAGTAAAACAAACCCTTGTAATTTTTTTTAGAAGATATTCTGGGGGAGGGAAAACCAGACTTAAATACAGCAAAATTGGTAAAATGACCATTTTGATAATTAAAATTTTTCCTTCCATTGACAGAGTCCTCAAACCCCACATACAAACTTTTTGATTTATCTTTTTTGCTACAAGATCCCAGCTTTCAAGACCATTGTTGAAGCCATCAAAAATAACACCTAAATTTGTAATTTTCTCTGATACAGGCACCGGGACGTCCCTTAAATCCAGATTTCCAAGGTTCAAAATTAAACTCTTATTTAAGTTAATTTTTAAACCGGAAGCACAAGAAAAAAACTGGATTTGCCTTAAAACTTTTTTCAACGAAAGGCTATCTTTACAAAAGAAAATCATATCATCCATATAAGCAGATATTTTTGCTTCTATCCCACCTCCACCCGGCAAAGACACACCACGTATTTGTTTGTCTTTTCGAATTGAGCATAACAAAGGTTCTAGAGCACATATAAAAAGTAAAGGTGACAAAGGACATCCCTGTTTTACTCCAGACTTAAAAAAAATGTCTTTTGTTGTAAAACCATTGACTAAAATCTTACTTGAACAGTCAGTATAAAAGGATTTTACACACAATAAAAATGACTCTGGAATACCCATATGACTTAAAACTTTAAAAAGATAAGAATGTGAAACCATATCAAAAGCTTTTTCGAAATCCACCGACAAAATTGCAAGGTTAACTTTCCTATCTTTAGCATCCTCAATGATATCCTTTATGAGATTAAGGTTTTCCCATACACTTCTACCTGGAATGCCACAGACTTGGTTTGCGTGAATCAACTTTTCAATAACCATTTTTAATCGGTTTGCGCATATTTTTGCAAAAATTTTGTAGTCACAATTCAACAAAGTTACTGGTCTCCAATTTTTTAAGTTTGATTTATCACCTTTTTTATGCAATAGCGTGACTACACCTTTTTTCCATGACACTGGTAGAATATTTGAATTAAAAACCTCTAAAAACATTGATAATAAATCTTCTTTAAGAATATCATAAAAAACCACATAAAATTCAATTGGTATATCATCGTCCCCGGGGACTTTACCTTTTTTAAAACCTTTAATTGCATCTAAAACCTCCTGTTTGTTTAAAGACCTGGATAAAAACCTTTGAGAAACATCATCCAGTTTATGCTCAATTTGTTTTAATGAATCTTCAACAAAATACTCATCAATTTTTTTTTCCTTAAAAAGATCAGAATAGAATTCCTGAACCTTCCTTATAATACCTTGTGAATCTGATACCCCATCAACATTATTAATAAAACCACGATTTTCAACTTTTTTCTTAAAAAAATATCTGGAACATGTTTCATTTTCTTCTATATGTTTGACTCTTGAATTGAAAATGATTTCTTTACCTTTTTGTTTCAGACATTTAGAAATTTCCTTTTTTAATTCCACAATGTCACTTGAAACCTCAATACCACAGCTTTCCATTTTATAAAGTGCTTGTAAGCGACAATTAAGAGTAGCAAAGAAATCCCTTCTTTGCTTAGCCTTCCGAATGCCAACTTTAATGAAAAAATGTTTTATCTTTTTTTTCATTTGTTCCCACCATATACAATATGAAGTATTTGCATTTTTCCTTTTCTTACAATTTTCATAAAACTTTTTAAAATCTGTTATAACCGTTACATCATCTAAAAGGGATATATTCATTTTCCAAGCAGGTTTTCCCTTAAAACTTTTAGTACCTGTTTTGATACCAAAAGATAAAATCTTGTGATCGGAAAAAACATTGGTTAAAAGTTTACAAGAAATTGGTTGAACATTTTTGGAGGTAAAAACAAAATCTATCCTGGAGCTATACAAGGAATTGCTCCAGGTAAATCCATCTTCTTCCGGTAAATCCTTATTACAAAGCTTATAAACATCATTTAAGTTAAAATCAGAAACAATATTTTTTAACATTGCAGATGTTTTGTCATAACTCCGGTTTTTAGATTGTTTAAAACGTTTTTCCCCCTTAAGAATACAATTAAAATCACCAGCTAAAACCAAAGGGCAAGAATTATCAATAAATAAAGGTAAAATTTCCAACATTTCAGATCTTTCTACCTTATCTGGTGACCCATAAACATTTAAAAATTGCCATTTGACACCATCAATAAAAACTTTAACCAATAAAATCCTGCCTGGTAAAATTTCTTGTTTAAAATCCACAGTAAAATTTCCCTTAAAAAGTATGGCAATTCCCGCACAAGAAGATGTATTGGAGCCAGACCACACTGAAGGCCCATATACCCAGTCATCTTCATATTTTTTATAATTCAAGCTATGCGGAATGCCACACTCCTGTAAAAAGAATACAGATGCGGTTAAAACAGATAAAAAGCTAAAAAGAGCAGATCTTCGAACCTTGGACTTTAACCTTCTTACATTAAAAGAAATACCATTAACCGATGACATCTCAATTAATTAGAAGACATAAAAAAGACCATTTAAACCTCCTCATTTTCACCGGTCAGACAATCAATGTCACCGGAACTAGATTCTTCTATTTCCCCAGATTCAACAGTGTTGATGTTGGAGAACTTCCACTCTCACTGATTTCAAAAAAACCCTCAAAAAAAGGAGCTGGCCCATAATGTGACAAAACAGACACTACATTTTCTTCGTCATCTGGCTTTTTTCCTTCCTGGAAACAGGATGTCCCCTCCCAACCCCATCACCTCCCACCAAAGGGTCCTCTGGGTTCAAGTTGGGTGTTTGCATCACCGAAGGAACCTTTGCCAGCTGACTCACTGAAGTCTCAGGGATCATGGAAGTCTCATGGCCCTTTTCCTCTGTGCTGAAAGAAGACGGGACTGTAGCCGACTGCTCACCTTCTGTACTTTGGCAGGGCTCATCCTGCTTGTGTTTTGCCGTACGCCGTCTTTTAATTTTAACTTCTGGGTTTATCTCTGGTAATTGAATGGCAGCTGGTTCAGCATCATCCGACTTCCCAGCGTCCTCTACAACAAGGGGGGTACTCTCGTCTGCTGTCCGCTGGCTGCCATTCGTTTCTGTTTACGCTTCTTCTTTTTGGAGGTCGAAACAGGTTGGAACTCTTCCTCAATTGGATCAGATAACTCTGTATCCTTGTCTGCCGGTGACTGCTCTTCCGAAGGAGGAGGTTGGGCCACAGGAGCTGAGGACACCACCACTGGAGTAGACACAGGAACAGGAACAGGCAAAGCAGAGACAGGTTTGGGTGCTCTTAGAGGGCAGTCCCAGAAAAGATGACCAGTCTTTAAACACAGTCTACATTCCTTACTTTTACCTTTAGGACACTCCTTGTCCGGATGTTCCTGGCTGCCACACCTTGTGCAGAGAGCTTCACAGTCCTCCTGCAGGTGTCCATGCTGCTTACACTTTCGGCAGAAAAGTGGCATTCCTGTGTAAAACAAATCTCCATTTACAGTTCCCAACCTAATTCTGCTAGGGGGGTGTTTCTTCCCTTCGTATCCATTTGGGTCTTTAACAAAAGTAACTTGGTACCGCCATTTACAAGTCCAGAAACCAAATTGATTGCTAATTTTACCCAGGTTTTTAATGTCTTTGAAAAAATTCCCTAAAAAGGTTCGAATTACATGTTCTGGGACAAAAGGGGAATACATTTTAACCACTAAAATAACGCTTTCGTCTGGAAAATGTGGTATTACATGTACACCCTTTAGGACAGGACTTCCTTTTGAGGTTTCGGCTTTGCGAACAAAGTCTTTGTATATTCCTTCTTCAGTGAAAGTAATATCAAAAATTCCTCTTTTAGGATAGTCCTGTATTGACAATACCTCAGTCTTTTGGATGGAGAAAAGATTGAAAAGAATATCCTCCACCACGTATCTGAGTCCACGAACATCTGCTCCTCCGTCTTTGTACTGGATCCGAACGGTGTTCTTTAGCCGAGCATAGGCAGGAACTACATCGGAATCAGGATCCATGATGATCGAAGGGCAGACCAGCACTCGTCAGTGAAAAGGGATTGCGACTTGTTAATCAGAGGAATGCCCCCTCCCCAATTGCAGCATGCAGGTGAAGTCCACTTAAAGTGGGCGATCCTGCGAAGGCAGAGGAGGGGGGTCTCCGAGAACCAAAATGGCCAAGAAACAAGAAATTACTATCCCATCAATCAGGATAACAGCGGGGCGTCGTCTCTCATTTCTCCGAGGAATGCCCCCTCCCCAATTGCAGCATGCAGGTGAAGTCCACCCTAAGGTGGGCGATCCCGCCAAGGCAGAGGAGGGGGGTCTCAGAATTCTAATCAGCCAAGGTGTCAAGTATTGCTACCATTCACACTTAACCAAAAAGCCGAGAAACGACAATGTGTGGAACATCAAACCATGATATAATCTAACATTCCAGCACATAGCCATGTGTTGACCTGTGCCTAGTAAGCCTCAACTTCCCTATCCCGTAATACCATAGGGAGAGAAAAAACGGCAAAGTCTTCTTCATTTCCATATCAGTCAAAGTTGACCAATCACAAGAGGACTTTCCAATTCAGGTCAAAGACTGCCTGTCAACAACATAGCCCTTTGCCTACTATAGATTCCTCCCTGCCATACAAATGAATAGGAAGACCCACAGCCTTCAATGACAAGAGCTGTCAGTCACATGGCCCTTTGCCTAGCCTCTATGGCAAATTAGCCATTGCCTAAGCACTCCCATAATATAAGCTAACAGTCCAACGCATTGCCATGTGCCTAGTAAGCCTCAACTTCCCTATCCCTTAATAACCATAGGGAGAGAAAAACCGGCAAAGTCTTCTTCATTTCCATATCAGTCAAAGTTGACCAATCACAAGAGGACTTTCCAATTCAGGTCAAAGACTGCCTGTCAACAACATAGCCCTTTGCCTACTATAGATTCCTCCCTGCCATACAAATGAATAGGAAGACCCACAGCCTTCAATGACAAGAGCTGTCAGTCACATGGCCCTTTGCCTAGCCTCTATGGCAAATTAGCCATTTTTTTTTTAATTAGCTGTACCTATAAAATAGGCACGCTTTCTTTATTTTGAAAAAATTTCAAATGGAACAAATAAAAAAACATTTTAGAAAAATTACATATTTTACAATATATTCAACATTACAATAGTTCAAATAACAGAGGCCCATTTCTTTACATACCATTTCTTTGCTAAAACATTATCACGTTTTTTGTCAATTAGGTAATATAAATACATTTCACTAAAAGCAAGACTTAAAACATTGTTTACAGATAAAATCTTATTTTGAAAAATGAGGATATTTCTGGCCTTCCATAGCGCTTCTTTACAACAGTTGATTATTTTCCATGCAATAAGTTTTTGATCATAAAAGGGACAGTCCAGTAAACCGTACAAAATCATAAAATAGTCCATGTTGTTTGCATTTAAAATTTTTAAAAGAAGAGGGTTGATTTTAGTCCATAGTTCTTTTGCAAATTTGCAAGTCCATAAAAGATGAAGAACAGTCTCCTCTTCGCTGCAGCAATCCCTTGGACATTTGGAAATTTTTACTATACCCCTCTTATACTGGAAAGCTCTACATGGTAAACATTGATGAATACACATCCATGAAAAGTCTTTTTGTACATTAAAACAATGTGTAAAATTAACCATTTTCCAAATTTCTTTGCTTTTTGTTTCATTAAAATTACCCACTAAAGAAATGTCAGCCTCTTGTTTCAAATTACTTAACAATTTTTTTCCATCTGATAAAACCTTAAGCTCTTTTCCTTTTAAGTTGTATAAAGACACAATTTTTTCCAAAATCTTGTAGCTTTTTGGTAACTTAAAAGCATATGGACAACTCAAAACCGTTTTAAACCAACCACATTTTCTCATAAAAAAACCAGTATTAAAACGGATAAAAAAGGACCAATAGTTATCTTTAAAAAGAGCATTTAGACACATAGTAAAAAATCTAAGTAAAAGAAATGCCTTAAAATCTGGAAAATCTTTTCCACCTTTTTCTTTGGGTTTTACCACAATTTCTCTTTTGAGTTTTTCAGCTTTTGAACTCCAAAAGAAAGTAAAACAAACCCTTGTAATTTTTTTTAGAAGATGTTCTGGGGGAGGGAAAACCAGACTTAAATACAGCAAAATTGGTAAAATGACCATTTTGATAATTAAAATTTTTCCTTCCATTGACAGAGTCCTCAAACCCCACATACAAACTTTTTGATTTATCTTTTTTGCTACAAGATCCCAGCTTTCAAGACCATTGTTGAAGCCATCAAAAATAACACCTAAATTTGTAATTTTTTCTGATACAGGCACCGGGACGTCCCTTAAATCCAGATTTCCAAGGTTCAAAATTAAACTCTTATTTAAGTTAATTTTTAAACCGGAAGCACAAGAAAAAAACTGGATTTGCCTTAAAACTTTTTTCAACGAAAGGCTATCTTTACAAAAGAAAATCACATCATCCATATAAGCAGATATTTTTGCTTCTATCCCACCTCCACCCGGCAAAGACACACCACGTATTTGTTTGTCTTTTCGAATTGAGCATAACAAAGGTTCTAGAGCACATATAAAAAGTAAAGGTGACAAAGGACATCCCTGTTTTACTCCAGACTTAAAAAAAATGTCTTTTGTTGTAAAACCATTGACTAAAATCTTACTTGAACAGTCAGTATAAAAGGATTTTACACACAATAAAAATGACTCTGGAATACCCATATGACTTAAAACTTTAAAAAGATAAGAATGTGAAACCATATCAAAAGCTTTTTCGAAATCCACCGACAAAATTGCAAGGTTAACTTTCCTATCTTTAGCATCCTCAATGATATCCTTTATGAGATTAAGGTTTTCCCATACACTTCTACCTGGAACGCCACAGACTTGGTTTGCGTGAATCAACTTTTCAATAACCATTTTTAATCGGTTTGCGCATATTTTTGCAAAAATTTTGTAGTCACAATTCAACAAAGTTACTGGTCTCCAATTTTTTAAGTTTGATTTATCACCTTTTTTATGCAATAGCGTGACTACACCTTTTTTCCATGACACTGGTAGAATATTTGAATTAAAAACCTCTAAAAACATTGATAATAAATCTTCTTTAAGAATATCATAAAAAACCACATAAAATTCAATTGGTATACCATCGTCCCCGGGGACTTTACCTTTTTTAAAACCTTTAATTGCATCTAAAACCTCCTGTTTGTTTAAAGACCTGGATAAAAACCTTTGAGAAACATCATCCAGTTTATGCTCAATTTGTTTTAATGAATCTTCAACAAAATACTCATCAATTTTTTTTTCCTTAAAAAGATCAGAATAGAATTCCTGAACCTTCCTTATAATACCTTGTGAATCTGATACCCCATCAACATTATTAATAAAACCACGATTTTCAACTTTTTTCTTAAAAAAATATCTGGAACATGTTTCATTTTCTTCTATATGTTTGACTCTTGAATTGAAAATGATTTCTTTACCTTTTTGTTTCAGACATTTAGAAATTTCCTTTTTTAATTCCACAATGTCACTTGAAACCTCAATACCACAGCTTTCCATTTTATAAAGTGCTTGTAAGCGACAATTAAGAGTAGCAAAGAAATCCCTTCTTTGCTTAGCCTTCCGAATGCCAACTTTAATGAAAAAATGTTTTATCTTTTTTTTCATTTGTTCCCACCATATACAATATGAAGTATTTGCATTTTTCCTTTTCTTACAATTTTCATAAAACTTTTTAAAATCTGTTATAACCGTTACATCATCTAAAAGGGATATATTCATTTTCCAAGCAGGTTTTCCCTTAAAACTTTTAGTACCTGTTTTGATACCAAAAGATAAAATCTTGTGATCGGAAAAAACATTGGTTAAAAGTTTACAAGAAATTGGTTGAACATTTTTGGAGGTAAAAACAAAATCTATCCTGGAGCTATACAAGGAATTGCTCCAGGTAAATCCATCTTCTTCCGGTAAATCCTTATTACAAAGCTTATAAACATCATTTAAGTTAAAATCAGAAACAATATTTTTTAACATTGCAGATGTTTTGTCATAACTCCGGTTTTTAGATTGTTTAAAACGTTTTTCCCCCTTAAGAATACAATTAAAATCACCAGCTAAAACCAAAGGGCAAGAATTATCAATAAATAAAGGTAAAATTTCCAACATTTCAGATCTTTCTACCTTATCTGGTGACCCATAAACATTTAAAAATTGCCATTTGACACCATCAATAAAAACTTTAACCAATAAAATCCTGCCTGGTAAAATTTCTTGTTTAAAATCCACAGTAAAATTTCCCTTAAAAAGTATGGCAATTCCCGCACAAGAAGATGTATTGGAGCCAGACCACACTGAAGGCCCATATACCCAGTCATCTTCATATTTTTTATAATTCAAGCTATGCGGAATGCCACACTCCTGTAAAAAGAATACAGATGCGGTTAAAACAGATAAAAAGCTAAAAAGAGCAGATCTTCGAACCTTGGACTTTAACCTTCTTACATTAAAAGAAATACCATTAAGCGATGACATCTCAATTAATTAGAAGACATAAAAAAGACCATTTAAACCTCCTCATTTTCACCGGTCAGACAATTCAATGTCACCGGAACTAGATTCTTCTATTTCCCCAGATTCAACAGTGTAGAGTGTTGATGTTGGAGAACTTCCACTCTCACTGATATCAAAAAAACCCTCAAAAAAAGGAGCTGGCCCATAATGTGACAAAACAGACACTACATTTTCTTCTTCAGCTGGTTTTTTTCCTTCCTGGAAACAGGATGTCCCCTCCCCAACCCCATCACCTCCCACCAAAGGGTCCTCTGGGTTCAAGTTGGGTGTTTGCATCACCGAAGGAACCTTTGCCAGCTGACTCACTGAAGTCTCAGGGATCATGGAAGTCTCAGGGCCCTTTTCCTCTGTGCTGAAAGAAGAAGGGACTGTAACCGACTGCTCACCTTCTGTACTTTGGCAGGGCTCATCCTGCTTGTGTTTTGCCGTACGCCGTCTTTTAATTTTAACCTCTGGGTTTATCTCTGGTAATTGAATGGCAGCTGGTTCAGCATCATCCGACTTCCCAGCGTCCTCTACAACAAGGGGGGGTACTCTCGTCTGCTGTCCGCTGGCTGCCATTCGTTTCTTTTTACGCTTCTTCTTTTTGGAGGTCAAAACAGGTTGGAACTCTTCCTCAATTGGATCAGATAACTCTGTATCCTTGTCTGCCGGTGACTGCTCTTCCGAAGGAGGAGGTTGGGCCACAGGAGCTGAGGACACCACCACTGGAGTAGACACAGGAACAGAAACAGGAACAGGCAAAGCAGAGACAGGTTTGGGTGCTCTTAGAGGGCAGTCCCAGAAAAGATGACCAGTCTTTAAACACAGTCTACATTCCTTACTTTTACCTTTAGGACACTCCTTGTCCGGATGTTCCTGGCTGCCACACCTTGTGCAGAGAGCTTCACAGTCCTCCTGCAGGTGTCCATGCTGTTTACACTTTCGGCAGAAAAGTGGCATTCCTGTGTAAAACAAATCTCCATTTACAGTTCCCAACCTAATTCTGCTAGGGGGGTGTTTCTTCCCTTCGTATCCATTTGGGTCTTTAACAAAAGTAACTTGGTACCGCCATTTACAAGTCCAGAAACCAAATTGATTGCTAATTTTACCCAGGTTTTTAATGTCTTTGAAAAAATTCCCTAAAAAGGTTCGAATTACATGTTCTGGGACAAAAGGGGAATACATTTTAACCACTAAAATAACGCTTTCGTCTGGAAAATGTGGTATTACATGTACACCCTTTAGGACAGGACTTCCTTTTGAGGTTTCGGCTTTGCGAACAAAGTCTTTGTATATTCCTTCTTCAGTGAAAGTAATATCAAAAATTCCTCTTTTAGGATAGTCCTGTATTGACAATACCTCAGTCTTTTGGATGGAGAAAAGATTGAAAAGAATATCCTCCACCACGTATCTGAGTCCACGAACATCTGCTCCTCCGTCTTTGTACTGGATCCGAACGGTGTTCTTTAGCCGAGCATAGGCAGGAACTACATCGGAATCAGGATCCATGATGATCGAAGGGCAGACCAGCACTCGTCAGTGAAAAGGGATTGCGACTTGTTAATCAGAGGAATGCCCCCTCCCCAATTGCAGCATGCAGGTGAAGTCCACTTAAAGTGGGCGATCCTGCGAAGGCAGAGGAGGGGGGTCTCCGAGAACCAAAATGGCCAAGAAACAAGAAATTACTATCCCATCAATCAGGATAACAGCGGGGCGTCGTCTCTCATTTCTCCGAGGAATGCCCCCTCCCCAATTGCAGCATGCAGGTGAAGTCCACCCTAAGGTGGGCGATCCCGCCAAGGCAGAGGAGGGGGGTCTCAGAATTCTAATCAGCCAAGGTGTCAAGTATTGCTACCATTCACACTTAACCAAAAAGCCGAGAAACGACAATGTGTGGAACATCAAACCATGATATAATCTAACATTCCAGCACATAGCCATGTGTTGACCTGTGCCTAGTAAGCCTCAACTTCCCTATCCCGTAATACCATAGGGAGAGAAAAAACGGCAAAGTCTTCTTCATTTCCATATCAGTCAAAGTTGACCAATCACAAGAGGACTTTCCAATTCAGGTCAAAGACTGCCTGTCAACAACATAGCCCTTTGCCTACTATAGATTCCTCCCTGCCATACAAATGAATAGGAAGACCCACAGCCTTCAATGACAAGAGCTGTCAGTCACATGGCCCTTTGCCTAGCCTCTATGGCAAATTAGCCATTGCCTAAGCACTCCCATAATATAAGCTAACAGTCCAACGCATTGCCATGTGCCTAGTAAGCCTCAACTTCCCTATCCCTTAATAACCATAGGGAGAGAAAAACCGGCAAAGTCTTCTTCATTTCCATATCAGTCAAAGTTGACCAATCACAAGAGGACTTTCCAATTCAGGTCAAAGACTGCCTGTCAACAACATAGCCCTTTGCCTACTATAGATTCCTCCCTGCCATACAAAGGAATAGGAAGACCCACAGCCTTCAATGACAAGAGCTGTCAGTCACATGGCCCTTTGCCTAGCCTCTATGGCAAATTAGCCATTGCCGAAGCACTCCCATAATATAAGCTAACATTCCAACTCATTACCATGTGTTGACCTGTGCCTAGTAAACCTCAACTTCCCTATCCCCTAATACCATAGGGAGAGAAAAACCGGCAAAGTCTTCTTCTTCTTTTCCATATCGGTCAAAGTTGACCAATCACAAGAGGACTTTCCAATTCAGGTCAAAGATTGCCTGTCAACAACATAGCCCTTTACCTAGACTCTATGACAATTTGACACCACCGCTATCCCCTAATACCATAAGGAAAGAAAAACCGGCAAAGTCTTCTTCATTTCCATATCGGTCAAAGTTGACCAATCACAAGAGAACTTTCCTTTTTTTTTTTTTTTTTTTTATTTTATTTATTAAAATTATACAAAATCAAAAATACATTTCACACAAAATTTTCACAGTCATTGAACAAAACATGGAAAAAGCAAAAGGACATTAAGAAAAAATCCATGATTTCCATTTTTTTGTTTTCCAAATTCCTTCAGCATCATAACCAAGTTTCCTCTTGTCACTAATTACATAAAGGAAAAGTCTTGCCCAAATCAAACTTATACAATCATTCACATTAATTTCACATTGTTTAAATACATATAGATTTCTAGAATCCCACAAAGTTTCTTTCACACAATTCACTAAGAACCATAACACTCTAGCTTTATCATGATTCAGTCCACACAAACCAAACATAACCATTTCATACGTCAGACATTCAACATCTGTTAAACCTTTTATCAGATTTTTCAAACGACTCCACACTTCTTTTGCGTATCCGCACTCCCAAAATATGTGTGGTACATGCTCTGTTCCTCCACAGGTCTCTCTGGGACATTGTTCGTTATTTATAAGGTTCCTCCTTCTTTGAAACACTCTAGTTGGAAGACATGATTTTACACACATCCACGCCAAATCTTTCTGTCTATTTGTCAATTCTTTTTTACAAACGTTTTTCCATACAGTCTTGCTTTCATCAAAAGTCAATCCATCCACTCCTTCCATCTCTTCTTTAGCATCCAGTAAACTCAAAACCCTTTTTTTTTTCACACCAAGATTCTGCACTTACACTTTCCAAACCATTCCGTCTTATACATCTTCCCATTCTCACATAAAACCAAGGTGCTTCAAAACATACGGGCTTCCTCAGGTCAACAGTACATAAACCATATCTTCTCAAAACACTCCCCCCAACATATCTCACCATATACCCAGCCAGACTTTCTTTCTTACTCAAGTTCACACACATACTTACATACTTGACAGCCAAAAAAAGTTCCACATTAACCATCCCTTTTCCTCCATTCAATTTCTTCTTCATCACTTTCTCTCTTTTTAATCTTTCCATTTTGGAATTCCACAGGAAACAAAAAATGGACCGAATAATTCTACGTAAAACTTTATCTGTAGGTGGAAAGACCATATTAATATATAACAAAATAGGCATAATAACCGCTTTTATAATCAAAATTTTCCCCTCCATAGTTAAAGACCTTAGAGTCCAAAAATTAAATTTTTGTTTAATTCGCTCATTAACCCTCTGCCAGCTTTCATATCCTCTCATATCTAAATCTAAATTTCTGCCCATGCTCCAAAACTTTTACATACACTTTTATCCAGATTTACTTTAAAACCGCTTACCATACAGAAACATTCTATTAGCAACCTTGTTCTTCTCAAAGCAGCCTGCGACTTACACACCAAAGTTACGTCATCCATGTACGCAATCACACGCAAATCTCTTCCACCACTTCCTGGCACTTCAATCCCACGCAAAACTTTATCCCTCATAATCACACGCAACAAGGGTTCAATTGTACAAATAAACAACATTGGGGACAAAGGACATCCCTGTCTTACACCCGATTCAACCCCAAAAACCTCAGTCAAAAAACCATTAACTTGAACCATACTTACCAAATCTCTATACAAACATTTAATCCATGCCAAAAACCTCTCAGGCAACCCCATTCTTTCCAAAACTTTAAACATAAAATCATGCACAACCCTATCAAATGCCTTTTCAAAATCCACAGTCACAATTGCCACAGCTTGATTCCTTTCCCTCGCATACCATACCGTATCTCTCAAACAACACAAACATTCTCCAACCTGTCTCCCTGGCACTCCACATACCTGTTCCTCACCTATCATCTTACCAATCACTCCTCTTAGTCTATTTTTTATCACCCTAGCAATAATCTTATAATCAGTATTTAATAACGTGATAGGTCTCCAGTTCTTTAAATTCTTTTTATCACCCTTTTTATGCAATAACACTATCAAACCTTCTCTCATACTTTCAGATAACCTTCCATCCTCTAGTACCATCTTACATATTTCAAACACATACCTACTAATCATATCCCAAAATTCACAATAATACTCAACAGGCAAACCGTCCTTCCCCGGCACCTTCTTTTTTTTCATACTTTTCATACATTCCTCAATTTCTTCTTTTCCCAAATCCTCACACAAATTTTCCTTATCTTCGATAGATAAAGCATCTTCAATCACTGACAAACACTCATTCTCCAAACTTTTATCTTGTTTTTTCCCGGTATACAAATCTTGATAAAAATCTTTTACTGTTTTTAATACTTCAGTATTCCCATGTACTTCATCACCACTATCACTCAGCAAACATGTCATACCCACCCTTTTTCCATAAACCTTTTTAAAGAAAAAATCTGTACACTTTTCATCCAAATCTTTCACCACCATTCTAGCTTGCACAATTATTTTCTTTCCCTTAGCATCAAAAAATTTTTTAACACGTTCTTTGGCCTCTTGAATCTCATATTTTACATCCTCACCTAAAGCACGTAATTCTTCCAAATACTGTAACCTTTTTTGCCACTTCTCAAAATCTTCTCTCTCACACCTCACTCTTTCAGCCCCTTTTTTTACAAAGAAACGTTTTGTTTCTCTTTTTACCCACTCCCACCATTCACACACATTATAAAAATCCCCACGCCTTTTTTCCCATTTCCCAAACCACACTTTATATTCATTCTTTATATTTTCATCCTCCAGCAAAGAAATATTTAACTTCCATACGCCCCTTCCAAATTCTTTCTCACCATCTACATGTATACATACTTTCACACATCCATGATCTGTGAAGGACATTTTCTCCACTTCAAAACTTAAAATCTCTATTGACCTAGAAAAAAAACAAAAATCAATTCTTGACAAAACATCACCATTTTCAGAAAAAAAGGTAAATTTGTTAGATTCATTTCCTGCAATTTTATATGCATCTTTTAACCCAAAAAGACCCACCATTTCTGATAAGATTTTACTGGACTTATCCATCCCCCCACCATCTCCCCCCAAAAATTTCCTATCACCATCACGTAACACACAATTAAAGTCCCCAACCAAAATAAGGTTCTCTTGTCCTCCTAAGAAAAATCGTAAACGTTCAAATACAACAATTCTTTCTTTTCTCTTGGCAGGTGCATAAACATTAATTAGCTTAAACAAAAAATCCCCATACTCAAAGTAAACCAGCAATGCCCTGCCTTGGACAATATGAATTATTTTTTTAATAACAAAGTTATTATTTCTAAACAAAATCCCCACACCCCCATTTCTTTCCTTACATGTTGACCATACGCAAGGACCTAGATCCCACTTAGCACAGACAGGTTCTTCAGAAATAGCACATTCCTGTAAACAAATTATACTTAAATTGGTTAAAGCCAAAAAATAAAAAATAGCAGCCCTTCTGTTTGCAGATCTAATGCTTCTTACATTAATTGAGCCTATTTTCAAAGGCATTTAGATTGAAAAAAAAGGGGGAAAAGCATTTTCTGTAAACAACATTCATTTTTTCTTTTGCACACCCATGGCTTTTGTTTTATGCCCAACACCACCAAGTTTTTTTGTAGCAGATTCAACACCTCTCATATCTCCATCCCTCTGCCCTTCCTCTTTCCTGGATTTTTTTGAGGAATCTCCTTCGGACTTTTGAAAAACCAAAGTCTTTGTTAGTTCTGTCACTTTGCCTTTGTCCAGGTACGAAGATACAGGAGCAGAAGAATCAGAGTCAATAGTAGCTGACGACTCATCCGCCACACCATCTTCAGAGTCCGACACGCTTCCAATAAGGCTACTCCCAGCAGTAGAATCAGGGCCTTTCCTCTTAAGGGAGGACTTGTCCACTTCCATTTCCACTAGGCCCGGATCTATACCCATTGGGCCAGGAACCACATCCTCAGGCAGAATATCCCCTTCACCTTCTCCACATAACATGTCAGGGACTGGATCCGCCACCTCCACTACCTCCTCCACCTGATCCTGTAGCTGTTCCTCCTCTGCTGCTGGAATCACTTCTACAGGACCCAAAACAGGTTGTTCAACATTCCCACGAAGGGCATCAGCATATGTCCTGCTTGTGGGACACTGTCTCGCAAGATGGTTACATGAGCCACAAAAGTGACACTTCCTTGCAGCAACACAATCCAAAGTCTTATGACCAGGCTTAAAACAATTGCGACATACCTGGCCCACTTCACATTCCTCTTTTGTATGACCGAAACTAAAACAGTAACGGCAAAAGGTAGGTTGTCCTGGATAAAAGAGGAACCCTCGATTACTTCCAATAGAGAAAGATTGAGGGGGATGGCAAAATCCACCTATTCCATTTTTGTCCCTCTCAAATTCCACTCAGAAGCGTCTGTCACCATTAAAAGTCCCAAACACATTTTCTTTCTTTTCAGCAGGGGAAACATGGCTGCAATATCTGTGTAAAAAGGCTTGAATTTCATCATCCCCGACAAAAGGGTTAAACATATGAACAGTTAAGGGGACCCTTTGTCTTGATTTGCTGACAACAAAGGTGATCCCCTCCAAGTCTGGATGGTTTCTTTGCTCCATACTCCTCTGGTAACAAGTCTGCAACAATTCCATAGTATAAAATGATACGTCGAAAAAACCCTGCTGTGGGAAAGCCTGGACACAGAAAATCGAAGCATGCTCCATATTCAAAATTCCTTCCACCACCGTCTTCTGGACATGTCTCAAACCCCAAGTCGATTTTTTCTCCACGGGAACATACAGCCTCACTGTATTCTTTGCATCTGGCGCCAGCTTCGTAGCCATGTTGCCGGCATGAGGAATCGCCTTCTCTCGAAAGATGAATGCCCAACACCCAATAGCAGCATGCCCCACAACCCACAATGGGAAGAGAGAAAGGCCGAACGCTGGGGTATCTTCGGTATTTGGAGGGACTGCCTATACCCAATAGCAGCAGAAGACCAACCAATCAGGAAGAACCTTCAGGCCGAGTAGTAGGGGGCCGCACCAATGCCTTCAAAAGGCTGAGAAGCGATATTGGACTGTCAGTCTCATGATAAGATCTGACAGTCCGACACATAGCCATGTGTTGACCTGTGCCTAGTAAGCCTCAACTTCCCTATCCCCTAATACCATAGGGAGAGAAAAACCGGCAAAGTCTTCATCTTCATTTCCATATCGGTCAAAGTTGACCAATCACAAGAGGACTTTCCAATTCAGGTCAAAGATTGCCTGTCAACAACATAGCCCTTTGCCTACTATAGACTCCTCCCTGTCATACAAAAGAATAGGAAGATCCATAGGCTTCTATGACAAGAGCTGTCCGTCACATTGCCCTTTGCCTAGCCTCTACGGCAAATTAGCCATTGCCAAAGCACTCCCATAATATAATCTAACATTCCAACTCATTACCATGTGTTGGCCTGTGCCTAGTAAGCCTCAACTTCCCTATCCTTTAAGACCATAGGGAGAGAAAAACCAGCAAAGTCTTCTTCATTTCCATATCGGTCAAAGTTGACCAATCACAAGAGGACTTTACAATTCAGGTCAAATACTGCCTGTAAAACAACATAGCCCTTTGCCTACTATAGATTCCTCCCTGCCATACAAAAGAATAGGAAGACCCACAGCCTTCTATGACAAGAGCTGTCAGTCACATGGCCCTTTGCCTAGCCTCTATGGCAAATTAGCCATTGCCGAAACACTCCCATAATATAAGCTAACATTCCAACTCATACCATGTGTTGACCTGTGCCTAGTAAGCCTCAACTTCCCTATCCCCTAATACCATAGGGAGAGAAAAACCGGCAATGTCTTCTTCTTCTTTTCCATATCAGTCAAAGTTAACCAATCACAAGAGGACTTTCCAAGTCAGGTCAAAGACTGCCTGCCAACAACATAGCCCTTTGCCTAGACTCTATCACAATTTGACACCGCCGCTATCCCCTAATACCATAGGGAGAGAAAAACCAGCAAAGTCTTCTTCATTTCCATATCGGTCAAAGTTGACCAATCACAAGAGGACTTTCCAATTCAGGTCAAAGGCTGCCTGTCAACAACATAGCCCTTTGCCTAGACTCTATGACAATTTGACACCACCGTTATCCCCTAATACCATAGGGAGACAACAACCCACCAAATCTCCTTCATTTCCATCTCGGTCAAAGTTGACCAATCACAAGAGGACTTCCCAATCCATGTTAAAGACTGCCTGTCAACAACATAGCACTTTGCTTAGACTCTATGACAATTCGACACCGCCGCTATCCTGTAATACCATAGGGAGACAACAACCCACCAAACCTCCTTCATTTCCATATCGGTCAAAGTTGACCAATCACAAGAGGACTTTCCAATCCATGTTAAAGACTGCCTGTCAACAACATAGCACTTTGCTTAGACTCTATGACAATTCGACACCGCCGCTATCCTGTAATACCATAGGGAGACAACAACCCACCAAATCTCCTTCATTTCCATATCGGTCAAAGTTGACCAATCACAAGAGGACTTTCCAATCCATGTTAAAGATTGCCTGTCAACAACATAGCCCTTTGCCTACTATAGACTCCTCCCTGCCATACAAAAGAATAGGATGATCCATAGGCTTCTATGACAAGAGCTGTCAGTCACATAAACCTTTGCCTAGCCTCTATGGCAAATTAGCCATTGCCTAAGCACTCCCATGATATAATCTAACATTCCAACACATTGCCATGTGTTGACCTGTGCCTAGTAAGCCTCAACTTCCCTATCCCGTAATACCATAGGGAGAGAAAAACCAGCAAAGTCTTCATCTTCATTTCCATATCGGTCAAAGTTGACCAATCACAAGAGGACTTTCCAATTCAGGTCAAAGACTGACTGTCAACAACATAGCCGTTTGCCTAGACTCTATGACAATTTGACACCACCGCTATAACCTAATACCATAGGGAGAGAAAAACCGGCAAAGTCTTCTTCATTTCCATATCGGTCAAAGTTGACCAATCAGAAGAGGACTTTCCAATTCAGGTCAAAGACTGCCTGTCAACAACATAGACCTTTGCCTAGACTCTATCTCAATTTGACACCACCGCTATCCCCTAATACCATAGGGAGAGAAAAACTGGCAAAGTCTTCTTCATTTCCATATCGGTCAAAGTTGACCAATCACAAGAGGACTTTCCAATTCAGGTCAAAGACTGCCTGTCAACAACATAGCCCTTTGCCTACTTTAGATGCCTCCCTGCCATACAAAAGAATAGGAAGACCCACAGCCTTCAATGACAACAGCTGTCAGTCACATGACCCTTTGCCTAGCCTCTATGGCAAATTAGCCATTTTTTTTTTTAATTAGCTGTACCTATAAAATAGGCACGCTTTCTTTATTTTGAAAAAATTTCAAATGGAACAAATAAAAAACATTTTAGAAAAATTACATATTTTACAATATATTCAACATTACAATTGTTCAAATAACAGAGGCCCATTTCTTTACATACCATTTCTTTGCTAAAACATTATCACGTTTTTTGTCAATTAGGTAATATAAATACATTTCACTAAAAGCAAGACTTAAAACATTGTTTACAGATAAAATCTTATTTTGAAAAATGAGGATATTTCTGGCCTTCCATAGCGCTTCTTTACAACAGTTGATTATTTTCCATGCAATAAGTTTTTGATCATAAAAGGGACAGTCCAGTAAACCGTACAAAATCATAAAATAGTCCATGTTGTTTGCATTTAAAATTTTTAAAAGAAGAGGGTTGATTTTAGTCCATAGTTCTTTTGCAAATTTGCAAGTCCATAAAAGATGAAGAACAGTCTCCTCTTCGCTGCAGCAATCCCTTGGACATTTGGAAATTTTTACTATACCCCTCTTATACTGGAAAGCTCTACATGGTAAACATTGATGAATACACATCCATGAAAAGTCTTTTTGTACATTAAAACAATGTGTAAAATTAACCATTTTCCAAATTTCTTTGCTTTTTGTTTCATTAAAATTACCCACTAAAGAAATTTCAGCCTCTTGTTTCAAATTACTTAACAATTTTTTTCCATCTGATAAAACCTTAAGCTCTTTTCCTTTTAAGTTGTATAAAGACACAATTTTTTCCAAAACTCTGTAGCTTTTTGGTAACTTAAAAGCATATGGACAACTCAAAACCGTTTTAAACCAACCACATTTTCTCATAAAAAAACCAGTATTAAAACGGATAAAAAAGGACCAATAGTTATCTTTAAAAAGAGCATTTAGACACATAGTAAAAAATCTAAGTAAAAGAAATGCCTTAAAATCTGGAAAATCTTTTCCACCTTTTTCTTTGGTTTTTACCACAATTTCTCTTTTGAGTTTTTCAGCTTTTGAACTCCAAAAGAAAGTAAAACAAACCCTTGTAATTTTTTTTAGAAGATATTCTGGGGGAGGGAAAACCAGACTTAAATACAGCAAAATTGGTAAAATGACCATTTTGATAATTAAAATTTTTCCTTCCATTGACAGAGTCCTCAAACCCCACATACAAACTTTTTGATTTATCTTTTTTGCTACAAGATCCCAGCTTTCAAGACCATTGTTGAAGCCATCAAAAATAACACCTAAATTTGTAATTTTTTCTGATACAGGCACCGGGACGTCCCTTAAATCCAGATTTCCAAGGTTCAAAATTAAACTCTTATTTAAGTTAATTTTTAAACCGGAAGCACAAGAAAAAAACTGGATTTGCCTTAAAACTTTTTCAACGAAAGGCTATCTTTACAAAAGAAAATCACATCATCCATATAAGAAGATATTTTTGCTTCTATCCCACCTCCACCCGGTAAAGACACACCACGTATTTGTTTGTCTTTTCGAATTGAGCATAACAAAGGTTCTAGAGCACATATAAAAAGTAAAGGTGACAAAGGACATCCCTGTTTTACTCCAGACTTAAAAAAAATGTCTTTTGTTGTAAAACCATTGACTAAAATCTTACTTGAACAGTCAGTATAAAAGGATTTTACACACAATAAAAATGACTCTGGAATACCCATATGACTTAAAACTTTAAAAAGATAAGAATGTGAAACCATATCAAAAGCTTTTTCGAAATCCACCGACAAAATTGCAAGGTTAACTTTCCTATCTTTAGCATCCTCAATGATATCCTTTATGAGATTAAGGTTTTCCCATACACTTCTACCTGGAACGCCACAGACTTGGTTTGCGTGAATCAACTTTTCAATAACCATTTTTAATCGGTTTGCGCATATTTTTGCAAAAATTTTGTAGTCACAATTCAACAAAGTTACTGGTCTCCAATTTTTTAAGTTTGATTTATCACCTTTTTTATGCAATAGCGTGACTACACCTTTTTTCCATGACACTGGTAGAATATTTGAATTAAAAACCTCTAAAAACATTGATAATAAATCTTCTTTAAGAATATCATAAAAAACCACATAAAATTCAATTGGTATACCATCTTCCCCGGGGACTTTACCTTTTTTAAAACCTTTAATTGCATCTAAAACCTCCTGTTTGTTTAAAGACCTGGATAAAAACCTTTGAGAAACATCATCCAGTTTATGCTCAATTTGTTTTAATGAATCTTCAACAAAATACTCATCAATTTTTTTTTCCTTAAAAAGATCAGAATAGAATTCCTGAACCTTCCTTATAATACCTTGTGAATCTGATACCCCATCAACATTATTAATAAAACCACGATTTTCAACTTTTTTCTTAAAAAAATATCTGGAACATGTTTCATTTTCTTCTATATGTTTGACTCTTGAATTGAAAATGATTTCTTTACCTTTTTGTTTCAGACATTTAGAAATTTCCTTTTTTAATTCCACAATGTCACTTGAAACCTCAATACCACAGCTTTCCATTTTATAAAGTGCTTGTAAGCGACAATTAAGAGTAGCAAAGAAATCCCTTCTTTGCTTAGCCTTCCGAATGCCAACTTTAATGAAAAAATGTTTTATCTTTTTTTTCATTTGTTCCCACCATATACAATATGAAGTATTTGCATTTTTCCTTTTCTTACAATTTTCATAAAACTTTTTAAAATCTGTTATAACCGTTACATCATCTAAAAGGGATATATTCATTTTCCAAGCAGGTTTTCCCTTAAAACTTTTAGTACCTGTTTTGATACCAAAAGATAAAATCTTGTGATGGAAAAAACATTGGTTAAAAGTTTACAAGAAATTGGTTGAACATTTTTGGAGGTAAAAACAAAATCTATCCTGGAGCTATACAAGGAATTGCTCCAGGTAAATCCATCTTCTTCCGGTAAATCCTTATTACAAAGCTTATAAACATCATTTAAGTTAAAATCAGAAACAATATTTTTTAACATTGCAGATGTTTTGTCATAACTCCGGTTTTTAGATTGTTTAAAACGTTTTTCCCCCTTAAGAATACAATTAAAATCACCAGCTAAAACCAAAGGGCAAGAATTATCAATAAATAAAGGTAAAATTTCCAACATTTCAGATCTTTCTACCTTATCTGGTGACCCATAAACATTTAAAAATTGCCATTTGACACCATCAATAAAAACTTTAACCAATAAAATCCTGCCTGGTAAAATTTCTTGTTTAAAATCCACAGTAAAATTTCCCTTAAAAAGTATGGCAATTCCCGCACAAGAAGATGTATTGGAGCCAGACCACACTGAAGGCCCATATACCCAGTCATCTTCATATTTTTTATAATTCAAGCTATGCGGAATGCCACACTCCTGTAAAAAGAATACAGATGCGGTTAAAACAGATAAAAAGCTAAAAAGAGCAGATCTTCGAACCTTGGACTTTAACCTTCTTACATTAAAAGAAATACCATTAACCGATGACATCTCAATTAATTAGAAGACATAAAAAAAACCATTTAAACCTCCTCATTTTCACCGGTCAGACAATCTATGTCACCGGAACTAGATTCTTCTATTTCCCCAGATTCAACAGTGTAGAGTGTTGATGTTGGGGAACTTCCACTCTCACTGATATCAAAAAAAGGAGCTGGCCCATAATGTGACAAAACAGACACTACATTTTCTTCGTCATCTGGCTTTTTTCCTTCCTGGAAACAGGATGTCCCCTCCCCAACCCCATCACCTCCCACCAAAGGGTCCTCTGGGTTCAAGTTGGGTGTTTGCATCACCGAAGGAACCTTTGCCAGCTGACTCACTGAAGTCTCAGGGATCATGGAAGTCTCAGGGCCCCTTTCCTCTGTGCTGAAAGAAGACGGGACTGTAGCCGACTGCTCACCTTCTGTACTTTGGCAGGGCTCATCCTGCTTGTGTTTTGCCGTACGCCGTCTTTTAATTTTAACCTCTGGGTTTATCTCTGGTAATTGAATGGCAGCTGGTTCAGCATCATCCGACTTCCCAGCGTCCTCTACAACAAGGGGGGTACTCTCGTCTGCTGTCCGCTGGCTGCCATTCGTTTCTTTTTACGCTTCTTCTTTTTGGAGGTCAAAACAGGTTGGAACTCTTCCTCAATTGGATCAGATAACTCTGTATCCTTGTCTGCCGGTGACTGCTCTTCCGAAGGAGGAGGTTGGGCCACAGGAGCTGAGGACACCACCACTGGAGTAGACACAGGAACAGAAACAGGAACAGGCAAAGCAGAGACAGGTTTGGGTGCTCTTAGAGGGCAGTCCCAGAAAAGATGACCAGTCTTTAAACACAGTCTACATTCCTTACTTTTACCTTTAGGACACTCCTTGTCCGGATGTTCCTGGCTGCCACACCTTGTGCAGAGAGCTTCACAGTCCTCCTGCAGGTGTCCATGCTGCTTACACTTTCGGCAGAAAAGTGGCATTCCTGTGTAAAACAAATCTCCATTTACAGTTCCCAACCTAATTCTGCTAGGGGGGTGTTTCTTCCCTTCGTATCCATTTGGGTCTTTAACAAAAGTAACTTGGTACCGCCATTTACAAGTCCAGAAACCAAATTGATTGCTAATTTTACCCAGGTTTTTAATGTCTTTGAAAAAATTCCCTAAAAAGGTTCGAATTACATGTTCTGGGACAAAAGGGGAATACATTTTAACCACTAAAATAACGCTTTCGTCTGGAAAATGTGGTATTACATGTACACCCTTTAGGACAGGACTTCCTTTTGAGGTTTCGGCTTTGCGAACAAAGTCTTTGTATATTCCTTCTTCAGTGAAAGTAATATCAAAAATTCCTCTTTTAGGATAGTCCTGTATTGACAATACCTCAGTCTTTTGGATGGAGAAAAGATTGAAAAGAATATCCTCCACCACGTATCTGAGTCCACGAACATCTGCTCCTCCGTCTTTGTACTGGATCCGAACGGTGTTCTTTAGCCGAGCATAGGCAGGAACTACATCGGAATCAGGATCCATGATGATCGAAGGGCAGACCAGCACTCGTCAGTGAAAAGGGATTGCGACTTGTTAATCAGAGGAATGCCCCCTCCCCAATTGCAGCATGCAGGTGAAGTCCACTTAAAGTGGGCGATCCTGCGAAGGCAGAGGAGGGGGGTCTCCAAGAACCAAAATGGCCAAGAAGCAAGAAATTACTATCCCATCAATCAGGATAACAGCGGGGCGTCGTCTCTCATTTCTCCAAGGAATGCCCCCTCCCCAATTGCAGCATGCAGGTGAAGTCCACCCTAAGGTGGGCGATCCCGCCAAGGCAGAGGAGGGGGGTCTCAGAATTCTAATCAGCCAAGGTGTCAAGTATTGCTACCATTCACACTTAACCAAAAAGCCGAGAAACGACAATGTGTGGAACATCAAACCATGATATAATCTAACATTCCAGCACATAGCCATGTGTTGACCTGTGCCTAGTAAGCCTCAACTTCCCTATCCCGTAATACCATAGGGAGAGAAAAAACGGCAAAGTCTTCTTCATTTCCATATCAGTCAAAGTTGACCAATCACAAGAGGACTTTCCAATTCAGGTCAAAGACTGCCTGTCAACAACATAGCCCTTTGCCTACTATAGATTCCTCCCTGCCATACAAATGAATAGGAAGATCCACAGCCTTCAATGACAAGTGCTTTCAGTCACATGGCCCTTTGCGTAGCCTCTATGGCAAATTAGCCATTGCCGAAGCACTCCCATAATATAAGCTAGCATTCCAACTCATTACCATGTGTTGACCTGTGCCTAGTAAGCCTCAACTTCCCTATCCCCTAATACCATAGGGAGAGAACAACCCACCAAATCTCCTTCATTTCCATATCAGTCAAAGTTGACCAATCACAAGAGGACTTTCCAATCCATGTTAAAGACTGCCTGTCAACAACATAGCACTTTCCTTAGACGCTATGACAATTTGACACTGCCGCTATGCCGTAATACCATAGGGAGAGAACAACCCACCAAATCTCCTTCATTTCCATATCGGTCAAAGTTGACCAATCACAAGAGGACTTTCCAATCCAGGTCCACAACATAGGCCTTTGCCAAGACTCTATGACAATTTGACATCATCGATATCCAGCAATACCTTAGGGAGAGAAAACCCCACCAACTTTACTTCATTTCCATATCAGTCAAAGTTGACCAATCACAAGAGGACTTTCCAATGCAGGTCAACAACATAGCCCTTCGCCTAGGCTCTATGACAATTTGACATCTTCGATATCCAGTAATACCTTAGGGAGAGAAAACCCCACCAACTTTACTTCTTTTCCATATCAGTCAATATTAACCAATCACAAGAGGACATTCCAATCCAGATCAAAAACATAGGCCGTTGCCTAGACACTATGACAATTTGACATCACAGCTATCCCGTAATACCCTAGGAAGAGAGCAACCCACCAAGTCTCCTTTATTTCCATATCAGTAAACATTGACCAATCACAAGAGGACTTTCCAATCCAGGTCAAAGACTGCCTGTCAACAACATAGCACTTTGCCTAGACTCTATGACAATTTGACATCACCGCTATCCCGAAATACCATAGGGAGAGAACAACCCACCAAGTCTCCTTCTTTTCCATAACAGTCAAAGTTGACCAATCACAAGAGGAATTTCCAATCCAGATCAAAGACTGCCTGTCAACAACATAGCCCTTTTCCTAGACTCTATGACAATTTGACACCACCGCTATCCCGTAATACCATAGGGAGAGAACAACCCACCAAGTCTACTTCTTTTCCATATCAATCAAAGTTGACCAATCACAAGAGGACTTTCCAATCCATAGCAAACACTGCCTGCCAACAACATAGCCCCTTGCCTATCATAGATTACCCCCTTCCATACTATAGAATAGGAAGACCCACACCCATCTATCACAAGAGCTGTCAGTCACATAGCCCATCGCCCAATCACTTCCATGATAACATCTGACATTCCAACACATAGCTAGCTATGTTTTGACCTGTGCCTAGTAAGCCTCAACTTCCCTATCCCGTAATACCATAGGGAGAGAACAACCCACAAAGTCTTCTTCTTCTCCATATCAGTCAAAGTTGACCAATCACAAGAGGACTTTATAATCCATAGTAAATAGATAGACCCTGAGACCGCCTGCGGGCCTTTTCCTCAGGAGTTAGATGAGTTATACCCAACTGCATGTCTTCCTCCTAAGGTAGAGGCACAGAGGGGTTAGAGCATTTAGTATTAGAAGACAGAGGGTGAGAAGGGTACTTCTTTTCTTACTGGGTTTACTATCTACTTGGATGGCTAGAGATCATCCAAATTAGTAGCCAGAGGGTTTACTAAGCTGTCCTTGACAGTATCAGAGAGCCCTATCTGGAACAGGCTATGAAGAGTCATGTCGTTGCAACCAGTTTCTACAGCCCGCCGGCAGAACTAAGTGCAATACACCTCTGCATCCCATTTTCCCTGATGTAATTTACGAATCGCGGTATCGGCCGATGATGCACGATCCAAGTCATCGTAAAGTATCACCATGGTGTTAATGAAGGTTTCAATGGAAAAATGGGCAGGGTCAGAGGAGGATAATCTTAGGGCCCAAATGTGTGGGTCACCCTGTAGCAGGGTCATTACAAACCTCACTTTATCCTCCCCAGTAGTGAAGGAGAGAGGGAAAAAACTAAGTTATAATTTGCATGCCTCCTGAAAGACAAAGATTTTTTCTATTCCCACTAAATTTTTCGGGGAAAGAAATTTTGGGTTCATGGGATTTATGCATATTTCTCATCACAGCAGGAGAACCCTCAGAGACAGAAACAGGAGGAGAGACTACTGGACTTGCTGACTGCTGCAAAATATATATAGTCTGCGAGTCCGTTATGGAAGCCTTGCATCAGGTAGTCTTGCTTCCGCTAATGATCCTCCAAGTGCAGTAGCAGAGTAGTAAGGAGCCCTTGAGTGGTGGAAGGAGCAGCAGCGACGTGACCTTCATCGTCCATTTTCTGGCCCGTTATAATGTCACGGTCGGCACCCTAAATTCAGAACCAATGCTAAGCACCCTGTTCTCGGCTCTTGCTTCCACCTTTCACCTCGGGAGGAGCCCTCAGCTAATTGGATGCTGCCAGGTCTTAATAAGAGAGGAGCCAAGCGAAGGGTTCTGAACGAGCAAAGGGGCACGACGGTAATGCAAAGTGTTTTGGGCAGACGGTCACAGTACAAGGCATAGAAGTGTAGTCAGATCAGGCCGGGTCAGGACAGGCAGAGTACAAACAGAGTCAGGCAGCCAAGGGTCAAAGCAGGGGATCATTCAGTAGGGATACAGAATAAGTGAAGTCTGTTACCAGGCAGGGGTGAGGATACAGAAGTCAGAATCAGGCAGGGGTCACAACAGGTATCAGAAATAGACAAGAACAAACTCAGAAGGCACCAGGAACTCAGTAAGAATGAACCTATAATGGGCAGTGAAAAAATATAAACTGCCACTTTAAATATATTTAAATTTGCGCCATTGCATGTTGATGCCAGCGCGCCTGCGCCAACAAATACAGAAGCCGCGCGCTGCACATGCCTTTAGTTAACTGGCGCAGAGGAGCAGCAAGGCAGGTGTGGGTGTGGGTGTGGGCAGGGCCGCCATTAGAAATCATGGGGCCCCGTACAACAAAATTTTTGGGGCCCCCTGGGCCCCGCCCACACTGACGACCAAGCTCCACCCCATTTCCCGCCCACTCCACATCGCAGTTAAAAGACCACACAGACATCAGCGCTAAAAAAGTAACCCCCCCCCACACAAGTTGTAAAAAGCTATTGATGGTCAGGGCCCCCTTATAAAAAATTGGGGCCCCAAAAAAAAAAATTAATTTTTTTTTTTTAAAAAAAAAAAACATTGGTGGCAGGGGCCCCCTTATAAGTTAAAAAAAACTTGGGGCCCCAACAAAAAAAATGTAAAAAAACTAAAAAATAAACAAACATTGGTGGCAGGGGCCCCCTTATAAGTTAAAAACAAATTGGGGCCCCAAAAAAAAATTTGAAAAAAAAAAAAACTGGTGGCAGGGGCCCCCTTACAAGTTAAAAACAAATTGGGGCCCCAAAAAAAATTTAAAAAAAAAAAAAACTTTTTTTGAAAAAAAAAAAAACATTGGCGGCAGGGGCCCCCTTATAAGTTAAAAACAAATTGGGGCCCCAAAAAAAATTTGAAAAAAAAAAAAATTGTTTTGAAAAAAAAAAAAAAACATTGGCGGCAGGGGCCCCCTTATAAGTTAAAAACAAATTGGGGCCCCAAAAAAAAATTTGAAAAAAAAAAAAAAATTTTTTGAAAAAAAAAAAAAAAACATTGGCGGCAGGGGCCCCCTTACAAGTTAAAAACAAATTGGGGCCCCAAAAAAAAATTTTAAAAAAAAAAAACCATTGGTGTCAGGGGCCCCTTACGAGTTAAAAAAAAAATTGGGGCCCCAAAAAAACATGTTTTAAAAAAAAAGATTGGTTGCAGGGGCCTATAGAATATTAAAATAATACATTGGTGGCCAGGAGATTAAAAAAAAAAAAATACACAAACTGGTGTTCAGTAGAATTGAACTCACGGCTTCAGTACTTCAACTTCACCTCCTTTCGTGACTTCGGGTCTTTTCACTGCTTCAGGACTTCGGCTTCGGCTGTTTTCGTGACTTCGGGTCTTTTCGGTGCATCGGCTTCGGCTTTTCGGCACTTCCGCATTCGGCAGCACAGAGGGAGGACGTACGGCTCGGGCGCTCGTAAGGGGGGCCCGGATCTTCAAAAAATGCAGCGCTGCCGGGCCCCCCTTCATGCCCGGGCCCGGTACGCTTGTCCCCCCTGTCCCCCCTGTCCCCCCTGTCCCCCCCTGATGGCGGCCCTGGGTGTGGGTGTCTCCTCCCTCCTCACCGCTGGATCACCAGGGAGTTGTCGTTACACCTGTGTGCTAATGCCTGTCTGCTGTCCCAGGGGAAGAGGTTTGTCGGGGGCAAACTGAAGGACCTGGGCATTGTTAGAAGAGAATGTCGTTGGGAAGGAGAAATGAAGGAAACCCCCCCCAATTCACTGTCCAACATGGAGAAACCCCACAATGCATCTGTGTTGTTAGTTCCACATTTACTAGGGATGAATCCAGGATTCGGTTCAGCATTTGGCCTTTTTCAGCAGGATTCAGACTCAGCCCGGCTGAACTAAATCTGAATCCTAATTTGCATATGCAAATTAGGGGCATGGAGGGAAATCGCGTGACTTTTTGTCACAAAACAAGGAAGTAACACATGTTTTCCCCTTCCCACCCCTACTTTTTCATTTGGCCGGATCTTTCGTTGAGGATTCGGTGGTTCGGCCAAATCCAAAATAGTGGATTCAGTGTATCCCTAACCTTTACGTATGGACTTGTGCATAATTACCCCTAATTACAGCCCCTCCCCTTTATGTACAAATACACGGG
Organism: Xenopus petersii; assembly: GCA_038501925.1. NCBI lineage: Eukaryota > Metazoa > Chordata > Amphibia > Anura > Pipidae > Xenopus > Xenopus petersii. Next base: position 726,203 of record CM076684.1, on the reverse strand, counting down.
CTTGTGGCTACTTTATTATAGGCGGGGGCTACAAATGATTTGGTCATGTGACATAGTGATATAAATAAATGTAAGTGCCGGGTCATTATATATATTGACTAAAGTACCCCCTCTTGTAAAATATAAGGATATTATAAGTTACAGAGGGGTTTCATGACCATATAAAAACACGAGGCCGAAAGCCGAGGTAACTTCTAATATCCTCATATTTTACAACTGGGGGTACTTTATTTATTATAATACACAAGTTTCTGTGAGTCATGTGACAGAAATGACATCAGAACTCACCGTTTATAACTGATGACATCAGAACTCACCGTTTATAAGGATATAATTTACAGGATATTCATGGCTTTTGTGTATTATATGTGTATATTATATCCAGGATCTAGTGATGTATCTGCCCCGTCTCCCATGGGTGCCAGCTGGGGCCTGGGGGTGCAGGGGGTTAAAGAGACCAGGGTGCTGTTAATTCCAGGCCATTGGCTAGGAGGGCAACTAGAAACTGATGGTTAATCTGGGGGTACGTGGGGCAAGGAGCTGGCTGGGGGGCACAGGAGAGGGTTCTGGGAGATAAGACACAGCCCCACACACATTGTTACAAAGCTGACAATCCTGTTACTCCCCGGCACCCAACGTTGTGTGACACAAAGGTACTCAGAGTTACTCTAGTGCACAGCCTCCAGCACTTCCCTCCCCCTCCTACTGCCACATCCCCCCAATAATGACAGTTGCACCTCCCAACAGCATCTGGAATCTTCCAGCCACCCCACTGTTGAATCTTTATTGCAGATCTGTTATATGTTAGTTCTGCTATACAGAAAACTACAGTTCCCAGAATGCACATGCCACTAGTTACCATGCAATATCCTGTGTGTGATGTAAGTGATTTCTTATTGGTTCTGTGAGTTTCCTGATGCTGTAAGTGTATGAGACTCTCTCTATAGCTGCAGGTTCTGCATTAACTCAATAACAGGCTCTTATGTATCTCTCCTCAAGCAAAGGACTTGTGTGGAACTACATCACTGCTGATGTACCGAGGAACTAGTAGCTCATCTAATCCTGAATATTAGAGAGTTGTACTGAATACTTACTATACCCCCATATACAACTACTTCCCCCACATCCCCGATATACAGTAACCCCCCAATATACAGTAACCTAACCCTCAAATCCCCCTCCAGAGCAACTTAAATTCCATTTATGTCCCCAGATACAGTCACTCCCCTTCCTCTAACTGCCCTTATATAAACTACCCCTCCCCACACCCCCCCAATTTACAGCTGCCCCCCCCCACATATCCACTGATATACAGCAGCACAGAGGGTTCTGGGGTTAATGTTCCCCCCAAGGCTTGTGCCCAGTAATCTCCTTCCTCACAGACACATCAGTCCTACAATAAATCCTGAGGGCCCCAATAAGCAAATCCTCTTGTGGGAATGGGCCCCAGGAATCTCTACTTGAGCTCTACTGACATGTCAATCACCCGGAGCAGCTGGGAGGTCTCAGGGCTGTAACCCACAGGGAATCATGGGAAGTAGAGGTGTTAGTGCTCAGGGCTGTAACCCACAGGGAATCATGGGAAGTAGAGGTGTTAGTGCCCAGGGCTGTAACCCACAGGGAATCATGGGAAGTAGAGGTGTTAGTGCCCAGGGCTGTAACCCACAGGGAATCATGGGAAGTAGAGGTGTTAGTGCCCAGGGCTGTAACCCACAGGGAATCATGGGAAGTAGAGGTGTTAGTGCCCAGGGCTGTAACCCACAGGGAATCATGGGAAGTAGAGGTGTTAGTGCCCAGGGCTGTAACCCACAGGGAATCATGGGAAGTAGAGGTGTTAGTGCCCAGGGCTGTAACCCACAGGGAATCATGGGAAGTAGAGGTGTTAGTGCTCAGGGCTGTAACCCACAGGGAATCATGGGAAGTAGAGGTGTTAGTGCCCAGGGCTGTAACCCACAGGGAATCATGGGAAGTAGAGGCGGAGTCTCATCTGCAGCTCGTCCACGTTGGAGAGCTGGTGCTGCTGGTGCCGGGAGGGCTGATCACAGAACAAACAGAGGAGGGTCCAGTCGTTGAGGCAGAAGAGCTTGACTTTGTGGTGGTCCTTGCAGGGGAACGAGCTGCACTGGGCACTGAGGAGCAGGGCCACCAGGGGGGGACAGGGGGGCGAGTTGTAGGGGGCCCTGAGGGTAAGGGGGGCCCGGCCATGCCACACTTACTTGATTAGCCGGGCCCCCCATGTTTCTGAGAGCTGCTGACTTCGGGAAGGCATGGATGTTTAAGGGGCCACCAATTTTTTTTTCTCATGTGGGGTCCTAGCCACCAATATTTTTTAATGGGGGGGGGCCCTGGCCACAAATGTTTTTTTTATGGGGGGCCCTGACCACCAATATCTTTTTATTTTTTATTAACATGTGGGAACCCTAGCCACCAATATTTTATTTGTTTTTTTTACTGTGTGGTGGGGGCGGACCTGTGGAGTGGGGAGGGTGGACCTGTAGGGGGGGCTTGCGGTGGGTGCAGTCCAGGGGGCCCAGGAAATTTTTGTCGTAGGGGCCCTGCGATTTCTGATGGCTGCCCTGCTGAGGAGCATCCAGGGGGAAGGCCATGCACTTATAAACTGAGACACTAGTGGGGTCGGTCAGTCATGTGCTCACATCCCCCCAAACCTCAAGTACCCCCCCCAAGGATCATGTACAGCCAAAGCCCAGGCACTACCTGCAATGTGGTCTCCCGGCAGATCATCCAGCCAGGGGGGGACTGGGCCAAGTCTCATTGTCTTCTGTCATGTGTAAGTGAGGGGTCAGCGACCTTTACTATCAAAAGATCCATTTTGCTCCTCTTCCACTAAAGAAAAATAGTCTGGAGCCACAAAACATAACACAACTTATAAACGTTTAAAAGTTTAACCTTTTTTTAATTGTAACCGTTACAACAACAGAATAGAAGAAACAGAAGTGCAGTGAGTATGTGTAGGGCTACTTGGAATCAAACACTGAATATTAAATATTAGTCTTCTCTTCTGTTTCTGAAGCTCCATGTTGGTCTTCCTTCTCTTGAGTGTGTGACCTCAGTAATGACCATGAGGAATCATCACTTACCTGTCACTCCTGGGACCTCACACCTGCTGGCGGCTTCCACAATGCGCGACCCCTATAAAATAACCGCAGTCGCACACTCTAGAAGCCGCCAGCAGGTGTGAGGCCAGTATAGACCATGTGACTGAGCCACAGTCAGCAGGATGAAGAGCCGCGGGTTGCCTACCCCTGGTGTAACTGCTGCCCTGTGTCCCCCTTACTCTCAGTGGTACATCCCGCTGAGCTCCCCCCCTCTCTCACTCAGTGGTACATCCTGTGTCCTCATCATTCAGTTGCTGGTTTCCCATCTCGGATCCGCTGTGAGTAGAGTTGCCACCCGGCCGGTAAAACACTTGCCAAGGTTGGGGCCGGTATTATTAATTTACCGGCAATGCAGTTGCCGGTAATTTGTAATACCCTTAAAAAAAAAGCCCCTGGCCTGCCCCCAACCTTTTTTCCAGCGCTGTGGACATCTCTGTGATGTTGCTCCACCCCTTTTTGCGGCTTGCTGTGTAGCCCTGCCCCTTTTGCTGCCCACCCCCCACTGGCCGGTAATATTTTTTAGTAAAGGTGGCAACCCTAGCCAAGAGTCCAGCCTCAGGGATATGGGACAAACCAATCTCGCAGCAAGTGGGGGGGGGCTGCTACTGAGGCCGGTGAGTCACGATTGAAGCTTCTTCTTGAATTGGAACCCCCCCCAATACTCCGAGTGGTACAGGCCACCCCTTCTCTCTCTCTTGTTCCCAGTGCAGCTTGTGAGTCAGGTACAAAGGGAAGGGGGAGCCTTAAAGAGATAAAGTGTCCCCCATAAACCTCTCCCCCTGCTGCAACTGTCACATGCCTGGCTCCATGGAAAGCAGTGCAGTCTGCAGCAATCCCACAAGCCACTTGTGCCAGTTATAGGTGTGACACCTGATTGGCCAGTACTAGTAGCTTGGCTCCTGAACTCCATAGGCCATCTCCTGACTTTTATATGTGTCTTGTGCCTCTCACTTGCTTATGGGCCCCCTGGGTTGCTTCAATGGGGTACAGCTTCTATTTCTACTATAGCAGCCCCCCATATCTCTTTATCATTCCTTAGGGTCACTTTAATGCTGGGCCTCTGTGCCATGACAATTGCACCCTCCTCCTGCTGCTGCCACTGATGCATTTTATACTGTGCCCACTCTCTGGCCAGAAGGGTACAGGGAATCCAGGCGAGGTTATTTAGGGGTGCAGGGAATCCAGGAGAGGTTATCTAGGGGTGCAGGGAATCCAGGGGAGGTTATTTAGGGGTGCAGGGAATCCAGGGGAGGTTATTTAGGGGTGCAGGGAGTCCACAGGAGGTTATTTAGGGGTGCAGGGAATCCAGGGGAGGTTATTTAGGGGTGCAGGGAATCCAGGGGAGGTTATTTAGGGGTACAGGGAATCCAGGGAGGTTATTTGGGAATACAGGGGAGATTATTTAGGGGTACAAGGAATCCAGGTGAGGTTATTTAAGGGTACAGGGAATCCAAGAGAGGTTATTTAGGGATACAGGGAATCCAGAGGAGGTTATTTAGAGGTACAGGGAATCCAAGAGAGGTTATTTAGGGGTGCAGGGAATCCAGGGGAGGTTATTTAGGGGTACAGGGAATCCAGGAGAGGTTATTTAGGGGTGCAGGGAATCCAGGGGAGGTTATTTAGGGGTACAGGGAATCCAGGAGAGGTTATTTAGGGGTGCAGGGAATCCAGGGGAGGTTATTTAGGGGTGCAGGGAATCCAGGGGAGGTTATTTAGGGGTGCAGGGAATCCAGGGGAGGTTATTTAGGGGTGCAGGGAGTCCAGGGGAGGTTATTTATGGGTGCAGGGAGTCCAGGGGAGGTTATTTAGGGGTGAAGGGAATCCAGGGGAGGTTATTTAGGGATGCAGGGAATCCAGGGGGGCAGGTAGAGGGAACAGACTCACAGCATCATTGCCGTTGGTCTGGTTGCCTTACAGTATGAGGCCAGGAGCACCCTGTTCTAAAACCCAAATCCAGAAGTGTCTGTCAGATCATTCACTGAGCCACATAGTGTTGAGCCCCACCCCATATATATATATAAAAAGGGGAAGGGATTAAACTTTTGTCCCACACAGCGGCTGAATCCATTTCAGTTGGATATAGACTTATATGCTTTTTTTCGCAGGATAAGGCTGAAAACCCATTTTTCAATTAACCCACATGTTGCAGTACAAAGAACAGGGGAAACCCTGAGTCTGGACTCTTTAGGTCTCCGCAGCAAAAGTAGGATTGTGCCTCCCACCACTTACCCTGCTGTGGAAACATATATTAAACAAGTCAAAAAAGATATTAATGAGCAGTGTCTGGGATCTGATGGTCGTAAGGCACCTGCTAATTTGACCTCTGATGAAACCATTGCACTTAATAACTTGAAATCCCGTTCTGATATCACAATCAAACCCTCAGACAAGGGAGGGGCGATTGTGGTATTAGACACTGGATATTATGAATCTGAAATATTAGGCCAATTGCCAGATAGTTCTGTATATCTAGAATTAGGATATGACCCTGTATTCTGTATAAAGCGAAAAATTTGAGATTACCTTTCACAAATGCTTACGAAGGGGACCATCTCTGTTGAACTTAGAGATTTTTTAGTAGTTGATAAACCGGTTACCCCAATACTATATACGCTGCCCAAGATACACAAGGATCCTGTCCAACCACCTGGTCGGCCTATTGTGGCGAGCATAGGTTCTTTGTTCTGCCCCATGGCCTCCATGTTGGACAGGATCCTTGCACCATTGGTGCAGCAAGGAAAATCATATATAAAAGATAGCAACCATTTTTTAGATAAATTAAGGTCCGTACAGGTGGAAGACTCTGAGGAATTGCTACTAGTTACCTTTGATGTGTCCTCATTATACACATCTATACCACATAGAGATGGCGTTGAAGCTTGTGCTACATTACTAAGGGGAAGTAAACAATATGGTGAAGAGGAAGTGGAATTCTTTTTGAAACTTTTGGAAATTATCCTTTGTGAGAATTATTTCAGATTCAAGGACAAGTACTACTTACAGCTTAGGGGAACCACGATGGGTTCTAATGTCGCCCCTTCATATGCAAACTCCTTTATGCTCATGGAGGAGGAGGATAACATCTATCGTCGTATATCGTTCACCACACACGTAGTTGTGTGGTGGCGCTATATCGATGATATTTTTGTGATATGGAGGGGCGACATGGACTCACTCGACCAGTTCCATCAGGAGATCAATGGGGTACACCCTAATATAGCGTATACTATACATAGAGATAAGGGGTCTATACAGTTTCTAGACGTTACAGTAAAGAGACAAGGGGGGGAATTCACAAAAGTGTCGGGAACGAAAAAATGTCTTTAAAATGTCGTAGAAAGTGTCGTAGCAACAGCCGACAAATTCACAGAGCATTTCTCCTCCAATTTTCCGACATATGCGACACTTTTGAATTAGTGTCGTTAAAAGTGGGCGTGGTTTTTTCGGCGCCACTTTTCCCGACATTTTTATGAATTACTTATAAACTCATTTTTTTTACGGACAATTTTTCAGACACTTTAGGCTCTCCAAAATGAAAATGTCAGACAAATTTTCGTTTAAAAAGTCTTGGTAAATGTCGTTTGTACGATGAAAAGATATACGACATTTTAGAAAATTGTCAGACTTACGAGACATTCAGAGATGGGAACATCTGCCTTTGTGAATTTGTCGTTCATACGACATTTTACAAATTTGTCGACCGCCACTTCTGGGTTATTTATTTTACCGACACTTTTGTGAACTCCCCCCATAGAGGTGTATTTACTACAGAATTGTACTCGAAGCCCACAGATCGGAACCAATTACTGCATTATACCAGTTATCACCCAGCACATACTAGGGACTCTATCCCCATTAGTCAGTTCACTAGAGTTGAGAGGCTAGTCAGTCAGCCGGAGAGACGTGATCAGCAGTCTAAAGAAATGTATAATAAGTTCCTTGTACGTGGGTATCCTAAATATGTACTGGATAGAGCCCAATCTAGGGCAAGGAAAGCTAAGGTTCATCGTAGAGAAAAAGAACAGTCTATACCATTTGTTACTCACTATAGTGATCGCAGCAACACGGTGGCTAGCATTCTCCATAAACATTGGGGGATTCTTCAATCCTCATATCCTGAAGTTCAGGAGTTTGGCCGACCCCCACTTGTGTCATATAGAAGGGGGAGAACACTGGGAAGTCAGTTGGTACACTCTGACACGAAGGAAAAACAAGTTTCGATACAATCGTATATGGGTAATAAATCACAGGGGATGTTCCCCTGTCTTACATGTTCACAATGTTGCTGTGCGCATAAAGGTACAACGTTTGAGCACCCGACCACTGGTCGCAAATATACTCTGAGGGGGTACTACACGTGTTGTTTATGTGTTGATTTGTCCTTGTGGTCTCCTCTATGTGGGGGAGACCACATTACAAATAAAAACACGTATATCCCAACACAGATCTACAATTAGGAAGGGCAATGTGAAGCTGCCAGTTTCTAAACATTATGTGGAGAAAGGGCATAAGGATACAGATTTAAAATATATGGTTGTGGAAAGTGTACCCTCCCCTAAACGAGGGGGAGATAGAGGAAAAGAGAGGTATGGTGGATACATCAATTAAATTCGTTAGCCCCTAATGGGCTTAATAAAGACTATGACCTATATGTATTTCTATGATGGGATAAATATTGACCACATTTCTGTTTTTTATTCTTTGTTCTGTTTCTATTTAGCTGGATTTGGACATGCAGTGGACTAACGCTGAGTCGTTGTATACCTGCATGGATAACATTAAGCAATTCAGGGGTTAATGTGTGAGGATCGTTAATGATGTCACGTGCTATGTGTAACTTCCTGTGTTACCTTGTATAAATAGGTGTAAACCAATGCTTGTTAATTGAATGCTGCCCTTGGCTTGAGAAAGGGGTTTGTATACCCCGAAACGTCGCCCATTGGGCTTTGGTATGTGCTTTACAATATATCTTCTTTTTTGCATACAAAATTTGGAGTGCTTTGTCAGTTTTTATTTTTTATATATATATATATATATATATATATATACACCCCCCTTATGAGCATTCCCAGCATGCACTGCATCCTTTACTGTAGCTGGACTCTAACACTGTGGCCCTACTCACAGGGAATAGTGATTATACAAGAAATACATTTTCCTACAGTCACAAAAACACTGAAAAAATGTCATCAAACAGGAATAGGGCCCCAGAAAACGGATCCCCCAGGGGCCCAAATGGGCTGAACATAAATAGAGAAAATGACACTTTTCTGTTTCTTTCAAAAGTCCAACGAGTGCAGTAGAGCTGAGCGACCCTTCATTACAAGCAAATTGGGGGCCCGTTAAAGATCAGCCTCCCCCCAATCTGACAATGAAGTGTCTGTATGAACATGAAAAGGGGCAGCTAGTAGAACTAACACTCACACACCCTTAGGGGCTGATTCACGAAGGGTCGAATATCGAGGGTTAATTAACCCTCGATATTCGACTAGGAACTTAAATCGTTCGACTTCGAATATCGAAGTCGAATGATTTTGCGCAAATCCTGCGATCGAAGGATTTTTCATTCGATCGAACGATTAAATCCTTCGAATCGAATGATTCGAAGGATTTTAATCCAAGGATCGAAGGAAAATCCTTCGATCAAAAAATCCCAGGCAATCCTATGGGGACCTTCCCCATAGGCTAACATTGACTTTGGTAGCTTTTAGCTGCCGAAGTAGGGGGTCGAAGTTTTTCTTAAAGAGACAGTACTTCAACTATCGAATAGTCGAACGATTTTTAGTTCGAATCGTTTGATTTTCGTAGTCGAAGGTCGAAGTAGCCCATTCGATGGTCGAAGTAGCCCAAAAAACTTCGAAATTCGAATTGTTTTTAATTCGAACCCTTCACTCGAATTTAGTGAATCGGCCCCTAGATGTTGATAATAAAGATCAGCTTGTGGCCAGTGGTAGAGGATCCAGCACCTCCAGGTAAAACTTAGTAGTAAAGAAAGTCACTGGCACACACACCTGTAGTTGTAGGACAAGCCCTTGCAAACATTGTGTAAAGGGATAGGAATCAATTACAAAACAAACCCATGTGCAATTAATACAAGATTAATATATTACTAATTAATAAAGCTCAAAGTTCATAATTCATATCTTCTGGAAGATTCCCAGTCTAATAATTATTGAGGAATCCATATTAGTAGAATAGAATTCACTCAAAATTGATATATTTGATGCAATTCCCTAAAAGACATGTGAATAATTACATTTAATTATAGATACAGTTAATCAGTTCTTACATATAGAGGATAAATAAGAATAGCTGAACTTTAGCCAATGATTGTGTTTCTTATCTGTAAAGGAAAATAAACAGCTGTTAATATAGTTTATAAAAAGCAGCTCATAATAAACTCTTCATTTAACCCTTAGGATATATCTGCTTTGCAGTAATTCAAAAGGAAGAAAAAGTTAACCCTTGAAATTGCACCACCTTATCATGGAGGCCGATAACTCAGGGAACAATATTACAACGTAACTTTTACTAATAAATGAAATGAAACCGCGAGTCCAGGAGAACATTTAAAATGAAGTTGGGAACAGGGAGACGAAGAACGTAGATTAGGTTAAGTGATAAATACAAACCATAAGTTGAGTATAGGGCTGATTCATTGAGTCTGTAGTGAAACACTATAGGGATAACTTGCTATAGGGCAATAAAGACAAATATCTCGTAGTCTATAGAAAATAGGTCCAACTCAACTGCCCAACCTGCTACAAGATCACTCGTGAATCCCAATTGGTCCGTTACCCCTTCACTCTTGTTCAAACCCTCCCAGTTTCCTGGTACAAAGAGACGGGTGAGTGACAGTTACTCAGATCAGTTACACACAACTGCCCATTCCATCACATACACGTTCCAGCCTTAGTAATTCCACCAGCCATTCACCCTCAGACGCACCCTCCTATTTCCATAGAAGGAGATAATAGAAAATTCATATCATTTTTCTTTTCCTGGCCATCCTCCCCGTCAACATGAAAATTCACTAATGGGTTAATGTCCTGCTACTCCCAGCCTGGACAGAAGATAGTTAATTTTAAGAACCCATAAAGCCCACCCCTCCTGGCTCACATCAGTCTGTTTATAAAGGCACCATAGGGAAGGCATGTTGACGGGAGGATGACCAGGAAAAGAAAATTCCGGTAAGTAGGATATTAATTTTCTTTTTTCCTGGCCATCCCCCGTCAAAATGAAAATTCACTAATGGGTCATACCCAAGCAATTAAACTGCAAGGGAGGGAAAATAATTATACTTCAATTTATATGGCCCAACAGGCTAAGAAATAAGAGAACTAACTGTCCAAACAGGACCTGAGATGAAGACAAAACTTTGAATCTGTAGAGTCTAAATAGAAACGTAGTAGGGGTAACTGCAGATCATTTCGGAAGACACTCCTGCCTCTGATGCCCATGAGGCTTCCACACCAAGTGTCTAATGTACAACTTAAGGCAGGATACTGATTAGAGTCTGAGAAATACTTTCTCCTCATGGAACACCCTGTAAGGAGCATCTATTGAAGGGCCTGACCCTCGAAGGGCTGACGTCAAAAGTTTGACTTCACAGCTAACTAGGAGTAATCAACCACAAAGAACTTGATCTAAATGCTCAGTCGTGCAGTAGAGAGGGATCTCCGATCAAGAGGAAGACCCCAGGTTGGACAAATAGACCAGTTCAACGGTGGACGTATTTTGAGTTTTGATTGGAAAAACGTATCTACTAATGGATCTCTCGACCACCTCTTCTCCAAATCGCCAACAATGCAGAGACTTGGTCTTTTAGAGTGCTGAGACTCAGACCCTTTTGTAGCCATGTGTTAAGAAACTTCAGGATATCCATCGCAGATGGTGTTATGGATTGAGATGCAGCTCATTAAGAGAATATATGCCATGTTTTATAATATTTACAATTTGTATTGAATTTACTGCCATTGATAAGGGTTTGACCTGATCACAACATTCATACTCCTATTCATATTCTTAGGATTCTCCTTTTAACCTCCACAACATCAGTTGGTTATTGGGTTTAGATGCTTCCAACTGCCCTGGAGAAGGAGACCTCTGGTTTGTGGAAGTAGAAAACACAATTGACAGTCTTCTCAGGAGTAGATACCAAGGTCTTCTGGGCCAAGCAGAAGAATGGTCATCATGTCCATCCTTGACAATAAGATCCTTTGCAGGACTCTCAATATTATCCGTACTGGAGGAAAGATGTAAGAAAACAGACCCTCCCAACTCTGGGAGAGAAGAAAAAGACTGATGTGAGCCAGGAGGGGGTGGGCTTATGGGTTCTTAAAATTAACTATCTTCTGTCCAGGCTGGGAGTAGCAGGAGATTAACCCATTAGTGAATTTTCATGTTGACGGGGGATGGCCAGGAAAGTATGATTAGGTGGTATCAAAAGTTGATCCACTGTTCAATTAATATAAATGAATTGTGGTACCGTATATACCCGAGTATAAGCCGAGTTTTGCAGCTTCCAAAATGTGCTGAAAAAGTCTACCTCGGCTTATACTCGGGTCAGCGGTACCAGGCCCGAGTAGCTGAGCTTGCAGTCACTTTTAATCATTCCTATACCAACAGTTCACTTGGGGAGAGACTGCAATATCCCACAATGCCCTCTGTTGGTTATATGGAAGAATAACAGTGACTGCAATATCACACAGCACCATCTGTTGGTTATATGGAAGAATAACAGTGATGACAATATCACACAGCGCCATCTGTTGGTTATATGAAAGATTAACAGTGACTGCAATATCACACAGCGCCCTCTGTTGGTTATACAAAAGATTAACAGTGACTGCAATATCACACAGCGCCCTCTGTTGGTTATACAAAAGAATAACAGTGATGGCAATATCACACAGCACCCTCTGTTGGTTATATGAAAGAATAACAGTGACTGCAATATCACACAGCGCCCTCTGTTGGTTATATGAAAGAATAACAGTGACTGCAATATCACACAGCACCCTCTGTTGGTTATATGAAAGAATAACAGTGACTGCAATATCACACAGCACCCTCTGTTGGTTATACAAAAGATTAACAGTGACTGCAATATCACACAGCGCCCTCTGTTGGTTATACAAAAGAATAACAGTGATGGCAATATCACACAGCACCCTCTGTTGGTTATATGAAAGAATAACAGTGACTGCAATATCACACAGCGCCCTCTGTTGGTTATATGAAAGATTAACAGTGATGGCAATATCACACAGCACCCTCTGTTGGTTATATGAAAGAATAACAGTGACTGCAATATCACACAGCGCCCTCTGTTGGTTATATGAAAGAATAACACTGATGGCAATATCACACAGCGCCCTCTGTTGGTTATATGAAAGAATAACAGTGATGGCAATATCACACAGCGCCCTCTGTTGGTTATATGAAAGAATAACAGTGACTGCAAAATCACACAGCGCCCTCTGTTGGTTATATGAAAGATTAACAGTGATGGCAATATCACACAGCACCCTCTGCACATGGTAGTGGGACAGTGGGACAATGCACACAGTAATCCGCAATTCTCTGTCACCATCAACTTTGCAAAGAAGTTTGGTTGATCGCTGGGGGGGGTCGCTTTGGCAGAATGTGCACTGCTGGGAGACAGGGCTGTAGTTGTGTCTAGGCTTATACTAGAGTCAATAAGTTTTCCCAGTTTTCGTAGGTAAAATTAGGTACCTCGGCTTATACTCGGGTCGGCTTATACTCGAGTATATACGGTACTTAGAATAGACTCACATCAAAGTTTGCATTAAATTCTACCCCAGAAAGAGGCTCCGTTGATCGCCCACTCCTTCACCCACAAAGCTTCCCTCCCGTTTCAGCAGTGAAGTGCGCCTGACAAAGCCCGATTAACGCGGGTGAAACGGCGTCAGGTGCATTAGTTCAGCTAGGCAGGGGGACCGAACCATTATAGACTTTCATAGGCCACCGCTTCACTAGTGAAACGGGAGGGAAGCTCTGTGGGTGAAGGAGTGGGCGATCAACAGACACTATATATATATATATATATATATATATATATATAATAGACATAGTAATTGTCCTGCTGGAGACATGCAGTACCTCTGAGCTGCCACATGATGGAGCTGCTTGTACTGTGCCCTGCATATTGTCACATGACCCGCATTCCTTGCAGCCACTTACCTGCCACTGCCCTGCAACACAATAGGTGGAGCTTGGGTAGCTTGGCTCCACCTACACTGACTTTCCTTGTGTAGGTGGAGCCGGGTACCTGCTATGCTCACTTGAAACCTTCATATAATGCCAACTTGTTCTGCTATGCTCTACCCCCATATAATGGCCTGACATTTTCTGCCTGCCAAATGGGTAGTTCTCCTTTAAATGAACTCATTAATTTAATGTGATGCAGGCGATGAGATCCAAACTAAACGTGGGGGAACTAGGGATGTGTTACACTGATCTGCCAGCAGGTGGCGATGTTTGAGGCTGATAAGAATAGGGAGATCCCAGGGACAGGTACACGCTGGGAGTTGCAGGCCTGTAGGAGAGGGGCAGGTACAGGAGTCGCTGGGAGTTGCAGGCCTGTAGGAGAGGGGCAAGTACAGGAGTCGCTTGGAGTTGCAGGGCTGCAGGAGTGGGGCAGGTACAGGAGACGCTGGGAGTTGCAGGAGAGGTGCAAGTACAGGATTCGCAGGGCTGTATAAGAGGGGCGGGTACAGGAGACGCTGGGAGTTGCAGGGCTACAGGAGAGGGGCAGGTACAGGAGATGCTGGGAGTTGCAGGGCTGTATAAGAGGGGCAGGTAAAGCAGTCGCTGGGAGTTGCAGGCCTGTAGGAGAGGGGCAGGTGCAGGAGTGGCTGGGAGTTGCAGGAGAGGGGCAGGTACAGGAGTCGCTGGGAGTTGCAGGAGAGGTGCAAGTACAGGAGTCGCAGGGCTGTAGGAGAGGGGCAAGTACAGGAGTTGCTGGGAGTTGCAGGGCTGTAGGAGAGGGCAGGTACAGGAGACACTGGGAGTTGCAGGGCTACAGGAGAGGGGCAGGTAAAGGAGTCGCTGGGAGTTGCAGGAGAGGTGCAAGTACAGGAGTCGCAGGGCTGTATAAGAGGGGCGGCTACAGGAGACGCTGGGAGTTGCAGGGCTGTAAAAGAGGGGCAGGTACAGGAGACGCTGGGAGTTGCAGGGCTACAGGAGAGGGGCAGGTAAAGCAGTCGCTGGGAGTTGCAGGCCTGTAGGAGAGGGGCAGGTGCAGGAGTCGCTGGGAGTTGCAGGGCTGTAGGAGAGGGGCAGGTACAGGAGTCGCTGGGAGTTGCAGGCCTATAGGAGAGGGGCAGGTACAGGAGTCGCAGGCCTATAGGAGAGGGGCAGGTACAGGAGACGTTGGGAGTTGCAGGGCTACAGGAGAGGGGCAGGTAAAGGAGTCGCTGGGAGTTGCAGGAGAGGTGCAAGTACAGGAGTCGGAGGGCTGTATAAGAGGGGCGGGTACAGGAGACGCTGGGAGTTGCAGGGCTACAGGAGAGGGGCAGGTACAGGAGATGCTGGGAGTTGCAGGGCTGTATAAGAGGGGCAGGTAAAGCAGTCGCTGGGAGTTGCAGGCCTGTAGGAGAGGGGCAAGTGCAGGAGTCGCTGGGAGTTGCAGGAGAGGTGCAAATACAGGAGTCGCTGGGAGTTGCAGGGCTGTAGGAAAGGGGCAGGTACAGGAGACGCTGGGAAAGGAACAGACAGAGAATCGACTGTATAAGAAAGTTTAATGGAAACAATTAGGGGCAGGGGGGCAAGTGTCTCATTATATAGGGGGGTCATGATCTGTAACTGAGACCCCCAGTACATGTCTAATGCAGCCCCCTCCCTGAAGAAAACCTTGTTATTAGCCAGACGTCCCCCCGCTCATTGCTCCCCCAGGGGACACCCCGTTATTTGCCAGACGTTTGCATCTCTTTGCAGAAAGCCTCAAATTGTCGCTGCTCCAGCTCCGTCATTTCCTTGTTGAGATCGTAGATCTATGGGGGGAAAAATGGGGGTCAGAATGTTCAGCAACATGAGGGGCCCCACATATAACCCCCCCACACACATGTACACCCCAAGAACAAATGACCAGCTCTCTGTGTGTGACCCTATCAAAGTTTCAGCCAATCCGTGTGTAGGAATCAGCCACCCCAGTTGTGAATCCCGCCCCCGAGGATCCCAGTGCATGGAATGAGTCCTGTAATCCCAGCATGCACTGAGCAAGTAGCCAAATGGGGAGCCACACACCCTGGGGCCCATCCGCTCCTCCTTTAGGGCCAAAGGCTGTAGGTCCCAGTCAAGCTGGGAAAGTCACAGTGAGCGGCCCCCGGGGGCAGATGAGGAGGGGTAAGTAGTGTGTAACTGGGGCACAGCGGCTACTTCATTAAGTTTTATAGTTAGAACTCAATGGGCCCCCAATGTGCACTTGCTGTGCCAATGCTGGCTGCTCATTGGCCATAGCACTGACGCATGGCCCCTCCCCTTGCGCACATACAACACAATGCAGCACTTTAGCTCCAGTGCATTTTCCTGCACCTCTTGTTGCGACTTCCCACATGTTGTAGAGCGCCACTCAGTGGAGGAGTTGTGTATGGCAGGTAAGGGGGTAACTGCTTGTGCCATGTGTCTGCCAACTGCAGTGCCAACATCTCTCTGTGATTTAACCTCTGTCTGTCCTTTCTCCTACAATTAACTCAGCAACCTGAGTGACCCTACTTTGTGCTTCCTGCAACCCCCGGCACCCCCTGCTCTAGCACTGCATGATAGCTACCTGCAACTCCCTGCACCTTCTGCTCTACAATTGCATTATAGCTACCAGGCCACCCCTGGCACCCTCTGCTCTAGCACTGCATGATAGCTACCTGCAACTCCCGGCACCTTCTGCTCTACAATTGCATGATAGCTACCTGCAACTCCCGGCACCTTCTGCTCTACAATTGCATGATAGCTACCTGCAACTCCCGGCAGTGCATGATTACTGAGTGGAAACTGCTGCTTTATATCTAACACTCACATACATTCGGGGGAAGGTATTTATAAAGCACTCGCACACAAAAAAAAAAAAAAGAGCAGATGTGGGTGGTTGCTATGTGGTTGCTAGGTGCCAGTAAATAACAAGGGCAGGAAGCAGCGACCACGGTAGGAAGGAAACTCAGTTGGTGCCAAATCACTGGGGCGGCAGGAAACCCTCCCCATCTAGAAATCAGGGCCCGGCTGCCAGTCTCACCCACACACCAAGGATGGGGCAATTCTGCATTTATTTGCCTGTCAGTGGGAGCTGCCATACTGCCCCTCAACTGCACATCCCTCACACATGGTAGTGCCCTTGTATACAGAGGTGCCCCCCGGCCAACATACACAATTCTGTTTTGTTATTATAAACAAGCAGTGGGGCATCTGTGGCCTTTGGAGCTTGCACTCTAGAGAAGATACTGTCAGGCAGAGTAGGTGGCACAGGTGAGAGATGCAGGGTGTGACCCAGGGCCGGGGGTTGGTAAATGAGGATTTAGAGAAGGGCAGGAGGGTTGGGTGGGGCAAGTAAGTAAAATCTAAGGAACGAGTGAAACTTGAAACCCAACCGGTCTCTTGCCCCGGGGCAAAACTGCTCTTATTCCTGTCCTCACCCATCACCTGGTGTCCTGAGCACAATCACTGGGGGAGGGTAAAAGAGCCTGATATTGTTCTGTGCAGTATGGCAGCTCCCACCCACAGGTATTTCCCATATAAGACGGGGGCAGGTAGGAAATCACTGTAGAAGCAGTGGCTCTAGATCTGCCCCAACCTGCAGCACCTGCCCCGGGCAATAATATGAGCGACCTCTCTGTGTGATCAGAGGGAGGGGCAGGTTGTGGATTCTCAGTCCCACATTCCTGCCTATAAAGGGTTAATCTCTTACTTGCTGGGATTGCCCCTGGGGGCAGAGTATCCTTGGCAGTTGATGCCCCCGCCCACATTCCTTTCTCATGTGTCTGAGCAATAGACTGGGGGGGGGGAGGGGGCAGATTGTGTGTAACCACTAACTCTTCCCTCCAGCAACGGGGGGGGGGGGGGGCTCACTGCCGACACCTACAGGGATATACATGCAGTACCCCTGCCCTTCCCCACACTCAGCTCCCCATGTATAAAGCTGTGGGTTGCTAGCTCTTGTGCCCAGTGCCTGTATATATTTATATATTGCTGCAGCACATGTGGCTACTGAGTGGTACAGCGCTATGGTGTATGTGTGGCCCTTTATATCATCTGGGTGTGGCCCCTAGGAACACAGGAGACAACTGGTTTAACACTCACAATACACCCAGGGCCCCACACACAATATCACATTCTTTCATCTGGATTCAGTATTTCCCTGGCAGACAATTTGGGAGGATTAGGAGGGGCCGCCCATTGGCTGATCCTGTTTGGGTGGAGCACATTCTGACTCAATGTTTCTGTCCTCCTCTCCCCACCGACTGTGTGAGACTGACTGAGCTCCGACTGGGACTCCCCTCGGCTGCTCTCCTTCCTCTACCAAAGAGACTCTACTGGGCTGCTCTCCTTCCTCTACCAAAGACTCCCCAGCTGCACCCACCCACCTCTACCACCAAGGAGACCCCCTGCTGCACCCACCTCTACCAGGAGATCCAAGTGCCTCTACAAAGGACACAGCTCTTCCACTCTCCCATCATCCTCTGCAAGGAGACCCACCTAATTCTCAGTGGCCGTTTCCACTAAGGGCACAAGATGTTTCTGATGAAGCAGTTGAGTAACATGGGCCTCAACCCGGCAAGTGGGCAAGGAGGTGGCGGCGGTGGGCAGGGAGGTGTCGGCAATATTTTGAAGGGGGCGATTGGCAGCATCGCTAGCGCACAAGGAGGTGGCGGCGGCGGCCAAGGAAGTGTCGGGAATATTCTGAAGGGGGCGATTGGCAGCATCGCTAGTGGCCAAGGAGGTGCCAGCTGTGGCCAAGGAGGTGTTGGGAATATCATTGGGGGGGCAATCAGTAGCATTGCTGGTGGCCAAGGAGGAGGGGCTGGCAAGTTTCTGCAAGGGGCAATCGGAAGCCTGGCCGGTGGAGGATCCGGACAAGGTGGAGCTGGGAAACTTTTTGCAGGTGCCGGTGGAGGTACCGGTGGAGGTGGCGGTGGGATTCTGGGAGGAATTCTCAATGTTATAGGAGAAGTGATTGCCAACTACAAACCAGCACCCCCACCCGTGCCTGTGGCCAACGTCTACCAGCAAGAGGCCAATGAGAACGATGAGCAGCGGCAGTTTCGGCGCCTGTTTAAGCAGCTGGCGGGGGAGGACATGGAGGTGAATGCCGACGAGCTGAAGAACGTGCTGGACAAGGTGGTGGCCAAACACCAGGACCTGAAGACCAGCGGGTTCAGTATTGACACGTGCCGCAGCATGGTGGCCATCATGGACAGTGACGGCACGGGCAAACTGGGCTTCGAGGAGTTCAAGTACCTGTGGAACAACATCAAGAAGTGGCAGTGTATTTACAAACAGTTCGACACCGAACGCTCCGGGTACATCAACTGCCAGGCGCTCCCAGGGGCACTAAAGGCCGCCGGCTTCGACCTCCACGACCAACTGCATGTCCTGCTGGCACGGCGCTACGCCGACGAGAGCGGCAACATCAACTTCGACAGCTTCATCAGTGCCCTGGTCCGACTGGATGCCATGTACCGTGCCTTTAAGGCCCTCGATAGGGAGAACACCGGGCAAGTGCAGGTACGGATGCCCGAGTGGCTCAAACTGACCATCTACTCCTGAGGTGCCCGTGGCAAATAGAGGGCACCTATATCCACACATCTCTTCCCTGGAGAGAAGGACTTCACTACTGAAAGGTGCCCAGCCAATCCCAGCACAGGGGCAGAGAGGCTCATGGGACATATCAGTGAGTCTCTGAACTGCATTTGCTTCTTCCCTCTTATGTTACTTACACCCCCACAGCACCTTATTGCCCCTCAGTTGTCCCATTATTTTACTGTCACACTGAGTTGTACTGGCAGCCAATCACAGCGCTCCTTTATCTGCTGAATGTTTCCATTTGCCAAATCTGCCCCCCCCTATAATAAACATCTGATGTGTAAAGGAGACTTGCGTGACACGTGTTTGTTTCCAGGCAGGTCAGTCAGTCTGCGGCGGCTATTAACTCATTCACTACTGGGGGGACAAACAGGAACAAACTGCGCAGGTAACATGTGGGGGTATTAAAAGGGAGGTTCACCTTTAAGTTCATTTTAATATGTTACAGAATGGCTAATTCTAAGCAACATTGCAACTGGTCTTCATTATTTATTTTTTTATATTTTTAAATCATTTCCCTTCTTCTTCTGATTCTTTCCAGCTTTCAAATGGGGGTCACTGACCCCGTACTAAAAAACAAATACTCTGTAAGGCTACAAATAAATAGTTATTGCTGCTTTTTATTCCTCATCTTTCTATTTAGGCCTCTCCTATTCATATTCCAGTCTCTTATTCAAATCAGTGCATGGTTGCTAGGGGAATTTGGACCCTAACAACCAGATGGCTGAAATTACAAACGGTAGAGCTGCTGAATAAAAAGCTAAATAAGTCTAAAACCACAGATAATAAAAAAAGAAAACAAATTGTCTCAGAATATTCTTCTCTGCATCATACTAACAGTTAATTTAAAGGTGAAGAACCGCTTTAACCCTATCAGTACCAGGGGAGACAGTCTGTGCAGGTACAAAGGAAAACCATATTAACCCCCTCAGTACTGGAGACAAATCAGTGCAGGTACAATCAGTGTGGGGGGGGAACTAAAAGTGCCTGTGGAGGGGCTTAACGGTCAGTACTGGGGGGAAGTGATTAACCCTCTCAGTACTACATACATGGCTATGAAACTTGTGGCCCCAGCAGATGAAAAGAACTACAAGTCCCAGCATCCACTGAGATCTGAGGTTTGCTTGTGGCTACAACATTAATTGCCCCAAAGACTGGTGAGGCTTAATTCTGTGCCCAGGGACCCTGCTGTATAGATGGGTCGGGTGTTAGGGCCTGGGGTTCCTGCTGTACTGATGTGTGGCTAATGTATATACTGTATATATATAATGAATGGACAGTGGGAGTTTGCAGATATTGGTTGTACAATTGAATGCAATGAGCTAGAAGTAAACATTGAGACATAAGGGGCCCATATATGAATCTGTATAGAGAGGTGACAAGCGAGTGCATCTCTCCCTGAGTTGCCCACATTGAGGCGGCCATATTGGATTGATGTGAGGTGCCCCTAGGGTGCAATGAGCGGGTCACAATTAGAATATGGGCGGTTGGATTGAGGGTCACATTAATGAACTGACACAGTCATCGACCAACAGGAATATTAAATCTGACCAAACAACATCGGCAGGATTTTCTGCCAGATATTGATCCGAGGAAGTCCGTCCAAGGGCCCCAAACGCCGCCAAATACTCTGCCCACACACTCAACCTGATATACCCACCAGCGACTGGGCAATATTGGGTTAATAGGGACAAACAATCGGATTAAAAAGAAGGAAATGGGAGCCGACGGGTCGTAGCACCACATCAACCAGCCGACGAGGCCCTCAAACCTGCCCAATTTTTGGCCTAAAGGCCCCCATACAGGCGCTGATGAAAGGGTTAAAGGGTGGCCCACCTTTGAGATAACATTTAATATAATGTAGAGACGGATACAACTGGTTTTCATTTATTATTATTTGTGGTTTTTCGGTTATTTTTCGCTTTTTATTCAGCAGCTCTCCAGTTTCCTATTTCAGCCATCTGGTTGCTAGGGTCTAAATTCCCCTAGCAACCATGCACTGATTTGAATAAGAGACTGGAATATGAATAGGAAGATGAGGAATAAAAAGTAACAATAACAATACATTTGTAGCCTTACAGAGTATTTGTTTTTTAGATGGGGTCAGTGACCCCGATTTGAAAGCTGGAAAGAGTCAGAAGAAAAAGACAAATCACTATAGATCTATAAAAAATTAATAATGAAAACCAATTGAAACGTTGCTTAGAATTTGGGGTCCTATAACATAATAAAAATACCTTAAAGGTGAACCACCCATTTAGATGTGATCTGTATTGGCTGCATTATGAGCTGCTCATTGGGCACTATTACATTACATTACATGAGCCCAATGTGGATGTCCGTGTGTATGAGCAGCTTAATATCGCTCTGTCAGACCCGTCAGAAGCCCCACACATGGGCAGAGAAGCTATAAATGAGTCTAAAGGAGCAATATGAGCAGTTTAATGTGCCCGTGTGTGGGAGGGGCCTCATTTACTTCATCAAACAACCAGTCGCCATGGCAGACATATTGCATTGCACAGGATTATGGGAGGGGCTTACTCATAGGGAAAGTGAAGTCACAGTATTTGCACCAATCAGTAAGTGGAACTTCTCTATATAAGTCTGGGCAAGGGGCGGGGCATGTCTGTACAGACCCCTCAGAGGGAGACGCTGTGTGACACACGGAGAGGCCAATGAGACAAGACTCACAATCTGTGGGTTCTGGCAAATGGCACAGGGGCGGCTAGAAGTTGCCACAGACACAGTCACTATTTAGTGGGCAGCTGGGGGCTGACTGGGCCTCTGGGTAATTGAAATGTCAAGGCCTATTGTGACTCCCAGTCTGGAGCTGCTGTGAGGAACACTCTCTGTCTCTCCCTGTGAGGAACTCTCTGTCTCTCTCTCTCCCTGTGAGGAACTCTCTCTCTATATGTCTCTCTCTCTGTCTCTCCCTGACTGTGAGAAACCTCTCTCGTCTCTCTCTCTCTCCCTGTGAGGAACAGTCTTTCTCTCTATGTCTCTTTCTTTCTCTCTCTCTCTCTCTCCCTGACTGTGAGGAACACATATGTATTTACAGACCACTGAAGCAAAAACAAACTAAAAACAGTCACGAGTCAGGCCCAAAAGAACAGCAACTGCAGAAACACCGCGATACTTCATTTTCTCGTGCCCCGACCCCGCCATCTTTTCTCCACTCACAGAAAATCAGCCGCTCCGATATAAACGTGGCGCCATCTTGCAGCACCCGTCTGACGGCTCTACAAGGCTCCGCCCACATCACTCGGCTAGATAGAGCAGTATGGCTGACGCACGGGGGTCTCTTCCTGGGAGGACCATAATGGCGGCGTTCCCGGAACTTACCTCCGCTCTCTGGCGCTGCTTTAGCTCTCGTTGGGCTGATTTCTGCTTCACTTTCTCCTGCCGATTAGCGGCTTCCTTCCCCTTGGGCTTTTCTCTGCGGCCGGCGGGTTCCATGGTGCTACTGGCGGCTGGCGAGTCACAGGCGGGAGACGGACATATTGGTGCACCCAAACTCAAAGAAAATAAATGATCCGTTCTCCTCGTACTATTTCCACTTTGGTAACGCTATGGCCGAAATTCAGCTCCCTGCAGCTGCTGCGTGTACCCAGCCCTTACTGACAATATCCACTTGCGATACACCGGGAAAGGATGCTCCTTCTTTTGTTCTAAGGGTGTACCAATATGGCGGCTCGCTCGATAACCAGAAGCTTCCTTTGTGCTGGCTGTGGACGCAGCAAAGGCTTCTAGTTTGGCTCCTCCTCCATAGCTTTAAGAGGCGGGACTTTGTGGTAGAGCTGTAGTATTGGGGATGCAAGTGCCTGTGGAAGTGTCCGTCCCGGCCGCTAGAGGGCAATATTGGTACTTCCTGCCCCTCACCCACTTATTCTGGTACCTGGGAAATTGCCCCAACTGATCCCAAGTGCCACTCAGTGCAATTCTCTTGTCTCTCATAGGCCCAATGGGACACAGGCTTCACCTTTGTTATAAAACTGCTAATTCTAATGTTTCAATTGGCCTTCATTTCATTTATTTTGTAGTTTATGAATTATTTCCCTTCTGATTCTTTCCAGCTTTCAAATGGGGGTCACTGACCCCATCTAAAAAACATATACTCTGTAAGGCTACAAATATATTGTTATTGTTACTTTTTATTCCTTATCTTTCTATTCAGGCCTCTCCTATTCATATTCCAGTCTCTTCAAATCAATGCATGGTTGCTAGGGGAATTTGGACCCTAGCAACCAGATTACTGAAATTACAAACTGGAGAGCTGCTGAATAAAAAGCTAAATAAGTCAAAAACTACAAATAATAAAAAAATGAAAACCAATTACAAATTGACTCTCAAAATAGAATATCCCTCTCTACATCCTACTAACAGTTAATTTAAAGGTGAACAATCCCATAAATCTGTTCCCACCTGACTTGCACAAGATTCTGATTTGGTTGTGAAATCCCAGGTACATAGTGATCCTGAGTGACCCCTGTATTCCCAACACAAACGGGGCGCACATCAATGTAAAACACTCAGCGCCCTTAGACGCCAAGTCTCACATCCACGTCACAATAATATTAATTAATAAGGAATTGACTCAATCAGAGATTCCTGAATATGTGAGTGAGGTGCACAGGGGCCTGTTAGCAAAATACTCATCAAATTCCCACGTTGTCTAAAAAAGAACTTGTAATAGAAAAAAGGAAGAATTCTGAGAAAGACCCTATCCTCCTGTTATTTGTATAAAAAATAATTTAATAATCAGAGTAAAATGTAAGTGTTTGGTACAGAGATCCGGGAGCAGGTTCTGGGCAGAGACTCACACTGTGCCGGATATAAATGGCTGGGAAATAAGCTGCTGTATAATGTAAGTGAGTGGGGTTAGTGATGTCATACTGCTGTATAATGTAAGTGAGTGGGATTAGTGATGTCATACCGCTGTATAATGTAAGTCAGTGGGGTTAGTGATGTCATACTGCTGTATAATGTAAGTGAGTGGGGTTGGTGATGTCATACTGCTGTATAATGTAAGTGAGTGGGGTTGGTGATGTCATACTGCTGTATAATGTAAGTGAGTGCAGTAAGTGATGTCATACTGCTGTTTAATGTAAGTGAGTGGGGTTGGTGATGTCATACCACTGTATAATGTAAGTAAGTGGGGTTAGTGATGTCATACTGCTGTATAATGTAAGTGAGTGGGGTTGGTGATGTCATACTGCTGTATAATGTAAGTGAGTGGAGTTAGTGATGTCATACTGCTGTATAATGTAAGTGAGTGGAGTAAGTGATGTCATACTGCTGTATAATGTAAGTGAGTGGAGTAAGTGATGTCATACTGCTGTATAATGTAAGTGAGTGGGGTTGGTGATGTCATACCACTGTATAATGTAAGTGAGTGGGGTTAGTGATGTCATACTGCTGTATAATGTAAGTGAGTGGAGTTAGTGATATCATACTGCTGTATAATATAAGTGAGTGGGGTTAGTGATGTCATACTGCTGTATAATGTGAGTGTAGTTAGTGATGTCATACTGCTGTATAATGTCAGTGGAGTTAGTGATGTCATACTGCTGTATAATGTCAGCGGAGTTAGTGATGTCATACTGCTGTATAATGTCAGTGGAGTTAGTGATGTCATACCGCTGTATAATGGGAGTGGAGTTAGTAATGTCATATCGCTGTATAATGTAAGTGAGTGGGGTTAGTGATGTCATACTGCTGTATAATGTAAGTGAGTGGGGTTAGTGATGTCATACTGCTGTATAATGTAAGTGAGTGGAGTAAGTGATGTCATACTGCTGTATAATGTAAGTGAGTGGGGTTAGTGATGTCATACCGCTTTATAATGTAAGTGAGTGGGGTTAGTGATGTCATACTGCTGTATAATGTAAGTGAGTGGAGTTAGTGATGTCATAATGCTGTATAATGTAAGTGAGTGGGGTTAGTGATGTCATACTGCTTTATAATGTAAGTGAGTGGGGTTAGTGATGTCATACTGCTGTATAATGTAAGTGAGTGGGGTTAGTGATGTCATAATGCTGTATAATGAAAGTGAGTGGGGTTAGTGATGTCATACTGCTGTATAATGTAAGTGAGTGGAGTAAGTGATGTCATACTGCTGTATAATGTAAGTGAGTGGAGTAAGTGATGTCATACTGCTGTATAATGTAAGTGAGTGGAGTAAGTGATGTCATACTGCTGTTTAATGTAAGTGAGTGGGGTTGGTGATGTCATACCGCTGTATAATGTAAGTGAGTGGGGTTAGTGATGTCATACTGCTGTATAATGTAAGTGAGTGGAGTTAGTGATATCATACTGCTGTATAATGTAAGTGAGTGGGGTTGGTGATGTCATACTGCTGTATAATGTAAGTGAGTGGGGTTAGTGATGTCATACTGCTGTATAATGTGAGTGTAGTTAGTGATGTCATACTGCTGTATAATGTCAGTGGAGTTAGTGATGTCATACTGCTGTATAATGTCAGCGGAGTTAGTGATGTCATACTGCTGTATAATGTCAGTGGAGTTAGTGATGTCATACCGCTGTATAATGGGAGTGGAGTTAGTAATGTCATATCGCTGTATAATGTAAGTGAGTGGGGTTAGTGATGTCATACTGCTGTATAATGTAAGTGAGTGGGGTTAGTGATGTCATAATGCTGTATAATGTAAGTGAGTGGGGTTAGTGATGTCATACTGCTGTATAATGTAAGTGAGTGGGGTTAGTGATGTCATACTGCTGTATAATGTAAGTGAGTGGCATTAGTGATGTCATACCGCTGTAT
Organism: Xenopus petersii; assembly: GCA_038501925.1. Classification (NCBI taxonomy): domain Eukaryota; kingdom Metazoa; phylum Chordata; class Amphibia; order Anura; family Pipidae; genus Xenopus; species Xenopus petersii. The sequence continues at coordinate 700,493 of CM076684.1, read as the reverse complement.
AATGTAAGTGAGTGGAGTTGGTGATGTCATACTGCTGTATAATGTAAGATAATGTAAGTGAGTGGAGTTAGTGATGTCATACTGCTGTATAATGTAAGTGAGTGGAGTTAGTGATGTCATACTGCTGTATAATGTAAGTGAGTGGGGTTAGTGATGTCATACCACTGTATAATGTAAGTGAGTGGAGTTAGTGATGTCATACTGCTGTATAATGTAAGTGAGTGGGGTTGATGATGTCATACTGCTGTATAATGTAAGTGAGTGGGGTTGGTTATGTCATACTGCTGTATAATGTAAGTGAGTGGGGTTAGTGATGTCATACTGCTGTATAATGTGAGTGTAGTTAGTGATGTCATACTGCTGTATAATGTGAGTGTAGTTAGTGATGTCATACTGCTGTATAATGTGAGTGGAGTTAGTGATGTCATACCGCTGTATAATGGGAGTGGAGTTAGTAATGTCATACCGCTGTATAATGGGAGTGGAGTTAGTAATGTCATACCGCTGTATAATGGGAGTGGAGTTAGTAATGTCATACCGCTGTATAATGTAAGTGAGTGGAGTTAGTGATGTCATAATGCTGTATAATGTAAGTGAGTGGGGTTAGTGATGTCATAATGCTGTATAATGTAAGTGAGTGGGGTTAGTGATGTCATACTGCTGTATAATGTAAGTGAGTGGGGTTAGTGATGTCATAATGCTGTATAATGAAAGTGAGTGGGGTTAGTGATGTCATACTGCTGTATAATGTAAGTGAGTGGAGTAAGTGATGTCATACTGCTGTATAATGTAAGTGAGTGGAGTAAGTGATGTCATACTGCTGTATAATGTAAGTGAGTGGAGTAAGTGATGTCATACTGCTGTTTAATGTAAGTGAGTGGGGTTGGTGATGTCATACCGCTGTATAATGTAAGTGAGTGGGGTTAGTGATGTCATACTGCTGTATAATGTAAGTGAGTGGAGTTAGTGATATCATACTGCTGTATAATGTAAGTGAGTGGGGTTGGTTATGTCATACTGCTGTATAATGTAAGTGAGTGGGGTTAGTGATGTCATACTGCTGTATAATGTGAGTGTAGTTAGTGATGTCATACTGCTGTATAATGTGAGTGTAGTTAGTGATGTCATACTGCTGTATAATGTGAGTGGAGTTAGTGATGTCATACCGCTGTATAATGGGAGTGGAGTTAGTAATGTCATACCGCTGTATAATGGGAGTGGAGTTAGTAATGTCATACCGCTGTATAATGGGAGTGGAGTTAGTAATGTCATACCGCTGTATAATGTAAGTGAGTGGGGTTAGTGATGTCATAACGCTGTATAATGTAAGTGAGTGGGGTTAGTGATATCATACTGCTGTATAATGTAAGTGAGTGGGGTTAGTGATGTCATACCACTGTATAATGTAAGTGAGTGGAGTTATTGATGTCATACTGCTGTATAACGTAAGATAATGTAAGTGAGTGGAGTTAGTGATGTCATACTGCTGTATAATGTAAGTGAGTGGAGTTAGTGATGTCATACTGCTGTATAATGTAAGTGAGTGGGGTTAGTGATGTCATACTGCTGTATAATGTAAGTGAGTGGGATTAGTGATGTCATACCGCTGTATAATGTGAGTGGAGTTAGTGATGTCATACTGCTGTATAATGTAAGTGACTTGAGTTAGTGATGTCATACTGCTGTATAATGTAAATGAGTGGGATTAGTGATGTCATACCGCTGTATAATGTGAGTGGAGTTAGTGATGTCATACTGCTGTATAATGTAAGTGAGTGGGGTTGGTGATGTCATACTGCTGTATAATGTAAGTGAGTGGGGTTAGTGATGTCATACTGCTGTATAATGTGAGTGGAGTTAGTGATGTCATACTGCTGTATAATGTGAGTGTAGTTAGTGATGTCATACTGCTGTATAATGTAAGTGAGTGGGGTTAGTGATGTCATACCGCTGTATAATGTAAGTGAGTGGGATTAGTGATGTCATACCGCTGTATAATGTGAGTGGAGTTAGTGATGTCATACTGCTGTATAATGTAAGTGAGTGGGGTTAGTGATGTCATACCGCTGTATAATGTAAGTGAGTGGGGTTAGTGATGTCATACCGCTGTATAATGTAAGTGAGTGGGATTGTGATGTCATAACGCTGTATAATGTAAGTGAGTGGGGTTAGTGATGTCATACTGCTGTATAATGTAAGTGAGTGGGGTTAGTGATGTCATACCGCTGTATAATGTAAGTGAGTGGGATTAGTGATGTCATACCGCTGTATAATGTGAGTGGAGTTAGTGATGTCATACTGCTGTATAATGTAAGTGAGTGGGGTTAGTGATGTCATACCGCTGTATAATGTAAGTGAGTGGGGTTAGTGATGTCATACCGCTGTATAATGTAAGTGAGTGGGATTGTGATGTCATAACGCTGTATAATGTAAGTGAGTGGGGTTAGTGATGTCATACTGCTGTATAATGTAAGTGAGTGGGGTTAGTGATGTCATACTGCTGTATAATGTAAGTGGGTGGGGTTAGTGATGTCATACTGCTGTGGATTTAGTGGACAGTTGGTGCGAGTGCAACAGGACAGACATTTGGGAGGGAGAATATGAGAAATAAGCCCAGTGAGTGACACATTGGGGAGATGATTGTGAGCAGCAAAAATATTTCTACGATAAAAATATTGGGGGGAGACAATTTGCCCCTCAGTTATTTCCCCTGTGATTCTCTATTATAGATTCTCCCCCTCAGTAAAGTTCCTCAGTTGCACCAGGAGGGGGGGGAGTGTCACTGTCCCTGTGCCCCCTGTGATGTCACATATCTGGGGGGGGCAGATCACAGAGTCGGGGGGGGGGGTTTAATTTACGGCCGGTGGCCAATGCCCATGTGGGAGGAAGGAATAAGCTGGGGGGGCAATTAAATTCCACCTGTAGTCCCAGAATTAAGTGTCGCCCCCAGGAGGGAACTAGAAGTTATTGGGCAAAATCATTTGATGGGGGGAGAGACATTAGTGAGCCCCCTGTACCCCTGGTTTAATGAGGAGGTTTATACCCGGTGTCAGGGGAGGGGACAGAGCGTGGCCTCCAATCAGAAATGCCAGTGAGAGTCACATGACTGGGCTTATCAGTCCCTGGGGAGAGGGGGGGGAGAGGGGCCAAAGTTTGGCTTCAGCTTGAGAGGCGGCAGCTGGGACTTCTGACAGTTGGGACATTGGTGACTCCGGGCATTTACCCCCACAATCTGCCCCCCTCCTGCACTCGTCTGGGCACATCAGCCAACTCTCCAGTCTGAATCGTGCGCATGTGACCTGGTAAGTGCCAACCCCTGGGCCACTCTCTGCCCCCACCGACTGTCACATTGGGCTGATCAGCTGCCCGAGGGGGGGATCAAGCAGTTTCCTTTGGTGTTGGTTTAATAGAAGATTAGTCTGTGGGGGGCAGGGCAGAGTGTGTATCACAGTGGGCATTACAGACGGGCAGAACAGCTAGCACTCTAATCATCCACTCAAAACCATTTTGGCATTTAGGGGGGGTTTAACTCTGCCTTGTTGGTGCCAGGGGGGCACAAAAGACTAAGGGGCACTCGCACCCACTAACACAACTGTCAGCTCAGGAGGTTACACAGCGACACTGGCACAATGGTGAGAGCAGGTTCTGCCAATGTAAACTGGGCAATTAATTGGCACCTCCCCCGTGTGTGTTGTTAAAGGAACAGTAACACAAATATATATATATATATATACACCCCCAGGGCTTCATAGAGACTCATTCCATCTGATTATTGGGGTCCAGACTGGCAGTGAGCTCAGGACACCAGCAATGTATTGGCATGTGTAGGGGCATTTGACCAACCTGCAGGTGAGTGCACATCCCTAGAGATCAGTTCTGCCCCAAATGCCCCAGTCTGTTGTACTGTGAGGGCTCCTCGTTGGCCCCCGGGGGCAGAAGTACAAGACTGACAGTTGCACATTCCACATTGGGGCTAAAGGTTCAGATTGAGCCAATGACTTATCATAATAACAACATCTCCATGGCAACAGCTGCTCACCCACAACCCCTGTCCTGCCATTAAGGGGTGTACACCCTTTGGGGCCCAGAAATCTTTGTATCACTATACAATAAGTATATACTATAGCAGGAGTGCTGCCCATACGTTGCTAATAGCAGGTTGTCCCATTATGATCTACATCCATGATAGAATTATTAGCTTTATGTGCCATGGAAAATATTACTTAACTATTGATTGATGGGAAATTGTATATTGATAAAATGAAACCACTATTTCTTATGTAACCTTAGCGTAATAAATATGTGAATGAAAAGCATGAAATAGTGATTTAGACTTGAGATCTACTGATCAGCAGCTGAAGGTCTCCTGGTACCTCCTCATTTAGCTTTTGGGCTCCCCTGTATTATAGAGTCAAGCCTGTGCCTGGTGTGTATAGTAAGATGAGCAGGTGTATATTGTGTATAGAGATAGATCTCCTGCAGCCTCCAACTGCTGTAATGGGGAGAGTTGTAGTTCAAAAAAAGGCTGGAGAACAATAGGTCAATTACAGATAATGGGGAGCTACAGGGCGGAATATTGCTGCAGGCTTTGCCACAACTAATTACACGCCCTTAATTATAAATATTACTATTTAGGTCGAGACCCTGAAGCCTGCTGAGAAGTTTTCAAGATTTGTGTGACTTTGCCCTTTTTTCTTTGTGGTCCCTTTAAGGCTGAGCACAGGCGTCTCCTTATCTGGGCTCTATAGTTCTCTTATTATCACTCTGATAAGCAAATAAGTCATTAACCAGAGACCTTGAGAAACCTTTTATAATTAGATTATTCCACAGTCCCGAGTGTCTCTGTCACTTTAGGTCAAGATAGAGAAAGTAGAGCAAGATGGAGACAGTAGGACAAGATGGAGACAGTAGGACAAGATGGAGACAGTAGGACAAGATGGAGACAGTAGGGCAAAATGGGGACAGAAGGACAAGATGGAGACAGTAGGACAATATAGAGACAGTAGGACAAGATGGAGACAGTAGGACAATATAGAGACAGTAGGGCAAAATGGGGACAGAAGGACAAGATGGAGACAGTAGGGCAAGATGGAGACAGTAGAAGATGATGGAGACAGTAGGACAAGATGGAGACAGTAGGGCGAAATGGGGACAGTAGGACAAGATGGAGACAGTAGGGCAAGATGGAGACAGAAGGACAAGATGGAGACAGAAGGACAAGAGGGAGACAATAAGATAAGATGTAAACAGTTGAACAAGATGGAGAATGGGGGTTTACTTTGTATTATTGAGTTGCTGAGCACCCCGTAAACTACACTGTGTGTTATTTTCAGAGATATAAATCAGAGACAGAAGTCTTTACATTTCTCTCAATCAGATGCAGTCGTCCTTGTTGGTGACCTGAATGAGACGAGGCCCATGGACCAACTTCAGGGGGCACCAAACAATTCCTCCCAGGATTTCCACTCTGGTGAGTTTTCTTATTTACTTAAAGGGAAACTATCACGAAAATGAAATTTTAATACAAGATCCCTCATACTGAAATAAGAAACTTTCTAAGTACAATCAATTGAAAATTCTGCATCGTTTCTAAATAATCAAGTTTATGTTCATTATTCCTCTCTCACAATCGGTTTGTCTTCATTCTCTTCATGCAGCAGTTGGGTGTCAGATGAATGATCCAATATATCTTATAGGGGGGATCCTTTTGCCTACAAGATGTATTAGAGCTCACTCTATTAAATCACCAGACATCATGTCTCTCTACATGCAGAATTTGTGCAAAAGGCAGTTATTTTGTTACATTTTGTTTGTACTGGAATTTTCGCGATAGTTCCCCTTGAAGGGGAGCTCAGGCTGAATGACTGTACTGATGGCCACCACATGGGGACCACATTGAGATGGGGTGGATCATAAGAGTCAAAAACTCTCCTCTTTATCAGTTAAACTGCTTACTCCATCACTGCACCATTTACTGTATATATCCAGCAAGACAAGGGATCAGTATGTTGGGGGGAGGGGCATTCTGATAACTATCTCCCCTGTCTTTTGGAAGGGCTCACTAACCCCTATACCATTAACTCTAAGATCCACAAAGGGATTTCTTTCTAGAATCAAATCTATCAAATGTCCGGTGTCAGACTCACTGGTCTGTAATTGTGATTAATGGAGCCCAAGCAGAAAGGGTTGGACAAATCACATGTTTTACTATTTATTGGATATTGGAGAGATACCAGCTGTGCCACATTATTGGGTGTGTAACCAGCTGTTCTGTTCCAGATCAGGACGGGTGGCAGAACTCAGTGATTATCATTCCGGTTCTGCTCACGGGTGCAACGCTCCTGGTGGTACTGATTATTCTTTGGAAATCTCTTCGGAACCGGAGCAAGAAAATACATTGTGATTCTACAGCCCCAGGTAGGAAGGTAAACACACTCTGGACTCACTCCTCTACAAAACTACACAACTACACACACACACTGTTTACTGTTGCTGTAGTGCAATCAGGATCTGTCTCCTGCAGGTGAGGCCTATGGAGAATGGGCCATCAATGCTGCTGCTGTCTATGAGAATATTCCTGGCTTCCCAGACTCTGAGCTGCAGAGGTGGGAGCTGCCAGATGGGTGGACAATTGAGGACAAGGTTAAAATATGTCCCGGACAGTTTGGGCGCATCAGTGAAGCCTTCCTGAACGAACCGGGGGAAACCAATGTGAGACATAGAGTGGTCCTCAAGGAGCTCTCAGGTGAGTGTAAAGGGTAAATAAGCAATACTAAATGTAGGCAACAACAGCACTACTTGGTCAGATACCAGACTATTCAACAACTGTCCTGCTGGGGGTGGCACCACCCTGACATATTGTTTCCCACAGCACCAGAATTTGTGGAACCTTGGCCCACTTTCTGTATCTTTAGAGCCTTTATCCATCATAAGTTTCTGTAGAACCTTTATCCATTGTCAGTTTCTGTAGAACCTTTATCCACCGTCAGTCTCTGTAGAACCTTTATCCACCGTCAGTCTCTAGAACCTTTATCCATTGTCAGTTTCTGTAGAACCTTTTTCAATTGTCAGTTTCTGTAGAACCTTTATCCATTGTCAGTCTCTGTAGAACCTTTATCCATTGTCAGTCTCTGTAGAACCTTTATCCATTGTCAGTCTCTGTAGAACCTTTATCCATTGTCAGTCTCTGTAGAACCTTTATCCATTGTCAGTTTCTGTAGAACCTTTTTCAATTGTCAGTTTCTGTAGAACCTTTATCCATTGTCAGTTTCTGTAGAACCTTTTTCAATTGTCAGTTTCTGTAGAACCTTTATCCATTGTCAGTCTCTGTAGAACCTTTATCCATTGTCAGTCTCTGTAGAACCTTTATCCATTGTCAGTCTCTGTAGAACCTTTATCCATCGTCAGTCTCTGTAGAACCTTTATTCATTGTCAGTTTCTGTAGAACACAAACACATAGCGGAGAGCACTCACCCACTCCCTCGCTAAAGGACACTGGATTCATTGTTGGTTTCTGTAGAACCTTTATCAACTGTCGGTTTCTGTAGAACCGTTATCCATTGTTGGTTTCAGTAGAACCTTTATCCATGATCGGTTTCTGTAGAACCTTTATCCATCGTCCGTTTCTGTAGAACCTTTATCCATTGTCTGTTTCTGTAGAGCCTTTATACATTGTTGGTTTCTGTAAAACTTTTATCCAAATCCATTGTCAGTTTTTGTAGAACCTTTATCCATCATCAGTTTCTGTAGAACCTTTATTGATTGACGGTTTCTGTGGAACCTTTATCCATTGTCAGTTTTTGTAGAACCTTTATCCATCATCAGTTTCTGTAGAACCTTTATTGATTGTCGGTTTCTGTGGAACCTTTATCCATTGTCAGTTTCTGTAGAACCTTAATCCATCGTCAGTTTCTGTAGAACCTTTATCCATCATCAGTTTCTGTAAAACCTATATCCATTGTCAGTTTCTGTAGAACCTTTATCCATCATCAGTTTCTGTAAAACCTATATCCATTGTCAGTTTCTGTAGAACCTTTATCCATCATCAGTTTCTGTAAAACCTATATCCATTGTCGGTTTTTGTAGAATCTTTATCCATGGTCGGTTTCTGTAGAACCTTTATCCAAATCCATTGTCAGTTTTTATAGAACCTTTATCCATTGTCGGTTTCTGTAGAGCCTTTATCCATTGTTGTTTTCTGTAAAACTTTTATCCAAATCCATTGTCAGTTTTTGTAGAACCTTTATCCATCATCAGTTTCTGTAGAACCTTTATTGATTGTCGGTTTCTGTGGAACCTTTATCCATTGTCAGTTTCTGTAGAACCTTAATCCATCGACAGTTTCTGTAGAACCTTTATCCATCATCAGTTTCTGTAAAACCTATATCCATCGTCAGTTTCTGTAGAACTGTTATCCATTGTCGGTTTCTGTAGAATCTTTATCCATGGTTGGTTTCTGTAGAACATTTATCCATTGTTGGTTTCTGTAGAACCTTTATCCAAATCCATTGTCAATTTTTGTAGAACCTTTATCCATCATCAGTTTCTGTAGAACCTTTATCCATTGTCAGTTTCTGTAGAACCTTTATCCACCGTCAGTTTCTGTAGAACCTTTATCCACCGTCAGTTTCTGTAGAACCTTTATTCATTGTCAGTTTCTGTAGAACCTTTATCCATCGTCAGTCTCTGTAAAACCTTTATCCATTGTCTGTTTCTGTAGAACCTTTATCCATCATCAGTTTCTGTAGAATCTTTATCCATCGTCAGTTTCTGTAGAACCTTTATCCATTGTTGGTTTCTGTAGAACCTTTATCCAAATCCATTGTCAGTTTTTGTAGAACCTTTATCCATTGTCAGTTTCTGTAGAATCTTTATCCATCGTCAGTTTCTGTAGAACCTTTATCCATTGTTGGTTTCTGTAGAACCTTTATCCAAATCCATTGTCAGTTTTTGTAGAACCTTTATCCATCATCAGTTTCTGTAGAACCTTTATCCATTGTATCCAAATCCATTGTCAGTTTTTGTAGAACCTTTATCCATCATCAGTTTCTGTAGAACCTTTATTCATTGTCAGTTTCTGTAGAACCTTTATTCATTGTCAGTTTCTGTAGAACCTTTCTCCATTGTCCGTTTCTGTAGAACTTTAATCCATCGTCAGTTTCTGTAGAACCTTTATCCACCGTCAGTTTCTGTAGAACCTTTATCCATCGTCAGTTTCTGTAGAACCTTTATCCATCGTCAGTTTCTGTAGAACCTTTATCCATCGTCAGTTTCTGTAGAACCTTTATCCATCGTCAGTTTCTGTAGAACCTTTATCCACCGTCAGTTTCTGTAGAACCTTTATCCATTGTCAGTTTCTGTAGAACCTTTATCCATCGTCAGTTTCTGTAGAACCTTTATCCACCGTCAGTTTCTGTAGAACCTTTATCCATCGTCAGTTTTTGTAGAACCTTTATCCATCGTCAGTTTCTGTAGAACCTTTATCCATCGTCAGTTTCTGTAGAACCTTTATCCATTGTCAGTTTCTGTAGAACCTTTATCCATCGTCAGTTTCTGTAGAACCTTTATCCATCGTCAGTTTTTGTAGAACCTTTATCCATCGTCAGTTTCTGTAGAACCTTTATCCATCGTCAGTTTTTCTGTAGAACCTTTATCCATTGTCAGTTTCTGTAGAACCTTTATCCATTGTCAGTTTCTGTAGAACCTTTATTCATTGTCAGTTTATGTAGAACCTTTATCCATTGTCAGTTTCTGTAGAACCTTTATCCATCGTCAGTTTCTGTAGAACCTTTATCCACCATCCGTTTCTGTAGAACCTTTATTCATTGTCAGTTTCTGTAGAACCTTTATTCATTGTCAGTTTATGTAGAACCTTTATCCATTGTCAGTTTCTGTAGAACCTTTATCCATCGTCAGTTTCTGTAGAACCTTTATCCACCGTCCGTTTCTGTAGAACCTTTATCCATCGTCAGTTTCTGTAGAACCTTTATCCACCGTCAGTTTCTGTAGAACCTTTATCCATCGTCAGTTTCTGTAGAACCTTTATCCATTGTTGGTTTCTGTAGAACCTTTATCCAAATCCATTGTCAGTTTTTGTAGAACCTTTATCCATTGTCAGTTTCTGTAGAATCTTTATCCATCGTCAGTTTCTGTAGAACATTTATCCATTGTTGGTTTCTGTAGAACCTTTATCCAAATCCATTGTCAGTTTTTGTAGAACCTTTATCCATCATCAGTTTCTGTAGAACCTTTATCCATTGTCAGTTTCTGTAGAACACAAACACATAGCGGAGAGCACTCACCCACTCCCTCGCTAAAGGACACTGGATTCATTGTTGGTTTCTGTAGAACCTTTATCAACTGTCGGTTTCTGTAGAACCGTTATCCATTGTTGGTTTCAGTAGAACCTTTATCCATGATCGGTTTCTGTAGAACCTTTATCCATCGTCCGTTTCTGTAGAACCTTTATCCATTGTCGGTTTCTGTAGAGCCTTTATACATTGTTGGTTTCTGTAAAACTTTTATCCAAATCCATTGTCAGTTTTTGTAGAACCTTTATCCATCATCAGTTTCTGTAGAACCTTTATTGATTGTCGGTTTCTGTGGAACCTTTATCCATTGTCAGTTTTTGTAGAACCTTTAGCCATCATCAGTTTCTGTAGAACCTTTATTGATTGTCGGTTTCTGTGGAACCTTTATCCATTGTCAGTTTCTGTAGAACCTTTATCCATCATCAGTTTCTGTAGAACCTTTATTGATTGTCGGTTTCTGTGGAACCTTTATCCATTGTCGGTTTCTGTAGAATCTTTATCCATGGTCGGTTTCTGTAGAACCTTTATCCAAATCCATTGTCAGTTTTTATAGAACCTTTATCCATTGTCGGTTTCTGTAGAGCCTTTATCCATTGTTGGTGTCTGTAAAACTTTTATCCAAATCCATTGTCAGTTTTTGTAGAACCTTAATCCATCGACAGTTTCTGTAGAACCTTTATCCATCATCAGTTTCTGTAAAACCTATATCCATCGTCAGTTTCTGTAGAACTGTTATCCATTGTCGGTTTCTGTAGAATCTTTATCCATGGTTGGTTTCTGTAGAACATTTATCCATTGTTGGTTTCTGTAGAACCTTTATCCAAATCCATTGTCAATTTTTGTAGAACCTTTATCCATCATCAGTTTCTGTAGAACCTTTATCCATTGTCAGTTTCTGTAGAACCTTTATCCATTGTCAGTTTCTGTAGAACCTTTATCCACCGTCAGTTTCTGTAGAACCTTTATTCATTGTCAGTTTCTGTAGAACCTTTATCCATCGTCAGTCTCTGTAGAACCTTTATCCATCGTCAGTCTCTGTAAAACCTTTATCCATTGTCTGTTTCTGTAGAACCTTTATCCATCATCAGTTTCTGTAGAACCTTTATCCACCGTCAGTTTCTGTAGAACCTTTATCCATCGTCAGTTTCTGTAGAACCTTTATCCATTGTTGGTTTCTGTAGAACCTTTATCCAAATCCATTGTCAGTTTTTGTAGAACCTTTATCCATTGTCAGTTTCTGTAGAATCTTTATCCATCGTCAGTTTCTGTAGAACATTTATCCATTGTTGGTTTCTGTAGAACCTTTATCCAAATCCATTGTCAGTTTTTGTAGAACCTTTATCCATCATCAGTTTCTGTAGAACCTTTATCCATTGTCAGTTTCTGTAGAACACAAACACATAGCGGAGAGCACTCACCCACTCCCTCGCTAAAGGACACTGGATTCATTGTTGGTTTCTGTAGAACCTTTATCAACTGTCGGTTTCTGTAGAACCGTTATCCATTGTTGGTTTCAGTAGAACCTTTATCCATGATCGGTTTCTGTAGAACCTTTATCCATCGTCCGTTTCTGTAGAACCTTTATCCATTGTCGGTTTCTGTAGAGCCTTTATACATTGTTGGTTTCTGTAAAACTTTTATCCAAATCCATTGTCAGTTTTTGTAGAACCTTTATCCATCATCAGTTTCTGTAGAACCTTTATTGATTGTCGGTTTCTGTGGAACCTTTATCCATTGTCAGTTTTTGTAGAACCTTTAGCCATCATCAGTTTCTGTAGAACCTTTATTGATTGTCGGTTTCTGTGGAACCTTTATCCATTGTCAGTTTCTGTAGAACCTTTATCCATCATCAGTTTCTGTAGAACCTTTATTGATTGTCGGTTTCTGTGGAACCTTTATCCATTGTCGGTTTCTGTAGAATCTTTATCCATGGTCGGTTTCTGTAGAACCTTTATCCAAATCCATTGTCAGTTTTTATAGAACCTTTATCCATTGTCGGTTTCTGTAGAGCCTTTATCCATTGTTGGTGTCTGTAAAACTTTTATCCAAATCCATTGTCAGTTTTTGTAGAACCTTAATCCATCGACAGTTTCTGTAGAACCTTTATCCATCATCAGTTTCTGTAAAACCTATATCCATCGTCAGTTTCTGTAGAACTGTTATCCATTGTCGGTTTCTGTAGAATCTTTATCCATGGTTGGTTTCTGTAGAACATTTATCCATTGTTGGTTTCTGTAGAACCTTTATCCAAATCCATTGTCAATTTTTGTAGAACCTTTATCCATCATCAGTTTCTGTAGAACCTTTATCCATTGTCAGTTTCTGTAGAACCTTTATCCATTGTCAGTTTCTGTAGAACCTTTATCCACCGTCAGTTTCTGTAGAACCTTTATTCATTGTCAGTTTCTGTAGAACCTTTATCCATCGTCAGTCTCTGTAGAACCTTTATCCATCGTCAGTCTCTGTAAAACCTTTATCCATTGTCTGTTTCTGTAGAACCTTTATCCATCATCAGTTTCTGTAGAATCTTTATCCATCGTCAGTTTCTGTAGAACCTTTATCCATTGTTGGTTTCTGTAGAACCTTTATCCAAATCCATTGTCAGTTTTTGTAGAACCTTTATCCATTGTCAGTTTCTGTAGAATCTTTATCCATCGTCAGTTTCTGTAGAACCTTTATCCATTGTTGGTTTCTGTAGAACCTTTATCCAAATCCATTGTCAGTTTTTGTAGAACCTTTATCCATCATCAGTTTCTGTAGAACCTTTATCCATTGTCAGTTTCTGTAGAATCTTTATCCAGCGTCAGTTTCTGTAGAATCTTTATCCAGCGTCAGTTTCTGTAGAACCTTTATCCATTGTATCCAAATCCATTGTCAGTTTTTGTAGAACCTTTATCCATCATCAGTTTCTGTAGAACCTTTATCCATTGTCAGTTTCTGTAGAACCTTTATCCATTGTCAGTTTCTGTAGAACCTTTATCCATTGTCAGTTTTTGTAGGACCTTTATCCATCGTCAGTTTCTGTAGAACCTTTATTCATTGTCAGTTTCTGTAGAACCTTTATTCATTGTCAGTTTCTGTAGAACCTTTATCCATTGTCCGTTTCTGTAGAACCTTTATCCACCGTCAGTTTCTGTAGAACCTTTATCCATCGTCAGTTTCTGTAGAACCTTTATCCATCGTCAGTTTCTGTAGAACCTTTATCCATTGTCAGTTTCTATAGAACCTTTATCCATCGTCAGTTTCTGTAGAACCTTTATCCACCGTCCGTTTCTGTAGAACCTTTATTCATTGTCAGTTTCTGTAGAACCTTTATTCATTGTCAGTTTATGTAGAACCTTTATCCATTGTCAGTTTCTGTAGAACCTTTATCCATCGTCAGTTTCTGTAGAACCTTTATCCACTGTCAGTTTCTGTAGAACCTTTATCCATCGTCAGTTTCTGTAGAACCTTTATCCATCGTCAGTTTCTGTAGAACCTTTATCCATTGTTAGTTTCTGTTGAACCGTTATCCATTGTCAGTTTCTGTAGAACCTTTATCCACCGTCAGTTTCTGTAGAACCTTTATCCATCGTCAGTTTCTGTAGAACCTTTATCCATCGTCAGTTTCTGTAGAACCTTTATCCTTTGTCAGTTTCTGTAGAACCTTTATCCACCGTCAGTTTCTGTAGAACCTTTATCCATCGTCAGTTTCTGTAGAACCTTTATCCATTGTTGGTTTCTGTAGAACCTTTATCCAAATCCATTGTCAGTTTTTGTAGAACCTTTATCCATTGTCAGTTTCTGTAGAATCTTTATCCATCGTCAGTTTCTGTAGAACCTTTATCCATTGTTGGTTTCTGTAGAACCTTTATCCAAATCCATTGTCAGTTTTTGTAGAACCTTTATCCATCATCAGTTTCTGTAGAACCTTTATCCATTGTCAGTTTCTGTAGAATCTTTATCCAGCGTCAGTTTCTGTAGAACCTTTATCCATTGTATCCAAATCCATTGTCAGTTTTTGTAGATCCTTTATCCATCATCAGTTTCTGTAGAACCTTTATCCATTGTCAGTTTTTGTAGAACCTTTATCCATCGTCAGTTTCTGTAGAACCTTTATTCATTGTCAGTTTCTGTAGAACCTTTATTCATTGTCAGTTTCTGTAGAACCTTTATCCATTGTCCGTTTCTGTAGAACCTTTATCCACCGTCAGTTTCTGTAGAACCTTTATCCATCGTCAGTTTCTGTAGAACCTTTATCCATCGTCAGTTTCTGTAGAACCTTTATCCATTGTCAGTTTCTGTAGAACCTTTATCCATCGTCAGTTTCTGTAGAACCTTTATCCACCGTCCGTTTCTGTAGAACCTTTATTCATTGTCAGTTTCTGTAGAACCTTTATTCATTGTCAGTTTATGTAGAACCTTTATCCATTGTCAGTTTCTGTAGAACCTTTATCCACTGTCAGTTTCTGTAGAACCTTTATCCATCGTCAGTTTCTGTAGAACCTTTATCCATCGTCAGTTTCTGTAGAACCTTTATCCATTGTTAGTTTCTGTTGAACCGTTATCCATTGTCAGTTTCTGTAGAACCTTTATCCACCGTCAGTTTCTGTAGAACCTTTATCCATTGTTGGTTTCTGTAGAACCTTTATCCAAATCCATTGTCAGTTTTTGTAGAACCTTTATCCATTGTCAGTTTCTGTAGAATCTTTATCCATCGTCAGTTTCTGTAGAACCTTTATCCATTTTTGGTTTCTGTAGAACCTTTATCCAAATCCATTGTCAGTTTTTGTAGAACCTTTATCCATCATCAGTTTCTGTAGAACCTTTATCCATTGTCAGTTTCTGTAGAATCTTTATCCAGCGTCAGTTTCTGTAGAACCTTTATCCATTGTATCCAAATCCATTGTCAGTTTTTGTAGAACCTTTATCCATCATCAGTTTCTGTAGAACCTTTATCCATTGTCAGTTTTTGTAGAACCTTTATCCATCGTCAGTTTCTGTAGAACCTTTATTCATTGTCAGTTTCTGTAGAACCTTTATTCATTGTCAGTTTCTGTAGAACCTTTATCCATTGTCCGTTTCTGTAGAACTTTAATCCATCGTCAGTTTCTGTAGAACCTTTATCCATCATCAGTTTCTGTAGAACCTTTATCCATCGTCAGTTTCTGTAGAACCTTTATCCATCGTCAGTTTCTGTAGAACCTTTATCCACCGTCAGTTTCTGTAGAACCTTTATCCATCGTCAGTTTTTGTAGAACCTTTATCCATCGTCAGTTTCTGTAGAACCTTTATCCATTGTCAGTTTCTGTAGAACCTTTATCCATTGTCAGTTTCTGTAGAACCTTTATTCATTATCAGTTTATGTAGAACCTTTATCCATTGTCAGTTTCTGTAGAACCTTTATCCATCGTCAGTTTCTGTAGAACCTTTATCCACCGTCCGTTTCTGTAGAACCTTTATTCATTGTCAGTTTCTGTAGAACCTTTATTCATTGTCAGTTTATGTAAAACCTTTATCCATTGTCAGTTTCTGTAGAACCTTTATCCATCGTCAGTTTCTGTAGAACCTTTATCCACTGTCAGTTTCTGTAGAATCTTTATCCATTGTCAGTTTCTGTAGAACCTTTATCCATTGTCAGTTTCTGTTGAACCGTTATCCATTGTCAGTTTCTGTAGAACCGTTATCCATTGTCAGTTTCTGTAGAACCTTTATCCATCGTCAGTTTCTGTAGAACCTTTATCCTTTGTCAGTTTCTGTAGAACCTTTATCCACCGTCAGTTTCTGTAGAACCTTTATCCATTGTTGGTGTCTGTAGAACCTTTATCCAAATCCATTGTCAGTTTTTGTAGAACCTTTATCCATTGTCAGTTTCTGTAGAATCTTTATCCATCGTCAGTTTCTGTAGAACCTTTATCCATTGTTGGTTTCTGTAGAACGTTTATCCAAATCCATTGTCAGTTTTTGTAGAACCTTTATCCATCATCAGTTTCTGTAGAACCTTTATCCATTGTCAGTTTCTGTAGAATCTTTATCCAGCGTCAGTTTCTGTAGAACCTTTATCCATTGTATCCAAATCCATTGTCAGTTTTTGTAGAACCTTTATCCATCATCAGTTTCTGTAGAACCTTTATCCATTGTCAGTTTTTGTAGAACCTTTATCCATCGTCAGTTTCTGTAGAACCTTTATTCATTGTCAGTTTCTGTAGAACCTTTATTCATTGTCAGTTTCTGTAGAACCTTTATCCATTGTCCGTTTCTGTAGAACTTTAATCCATCGTCAGTTTCTGTAGAACCTTTATCCATCGTCAGTTTCTGTAGAACCTTTATCCATCGTCAGTTTCTGTAGAACCTTTATCCACCGTCAGTTTCTGTAGAACCTTTATCCATCGTCAGTTTTTGTAGAACCTTTATCCATCATCAGTTTCTGTAGAACCTTTATCCATCGTCAGTTTCTGTAGAACCTTTATCCATTGTCAGTTTCTGTAGAACCTTTATCCATTGTCAGTTTCTGTAGAACCTTTATTCATTATCAGTTTATGTAGAACCTTTATCCATTGTCAGTTTCTGTAGAACCTTTATCCATTGTCAGTTTCTGTAGAACCTTTATTCATTATCAGTTTATGTAGAACCTTTATCCATTGTCAGTTTCTGTAGAACCTTTATCCATCGTCAGTTTCTGTAGAACCTTTATCCACCGTCCGTTTCTGTAGAACCTTTATTCATTGTCAGTTTCTGTAGAACCTTTATTCATTGTCAGTTTATGTAGAACCTTTATCCATTGTCAGTTTCTGTAGAACCTTTATCCATCGTCAGTTTCTGTAGAACCTTTATCCACTGTCAGTTTCTGTAGAACCTTTATCCATCGTCAGTTTCTGTAGAACCTTTATCCATCGTCAGTTTCTGTAGAACCTTTATCCATTGTCAGTTTCTGTAGAACCTTTATCCATTGTCAGTTTCTGTTGAACCGTTATCCATTGTCAGTTTCTGTAGAACCTTTATCCATCGTCAGTTTCTGTAGAACCTGTATCCACCGTCAGTTTCTGTAGAACCTTTATCCATCGTCAGTTTCTGTAGAACCTTTATCCTTCGTCAGTTTCTGTAGAACCTTTATCCACCGTCAGTTTCTGTAGAACCTTTATCCATCGTCAGTTTCTGTAGAACCTTTATCCATCGTCAGTTTCTGTAGAACCTTTAGCCACCGTCAGTTTCTGTAGAACCTTTATCCATCGTCAGTTTCTGTAGAACCTTTATCCATTGTCAGTTTCTGTAGAACCTTTATCCATCGTCAGTTTCTGTAGAACCTTTATCCATTGTCAGTTTCTGTAGAACCTTTATCCATTGTCAGTTTCTGTAGAACCTTTATCGACCATCAGTCTCTATAGAACCTTTATCCACTGTCAGTATCTGCTGGAACCTATATCCACCATAAATCTATGTAGAACCTTTATCCACTGTCAGTATCTGTTTTAACCTTTATCCACCATAAATCTATGTAGAACCTTTATCCACTGTAAGTATGTGCAGATAATGTTCCTAATGTTAGTCTCTGTGTATCTTGGTTGTGTCCCATAGAGAACTGCAGTCCTGGAGAGGCTCAGGACTTCACTGATGTCATACGGTTTTACTCTCAGGTCTGTAACCACGACAACCTGCTGAAAATGATTTGGTGTAGAACCTCTGGGAACCCAATTTACATCATCCTCAAAGCAATGACCCTTGGAAATCTGCTTCACTTTCTCTGGAGATCACGTGAGGTACCCAAACCCACCCCCTGATCCCCCAAATATAGTTTTGTTAATATTATGGAATTCTGGGCTGTATGTTGATACAAAATATATCATTTTGGCATACATTCTTAAAGGATCTCGACATGGGCTATATATAAAAAAAAAATATATATATATATATATATATATATATATATATATATATATATATATATATATATATATATATATAGCATTAAAAAGGGACACAAGTGAGTCATAGATCACCATGTTGAGTGATACAGTTACACAATATACCATGCTGTGGAAATGTATTTGATGAAGACAGCTGTAGGGTCTTGAGCTATTTTACCTTTTTCCCACTCCCCATTGCAGGCCGACCTCGCTGCTAAGGATCCTCTTTACAATATCACAGAGAAAAAGGTCTTCTCAATGGCTGCCCAAGTAGCAAGTGGTCTGGTAGGTATTGAAAGACCTTTATTTACTACATTTCAGACCAACTTGGCTTTTCCTCAAGGGCTTTATGGCGATGAATTCCTTGAACAAGGAGCAATATAGGGGGCTGGTAGAGAATGGCATGGCTATGGGCAACCAGTTTCTGTGGAACAGTTGAAGACTGTTCATTGGTTCTTTTGTATCTTAAGCAGAGCTAAAGGGAACTGGGCCCTTGTACAATTGACACCAAGATTATTCTTCCAGGTCACACCAATCCAGTGAGGCTGATGATTCCATTAGGAGCAATGATAGTACTCATTGTTTAGTCTCCTTAAGGGGGTTTGAAAAGGCCACCCCTGGTATTAGGAGCCATTGTCCATTCCCCATATTTTGAATGAAACCCAGTCCAGTTTTCTGCAAATTTCACCCTTTCTTGAGATCCATGATTTGAGATTATCCCACCTTAACTGAAAGCATTGGGTGGTAAGTAGGGGCATGGAGAGGAAATACCGCAGGGTTTGAGGGGTGATCAGACTTGGCACAACAGTTATACACGCCACATGAAGTCATATATACAGGGAAAGAGAAGACAATAGGACCTTCCTGCCCAATATTTAGAGAATATTTTTGAGAAAGGGCACAGAAGAGTTCCAAATGGCTCCTACGAGTGAAGATGAGGAGGTCTCTGCTTTGCCATCTACAGGAGTACCTGACAGGGACACACAACCTGGTCCATGCCAACGTGGCAGCTTACAATGTGTTGGTTCACGAAGACATGAGTATCCAACTGTGCGGTCTGGGCATGGCGGCCATCATGCATAGGACGGGCTCCATTCCTGAGCGGAGAGCTGCCCAAGTCCCTCTGAAATGGCAGGCACCAGAGAGGCTGGCACAGGGTGGCATCACAGAGAAGAGTGACGTGTGAGTTGCTCAGGGGTATTCCTGTCGGGCACAACTGTGGTACGGGGGGGAGTGTGATTTATATATAATCATAACCAAAGGGTGAAGCTTTTGCTCATATTTTATTGGTTCATATTAATAAGAGAGTAGAGTGGGTGGGTGTTTGTGCCCATTATAGCTACCAAAGTGAGAGCTGCACTCTACATACAGTATATGTCTGCAAATTCCTGGGGCACAACAACCCACCCTACTGCTGGCACCAAATTCATTGACTTCTTCTCTCCCATCCAGGTGGGCATTTGGCATTTTGCTGTATGAGATGGTCACATTAGGTAGGTTTTTACCATATACAATAACATTGGCTCATCAGGTGAGTGTATGAAATGGGCACAGTAGGTGAGTGTATGAAATGGGCACAGTAGGTGAGTATAGGAGATGGGCACAGTAGGTGAGTATAGGAGATGAGCACAGTAAGTGAGCGAGATGGGCACAGTAGGTGAGTATATGAAATGGGCGCAGTAGGTGAGTGTATGAGATGGGCACATCAGATGAGTGTATGAGATGGGCACAGTAGATGAGTGAGATGGGCACAGTAGGTGAATATATGAGATTGGCACAGTAGGTGAGTATATGCGATGGGTCCATCAGTTGAGTATATGAGATGGGCACAGTGAGTGAGATGGGCGCAGTAGGTGAGTATATGAAATGGGAACAGTAAGTGAGTGTATGAGATGGGCACATCAGGTAAGTGTATGAGATAGGCACAGGAGGTGAGTGAGATGGGCACAGTAGGAAGTATATGAGATGGGCACAGTAGATGAGTATATGAGATGGGTACAGTAGGTGAGTATATGTGTGTGTGTTTCATAGTAGGTGAGTATATGAGATGGGCACAGTAGGTGTATATATGAGATGGGCACAGTAGGTGAGTATATAAGATGGGCACAGTAGGTGGGCGAGATGGGCACATTAGTTGAGTGTATGAGATGGGCCCATCAGTTGTGTGTATGAGATGGGCACAGTAGGTGAGTGTATGAGATGGGCACAGTAGGTGAGTGTATGAGATGGGCACAGTAGGTGAGTGTATGAGATTGGCACAGTAGGTGAGTGTATGAGATGGGCACAGTAGGTGAGTGTATGAGATGGGCACAGTAGGTGAGTGTATGAGATGGGCACAGTAGGTGAGTGTATGAGATGGGCACAGTAGGTGAATGTATGAGATGGGCACAGGTGAGTGTATGAGATGGGCACAGTAGGTGAGTGTATGAGATGGGCACAGTAGGTGAGTGTATGAGATGGGCACAGTAGGTGAGTGTATGAGATGGGCACAGTAGGTGAGTGTATGAGATGGGCACAGTAGGTGAGTGTATGAGATGGGCACAGTAGGTGAGTGTATGAGATGGGCACAGTAGGTGAGTGTATGAGATGGGCACAGTAGGTGAGTGTATGAGATGGGCACAGTAGGTGAGTGTATGAGATTGGCACAGTAGGTGAGTGTATGAGATGGGCACAGTAGGTGGGTGAGATGGGCACAGTAGGTGAGTATATAAGATGGGCACAGTAGGTGGGTGAGATGGGCACAGTAGGTGAGTGTATGAGATTGGCACAGTAGGTGAGTGTATGAGATGGGCACAGTAGGTGGGTGAGATGGGCACAGTAGGTGAGTATATAAGATGGGCACAGGAGGTGAGTGTATGAGATGGGCACAGTAGGTGGGTGTGATGGGCACAGTAGGTGAATATATGAGATGGGCACAGTAGGTAAGTGTATGCGATGGGCACAGTAGGTGGGTGAGATGGGCACAGTAGGTGAGTATATAAGATGGGCACAGTAGGTGGGTGAGATGGGCACAGTAGGTGAGTGTATGAGATGGGCACAGTAGGTGGGTGAGATGGGCACAGTAGGTGAGTGTATGAGATGGGCACAGTAGGTGAGTGTATGAGATGGGCACAGTAGGTGAGTGTATGAGATGGGCACAGTAGGTGGGTGAGATGGGCACAGTAGGTGAATATATGAGATGGGCACAGTAGGTGAGTGTATGAGATGGGCACAGTAGGTGAGTGTATGAGATGGGCAGAGTAGGTGAATATATGAGATTGGCACAGTAGGTGGGTGAGATGGGCACAGTATGTGAGTGTATGAGATGGGCACAGTAGGTGAATATATGAGATTGGCACAGTAGGTGGGTGAGATGGGCACAGTATGTGAGTATATAAGATGGGCACAGTAGGTGGGTGAGATGGGCACAGTAGGTGGGTGAGATGGGCACAGTAGGTGAGTGTATGTCTGGAGTGTTTCATTACAAGAGACTCGCAACTGATTTAACCCCTGAGTGTCTTTCCCTTTGGCAGGAGCTCCTCCTTACCCTGATCTTACCCGCTCCCAAGTGCTGCCCAAGCTGGAGAAAGGGCACCGCATGGAAAGGCCAACCCAGTGCAGTAATGGCCTGTAAGTACAATTCTCTGTGTATTTTACTCATGGATTCCAACCAATAGTGATCTACATCTTCCATTGTCTCTGAGCAGTCACCTCTTGTTGCACTACAACTCCCACGGTGCTTGGGGATCTCTTCCCAATGTATAGTCCCTTATTACTCTATAGATTGTTCCAGTTGCCCAACATTTGTGATCCTCTGATTTGCCCCAGGTATGAGCTGATGGGCAGCTGCTGGCGCCGGAATCCAGCCGACAGACCTGCTTTCACTGAGATCATGAAATGGTTAAACCAACATGGAGACCAAGCTGACGGGCACACGTCACTGACTGCCCCTGGCACTATTAGCCACAGTGACTACCTGCGCATGGCCGGGATTCCTTCCTGATGGCCCTGAGTGTGGCACTGGCACGAGACTGGCAGAGAACCCACTCACCTGCACTGGAAGCCCCGGGGTGTGAGTGACTGTGGGGTGAGGAGCCCCCTCGCTATTGTCTTACCCTTGCCCCGGGCACATCACAAAGGACTGATCTCAGGGCAACATCCAGTGGCAAAGCTTAGGCCCTGGCATCACCATTGTGCCCTCAGGATTAGAGTCAATCAACATGGCAGCGGCTAATTCCGGTATATTACATTGGATGGACGAATCGCTGGAAGAAAACCTGACGCATTTCACACCAATCTGGTTGACACAGGAGACCAAAGAGCATCACAGTTTATTTCTCTTTATTCACAAAGACCCATTGTAATAATAATAATAATAAATAAACTCATTTACATTTGTTTCTCAATCCTGAACTGTCCATTGAAATGTGTTGCCGACGTTGCAGCCAATCAGCAATGTGATGGAAAAAGGGAGCTGCCAATTGGAATTGACTCAGTCTGTCCAAGGTGTCTACTTGCCATTACCTCCTACAGTGATGTTGCACCCCATAAATACCCCCTGCTACTCCCAAAACTGCACCCTATAGTAAAAGTACTGGGCACAGCCTGGGCACAACACCACATATGCCCCTAGACTGGCACTGCACACCACTCACACTATGGTGGTACCTTCTTGTTCTCCCCAGAGCAGCATTTTACACCATCATTAATACTCCAAGGTACCCCAGATACCCCACTCTCTTCTTGGTAATGGTCCCCTAAGTTCTCTCCATGCCTCATCCAAAGCTAATGGAGCTCCATGAGGGCATCTAGCAGACCTCACCTAGAAGCCAAGAATAAAGCAGCACAGGAATGGGGGGTCGCACTGTAGTTTTGGGGTGCTGCTGAACGTTGTGCTTGGGATGTTGGTTCGGAGAGTTGCCCTTTATCTTGGGGCACATTAGACTTTGCAGTTCCACAGAGATTCTGGGAAGAGAATGTAGGAGAGGGACCACATGAGGTGGTAGAGACAGACCATGGGGGAGAAGGAGAGGAACATCACACCAACACCTGCCGGGGAGGAAAGAGATAAAGTCAATGAGTTGTGGGGACCCTCCTGATGGACCCATGACCCATGCACAGAACTTCTACCCAAAATGAGTCACCTGTACAGTGGTCCAGTGTAATTGCCCCAGGGAAGGAACATTTACCCCAGCCTTACACCCTGACTAAACACCCTCATCATTCCTGGTCTTCTGGAGACTTTCCTCTCTCACCTCCAGGGTCTCATGACTTCTCCTCATTGGCCAGTCTCAGCTTGTGCTTCTGAAACCCAAGTCATGAGGGAATTTGGGAGGGTGTACCCCTGAGTACACGCAGCTTCTGTCAGTCAGTCCATGAGGGCTGCACCATGTCCCACAGGTCACCCAGTGATCACCCCAACCCACCACCCCTGGGCCTCCTGATGTGTGAGACATGAGTGGCTTTGGGGTGAAGGAGTTGCCCGGTAGTAACATGGTCTATAGAGTAAAGGAAGTCCCTCACCTCCAGCAAAGACCAACTTCTTCCACAGTTGTGACTCCAGGATCTTATCATGAGGGTAGAAGCCATGGTCCACCATGAAGAAGATCATGACTATTGCTGTGGCCCTCAGGAGCAGCAGGTCGGCCCCAGTCAGTAGTGAAGCGCAAGCCAGTGTGGCCGAGGCGTAGGGACAGGGCAACCCACAGTAAGTGAAGGGGATTCCTGCCAGGGAAACGAGTGTTACCAACATGGCATCATCAAGTCAATGTCTGGGGCAGAATCGCTTTATAAAACGAGTGCAGGGACACTCTCTTATTATACACAATTCTCTCTCTCTCTAATACACAGTTCTCTCTCTCTCTCTCTCTCACGCTGTCTAATACACAGTTCTCTCTCTCTCTCTAATCCACAGTTCACTCTAATCCACAGTTCTCTCTCTAATCCACAGTTCTCTCTCTATAATACACAGTTCTCTCTCTAATACACAATTCTCTCTCTAATACACAGTTCTCTCTCATACACAGTTTTCTCTCTAATACACAGTTCTCTCTCTAATACACAGTTCTCTCTCTCTCTAATACACAGCTCTCTCTCTCTATAATACACAGTTCTCTCTAATACACAGTTTTCTCTCTAATACACGGTTCTCTCTCTCTCATACACATTTCTCTCTCTCTCTCTAATACACAGTTCTCTCTCTAATACACAGTTCTCTCTAATATACAGTTTTCTGTCTAATACAGTTTTCTCTCTCTAATACACAGTTCTCTGTTATACACAGTTCTCTCTCTAATACACAATTCTCTCTCTAATACACAGTTCTCTCTCTCTAATACATAGTTCTCTCTAATACACAGTTCTCTCTTATACACAGTTTTCTCTCTAATACACAGTTCTCTCTCTAATACACAGTTCTCTCTCTCTCTATAATACACAGTTCTCTCTAATACACAGTTTTCTCTCTAATACACGGTTCTCTCTCTCTCTAATACACATTTCTCTCTCTCTCTCTAATACACAGTTCTCTCTCTAATACACAGTTCTCTCTAATACACCATTTTCTCTCTCTAATATACAGTTTTCTGTCTAATACAGTTTTCTCTCTCTAATACACAGTTCTCTGTTATACACAGTTCTCTCTCTAATACACAATTCTCTCTCTAATACACAGTTCTCTCTGTAATACACAGTTCTCTCTCTCTAATACACAATTCTCTTTCTTTAATACACAGTTCTCTCTCTTTAATACACAATTCTCTCTCTCTCTCTAATACACAATTCTCTCTCTCTCTCTCTCTCTCTCTCTCTCTCTCTCTAATACACAGTTATCTCTCTCTCTCTCTCTCTCTCTCTAATACACAGTTCTCTCTCTAATACACAGTTCTCTATCTCTAATACACAATTCTCTCTCTCTAATACACAATTCTCTCTCTCTCTCTCTCTCTCTCTCTCTCTCTCTCTCTCTCTCTCTCTCTAATACACAGTTCTGCAGTGCCACAGGTCTCTCCTCATATGTCCCTTATTACTTCTCTTTATGGGGGGCAGGGCCCTGTTTACATCTTCTATTGGTTGTTTTGTACATTTATTGTACTGAGCTGCGGGAATGTTGGCGTTGATAAATCCACAGTATTAATAATAATAATAATAATAATAATAATAATAATAATAGTAGTAGTAATACTGTAAATGATGACTGGGATATACAGAGCCATCGTAGAGCCTGTGTTCATTCCCTGTTGTGCTGAACTGTAACTCACCACTTGAGTAGAAGCACAGGCGGATGAACACAGCCAGAACATACCCGATGAACAGAATCCTCCCCACGGTGCAGTTAGTGTGGAGCAGCAGTGCAGTCGCTATCCCAAACGATGTAAAGTCTGCGAAATCATCCAACTTTGCACCTGCACAAACATTAGAGACCAGAACCATTCAGGTTAATGACAGGCCCGAAATTGTATCAATCACCTCCCCTTCCTTCTTGTCCTTCACTGGATCACTGGATATAATACAATCAGCTCTGTACCTGGGTAAGTACTGGGGGAGGGGATTCACTTACCCAGGGGGAGGTTCCTGTCTGACCATGGGAAAGAGAACAGCCCAGGAGCAGGAAGTACAGAGAATCAGAGCTCTGTACCTGGGTAAGTACTGGGGGAGATTGGATTCACTTACCCAGGGGGAGGTTCCTGTCTGACCATGGGAAAGAGAACAGCCCAGGAGCAGGAAGTACAGAGAATCAGAGATCTGTACCTGGGTAAGTACTGGGGGAGATTGGATTCACTTACCCAGGGGGAGGTTCCTGTCTGACCATGGGAAAGAGAACAGCCCAGGAGCAGGAAGTACAGAGAATCAGAGCTCTGTACCTGGGTAAGTACTGGGGGAGATTGGATTCACTTACCCAGGGGGAGGTTCCTGTCTGACCATGGGAAAGAGAACAGCCCAGGAGCAGGAAGTACAGAGAATCAGAGCTCTGTACCTGGGTAAGTACTGGGGGAGATTGGATTCACTTACCCAGGGGGAGGTTCCTGTCTGACCATGGGAAAGAGAACAGCCCAGGAGCAGGAAGTACAGAGAATCAGAGCTCTGTACCTGGGTAAGTACTGGGGGAGATTGGATTCACTTACCCAGGGGGAGGTTCCTGTCTGACCATGGGAAAGAGAACAGCCCAGGAGCAGGAAGTACAGAGAATCAGAGCTCTGTATAAAAATTAATTTGCCCACAGAGAGGTTCACCTTTTAGTTAAGTTTGGTATGTTATAAAATGCCTAATTCTAAGCAACCTTTCAATTGGCCTTCATTCTTTTTTACCATTTTTATTTGAGTTTTTCATCTGAATCTTTCCAGCTTTCAAATGGGGGTCACTGACCCCATCTACAAAACAAATGCTCTGTAAGGCTACAAATGTATTGTTATTGTTACTTTATATTTCTCATCTTTCTATTCAGGCCTCTCCTATTCATATTCCAGTCTCTTATTCATATCAATACATGGTTGCTAGGGGAATTCAGACTTTAGCAACCAGGTGGCTGAAATTACAAACTGGAGAGCTGCTGAATAAAAAAAAACACAAATAATAAAAAATGAAAAGCAATTTGGAATTGTCTCAGAATATCCCTCTATATCATACTAACAGTTCATGTAAAAGGTCGGTATTGTATAACATAAGTGCTATGAGCTGAGCTTGGACTGAACATACTTTTGCCTTGTGGTTGAATCTTGTACAAAATAAACTCTAAAATTAAACGTCTCATTCTATTTCCTGATTGTTATGAGCAGAAACAAAAGAAATCAGCAGCCCCTGAGAAACCTCTGGATAAACAAACCACTGCCTTTCCCCAGCTGCTGCCTTTGAGTCAGTGTGATCTGGAGCAGCTGATTATATAAAGGGGAATTTCATTTGTAGGCCCATGTTTAGTAGAGGGTTCTGGGATTGTTACAATCACATTATTATTCGGGTGGGTATTTGCCCCCCCTGCAGATCTGACAAGCAGATAAGGGGGCAATTATATACAATGATTTAAGAGTCCCTTTATTATTGCCTCATTATAGATTTAATTTCTCATTATAAGCCTTATGTAAATGAATTGGCTGCTCAGTAGAACAGTTTCTTCTTGCAGGGACTGTGGATAAACTCACTGACATAAGAAGACTCAGCAGAGGCAGAACAAACAAACCACTGAGCTTTTACTCTGAAGTGAACCTGCAGCCCTGATATGACATGGGAATGATGGCATGACACTATACACGTGACACTATACATGTGACAATATAAATGTGACACTATACACGTGACAATATAAATGTGACACTATACATGTGACACTATACATGTGACACTATACATGTGACACTATACACATGACACTATATACGTGACACTATGCACGTGACACTATACACGTGACAATATACACATGACACTATACACGTGACAATATACACGTGACACTATACACGTGACAATATACACGTGACAATATACACGTGACAATATACACATGACACTATACACGTGACAATATACACGTGACACTATACACGTGACAATATACACGTGACACTATACACGTGACAATATACACGTGACACTATACACATGACACTACATACGTGACACTATACACGTGACACTATACACGTGACAATATACACGTGACACTATACACATGACACTACATACGTGACACTATACACGTGACACTATACACGTGACACTATACACGTGACACTATACACGTGACAATATACACGTGACACTATATACGTGACAATATAAATGTGACAATATACACATGACACTATACACGTGACACTATACACGTGACAATATAAATGTGACAATATAGACGTGACACTATACACGTGACATACCAGCGGCTCTGGGGACACATTTAGAAAGAAATGTCAGGGAAGGTGCCCATTGGCAGAGAGACTGCCCGTATCTGGCCAATCAGCTATAAATACCCACAGTCACAGCACTCGGCCCAGGCAGGGGCCCAACTCTGATAGGACAATGGGACCAGGAGAAAGGAGGGGCCCGGGAGCAGCTGCTGGGAATTGGGAAATAAGCAAATCCTGTTGGGAATCACTGGGGACAATGAGAACATAGAGCGACTGTCTGAGCTGTGCCAAGAATACCAGTCAGTCTGCAATTGCCACTCATCTACTGACACATAATTACGTTTCTACTAAAATGTTCACTTTAAAGGAGAAGTAGAATTTTTTTTTTCTATCTATAAATTGACTCTAAACTGCCCCCCAAATAAATGTAGGGGAGTCCCTGCTGCCAGTCTGCTCTGGTTCCAGTGTTATCAGCAGTTTCTTTCCCCAGAGTCAAGCCCCGCCCATTAGCTTACTGACCTCTCCTTATGTCTCTGACTAGTCAGACAGATCATTTGCATATTGTGACATAGCAGGGAGGAGGGGCCACTGGCTTTTCTCCTCAAGTGCCACTCCCTGTTCCTTCTGCTTCATTCCAGATCTCAGCAGCACTGGGAGGAGGAGCAGGAAGACTTGTCTGATACTGATAATGAGCTGAACTAACTGCATTTATATACTGTACAGATAATTATATATACCAAGTGCTTCATCCAACACAAGGCCTCCTGGGATTTACAAAGTCAGTTCCCATTGATTCACAGACTTATTAGGGAGATGGTCTGCTCTGTGGGATCCTAGAAGGATAAATAAAATGATCATTTTGGGCAACTTACCCAAAGCTGAACAAGCATTGAGTTGTCTGGCAACGGCACCATCAGCCAAGTCCAACATGAAACTGACCAGAAGGAGCCAACACGCCTCATGGTGACACCTACAGAATAAAAGGCAAATCTCTCAAATATTCAGTGCCAGGATTAAGGATAGAAGGTTCGAAGATTTGGGAAAGGTTATAGTTCCAGGTAACAGGAATAAGTGAAGAGTTAAAGGAGATGGGTATAGGATATAGACCAAAGTAATTGGGAAGGGATATAGAGTTAGAGGAGTTAGGTGCAGATATGGAGTAAGAAGAGATGATAAGGGATGTACAGTTAGAGGAGATGGGTAGGGATATTGAGTAAGAAGAGATGGGAAGGGATATAGAGTTAAAGGATTTGGGTAGGGATATGGAGTAAGAAGAGAAGAGACAGAGTTAGAGGAGTTGAGTAGGGATATTGAGTAAGAAGGGAAGGGGTATAGAGATAGAGGCGTTGAGTAGGGATATGGAGTAAGAAGAGAAGAGAAGTGATATAGAGTCAGAGGAGTTGGATAGGGATATGCAATAAGAAGAAAAGAGACATGGAGTTAGAGGAGTTGAGTAGGGATATTGAGTAAGAAGGGAAGGGGTATAGAGTTAGAGGAGTTGGGTAGAGATGTGGATAAAGAATAGAAGGGAAGGGATATAGAGTTATTAGGTGGGTAGGGAGATGGAGTAGAAACAGAAGAGAAGTGTTTGCTGGGCATATGGATTAAGAAGAGTTGGGAAAGGATATGGAGTTAGAGGAGTTGATTAGGGATATGAGGTAAGAAGAGAAGGGAAGGGACATAGAGTTAGAGTAGTTGCCTAGAGATATGGAATAAGAAGAGATAGGAAGGGATATAGTAACAAAGTAACATAGTAAGTTGAACTCTATTTTAACCTGCCTAACTGCTAGTTGATCCAGAGGAAGTTAGAGGAGTAGGGATATAGAGTAAGAAGAGAAGGAATATAGAGGGAAATTTACTTACCTCCGAACACCCGCCAGCGCCGGCTTCGCTCACATCCGCAACACCTCGCCAGGCGTAGATTCGGCAGGACATCGCAAATTCATGAAGATCCAAAGTTGCGCAAAGGTTACCGAACGATTGCGAAGTTGCGCTTGCGATAATACGATAAGCAGTCCGAAGTTACGCTAGCGATGCCTAATTAGCATACGGCGTGCAGTTAAAGTACAATGGACGGATGTGCTGCAGCAACTACATTACACAGGCCCAGGGAAACATAATACAATTAAATAGAGTCTTATATTGCCCTACACATGTGCCCACTGTATAGTTTAGGTGCCAAATGTAAGGGGGAAGGAGGGTACCCCAAAAAGTAAAAAACGCCTGCATTCTTTGGGACTTTAAACTATTTTTAAATAGTTATTGCACTTCGCCTGGTCTGAGCTGAAGTCTGGCGCAAGAGGTAACGCTCAGTAAAATCCGCAACTTAGTTAAAGGGGTTGTTCACCTTCAATGTACAAATGTTATGAAACCACTAACAATGCTCTCAATGTGTTAGAAAAACCATTTTCCATAACAAAAAGTAAAAATGCCATTGTAAAAGCTCATTTCTATACCTATTAACTCAGTCCTGTCTCTCTGACCAGTTTTCTGAAGTGATGGGAGGGGCCTATTTTGAACCTGACGCACCAAGAACTTCCTATATGATGACATCATCATGCCCAGGCTTTGCCCTTACTTGTTTCCTATTGGATGTTGATACTGCCCTCCTCCTAGTAATTTATTGGGTGCTTGTGAACTGTAACCAGTCACATAATTTGAATGGTCATTGGTTGATTACTCAATTGTAATGGCAGAGGTTAACAGACGCAGCAGATAAACAAACCTGCCTTGTAACAAACAATCACACAGCCATGCAGACAAATACTGCAGAAAAGGAAGGAGCAACATTGTTCTCTCAATTCTGGCAACTCTCCTTCTGCCTAGACTAAAACTGAATGGAGTGCCAAAGGGCTGCAAACTTTTCTGGGAATAAATACTGGCGTTTCTATATTTTTATCTTTTAATACCTTTGGCATTAAGCATAATGTCAGTTATTTACAAAATTGCAACAAAACCAGCACTGACTTGCTTAGAAACGTATGTAACTTACACATCTAGCAGGGACAGTAGGGCTGCCGCCTCACCCTTTTAAACCCAAACACATATGAAATCCACAGCCTGCATGGCTAATTATCAACTCATTTAGATGCTGCAGACTGAACTGATTTCTGTGCAGCCATGTATCATGCATCTAAATTAATTGCTAATTAGCCATGCAGGCTGTGGATTTCATATGTGTTTGGTTTTAAAAGGGTGAGGTGGCAGCCCTAGGTAGGTTTTTTGAACATTTTGTGCGCTCTCCCGGGGCGGCGGCGGCGGCGGCGGCGGCGGCGGCGGTGGGGGGGGGGGGGTGGTAATTTATCTAAGAAAACGATACCTTTTATAAGTGTTTAAGTTTTCCACTTCTGGAACAAGATTTAGAGCTCTAAATACCAAAAAATGAAAAAGTTATATTTTTCGTGATATAGGGATCTATACCAGAAAAATATAAAACATTATGCACAAAAATTCAACTCATTTGGAAAGCCTCAAGCTCATACAAGCCCGGAAGTCACATCAGCTGCTGAATAATGATTTTTTATGAGGTAAATACACAAAATAATACATGGACCCCCCCCCAAAATAATATATTTCTGGAAAGTACAAGTGTCGTCTCCCATAGACTCCATTATAATCCAATAATTCAAATTTTTAAAAATGATTTCTTTTTCCTGTGTAATAATAAAACAGTCGCTTGTATTTGATCCCAACTAAGATATAATTAATCCTTATTGGAAGCAAAACCAGCCTATTGGGTTCAATTCATGTTTATATGATTTTCAGTAGACTTAAGGTATGAAGATCCAAATTACGGAAAGATCTCTTATCTGGAAAAAAAAACAAGTCCGGAGCATTGTGGATAACAGGTCCCATACCTGTAATAATAAAACAGTCGCTTGTACTTGATCCCAACTAAGATATAATTAACCCTTATTGGAGGCAAAACCAGCCTATTGGCTTTATTTAATCTTTATATGATTTTCTAGTAGACTTAAGGTGTGAAGATCCAAATTATGTAAAGATCCATTATCCAGAAAACTCCAGGTCCCAAGCACCTCAATCCCCCCATCTGCACAGTTGAAGTCTCTGCAGCACACAGCTCACACTCCCCCTCCCTCTCACAAACTTGTAACCGTTTCTCTCCAGTACATGAATGCTGCTCAATTCCCCAGCACAGGAAGCAGTGGCAGATTGACAGCAGACATAGCCAATAGGAGTTAAGTTAGCTGCCAGTACAATTGGCGCAAATTCACTAAGCGCCGAAGCGCCGAACGCTAGTGTTAATTCGCTAGTTTTTTTACATTTTCGTTACTGCGCAAATTCACTAACGAACGCTGGTGTAGTTTCGCTAGTGTTACTTCACACCCTTACGCCAGGCGAATTTTCGCTAGCGACGTAACTACGCTAATTCACTAACTTGCGCAGTGTACTGAACGCTACCTTTTACGCTAGACTTCCTTCGCCACCTCAGACCTGGCGAAGCGCAATAGAGTAGATAGGGATTGTTTCAAAACAAGTCACATTTTTTTCTAAGTCCCAAAAAACGCTGGTGTGTTTTCTACATGATGGGTGATAGGCTGAAAAAGATCGAAAATATTTTTGGGGCTCCCCTCCTTCCCCCCTACATTTCCTGACTCATGGCAACTTACCTAGACAGTGGGCACATGTGTAGGGCAAAATAACATTTATATTTGCTGATTTGAAGGTTTTCTAGGCATTTGTAGTGCAGATACGTGTTCCACCATTGAAATTTGAATTTCGCGCCGTATGTAAATGAACCATCGCTAGCGAAACTTCGTTTTGCCTGGTGAATGAACGCTAGCGCAACTTCGCAAACTAACGCTACCCCTGTGCGCAACTTCGGATTTTAGTGAATTTTCGGAGCGCTGGCGTAAATACGCCTGGCAAAGTGTGGTGAAGTGCGGCCAAGAGAATTTGCCCCATTTTTGTGTGATGTCATATAAGGAAGAGGAAGTAAACACTGTAGTGTTTTTGGGGGTCAGTGACCCCCTCCCAGCACAGGGTCTGTGTGGAACTCAAGGATTAGTACAGGGACACTTCTGAGGTGAATATCTCTTGAACTGTACTTTTTCTGTTAACTATTTCTATGGAAAAGTTTGTTCTATTCATGTGAACTGTTAGATTTGTCAATTTGTTACAAAGATGAACAACCCCTTTAATTTAGTGTAGTTATTTCCCTTGACCAGAGTACAACGTGGCATAAGGGTGTGAAGTACCACTAGAGTCTGTCTATTTCACTAGCGACTTTACACCAGGGACCCTTAGTAAATCAGCAAAGTGCCAAAATGACGTCACCCAGGCGAATTTTCACTAGCGTTAGTCACTTCACCCTTAGTAAATTTGCCCCATAGAGTTAGAGGAGTTAGTAAGGGATATGGAGTCAGAAGAGAAGGGAAGGGAGATAAGGTTAAAGGAGTCAGGGAGAATATAGAGCTAAGGAAGGAGAGATGGAAAACAGAATTACAGAGATACAGAGCTACTCAATACTCACACACAATGGATATTATAAAGCTTTGAAGAGGGAAATATCATTGGTACTGACCCATTCAGGCTGAGGAGAACTGATGTGAGACCCATCATGAGATTTGCCAGAGACAAGAAATTGGCCGCGTTCTTACGAACAAACTCCAGGATTTGGCAGTGGGAGGGCTGAGCGCAGTCCATCAGCTTCATAGAATATTGCACCAGTCCTGCACAGGATTAAAGGGGAAGAGATCACTGCCCATCACATTGGCCCTGGGGAGGGAGAGGCCAAACAACTTGTTTTCCTGTAACATTAAAACTAAACTCTGCAACATACTCAGGAGTACTGGGGATGGGTTTACTCTCATGAGTAACGTTTGCTATGGAATGTGGGGAAAGACATTGGGATTTAATCAAAAGCTTATAGTTCTCCACTGCTGCTCATAAATGGATTCATTAAGTGTTAATTCATTAGCCTCATCACTATACGACCCAACACTAGAGGCATCATGTTCCTGAGTCTCAGATGAGAAGCTCTAAGTAGTTACTGGGAGGGTGGAGCTCTTGCTACTCACTAGAACCAAAATGAAAACCATAAGAACTTACCAGAAGGAGGAAACTGCATCAACATTTTGGCTTCTTGGTTGAAGACGAGTCTCTTTGCTTCTTACACTCTGCCTAAGGGACAAGGAAGAAGTCATCAAGACTCACATAAACCTCAAATGACCATGGAGACTTAGGGGCACATTTACTTAACTCGAGTGAAGGAATAGAATAAAAAATACTTCGAATTTCGAAGTATTTTTTTGGCTACTTCAACCATCGAATTGGCTACTTCGACCTTCGACTAAGACTTCAAAGTGAACGATTCGAAATAAAAATCGTTTGACTATACGACCATTCGATAGTCGAAGTACTGTCTCTTTAAAAAAAAAACTTTGACCACCTACTTCGCCACCTAAAACCTACCGAGTACCAATGTTAGTCTATGGGGAAGGTCCCCAGAGGCATTCTAGCCAATTTCTGATCGAAGGAAAATTGTTCGATCGATGGATTAAAATCCTTCGAACCGTTCGATTCGAAGGATTTAATCGTTCGATCGAACGATTATTCCTTTGATCGTTCGAACGAATATCGCTAAATCCTTCGACTTCGATATTCGAAGTCGAAGGATTTAACTTCGACGGTCGAATATCGAGGGTTAATTAACCCTCAATATTTGATCCTAAGTAAATGTGCCCCTTAGCTATGGATTGCCCATATGTCAATATGTTTGTGTGGACACGGCTAGAGGCCCTCTATATATCTAAATATAAACACAAATACACAGCCACACATGTAAAATATATTTGGATCACTCAGTCAAACAATAAAATACTATTGGAGAGACAGTAGGGAAAGATGGAGACAGTAGGAAAACATGGAGACAGTAGGACAAGATGGAGACAGTAGGGCAAGATGGAGACAGTAGGACAAGATGGAGATAGTAGGAAAACATGGAGACAGTAGGACAAGATGGAGACAGTAGGGCAAGATGGAGACAGTAGGACAAGATGGAGACAGTAGGACAAGATGGAGATAGTAGGAAAACATGGAGACAGTAGGACAAGATGGAGACAGTAGGGCAAGATGGAGACAGTAGGACAAGATGGAGACAGTAGGACAAGATGGAGATAGTAGGAAAACATGGAGACAGTAGGACAAGATGGAGACAGTAGGGCAAGATGGAGACAGTAGGACAAGATGGAGACAGTAGGACAAGATGGAGACAGTAGGACAAGATGGAGATAGTAAAAAAACATGGAGACAGTAGGACAAGATGGAGACAGTAGGGCAAGATGGAGACAGTACGACAAGATGGAGACAGTAGGACAAGATAGAGACAGTAGGGTAAAATGGAGAGACAGTAGGGAAAGATGGAGACAGTAGGAAAACATGGAGACAGTAGGGCAAGATGGAGACAGTAGGACAAGATGGAGACAGTAGTTTGCAGAACAGGTGCCTATGCACCTGCCCATGGATTAGAGAAAACATTGCCCACTGCTGGCCCGACCCTTCCCTCCCTGCTCCATGACATTGTAGCTTTATGGAGTTTCTTCTGCTCTTCCAGGTGACCCAGCACTCTGTTCATCAGACTCCATTGTATGGAATTCTGGCCCCATTGTCTCTGTCCCTGTGAGTGAATCCACCCAATTTAATTCATGGTTCAGGTGAAATTGTAACTGTATAATTATACCGAAATATGGGCGGAGTTATCAGCAGCACATAGGGGGAGGGGCAATAGAAGGATGGACAGTTACAGCTCTGCCCACTCATGGCAGAACACAGAGCAGAGGAAATACATAGAAAGGAAGGTCAGTCTCCTTCTTTCAGCTCACAGAAGACTCCATCCTATATAGAGCTGACTCTCCATAATCTTATAACAGACCTAGTTATAAAATAGCATAGAGACCCCAGCAAATAACAGCACAGAGACCCCAGCATTTAATGGTGCAGAGATCACAGAATAAAATGGCACAGAGACCCCAGGAAATAATGGCGCACAGACCACAGCATATAATGGTGCAGAGACCCCAGAATAAAATGCCACAGGGACCCCAGCAAATAATG
Source organism: Xenopus petersii (assembly GCA_038501925.1). Classification (NCBI taxonomy): domain Eukaryota; kingdom Metazoa; phylum Chordata; class Amphibia; order Anura; family Pipidae; genus Xenopus; species Xenopus petersii. The sequence goes on along the minus strand of CM076684.1, from coordinate 664,406 downwards.
GCGCAGAGATACCACAGCATATAATGGTGTTGAGAACCCGGTATATAATGGCACAGAGACCACCGCATATAATGGTGCAGAGACCCAAGCATGAAATGGAACACTGACCCCAGCATAAAATGGGACAGACAGAGACCCCAGCATAAAATGGGTCAGAGACCCCAACATTTGATAGCACAGAGACCCTAGCATAAAATAGCGCAGAGAACTCACACCCCAGCATAAAATGGCACAGAGGCCCCAGCATAAAATGGGACAGATAGAGGCCTAAGCATAGAATGGGTCAGAGACTCCAGCATAAAATGGCACAGAGACCCCAGCATAAAACGGAACAGTGATCCCAGCATAAAATGGCACAGAGACCATAGCATAAAATGAAACATAAAGAGACTCCAGCATAAAATGGAACATTTAGAGACCCAAGCATAGAATGGGTCAGAAACCCCAGTATTAAAGGGCACAGAGACTCCAGCATAAAATGGGTCAGAGACCCCAGCATAAAATGGTACAGTAACCACGGCATATAATGGGACAGACAGAGACCCCAGCAAAGAATGGGTCAGAGAACCCAGCATTAAATGGCACAATGTCCCCAGCATTAAAGGGCACAGAAACCCCAGCATAAAATGGGACAGACAGAGACTCCAGAATAAAATGGGTCAGAGACTCCAGCATACAATGGCACAGTGACTCCAGTATAAAATGGCACAGTGACCCCAGCATACAATGGATCAGAGACTCCAGCATACTGTATAATGGCCAAAGGCCCAGTAATAAAATGGTACTGTAACCCCGGCATAAAATGGCACAGAGACCTCAGCATAAAATGGGATGGACAGAGGCCCAAGAATAAAATGGATCAGAGACCCCAGTATAAAATGGCACAATGACCCCAGCATAAAATAGCACAGTGACTCCAGTATTAAATGGCACAGTGACTCCAGTATAAAATTGCACAGTGGCTCCAGTATAAAATGGAACAGTGACCCCAGAATAAAATGGGACAGACAAAGACCCCAGCATAAAATGGGACAGAGACGCAAGCATAAAATGCCACAGAGAACCCAGCAAAAAATGAGACAGACAGAGACCCCAGCATAAAATGGAACAGAAACCCCAGGATAAAATGGCACAGTGACCCCAGAATAAAATGGATCAGAGACCCCAGCATAAAATGGCACAGAGACCCCAGCATAAAATGACACTGAGGCACCAGTGTAAAATAGAACAGAGACCCCAGCATAAAATTGGACAGACAGAGACCCAAGAATAAAATGGGTCAGAGACCCCAGAATAAAATGGCACAGTGACCCCAGAATAAAACGGCACAGTGACCCCAGCATAAAATGGCACAGTGACCCCAGAATAAAATGGCACAGAGACCCCAGGATAAAATGGCACAGAGACCCCAGTATAAAATGACACAGTAACCCCAGCATAAAATGGCACAGAGACCCCAGGATAAAATGGCACAGAGACCCCAGGATAAAATGGCACAGAGACCCCAACATAAAATGGGACAGTGTCCCCAGCATAAAATGGGACAGACAGAGACCCCAGCATAAAATGGGTCAGAGACCCCAGAATAAAATGGCACAGAGACCCCAGAATAAAATGGCACAATGACCCCAGAATAAAATGGCACAGTGACCCCAGCATAAAATGGCACTGGCCCCAGTATAAAATGGGATAGACAGTGGCCCAAGAATAAAATGGATCAGAGACCCCAGTATAAAATGACACAGAGGCACCAACATAAAATAGAACAGAGACCCCAGCATAAAATTGGACAGACAGAGACCCCAGAATAAGACCCCAGTATATATTGGCACTTATTTGATGGTATATTACTGAATGGACAGGCCTGGCACCACTTTGTTTTGGCCAATTTTCTGCCAGTCACATTTCCACGTGCAAATCAGGCCATGTGAGCAGCAACCTTAACTCTGAAATTACATTTATTCTGTCCAAACCCAAAGTGCATTATTTATGTGCATATAGAATTGTTTGTGAATTCCAAACTTTTGTTGTGGCACTAGTAATAGTATTATACATTGTAGTTGCACATGAGACATGGATGCCCTTGCAGATTGGCTCTTCTCTGGTGCCAGCAAGTAGGTGCCATAGTGCCCCAAATACTCAGTATCAAGGCTGGAACTAGGATTAGGCAGAAGAGGAACATGATTTGGGCTCAGTCAGTTGGGGGCACAATTGCAGGGGATTGCCATGAGGAGAGAGAGTGTATAGGAGGAATCAGAGAGGAAACTGAGGGGTTGGGGGGGTTTGTTTTGTCGCAGCGGTGGTGACTGTGTCTGGGGGTGCACAGGGTGGGTGCTAAGTACTAATGCCTAAGGTGCCAATACTAGTTGGCCCAGCTTTGCCCAGAATCTTGCTGCACCCATGTAGAGTGACTGCCCAGTGGCAGCAGGTCTCAGATACCCCATGTAAGTACAGGTAAGTACCCCTGGGTGAGTCACCTACAGTCAGACCTACAGTATTTGTACCTCCCCATTCACAGCCCCAGAGAGAGTCAATTCACACAGTTAGTACAACAGCCTCTTTCATTAGTGAAGCCCAGGTCTATACGTACCCACAAATATACCCACGTTAGACTCTGGCAGCGAGTCCCTTTATTCTCCTCTATAGAAACCCAGGGATAGAGGCCAAAAGGAGAGATAACTGGGGGGAATCCAGTGTTTGGGTGGGTGCTGCAGAATTCACCCACCCGTTGTCCAAACAAATCCTGTGAGATGCAAATGTGGCAGTGCCAGGCTTGTGAGTCTCCAGCACTAGTGAGAGTCCCGGCACAGAGTTGGACAAGCAGCCACCGCAGCGGACTCCCAGCACTCCCGGCACTCCCAGCACCCTCTATGAATGGACTCGCAGACACACAGACACCTTGCCAGCGCCATCTTTATAGGTCTGTGGGCAGGGCTGCAGGGCTATTGTTCTCACCCCCAAGCAGGGACATTACTGGAGTCTTCTAGAACTGACAGTTGTGGAACAGAGGCGTTAGACCATTGCAATAAACTAAGGGATAGGGGGGCTCTAAATGAGGTGGGAATTTGCCCCCATTAGACTGACAGCTCACTCAGACACATCATTTCTATTTCTGGTCATTACTCCTGGTACAGCCCCTGCCTGGATCACTCCCCCCTGTTCTCTATGCAGGATTTACTGATCAGATTCCAACCTCCCCATTACAGAACTGCCTGGGATCTCTTCCTCGTCTCCTTGTTGCTTCCATGGAGAATCAGGCTCAACATCCGCCTTCCCTGCTGCTTCCCTGCTGCTTCCCTGCTGCTCCCAGACTTCCCACCTTCTCACTCTTTGTTCAGCTGAAGGAAAAGAATAACAAGTGGGGATAAGGCGACGCCGTTAACAAGGTTCTACTGGGAAAGGAACCGCCAGAACCTATTTTTCTCTATGGCCCTCACCTCAGTCAGCCAATAAAAGTAACAGCTTCCCCTGAGTTACATTATCAGAATTGTTACTGTTACATGAGACCTGGATTTCAGCTGCACATGATTCTGTATAAGAGATCAGGGCAGGTAACAGGGAAATGCAGGTAGGGCCCCGTCAGTAAACAGCTGCACCAAGAACTGAGGAGGGAATTCTGGGTACTGGTAACCCACACCCCAAATATAGCACTTTTAGGGGAGAAGGTTTCATGAGCAGCAGAGGAAGGGTCTCTACGCTGTATGTACAGAAGGGGCAGGCAGGAGGGTGGCATTAGCTGGGTGGCACGACAGGGTTACACAACACAATCACCACTTATTTGGCTCTTAGAGTCGACTGTGTGAAAGGAACGTGACAGTTGAGTCATTTTGTCAGGGCATCCGGGCAGTGCCAAGCTGAACAAGGGCAGCGGTGTGTAATTTGTGGGGTGACAGGATAATAGGGGAGGGTGTGAGAGAGGAACGGTGGTGGGACACTAACTCTTTGTCTCACTCGACTCAGGGGGTGAGAAGAGAATTGACCTTTTGCCAGTGATGATGCTGAATGGTTCCTGCTGTGATACTCCCTACTGATATGTATCGTGGGCCCATTAAACAGCCGGAGCTTTGCCCTACACTGGCACAATATGTACAGTCTGGTTACCAGTGTTCCCTCGGCCAGTCGACTGTGAGGCCTCGGAGTAGAGAGGGGGGGACCCGAGAGTGGGGGTTCCTGAGTGATGTTTTGGGGGTGAGGGGCCCCTTTTAAGATTCTGGTGCAGGGCACAGTAACACACAGTGGAACAGAAGGTCAGTTGCCACCATGACTTGCCCCTCAGCAATATGTTCCCTACACCCTAAAATGTAACCCATGGGGTATTTATACCAGGGCTGTGAATAACAGGCACAGACGTAGGTGAGGGCAGAGATAAAAGGGCTCATTTATGCACCCCAAGTTCAATGTAAAAAGTGACGTTTTTGAAGGCAATTACCATGTCATTGTAAATGACCCTTAAAATAAAAGGGACGGGGGGCTGCACAGAAGTGACCCATTCACCTGCTTCCCAAATGTCCCAGGGGGCTCTCAGTGACACTGGCATGGAGACCGTCTATTTGTTGCCCCTCTGCTTGGCCTGGTGCATTTCACTGTTAATTAGATTTAGTCATGTGCAACATTCCTTCCGACATATTCCGGCTGCCAGGCCTCCATCCCGGGCATCTCCCACCCCTGGCATCTGTGCCTCTGAGCAGTACATTCCCAGGGAGAGCACGGAACATTTCATTGGATGCACAGAATCAGGGAATTGCTACACGTCCCTTGCACTTCCGAATATTTGCCCTAAGTGCCAATGTATCCATCCCGTGTCTTGAGATAAATTGTCGCTGAGGAGCCCCGTGTCTTCATTCACTGATATAGTGCCAGTAACCCTAACCCTAATACACTGGAACCTGAGCTACAGGGGAAGATAATGGTGGAAACCGAGGTACAGGGTAATATCATGTTACACCTGAGGTACAGGGGAAGACCATGGTGGAAATATAATGAATTCCATTTTAGGTGGCTTCAGAAGAAGATAACAGAAAATAAATCTGTAACTTGGGAATGGACAGAAAGAGAAAGGTCATGAGGTACAGGGGAAGATGATAGTGATTAGGGATGTAGCGAACGTCGGAAAAAATGTTCGCGAACATATTCGCGAACTTGCGTCAAAAATGCGAACGGTTCGCGAACGTCGCGAACCCCATAGACTTCAATGGGAAGGCGAATTTTAAAAGCTAAAAAAGACATTTCTGGCCAGAAAAATGATTTTAAAGTTGTTTAAAGGGTGCAACGACCTGGACAGTGGCATGCCAGAGGGGGATCAAGGGCAAAAATGTATCTGAAAAATCCATTGTTGACACAGCGCTGCGTTTTGTGCTGTAAAGGGCAGAAATCACACTACGTCACTCAGGTGATGTTTCTGGACACGGAATGTGAAAAAGCTCACACAGCTAGGTGGCACTTGCATACCTCCCAACTGTCCCTCTTTTGACCACTCAACCCCCTGTCCCTCTTTTGTACTGGAAAGTCCCTCTTTTCTCTGCACTGAACAGCCAGAAAAAAAACAGTTTCTAACTTAATTAGCTTTTGGCAGAGAGCTCAGAACAGCTAACAGGTGCAAATAAGATACTTTGTAACAATTTTGACTCTGCTTGGTGCTGGTAGTGGTGAACTACTAGGAGCAGCACAGCAGCACACCAGTCCCACTCCCCAACACAGCTAGACTAATAGCACTGGGCTCTTATAGTAGCAAAGTAAAAAAACAAAAAAGAAAATAAAAGCAGTCCTTACAAGGACTATTGGGTTATTACAGCAGTCAGCAGATGAGATCAGAAGCAGTGCCCACAGCAGCTACATACAGAGCACTGCAGTAGAAGGTAGATTACTAGCCAGCAAAGCTAACTAACCTAAACTCACTGTCCCTCAAATCCCTGCAGAGTTCTGTCCCTACAATACAGAGCAGTATCAAGTAGATTACTAGCCAGCAAATTTACTATCAACTGTCCCTCAAATCACTAAACAGCTCTCTCCCTACACTAGCTCTTGCAAGCACACACAGGCAGAATGAAAAAACGCTGCAGGGCTTCAGTTTATATATGGAAGGGGAGTGGTCCAGGGGGTGTGGGGGTGGTCCAGGAGGGAGAGCTTCCTGATTGGCTGCCATGTATCTGCTGGTCTGGGGGAGAAATGGCAAAAATAAGCGCCAGCTAAGGCGAACCCAAATTGGCGAACATCGCGCGACGTTCGCGAACATTCGGCGAACGCGAACAGTCTATGTTCACAGGCGAACAGTCCGCGACATCCCTAATAGTGATACCTGAGGTCCAGGGGAAGATGATTGTGGTACCTAAGGTACAGGGAAGATGATTGTGGAACCTGAGGTCCAGGGGAAGATGATTGTGGTACCTGAGGTCCAGGGCAAGATGATTGTGGTACCTGAGGTCCAAGGGAAGATGTTGGTGGTACCTGAGGTAAAGGGGAAGATGATGGTGACACCTGAGGTACAGGGGAAGGTGTTGGTGTTACCTGGGGTAAAGGGGAAGATGATGGTGGAAACCGAGGTACAGGGTAATATCATAGTTACACCTGAGGTACAGGGGAAGACCATGGTGGAAATATAATGAATTCCATTTTAGGTGGCTTGGTGACATCCAGAAGAAGATAACAGAAAATCAATTTGTAACTTGGGAATGGACTGAAAGAGAAAGGTCATGAGCAGACTTGGGCATCATCAGCATTAGGGGAGTTCTGCAGTCCAAATGACCAAATAGTTTTTTTCTAGAGCAGTATAGAGTGAGACCAACAGAGGGCCTGAGGCAGAGCCTTGAGGAATACCAACAGAGAGGGGGGACGAGGGGGAGCTAGAGAAATCAATTTTAAAACAGCAATCAGAAAGATGGGATTTGAACCATAAAAGAGCAGTGTCACAAATGCCAATAGGGTACAGAATGTCTAGAAGGAGCTGGTGGTCAGTCATGAGATCTGGAAGAATGAGTATGGAATAGTTATCTTTAGCAAAGAAGATTGTTGGTTACTTTGGGCACTTCACCACTCAATGATAGTTGTGCGAAAGTTTCAAAGGAAGGTTTTTGAGAAGCAGAGATGCTGGACAAGGTGGTTGCAAACAAGTCTTTCCAACAGTTTGGAGGGAAAAGGAAGCAGGGAGACTGGTCAATAGTTGGTGGGAGGGGTTCAGATGAAGCTTTTTGAGTATGGAGGTAAGTGAAAGTGATTTTATTATTTTTAAGTGGCTTGGAATTAAGAAATTCCAGTACCAGCATGTTTCTCCCTCATAGAACAGGATGGATCAGGGTGGAATGTTTGTCAAGTGGAAGTGGAAAACACCCATTCAGCTCATACAGAGAACAAATCCTGGCACGTGTCTCACCGGACTCTGATCTCCATTTCTGCCCTTTGTATCAGTTAATCCGGTGTGCAGAGAGATGGCATTTTGTTAGGATAACATCATGGCAGGCTGCACGGGCACCTTCTCTCCTCCCTGTTATCTGCTGATGTTTGTGCAGTGCCCACTTGTTCTCTCATCCAATCAGTAATGGTCGGTAATGGGACAAACAAACGTTTGGGTGAAAGAATAAAATGTTGTCACAGGGAAAATATGAGCTATTTCAGCAACTCCTGGTTAGTCAGGTTTATCTTTTAGTGCTATGGGCACCGAGGCTCAGTGGGTGTCATATAGGGCTGTGGGTGAGAGCTTGGTCCTGACTCAAATACGGCTTTAGCAGACTAATATTGGCCACATTCAGTCTCCAGCAATTTAGTTTAGGTGTGACTCCAACACTGCACCTGTGGTTCTTCTGTGGCACCTGCAGTCCAGAGTTTGTCCTCGGGTGCCCTCAGCAGGAGAGAAGCATCAGATGGTTGGACCCAGGGGACACAGCATGAAGTTGGAGGGAGGAAATCTAAAGGGAGAATACAGAAATAGACCTTTATTGAAATGCAGATACAAACAAGAAATAGTCTTCTTGCAGATTTGGTGGGGATTAAGTCCAAATAAACATGGATGTAGAGGGAAGACTATATGGGCCAAATGAATATTTTCTGCAGTTGGGTTTCCATGTCCCCAGAAGTCTAGACATTGTTGTTGAATACTTAAGACACCAACCATCACGTTAGTTCTTTTTTCACACCAGCGATCTTGTCCTGGTTCTTGAGTAACCCAAGTAGCCTAGTTCTGGCTCCTGAATTACACTAGCAGTTCCGGTTCACAAGCAACACCAGCAGTTTAGTCTTGGTTCTCAATTGATACCAGCAGTCTATTCCTGGTTTTTGAGTGCAATCAGCAGTCTAGTCCTGTTTTCTGGGTGATGTTTGCAGCCTAGTTCCAGCAGTCTAGTACCGACTAATAGTCCTGGTTTTTGAATTATGTCTTAAGTCTCCTCCTGGTTCTTGTGTGACACCAGCAGTCTAGTCATGGTTCTTCTGTAAACTCAGACTATTAGTTCAGGTTTTTGAATGATGCCTAAGTCTTCTCCTGGTTTTTGTGTAACACCAGCAGTCTATTCCAAGTTCTTGAATGACTCCTATATTTGTCTCCTGGTTATTGTGTGAGACCTTGAGTTTAGACTCTTCTGTAAGCCCCAATTATTTGTCCTAGTTTATGAATGATCCTGAAGTCTTCTCCAGGTTTGTAACAACTCACTCTAGTGGTCTAGTGGGCTGGCGGGGACACCCGCCACACCATAGACGGGGATGCCCGCCGTGCTGGAGAAGGGCAGGTTCATTAGTGCGCGCGGCACGCATCGCCTTGCTTTATAGGTGCATTGGCGCTGGCGTTTATGACATCAGCATGCAATGGTGTGAAATTCAAAGCTATTAGGTTCATCTCTTAGAGTTCCTGGGTGCTATTTCTGTCTGTTGCTGATATCTGATTCCTGTTTTGACCCCTGCCTGCCTGACTAATCTGACTTCCGTGATCCCGACCTCTGACTGGTAAACCGACTACTCTGATATCTGTATTCCGACCCATGCTTGTTTGACCATTCTTGATTGATCTCCTGGCTTTGACCTCTGCCTGTCTGACTCCGCTTGTATTCTGCCTGCACGACCCGGCCTGGTTTGACTACACTTTCTGTCTACTCTTGAATTGTGACCTTCTGCCCAAAGGACTTTGATAACGATCGTGCCCCTCTTCTCCTCCAGAACCCTTAGATTGGCTCCTCTCTTAATAAGACCTGGCGGCATCCAATTAGCCGAAGGCTCCTCCCGAGGTGAAAGGCGGCTGTTAAAGGCGAAAGCAAGAGCCAAGACCAAGGAGCTTAGCATTGGTTCTGGATTTTGGGTGCCGATCGTGACAAGGTTCTTGTGTAACACCAGCAGCCTAGTCCTTGTTTGTCTGTAAACCCAGACTATTAGTACTGGTTTTTCAAATGATGCCCAAAGTCTAGACCTGGTTCTTCTGTAAGTCCAGCATAACTCATGAAGTCTTCTCCTGGTTATTGTGTGACACCAGCAGCCTAGTTCTAGTTCTAGTTTAAGCCCAGTATTATAGTCCTGGTTCTTGAATGACATCTAAAGCTTTGTCCTGGTACATGAGTGACCAACACCAGTTTAGTCTCCGTTATTGATTGACACCAGCAGTCCAGAAATATTGTGTTTGTCTTGTCTGCAGCCACAAGTTTTTCAACACCCTGGTACCACCTGATGAGGCAAAAGCTGGGAGTTGCTCTCTCTACATTGATTGTGCCCAAAACATAATGGGTAACTAGTATTAATATTGGAACTGAACCACACCCCTAGCATGGCACTTCAGAATCAGAAAATATTGTGATCACAGGATCGGGTTTTAAAGAACTGATGGAAAATGTTGAAGTAAGGAATACGATATTAATGGAATGAGAAACAAAGAGAATAAACTGATGGTAGAAAACAAAATATCAAGGGGAATTGGAGAGGAGATAATAGAACAATGGAATGTGGGGAAGAACGGAGCAGAACTGAGAGAAGGGGACATGAGAAAGGAAGAGGGAGAGAAAAAGACAAGAATTAAGAGCAGTAATCTTCCCTTGTCTGGTTGGTCCTTCATTATCTGACAAAATATGTCCCTCCATCTCTAATATGTTCTACTGCTCAGTTAGGACCCAGCAATGGGAGAGCACAAAGGGCACCCAGAGTAGCCATTGCCCTTCTGCCCTCGGTGTTACACCCCACTGTAACATAGTAACATAGTAACATAGTAAGTAAGGTTGAAAAAAGACACACGTCCATCAAGTTCAACCATTTTTTTTTTTATATCTGCCTAACTGCCAGTTGATCCAGAGGAAGGCAAAAAAAAACCCATCTGAAGCCTCATCAACTTGCCTCAGAGGTGGAAAAATTCCTCCCTGACTCCAAAAACTTGTACTATGAGCTATCTCCCATATCCCTGTATTCCCTCACTTGCTAAACACCATCCAACCCCTTCTTATACCTATCTAATGTATCAGCCTGTACCCCTGATTCACTTCCCAGCTCTCCCTGTAACACCCCTTTCCCTCCTCTAATCTCATTGGCTCCCTCCTGTCTGCTGGGAGGAGCTACTGGTGAATAAAGCATCCAACCCTTCCTTGTACCTATCTAATGTATCAGCCTGTACCCCTGATTCACTTCCCAGCTCTCCCTGTAACACCCCTTTCCCTCCTCTAATCTCATTGGCTCCCTCCTGTCTGCTGGGAGGAGCTACTGGTGAATAAAGCATCCGACCCTTCCTTATACCTATCTAATGTATCAGCCTGTACCCCTGATTCACTTCCCAGCTCTCCCTGTAACACCCCTTTCCCTCCTCTAATCTCATTGGCTCCCTCCTGTCTAATGGGAGGAGCTACTGGTGAATAAAGCATCCGACCCTTCCTTGTACCTATCTAATGTATCAGCCTGTACCACTGATTCACTTCCCAGCTCTCCCTGTAACACCCCTTTCCCTCCTCTAATCTCATTGGCTCCCTCCTGTCTGCTGGGAGGAGCTACTGGTGAATAAAGCATCCGACCCTTCCTTGTACCTATCTAATGTATCAGCCTGTACCCCTGATTCACTTCCCAGCTCTCCCTGTAACACCCCTTCCCCTCCTCTAATCTCATTGGCTCCCTCCTGTCTGCTGGGAGGAGCTACTGGTGAATAAAGCATCCGACCCTTCCTTGTACCTATCTAATGTATCAGCCTGTACCACTGATTCAGGGAGACAATTCCACATCTTCACAGCTCTCACTGTAACAAACCCCTTCCCAATATTTAGGCGGAACCTCTTTTCTTCTAATCGGAATGGGTGACCTCTTGTCAGCTGGAAAGACCTACTGGTAAATAAATCATTAGAGAGATTATTATATGATCCCCTTATATATTTATACATAGTTATCATATCACCCCTTAAGCGCCTCTTCTCCAGCGTGAACATCCCCAATTTGGCCAGTCTTTCCTCATAGCTAAGATTTTCCCTTTACCAGCTTAGTTGCCCTTCTCTGTCCCCTCTCTAATACAATAATGTCCTGTTTGAGTGATGGAGACCAAAACTGTACGGCATATTCTAGATGGGGCCTTACCAGTGCTCTATACAGTGGGACCCCCTCCTCCCGTGACTCTCTGCCCCATTTAATACAACTCAAGACCTTATTTGCCCTTGATGCTGCTGACTGGCATTACTTGCTACAGACAAGTTTATTATCTACAAGGACTCCAAGCTCCGTCTCCATTATGGATTTGCCTAGTGCAGTCCCATTAAGTGTATAAGTGGATATTGTTACATCCCAGGTGCAGGACTTTACATTTATCAACATTGAATCTCATTTGCCACTTAGCTGCCCAGATTGCCAGTTAGTCAAGATCCTGTTGCAAGTGCCACATCCTGGATGGAATTAATTGGGCTGATAGTTTTGTGTCATCTGCAAACACTGATACATTACTTACAACACCCTCCCCTAAGTCATTAATGAACAAGTTAAATAAAAGTGGCCCCAATACTGAGCCCTGGGGGACCCCACTAAGAACCTTACTCCAAGTAGAGAATGTCCCATTAACAACCACCCTCTGTACCTGATCCTGTAGCCAGTTTCCTATCCATGTGCAAACGACTTCATTAAGCCCAACAGACCTTAGTTTAGAAAGCAGTCGTTTGTGGGGCACAGTATCAAACGCTTTGGCAAAATCCAAATAGATCTACTGCCCCCCCCCCCACTGTCCAGCATCTTACTTACCTCATCATAAAAAGCAATCAAATTTGTCTGACATGACCTATCCTTCATAAAGCCATGCTGATTGCTGCTCATAATGACATTCACTAGGACAACATTTTGATTGTGATCCCTTAACAAGCCTTCAAATAATTTGCCCATCACAGATGTCAGACTTACTGGCCTATAATTGCCAGGCTGAGATCATAATCCCTTTTTAAATATTGGAATAACATCATCTTTTCTCCAATCCATAGGCACCATACCAGATGACAGTGAATCTGAGAAAATCAGAAATAAGGGCTGGTCTAAAACTGAACTAAGCTCTCTTAGAACCCGGGGGTGTATGCCATCAGGCCCTGGAGCCTTGTTTACATTAATTTTTTATTAAAGCTTTATGAATCATATCCTGAGTCAGCCACTGACTAGATTGAGCTGAACCATTAGTGCAGTTATAAAGTGAGCCTGGGAACTCACACTCCTCTATTGTATACACTGAAGAAAAGAACTGATTTAACACATTTGCCTTTTCTGTATCTGTTACAACCATACTGGTACCATTATTTAATGGAGCAACACTCTCAACCTGCATCTTTTTACTATTAATAGATTTAAAAGATTAGTTTTAGCCTCAGCTGCAATGCACTCTTCGTTTCTTAGCCTTCCGGATTGCTGATTTACAACATTTATTACAGTGTTTATATTCATTAAATGCAGCTTCTGTCCCTACAGATTTGTAGTTATTAAATGCCTTTCTCTTCTTTCCCATTAACTTCTTTACTTCTGTATTAAGCCACACAGGATGATTCTTAGAGCTTCTACGTTTAGTCCTAAAGGGAATAAATTGAGAACAGTAATGATTTAATATCTTTTAAAGGACAACCATTTCTGTTCTGTGTTTTTAGCTGAAAACCTAATGCCCCAATCAATACTCTGTAGGGCAGCCCTCAAGGCACTAAAATTAGCTTTTCCAAAATTCCTGGTTTTTGTTGCCCCAGTATATATTTGTTTTTTGCACCAGACATTAAATGATATAACATTATGGTCACTATTACTCAGGGGTTCAATGACTTGCACATTTGCTATAAGTTCTGGCTCATTAGAGATCACTAGATCCAGAATAGCATTTTTTCTGGTTGGCTCCTCAACAACCTGTGCCATAAAATTGTCATGTAACAGTTTATAAACTTGTTCCCATTAACTGATCTGGCAGTTCTGTTGCTCCAGTCAATATCTAGCTAAAAAAAAAATCCCCCATTATCATTACTTTACCCAAACTAGCAGCCTTTTCTATTTGCATCAGGAGCTTATCCTCGTCACTTACATTAGGGGGTCTATAGCGACGCCTACAATTAATTTGCTGGACTCATTACAATTGGTGAAGAACTCCACCCATAAGACTTCTGCCCCCTCATTTTCTAACACAACCTCCTCCTTTATATTAGATTTAAATCCTGCCTAACATACAGACATACCCCTCCTCCTTTTCTATTGCCTCTGTCCCTCCGAAACAAAGTATAGCCACTGATATTAACTGTAGCTCCTCTATACACGTCTGTCTGGAATTATATCTATAAATTGAATAGTTAAAAAACACGATCAAAGGAACAGTGACACTAAAACATGTAAGTGTTTTAAAGTAATGAAAATATAATGTAGTGTTGCCCTGCACTGGTAAAACGGATGTGTTTGCTTCAGAAACACTACTATAGTTTATATAAATAAGTCCCAGGAATCTTTATGGGGAGATTCAGCTGATATTGATATTCCTGTTGTTCCTGTGCAGATCAGCTTTATTCAGCTCCTTCTAGAACTTCATTCTCAGACTTTATTTACTTATGAAATAGACAAAGTGGAACAGAGAGAAACAGGACGGTGCCATTATCAGGTGAATCAATGGCAACTTATGGCACAAAAGTACCACTTACTTCTCCCCTCTCTCGGGAAAACCCAAAACGTGCCCAATAGAGATCTACCATTAAAGCTAAACCCAATCCCAAGGGTCTCAGTTCTACCTCTACTGACAGATCCCAGTTGCCCGTCAAACAGATCCTGGACCTGCGGGTGCCCTTTATGCCATGATGCCAACTCACATATAACACAGAGAAACCCATAATATAAATAACGTTGTCAATCACTTTCATTGATAAGACCTTCTCTCTCCCTGTTTCACTCTTTTTTTATTCCTGGTTCTTTCTTTCTATTTCTAGTTCCATCTCTCTCTCTCTTTGTATCTAGTTCTGTCTGTTTCTTTTTTTCTAGTTCTTTCTCTCTTTCTCTTTATTTCTAGTACCTTCTCTCTCTTTATTTCTAGTTCTTTCTCTCTTTCTCTTTATTTCTAATTCTTTCTCTCTCTCTCTTTCTTTTCCCTCTTTCTCTCTCTCTGTTTCTAATTCTTTCTCTCACTATCTCTCTGTTTTCTTCTCTCTTTATTTCTAGTTTTCTCTCTCTCTTTATTCCTGTATCTTTACATCATTCCCTCTTTCCCTTTTTCATTGTTTCAGTCACTACTGCATCTGCTGGAGGTAAGCTCCCTGCACTTACTACCCAGCATTAGATTGCTAGCTCTGTGGGTCAGGGTCCTGGTGGGACAAGAACACAGTGTGTGCAGGGCTGAGTGTAAGAAGCAGCTCAGGATGAAGAAGGTGTTAATGTAGACGAGGGGGGGGGCAGTAATTAGGTGCTGATGCTGTAGAAGGAGCTCAGGGGTTAATAAAACTGGAGGATCATCTGTGCTGATTGGCTGTGGTGCTGGGAATTCTCTCTGCTCACATTACAGCACCAATAACAAAAGCGCATATGCTGCACTCACTGGCCCGGCCCTATAGACTCAGCACTGCAGCATCAGCATCATCAACATCAACATCAACATCATCATCATCATCGCTGAGTCTTCAGCCACTGCTGGAACCCAGGTGAGGCCAAAACTCCACATTCACCCCTTGACTTGCCCCCCCCACATTGTAACTGCCTCCTTACCCTTTATTTGCCGTCTCCCTCTACCTTGTCCCTCTGTCTGTCCATTTCCTTGTATCTCACTGTCTGTATCTTCCTCTTACCCAGCATGCTCCTTGTCCCTGTATCTGCCTTATTCCCTTTCATCTACTCTCTTCTCCCTATATTGCCCCTCTTTGAGTATCTTCCTCACTGTATTTGCCCCTTACCCTCTTCTCCCCTCTTTCATTATTTACCCCTCCCTGTACCTCTTACTGTATGTGCCCCCTCTGTTTCACTATGGACCCCCCACTTTCATATTTCTGTCCCTCCTTCTCCCTCTATCTTCTCCTTCTTCATTATAGTTGCCCCATCTCCCTGTATTTGCCCCTTTCCTATTACCTGCCTCTTACTCTATCTATTCCCAGCCTTGTATCTGCCCTTCTTACTGATTGTGGGGCAACAGTTGGGGCAGGTGAAGATGTTTCAGCGGAGACTTTCTGATTGGTCAGATTTGGATACAAGCTCATTAGTGGAGCTGGAGGGATCTGAACTCCTCGGGGACTCGCCAGGGTCTGTGCCCAATGGAGGAGTTGACACAACCAGCTTTGTAAGATCCTATTCCTAATTATTTTCCCTTTGTGCAGTGATATTGTCAATATTCTGAGGGTGCCAGTTGGGGGTGGGTATAAAAAAACTTGGTGACTTGAGGCCCTTAGTAAATGAAGCCCAGTGTGGCCCTCTGACTGTGCTGCTTCCTCTCTCCTGCTCCTCGTGGGCGGGGCAGTATGGTGAAGAAGAGGAAGATGATGATCCGATCTACATCCCACGCATGGACATCTGCAGCCAAGTCCCCAGGGGGAATGTTTTCAAGGATGGGAGAACTCCGATTGGTGAGGAATTGGTTTCATCTTCACAAATTTATATATATGCCGATTAGCATTTGTCTAATTCTGGTGTTTGGTTGCACCGCAAAAAAGGGAACCACCCCAATCATTGTAATTTATCTTAAATAGATACCCCAGATAAAAGGGGGTTCACCCTCAGGGGTTCTGTTAGATGTTAATACAAGAATTCTAGAGCTGCTCCCCTTAGTCTTATCAGTTGCCTTTTATTATCCCCATTCCCTGCCCTGCTCTGTAAATACGAGACATGAACTGTTTAGTTTATACAAATTGATCCCTTTGCACCCCCTGCTCCCACATTATATTCTCTTTCTGTTCAGACTTTGTGCTGGTTTGGGAGGAGAAGCTTCAATCTTCCAAGAAACATCGGAACAAGGGGGCGGCCCGGGGGCCAGAGAGAGACTCCAGAGCAAAGGGGAGACAAGAGAACTATCGGAAACGTTTCCACCGAAACCTGCTGAAGGCCGGCCTCCTGTGCGAGAAGGTTGGTGGCGGTTGGGGTGCAGCCCAGTCACTTAGTAATAGTGGGGGGCTGTAGATTGGTAGAGTTAAAGGGCAACTACACCTCTATGATATTTCCCTTTGTATTTGTCTATAGGAAATATCAAAGGCAGAATAGAGTGTTAAATACTAGGCCTGTTATTGCCTCAAACTCTTTTCCCCCCATTAATCCTGCTGTTGAGTTATAGTCCCCTCAGCCAGAATGGGGTGCGCCCTCTCGGCTTGGAACCCTCTATATTTTCTAGTATTGTGTCATTGGCTACATGTTTTGTTACATTTTGCTCTGTGGCCCCCACACCCCATTGCTGACATGTTTGTGCTGTGAAAGTGGGGTTCATTCTCTTGTGGCCCCCAGGAGCAGACCTTGAGTGAGAGACGGTGCCTACACTACCTGAAGCTCAGCGCCCCCTGGGATCTGCTGGTGTACTACGCAGAGGAGATGTGCATGAGGGCCCCACTCCAGGTCTGTCCTCTGAACGGGGCTTGGGGGGCTCCATGTAAGGTTTCCCCGTGGGTCAGGCAAGAGTCCAGAGCTGCCAGGAATGAACTGGCATATAATATGGGCACTGTACCTGATACACTAGGGGCACATGGGATCATTAATGGGGATCCCTGGGATTCTTTCCTCTTTATTCCCAGGCCCAGCCCAACCCAGACACCAACACCTCCCACAGGTTCCTCCAAAGGCTGCGACTCCCCAACCCAATGTACCAGCATGTGCCCAACAAACCCCCGGATTATTACACCTGCGCCTTCCGACGCTCCAAACTTCAGAAGTGAGTCACCTTGTTGGACTACAGCTCCCAGCATCCTCAGCAAGTCAAACCATTCATTGGCTAAATGGTTGTCTCTATCGCTTCTTATACATAAGTTAACCCTCTCCCTAGTTACTCCCATTTCTCTTCTTTTGATCACCATTATTCTCACAATCATTAATTAACCCTCTGATGATTAGGGGCGTGGCCATTGATCTCAGCCAATCACACAGAAAGAGGGTTTGTGACATGTGGAATTGACTCATATCTTTGTACAAGTCGATGTATATACAGTAGGTACAAGTCGATATATATACAGTAGGTACAAGTCGATGTATATACAGTAGGTACAAGTCGATGTATATACAGTAGGTACAAGTCGATGTATATACAGTAGGTACAAGTCGATGTATATACAGTAGGTACAAGTCGGTGTATATACAGTAGGTATATGGGGGAGAGTGACTTGCTACTCACTATAGTGGTTCATCTTTATATTTTGGCAGCAGGGCCCTATAGTAGCCCTGAATACAACACAATGATAGTGACACATCAGAAAGACAAGTGTGAGCTCAAGATAAAGTGTCTGTCTGTCTGTAACTGCAGGTTTCTGGGCAGCGAGTGCCAGGCCACGTACTTCAGTAACATCCAGCGGAGCAGAATTGTAAGTAGAACTACATCTCTCAACATTCCACTACCATGCTGTAGGGGCAGACTTGGCTACAGAACTTGATATTTCATATATAGGGGCTCTCAATGGGGGTCCCTCCTCTGCACAGTAAAATTACCCCACAGATCGGACTGGGAAAAAGGAAACTCTATTCTGATCTTAATCCTGTCTCCTGTCCTTACTCATTCACTATACTCATTCAGCCTCCTGACCCCCTTCCTGTCTCCTCCCCCCCATTCCTTCCCTCCCTATTGTCTCCTGTCCCCCCATTCCTTCCCTCCCTATTGTCTCCTGTCCCCCATTCCTCCCCTCCCTATTGTCTTCTGTCCCCCATTCCCCCCCTCCCTATTGTTTCCTGTCCCCCATTCCTTCCCTCCCTATTGTCTCCTGTCCCCCCATTCCTACCCTCCCTATTGTCTCCTGTCCCCCCATTCCCCCCTCCCTATTGTTTCCTGTCCCCCATTCCTTCCCTCCCTATTGTTTCCTGTCCCCCCATTCCTTCCCTCCCTATTGTCTCCTGTCCCCCCATTCCTCCCCTCCCTATTGTCTCCTGTCCCCCCATTCCCCCCCTCCCTATTGTTTCCTGTCCCCCATTCCTTCCCTCCCTATTGTTTCCTGTCCCCCCATTCCTTCCCTCCCTATTGTCTTCTGTCCCCCATTCCTTCCCTACCTATTGTCTTCTGCCCCCCATTCCTTCCCTCCCTATTGTCTTCTGTCCCCCATTCCTTCCCTACCTATTGTCTTCTGCCCCCCATTCCTTCCCTACCTATTGTCTTCTGTCCCCCATTCCTCCCCTCCCTATTGTCTCCTGTCCCCCCATTCCCCCCCTCCCTATTGTTTCCTGTCCCCCATTCCTTCCCTCCCTATTGTTTCCTGTCCCCCCATTCCTTCCCTCCCTATTGTCTTCTGTCCCCCATTCCTTCCCTACCTATTGTCTTCTGCCCCCCATTCCTTCCCTCCCTATTGTCTTCTGTCCCCCATTCCTTCCCTACCTATTGTCTTCTGCCCCCCATTCCTTTCCTACCTATTGTCTTCTGTCCCCCATTCCTCCCCTCCCTATTGTCTTCTGTCCTCCATTCCCCCCCTCCCTATTGTTTCCTGTCCCCCATTCCTCCCCTCCCTATTGTCTCCTGTCCCCCCATTCTTTCCCTCCCTATTGTCTCCTGTCCCCCCATTCCTTCCCTCCCTATTGTCTCCTGTCCCCCCATTCCTTCCCTCCCTATTGTCTCCTGTCCCCCCATTCCCCCCCTCCCTATTGTTTCCTGTCCCCCCATTCCTCCCCTCCCTATTGTCTCCTGTCCCCCCATTCCTTCCCTCCCTATTGTCTTCTGTCCCCCATTCCTTCCCTCTCTAGTGTCTTCTGTCCCCCATTCCTCCCCTCCCTATTGTCTCCTGTCCCCCATTCCTCCCCTCCCTATTGTCTCCTGTCCCCCATTCCTCCCCTCCCTATTGTCTCCTGTCCCCCCATTCCTTCCCTCCCTATTGTCTTCTGTCCCCCATTCCTTCCCTCTCTAGTGTCTTCTGTCCCCCATTCCTCCCCTCCCTATTGTCTCCTGTCCCCCATTCCTCCCCTCCCTATTGTCTCCTGTCCCCCCATTCCTTCCCTCCCTATTGTCTTCTGTCCCCCATTCCCCCCCTCCCTATTGTTTCCTGTCCCCCATTCCTTCCCTCCCTATTGTCTCCTGTCCCCCCATTCCTTCCCTCCCTATTGTCTCCTGTCCCCCCATTCCTCCACACCCTATTGTCTCCTGTCCCCCCATTCCTTCCCTCCCTATTGTCTCCTGTCCCCCATTCCTCCCCTCCCTATTGTCTTCTGTCCCCCATTCCCCCCCTCCCTATTGTTTCCTGTCCCCCATTCCTTCCCTCCCTATTGTCTCCTGTCCCCCCATTCCTACCCTCCCTATTGTCTCCTGTCCCCCCATTCCCCCCTCCCTATTGTTTCCTGTCCCCCATTCCTTCCCTCCCTATTGTTTCCTGTCCCCCCATTCCTTCCCTCCCTATTGTCTCCTGTCCCCCCATTCCTCCCCTCCCTATTGTCTCCTGTCCCCCCATTCCCCCCCTCCCTATTGTTTCCTGTCCCCCATTCCTTCCCTCCCTATTGTTTCCTGTCCCCCCATTCCTTCCCTCCCTATTGTCTTCTGTCCCCCATTCCTTCCCTACCTATTGTCTTCTGCCCCCCATTCCTTCCCTCCCTATTGTCTTCTGTCCCCCATTCCTTCCCTACCTATTGTCTTCTGCCCCCCATTCCTTCCCTACCTATTGTCTTCTGTCCCCCATTCCTCCCCTCCCTATTGTCTCCTGTCCCCCCATTCCCCCCCTCCCTATTGTTTCCTGTCCCCCATTCCTTCCCTCCCTATTGTTTCCTGTCCCCCCATTCCTTCCCTCCCTATTGTCTTCTGTCCCCCATTCCTTCCCTACCTATTGTCTTCTGCCCCCCATTCCTTCCCTCCCTATTGTCTTCTGTCCCCCATTCCTTCCCTACCTATTGTCTTCTGCCCCCCATTCCTTTCCTACCTATTGTCTTCTGTCCCCCATTCCTCCCCTCCCTATTGTCTTCTGTCCTCCATTCCCCCCCTCCCTATTGTTTCCTGTCCCCCATTCCTCCCCTCCCTATTGTCTCCTGTCCCCCCATTCTTTCCCTCCCTATTGTCTCCTGTCCCCCCATTCCTTCCCTCCCTATTGTCTCCTGTCCCCCCATTCCTTCCCTCCCTATTGTCTCCTGTCCCCCCATTCCCCCCCTCCCTATTGTTTCCTGTCCCCCATTCCTCCCCTCCCTATTGTCTTCTGTCCCCCATTCCTTCCCTCCCTATTGTCTCCTGTCCCCCATTCCTCCCCTCCCTATATTCTCCTGTCCCCCATTCCTTCCCTCCCTATTGTCTCCTGTCCCCCATTCCTTCCCTCCCTATTGTCACCTGTCCCCCCATTCCTCCCCTCCCTATTGTTTCCTGTCCCCCCATTCCTTCCCTCCCTATTGTTTCCTGTCCCCCATTCCTCCCCTCCCTATTGTTTCCTGTCCCCCATTCCTCCCCTCCCTATTGTTTCCTGTCCCCCATTCCTCCCCTCCCTATTGTTTCCTGTCCCCCCATTCCTCCCCTCCCTATTGTTTCCTGTCCCCCCATTCCTCCCCTCCCTATTGTTTCCTGTCCCCCCATTCCTCCCCTCCCTATTGTTTCCTGTCCCCCATTCCTCCCCTCCCTATTGTCTCCTGTCCCCCATTCCCCCCTCCCTATTGTCTCCTGTCCCCCATTCCTCCCCTCCCTATTGTTTCCTGTCCCCCATTCCTCCCCTCCCTATTGTCTCCTGTCCCCCATTCCTCCCCTCCCTATTGTTTCCTGTCCCCCCATTCCTCCCCTCCCTATTGTTTCCTGTCCCCCATTCCTCCCCTCCCTATTGTCTCCTGTCCCCCATTCCTCCCCTCCCCATTCTGTTGCTTCTGTTCTTCATTTTCTCAATGTGCCAAGTTTGTGCCAACAGAGTCTCAGTTCCGCCCCCTTTCAAAAGCCACTCCCTTGGCACCAGGTGTCAATCAGGACTATGGGCAGCAGCATGTACCCACTGGTGTTATTGGCACCTGCATGTGCAGTGTTAGAGTTTGGTTGCCCTGCAGAGAATAATAATGGCCGGTTGCTAGGGAACAGGCATTATACATAGAGTATACCCAGGAGCTGACGCTCTAACTTGCAGGGGGCATGCTGGGAAGATTTTGGGGATAAGTACATGTTTGGTAACATTCCCAGCCTTATATCTATCATTATAAATGATCGGAGATGAGTAAGAGATCCACTGGATCCAGTCCCACAGTGTGATGTTGTGTTTGTTGTTCAGTTGTACGAGGTCCTGTGCCACACTGTGTATGGGAAGCGCAAACACGCGGAGGTTGGAATTGAGCGGCTGCTGAACGAGGGAATCTATACGGCAGCATTTCCACTACACCAGGTGAACTGGCCTCCAATAGACAAGCTGAACAGTCTGTTTGGGATCCTAATGGGAGGGAGAATAGGGACAGTGTTTGGGTTCCTATGAGGAGTAGAATAAGAGAGTGGAGATGCCATACTGATTTATCTCTCTTACATTCTACTAACAGGGTCCCCATGAGATGCCCGAGTATGAGGTGTCCCCAGAGACCTTAAATCCTCGCCAGATCCTCTACCGATACTGGGCTCGCTGGTCCCAATGGTACAAGTATCAGCCCCTGGATCACATCCGCGACTACTTTGGGGAAAAAGTGGCCATTTATTTTGCTTGGCTTGGTAAGTTCTGTCCATAATCACAAATAAAAGTAATGTCTCAACTATATCACCCCATCATTTACTGTCATACTGGGGTCCCCCTTTTTGTTCTTTCTGTGTAACTTTATGATACAGCCAATGACCTGCCTCCCTGAGCAACAACCCCTCACACTTTATCCCTTCCATTCCCTTTATCAGCTTATTCGCTCTTCTCTGTACTTTCTCTATTTCATTACTGTCCCTTATATATTTATATATAGTAATCATATCCCCTTATATATTTATATACAGTGATCATATCCCCTTATATATTTATATATAGTGATCATATCCCCTTATATATTTATATATAGTGATCATATCCCCTTATATATTTATATATAGTGATCATATCCCCCTTATATATTTATATATAGTGATCATATCCCCCTTATATATTTATATATAGTGATCATATCCCCTTATATTTTTATATATAGTGATCATATCCCCTTATATATTTATATATAGTGATCATATCCCCTTATATTTTTATATATAGTGATCATATCCCCTTATATATTTATATATAGTGATCATATCCCCTTATATATTTATATATAGTGATCATATCCCCCTTATATATTTATATATAGTGATCATATCCCCCTTATATATTTATATATAGTGATCATATCCCCCTTATATATTTATATATGTAGTGATCATATCCCCTTATATATTTATATATAGTGATCATATCCCCCTTATATATTTATATATGGTGATCATATCCCCCTTATATATTTATATATAGTGATCATATCCCCTTATATATTTATATATAGTGATCATATCCCCTTATATATTTATATATAGTGATCATATCCCCTTATATATTTATATATAGTGATCATATCCCCCTTATATATTTATATATAGTGATCATATCCCCCTTATATATTTATATATAGTGATCATATCCCCCTTATATATTTATATATAGTGATCATATCCCCCTTGTATATTTATATATAGTGATCATATTCCCCTTATATATTTATATATAGTGATCATATCCCCTTATATATTTATATATAGTGATCATATCCCCCTTATATATTTATATATAGTGATCATATCCCCCTTATATATTTATATATAGTGATCATATCCCCTTATATTTTTATACATAGTGATCATATCCCCTTATATATTTATATATAGTGATCATATCCCCTTATATTTTTATATATAGTGATCATATCCCCTTATATATTTATATATAGTGATCATATCCCCTTATATATTTATATATAGTGATCATATCCCCCTTATATATTTATATATAGTGATCATATCCCCCTTATATATTTATATATAGTGATCATATCCCGCTTATATATTTATATATAGTGATCATATCCCCTTATATATTTATATATAGTGATCATATCCCCCTTATATATTTATATATGGTGATCATATCCCCCTTATATATTTATATATAGTGATCATATCCCCTTATATATTTATATATAGTGATCATATCCCCTTATATATTTATATATAGTGATCATATCCCCTTATATATTTATATATAGTGATCATATCCCCCTTATATATTTATATATAGTGATCATATCCCCCTTATATATTTATATATAGTGATCATATCCCCCTTATATATTTATATATAGTGATCATATCCCCTTGTATATTTATATATAGTGATCATATTCCCCTTATATATTTATATATAGTGATCATATCCCCTTATATATTTATATATAGTGATCATATCCCCCTTATATATTTATATATGGTGATCATATCCCCCTTATATATTTATATATAGTGATGATATCCCCTTATATATTTATATATAGTGATCATATCCCCTTATATATTTATATATAGTGATCATATCCCCCTTATATATTTATATATAGTGATCATATCCCCCTTATATATTTATATATAGTGATCATATCCCCTTATATATTTATATATAGTGATCATATCCCCTTATATATTTATATATAGTGATCATATCCCCCTTATATATTTATATATAGTGATCATATCCCCCTTGTATATTTATATATAGTGATCATATTCCCCTTGTATATTTATATATAGTGATCATATTCCCCTTATATATTTATATATAGTGATCATATCCCCCTTATATATTTATATATAGTGATTATTTCCCCCTTATATATTTATATATAGTGATCATATCCCCCTTATATATTTATATATAGTGATCATATCCCCTTATATATTTATATATAGTGATCATATCCCCTTATATTTTTATATACAGTGATCATTTCCCCTTATATATTTATATATAGTGATCATATCCCCTTATATATTTATATATAGTGATCATATCCCCCTTATATATTTATATATAGTGATCATATCCCCCTTATATATTTATATATAGTGATCATATCCCCCTTATATATTTATATATAGTGATCATATCCCCTTATATATTTATATATAGTGATCATATCCCCTTATATATTTATATATAGTGATCATATCCCCCTTATATATTTATATATGGTGATCATATCCCCCTTATATATTTATATATAGTGATCATATCCCCTTATATATTTATATATAGTGATCATATCCCCTTATATATTTATATATAGTGATCATATCCCCTTATATATTTATATATAGTGATCATATCCCCCTTATATATTTATATATAGTGATCATATCCCCCTTATATATTTATATATAGTGATCATATCCCCCTTATATATTTATATATAGTGATCATATCCCCCTTGTATATTTATATATAGTGATCATATTCCCCTTATATATTTATATATAGTGATCATATCCCCTTATATATTTATATATAGTGATCATATCCCCCTTATATATTTATATATGGTGATCATATCCCCCTTATATATTTATATATAGTGATCATATCCCCTTATATATTTATATATAGTGATCATATCCCCTTATATATTTATATATAGTGATCATATCCCCCTTATATATTTATATATAGTGATCATATCCCCCTTATATATTTATATATAGTGATCATATCCCCTTATATATTTATATATAGTGATCATATCCCCTTATATATTTATATATAGTGATCATATCCCCCTTATATATTTATATAGTGATCATATCCCCCTTGTATATTTATATATAGTGATCATATTCCCCTTGTATATTTATATATAGTGATCATATTCCCCTTATATATTTATATATAGTGATCATATCCCCCTTATATATTTATATATAGTGATTATTTCCCCCTTATATATTTATATATAGTGATCATATCCCCTTATATATTTATATATAGTGATCATATCCCCTTATATATTTATATATAGTGATTATTTCCCCCTTATATATTTATATATAGTGATCATATCCCCCTTATATATTTATATATAGTGATCATATCCCCTTATATATTTATATATAGTGATCATATCCCATTATATATTTATATATAGTGATCATATCCCCCTTATATATTTATATATGGTGATCATATCCCCTTATATATTTATATATAGTGATCATATCCCCCTTATATATTTATATATAGTGATCATATCCCCCTTATATATTTATATATAGTGATCATATCCCCCTTATATATTTATATATAGTGATCATATCCCCCTTATATATTTATATATAGTGATCATATCTCATTATATATTTATATATAGTGATCATATCCCCCTTGTATATTTATATATAGTGATCATATTCCCCTTATATATTTATATATAGTGATCATATCCCCCTTCTATATTTATATATAGTGATTATTTCCCCCTTATATATTTATATATAGTGATCATATCCCCTTATATATTTATATATAGTGATCATATCCCCTTATATATTTATATATAGTGATTATTTCCCCCTTATATATTTATATATAGTGATCATATCCCCCTTATATATTTATATATAGTGATCATATCCCCTTATATATTTATATATAGTGATCATATCCCCTTATATATTTATATATAGTGATCATATCCCCTTATATATTTATATATAGTGATCATATCCCCCTTATATATTTATATATAGTGATCATATCCCCCTTATATATTTATATATAGTGATCATATCCCCCTTATATATTTATATATAGTGATCATATCCCCCTTATATATTTATATATAGTAATCATATCCCCCTTAAATATTTATATATAGTGATCATATCCCCTTATATATTTATATATAGTGATCATATCCCCTTATATATTTATATATAGTGATCATATCCCCTTATATATTTATATATAGTGATTATTTCCCCCTTATATATTTATATATAGTGATCATATCCCACTTAACTGTCTCTTCTCCAGTGTAACGAATCACAACTTGCCTTTCCCTATAACTGATCCCTTCCATTCCCTTTATAAGTTTAGTTGCTGGTCTCTGTACTTTCTCTATTTCATTACTGTCCCATGTGAATACTGTGGAGTAAAACTGCAGGGTATATTCCATATGGGACATACAAATCTATACCCTATAACAGAGGACAATACGTAGTTGCTGCAGACTGGGATTGTGCTACAATTAAGCTCATTACACACAAGTGCCCCCAGCAGTTTCAGGGGTTCAGTATCTCACAGTTGGCAGAAATCTCACAGCCGCTCTGACTGTCAGTTGTTGGTTTGTGGATTTGTTGTTGATTTGTCCCAGTCTCTTGGCACAGGTTTCTACACAGCCTGGTTGCTGCCGGCCGCCATCGTGGGGACAGTCGTGTTTATTTCGGGCCTGGTCACCATGGGGAGCAACACTGCCGCGTACGTGTCAGCAACTCAATAATACGAAACTTGGGGACCCCCCCCGATGAGACCAACATAAGGGAAGTCAGGGAATGGAAACCTAGACAGAATGTCAGACAGGGGGTTACACATATATATATATCAGAAGCCCCAGAACTGAAGTGGTAGAAGAGGGGTGTAATATTATAGAGACCCCCAAGGCTGGTGCATGGGATCATTATCTGGGGATAATCACACAAACACAATCAGATTTAATTCGACTGATTCCTCTCCAGGCAGCAGATCTGTCAGAGTGGGACGCGGTACCTGATGTGCCCCCTGTGCGACACCTGCAACAACTGGTTCATCTCCGACATCTGCCCAATGGCCAAGGTAGGTCCAAACACTGACGGGACCACTAGTGAATATTGGGGTTCATACACAGGCGACTCAGGGAGAATAGAGAATAAAACAGCCACTACCCCCCCCATTATATTCACCACTATAGGGACTTCGCTTCTTGCCCAGGCCTCGTGGAATATTGGGGTTGTACTGGATTGTTTTCATGTGTCCCCCAATCAGACAAGGGGGAATGGGATTTACCAAAACCCTTCAGGAGTCACAGAGGCCCCTCTTTTAGAAAGTGTTTTAAGTGGAGGAACCTCATTTTACTCTCTGGCTGTTATGTGGAAAGTGAAGGATTGGGGGAGCTGATGCTTTTCATTGGACTAAAGACAAACAGGAGACTCCCCCCATTTGCTTTTCTCATGGATGCGCAGGTGGGGTACCTGTTTGATCACCCCGGGACCGTCTTCTTCAGCGTCTTCATGTCCTTCTGGGCGGTGACCTTCCTGGAATACTGGAAGAGAAAGAACGCAACACTGGCCCATCACTGGGACTGCATGGACTTCCAGGAGGAAGAGGTGAAGCTCTACCCCCCACATACACCCCCCCATATACACCCCCCATATACACCATCCTGTGTTATATATGCCTCCCTGACACTAGATGGCACTCACCCCCCTAAGCTCAGCTGCCCCCCACATATATAGAATTTATACAACCTCTGCCTACAGATTCTTGTCTGCACCCCCATAGGGAAAAGAGGGGACAATGGCAAGACCACCCTTCTCTTCAGATCCCCCATTTATTGACATAACTAGATGTGACTGGGCCCCGGAGCAAATACAATTTAGGGCCCCAAAACATTGGTAAGATGACAACCGCAGGGTCTGCACAATGGGTTAGTGCCCAGGAAGTAGCAATAGGATGATGATGATGATGAAGATGATGATGATGATTGATGATGATGATGATGGGGTGACAAATTCTGCAGTGCTACGTTCCATCAGCAGAGGGCACTGTGCAGCTACTCCATTACTTTCTGGCAGGGGAACTAAAAATCATCTGTGTCCCCCAGAGCTGAGCAGTGTAGTTCTGCTTCATCATTATCAGTCTGGGACCGCCTGAAATACAAGGTGTGGGGGGGCTTCACGTGACCCTCAGTTCAGCAGCAGGTTCCCTTGTTGTTCTGTGTACTCGGCACCACTATATAAATATACAAATGTATTCATTGGGTTCACCCCATTCTGTGTCTCCCCAGGAACAGCCGCGCCCAGAGTTTGCTGCTAAGGCCCCCCAGATGGAGCAGAATCCAATCACAGGGGTGAAAGAGCCCCATTTCCCCAAGAGAGACCGACTGTCCCGCATCCTCACTGGCTCCATGGTCATCATCATTATGGTGAGGATTTGGGGGTACAAGCCCCCCCCTCTCGGCTTTGGGGCCCAGAGCAGCCAATGAAAGTCTTGGCAGCTGTTCGACTGGGGAAATCACATACTGAATAGTGGGTAGAGTTCAGGCCACAAGCAGCTGGGAAAATCAGGATGTACAGATCCAAAGCATGGGTAATAGAGGCAATGTGTTTGTTAATAATTAAATCTGAATATGCAAATGAATACCATTGTACAGGTTGCAGCCTACGGCTAATTGCTTTTTTAATACTAGGGGTTCCCCATTACTGTGCCCACAAATTCTAACCCTGTGCCGCTTCCCGGCAGCTCTGCGTGGTGATGATCTTCCTGGTGTCGGTGATCATGTACCGTGGGATTGTCACCATGATGATGTACCACACGGGGAACAACCTCCTAATGACACAGGTGAGATGCCCCCAGGCACCGGGCACAGCGAACCCCAAATCTTCAGCCCATTCCACAGGCTCCAGCTTCTTGGTTGTTTCTAGTTCCAGTGGGTCTCAATTTCCTAATAATGCTCCAGCCAGACGGTGGTGCTATTCTATTGCAACCCTATGGGTAATACTGGCTCAATTCATTGATAAGGGGTGATATTTACCCTTTAAAGAGCACATTACCTCTCATGCTAGGACTGAGGGGTATTTGCTGCACATTCATTTAGGGGGTCCCCTTGCTAAGCACCCCATATATATATATATACTGTATATGTGTGACACAATATTCTGCTCCTTCATGGGCACCACTTTGACCCCCGGCCATTTCTGCTCCGACTCCAGGCTGGGAATATCGCCAACATAAGCAGCTCTATGGTCAACCTGGTTCTGATTCTCCTGATGGGCCAAGTCTACACTTCCTTGGCTGAGAAGCTGACCCGCTGGGGTGAGTAGCCGGGGTCCTCCAAAGGGCTTCAGGTCTTCAGAGAACTGAGCCAAAACCCATATCATTATCCTACGTTAGAATTCTTGAAGTTCATCTCCCAGAGATGAAAGACCCCCGGCCCAGTTCTGCCCTTTGCTTTATTCCTGTCATTTGCAATAAACATATTGGACCTGTCCCTATAGGGCTCAGATCTGCCAATAACCATTTTAGCCACACCCATTAAATAAAGGGGTGCAGTGAATAAAACAATAGGGTTCCCCACATCACTGTAGGACGGGCCCCAGTGGGTCTGATTCTATCGCTGTCTGTGGCCCATTAGCAGGTTTTGCTCTCCAGTGACCCCGATTTCTCTTGGCATCATGTGAGTTGGTTCTGCTCAGTACTGACCCACATTCTTCCTAGTGTTACACCAACTGGTACTGACCCATTTCTCACAGTTCTTGTGTGTGTCACGGCCCATTGGACCTTCCAGGGAACCTGTAGCAGATAATTAATGAGAGGTGCAGAGTGTGGGACTGGGTGGAAGTGGAATGCGTTGCTGTGTATAGTGATACTGTGCGCTTTGTTGTGGCCCCAGAGATGCACCGCACTCAGTCTCTACATGAAGACGCCTTCACTTTCAAGGTTTTCATCTTCCAGTTTGTGAATTTCTACTCGTCCCCCTTCTACGTGGCTTTTTTCAAAGGAAGGTGAGATGTACAGACACTAGAACTCTGCTCTGGATGGTCAACCAGTGATTGGGGGGCTTTCAGATTTCGGGCACAAATATTCCACATGTTGCCCTCTCATCCAGAAGCCTCTTATGTTCCAGGCTGCTGGGTGGGCTTTGGGTACTGGGATATTGGGGGTGGAGTACTGGTTTCTGGGGAGTGTATGGGGTACTGGTTTCTGGGGAGTGTATGGGAAACTGGGATTGTGGGGTACTGGTTTCTGGGGAGTGTATGGGAAACTGGGATTGTGGGGTACTGGTTTCTGGGGAGTGTATGGGAAATTGGGATTGTGGGGTACTGGTTTCTGGGGAGTGTATGGGAAATTGGGATTGTGGGGTACTGGTTTCTGGGGAGTGTATGGGAAACTGGGATTGTGGGGTACTGGTTTCTGGGGAGTGTATGGGAAACTGGGATTGTGGGGTACTGGTTTCTGGGGAGTGTATGGGAAATTGGGATTGTGGGGTACTGGTTTCTGGGGAGTGTATGGGAAACTGGGATTGTGGGGTACTGGTTTCTGGGGAGTGTATGGGAAATTGGGATTGTGGGGTACTGGTTTCTGGGGAGTGTATGGGAAACTGGGATTGTGGGGTACTGGTTTCTGGGGAGTGTATGGGAAACTGGGATTGTGGGTTACTACATTGCTGGTCTGGGTTGGGATAGAGAACTTGGGAGTTCCAGGCTGCTGGGGAGAGATTGGTACATTGGAGATTGTAGGGTACCAGGAAGCTTGGGGTATTTGGGTTACAGGGGTTTGTGGGGTGCCAATCTGCTGGGGGAAGATTTGGGTAATGAAATAAATGGGCTCTGTCGCCCCCTGCAGGTTCATAGGATACCCGGGAAAATATGGGAAGCTGCTCGGGATGAGAAACGAGGATGTGAGTAATAACTAAATCCCATTTTGGGTTCAAGCCCCTTTTAGGGCGCAGTCTCCCCCTTCACTGACTCTAACCCCAATGGTGGGGGGCAGTCCTAGAGCTTGTAAAGTTCTGACCTATACCAAATCCCAAACATTTAATACATGTGGGGAATTCTATAACCACTTCTAAATGAGTTCCTAGGCTGACATATAGATTGTGAGCTCCTCAGAAAAAGGGGCCTGACTGCACCAATGCAGGGGCCGGAAAAGTGAATGGAACCTGCCGCAGTACCTGATTGGCTGAAGCCAGGCCCATTATAAAGCAGCAGTCAGCTTGCAGGAGCTGGAGAGGGCCCACTGCTCAGTCTGTCCTGAAGGCACACATGACCTGGGGGGTATATAATAATGTGGGGGTACATATAATTAATGTGGGGGTTCATTTAATAATATGGGGATACATATAATAAATGTGGGGAGATATACATTAAATTGGGGGTACACATAATAATGTGGGGGTATATAATAAATTGGGGGTACACATAATAATGTGGGGGTATATAATAAATCGAGTTACATATAATAATATGGGGATACATATAATGAATGTGGGGGTGACACCCAGTAACTGTGTCTGTGTCGTGCAGTGTGGGCCTGGAGGTTGCCTCATTGAGTTGGCTCAGCAGCTCTTCATTATCATGGTGGGAAAACAGATTATCAGCAACATCCAGGAGTTCCTCATCCCGTAAGTGCCGTGAGTTATACGTAGGTGACGTATGTGGGGGTGTATAGAGTATGTGGGGTGCAGAGAGTATGTGGGGGAGTATATAGAGTATAAGGGGTGCAGAGAGTATGTGGGGGGTGTATAAAGTATAAGGGGGTGCAGAGAGTATGTGATGAGTATATAGGGTATAAGGGGGTGCAAAGAGTATATGGGGGAGTGTATAGAGTATAAGGGGTGCAGAGAGTATGTGGGGGGTGTATAGAGTGTAAGGGGGTGCAGAGAGTATGTGGGGGAGTGTATAGAGTATAAGGGGGTGCAGAGAGTATGTGGGGGGTGTATAGAGTATAAGGGGTGCAGAGAGTATGTGGGGGTGTATAGAGTATAAGGGGGTGCAGAGAGTATGTGGGGGGTGTATAGAGTATAAGGGGGTGCAGACAGTATGTGGGGGGTGTATAGAGTGTAAGGGGGTGCAGAGAGTATGTGGGGGAGTGTATAGAGTATAAGGGGGTGCAGAGAGTATGTGGGGGGTGTATAGAGTATAAGGGGTGCAGAGAGTATGTGGGGGTGTATAGAGTATAAGGGGGTGCAGAGAGTATGTGGGGGGTGTATAGAGTATAAGGGGGTGCAGACAGTATGTGGGGGGTGTATAGAGTATAAGGGGGTGCAGAGAGTATGTGGGGGAGTATATAGAGTATAAAGGGGTGCAGAGAGTATGTGGGGGTGTATAGAGTATAAGGGGGTGCAGAGAGTATGTGGGGAGTATATAGAGTATAAAGGGGTGCAGAGAGTATGTGGGGGGTGTATAGAGTATGTTACTGCACCCCACTAATTGCTAAACCCCCACTGGGCTCCTTTGTCTCAGGAAACTGAAGTCCTGGCGCCAGAAACGGCAATTGGCCAAAGTGAGGGGCACTCAGCTGAGTGAGGAGCCCAAGCGCTGGGAGGAGGACTATGAGCTCATTGAGTGTGAGGGGCTCTTTGAGGAGTATCTGGAGATGGGTAAGTCATAGCCACACCCACAGCCACACCCTCCGCATGTCATTATAAAACCCACTGCAGCTTCACTTGTAGCACAAATTCCTCCTCCTACTTATTGTCTCCGCCCCTATTTATATATCATTGACTTTGCTGCTGAATATTCACTGACTCCTCCCCATCCCTCTGTAACCCCTCCTCTTTCTCTGCTTCCCTATTGCTTCATTCCTCTTGTTGCCCCTCCTTCTTTCCTTGTGGGATGTACACTGAGGGGGGGGGTTACACATGGGGGAGACCAGTTTAGAGAAGTCCCTATGGATTTTGTACATGTTGCCATAAGAGGTGCCAGTCTATGCCCAGTAATGGCCCATTGGTTCCCCTATCACTTGTTGTCTCTCAGTTCTGCAGTTTGGCTTCATCACAATATTCGTGGCTGCATTTCCCCTGGCGCCGCTCTTTGCTCTGCTCAATAACTGGGTGGAGATCAGACTCGATGCCCAGAAGTTTGTGTGTGAATATCGCCGGCCAGTGGCAGAGCGGGCACAGGGCATTGGGGTCTGGTTCCTCATCCTCGAGGCCCTGGCACAACTCTCTGTCATTGTCAATGTGAGTCACCTGTCTCATATAAACGAGCGAGTAAGGGAGAATATGAAGGAGGGAGTAAGGGAGAATAAAGGAGTGAGTAAGGGAGAATAAAGGAGTGAGTAAGGGAGAATATAAAGGAGTGAGTAAGGGAGAATATGAAGGAGCGAGTAAGGGAGAATAAAGGAGTGAGTAAGGGAGAATATAAAGGAGTGAGTAAGGGAGAATATGAAGGAGCGAGTAAGGGAGAATAAAGGAGTGAGTAAGGGAGAATATAAAGGAGTGAGTAAGGGAGAATATGAAGGAGCGAGTAAGGGAGAATAAAGGAGTGAGTAAGGGAGAATATAAAGGAATGAATAAGGGAGAATATAAAGGAGCGAGTAAGGGAGAATATAAAGGAGTGAGTAAGGGAGAATAAAGGAGTGAGTAAGGGAGAATATAAAGGAGCGAGTAAGGGAGAATATAAAGGAATGAATAAGGCAGAATATAAAGGAGCGAGTAAGGGAGAATATAAAGGCGTGAGTAAGGGAGAATAAAGGAGTGAGTAAGGGAGAATATAAAGGAATGAATAAGGGAGAATATAAAGGAGCGAGTAAGGGAGAATATAAATGAGGGAGTAAGGGAGAATATGAAGAAGGGAGTAATGGAGAATAGAAAGGAGTGAGGATATAAAAGAGTGAGTATGGAAGGATTTAAAGGAGTGAGGATATGAAGGAGTGAATAAGGAAGGATATAAAGGAGTGAGTAAGGGAGAATATAAAAGAGTGAGTAAGGGAGAATATAAAGGAGTAAGGGAAGATATAAAGGAGTAAGGGAAGATATAAAGGAGTGAGTAAGGGAAAATATAAACAATTGAGTAAGGGAGAATATAAAGGAGTAAGGGAAGATATAAAGGAAAAGGGAGGATATAAAGGACTGAGTAAGGGAACATACAAAGGAGCGAGTAAAGGAGGATATAAACGATTGAGTGAGTATATAAAGGAGTAAGGGAACATACTATATAAAGGAATGAGTAAGGGAGAATATAAAGGAGTGAGTAAGGGAGAATATAAAGGAGTGAGTAAGGAAACATACAAAGGAACGAGTAAAGGAGGATATAAAGGAGTGAGTAAGGAAGGATTTAAAGGAGCGAGTAAAGGAGGATAAAAACGATTGAGTAAGGGAGTATATAAAGGAGTAAGGGAACATATAAAGGAATGAGTAAGGGAGGATATAAAGGAGTGAGTAAGGGAGAATATAAACGATTGAGTAAGGGAGAATATAAAGGAGTAAGGGAAGATATAAAGGAGTGAGTAAGGGAGAATATAAATGATTGAGTAAGGGAGAATATAAAGGAGTAAGGGAAGATATAAAGGAGTAAGGGAAGATATAAAGGAGTGAGTAAGGGAGAATATAAACGATTGAGTAAGGGAGAATATAAAGGAGTAAGGGAAGATATAAAGGAGTGAGTAAGGGAGAATATAAACGATTGAGTAAGGGAGAATATAAAGGAGTAAGGGAAGATATAAAGGAGTAAGGGAAGATATAAAGGAGTGAGTAAGGGAGAATATAAAGGAGTAAGGGAGAATATAAAGGAGTAAGGGAAGATATAAAGGAGTGAGTAAGGGAGATTATAAAGGAGTAAGGGAAGATATAAAGGAGTAAGGGAAGATATAAAGGAGTGAGTAAGGGAAAAGATAAACGATTGAGTAAGAGAGAATATAAAGGAGTAAGGGAAGATATAAAGGAGTAAGGGAAGATATAAAGGAGTGAGTAAGGGAGAATATAAACGATTGAGTAAGGGAGAATATAAAGGAGTAAGGGAAGATATAAAGGAGTGAGTAAGGGAGAATATAAAGGAGTAAGGGAAGATATAAAGGAGTAAGGGAAGATATAAAGGAGTGATTAAGGGAAAATATAAACGATTGAGTAAGGGAGAATATAAAGGAGTAAGGGAAGATATAAAGGAGTAAGGGAAGATATAAAGGAGTGAGTAAGGGAGAATATAAACGATTGAGTAAGGGAGAATATAAAGGAGTAAGGGAAGATATAAAGGAGTGAGTAAGGGAGAATATAAACGATTGAGTAAGGGAGAATATAAAGGAGTAAGGGAAGATATAAAGGAGTAAGGGAAGATATAAAGGATTGAGTAAGGCAGAATATGAAGATAAAGTGTAAATCAGGAGACTTACTATAGCTATGTCTCATTTAGGCCTTCCTTATTGCCTTCACCTCTGACTTCCTCCCGCGGCTCCTCTATCAATATGAATACGACAGTAACCTGGATGGGTACCTCAATTTCACCCTCTCCTACTCCCCGCACCCCTACGTCTCTGCCAACCACACCATGTGCAGGTAATAAGCAACTAACCTCCTACTACAGGTAGAGCCCCTATTGCTTCAGTTGTTACATAGAGTGGGTGCTGCCATACTGCTGCTCACACAGGTGTTCCCCAGGTACAAGGCTTTCCGGGATGAGGACGGGAATTACACTCTGTTCTACTGGAAGCTCCTGGCCGTGCGCTTGGGATTCATTATTGCATTTGAGGTGAGGGGCATTTTGTCTGGGGCAGAAGGGGGAGTTGGGGCAGTGGTCTCTCTTCGTAGTTGCGCCAGCGTCCGCTTTGCCGCACTTTGCCAGGTGTATTTTCGCCAGCGCTACGCAAATTCACTAAAATCCAAAGTTGCGTTCAGGGGTAACGTAAGGTTTCGAAGTTGCGCTAGCGTTAATTCGCCAAGCAAAGCGAAGTTACCCTAGCGATGGTTATTTTGCATACGGCGCCAAACTGAAGTTACAATGGAGGAATATGTAGCGTCACTACACAAGCCTGGGAAACCTTCAAATCAGCAAATAAAATGTTATTTTGCCCTACACATGTGCCCACTGTATAGTTAAGTTGCCATGAGTCAGGAAATGTAGGGGGGAAGGAGGGGAGCCCCAAATTTTTTTTCGATCTTTTTCAGCCTATCACCCATAAACAAGAAAAAACGCCAGCTTTTTTTGGGACTTAGAAATTTTTTTAACTTTTTTGGAAGCAATCCCTATCTACTCTATTGCACTTCGCCTGGTCTGAGGTGGCGAAGGAAGTCTGGCGTAAACGGTAGCGTTCAGAATAATTTGCGCGTCAGTGAATTTGCGTAGTTACGTCCATTGCGCAAATTCGCCAGGCGTAAGGGGGCGAAATAACACTAGTGAATTAACGCCAGTGTCCGTTAGTGAATCGGCGAATTAACGAAAATGCGATACTCTAGCGAATTAACGCTAGCGTTAGGCGCTTCGTCCTTTAGTGAATTTGCCCCATAGTTTCATGTTGTAAGATTGAAGCCTCAGGGTGGGGTTAGACTGGGAGTCAGCGGCAATAGGGTGGGGCTGAAGGGTTAAATGATTGGGGGGGGCAATTGGGAGCATATTTTGGGCAAGTACATTGCTGAATAGTTTGGCTCAGAGAAATGGCCTGTAATTGGTGGGCTCCTTCCTTGTTGGCTTTAGAGATTGGCTCTAAGAAAGGAAAAAGTATTTCTATTCTCTCCCCACACTTTACTGATGTCTCTATCCCCCACCCACCTTAATGCCCCCCAGCACGTGGTGTTCTTCAGCCTGAGGTGCATCGACTGGATGGTGCCCGACATCCCCGGGTCGGTGGAGATCAAAGTGAAGAGGGAGAGATATTTGGCCAAACAGGCGCTCGCTGATAACCAGGAGGTGCTGCTGACGGTGAGTCCAGGCTCCAGCTCCGCAGGTCAGTGACTGGCACCCTGTGCCCCCCGTGTTGTGGTGTCTCCATCACCCATCCATGAGGAATTCATTGTGCCCTTAACCAGGGGCCCAACCACTCCAGACCCAGTAGCCCATCAATTCTGGGTCCCATTAGATGTCGTGCCCATGTGGTGCCCGTGTGGTGTCGTGTGCATGCCAATGTGTCTGTGCCAACGTCCCGTGTTGTGGCTCTCACACTGATGGGTCACATATGGGTGGGTTTGGGGCCACAGGGCAGTGTGGGTGCCCATAGCTTGGACTGGTGAAGGTGAATATACGCCCAATCCAGACAGAGGGGTACAGGGGTGCTGTAGCTCAGGCAGAGGAGGGTTAATGAGGATTGGAGAATTGGGGGCACCCATTACCCCACCCGGGTGCCCTCATCCCTGTAAACTCTGACTGACAATGCTGGGAGTTATAGTCTTACAGTGCACATCCCCTCCATCCAAACCCCTTGGTACATTCCTGTCCTTTACTCACCTTCCCTGGCTGACCCTGCAGGGGGCGGAGTAACGATCTGATTGGCTGCTGACAATAGAGAGAATATTAACCCTCCCACTAATGAGACTAATTGCCCTGTGTCTCCGCCCCCATTTGTCAATGTGATCATTATAAATAGAAAGGCTTTGCTTGCCCTTTATTTTTTCCAATACACAAATATAAAGGGAGAATAAAAGACGGGGGGTATAGTGGCCACTGACCCCCACTTCCTGCATGGGTGCTTCATTACATGCCCTGCGGCTGAGAGTTTAGGGGAGCGGGGGGTCACTCAGTGGCTGGGGGGCTCGTCTGGGGGCTGAACCAAAAAGGAACATTTCACAGGGGTTGGGAAATATATATTGTCCCATGTGATCCACTCGGGGGCCCAGTAATTACTTGGGGGGCAGACACAAAGCAGATGGGGCAAGTGTTACTAATGGTCCAGTTAATGTCCCTCCCACAAATGACAGGGGGCCCCTTACAATAAGACAGTGGGGGCCACACTATATCTTTGAGGAGGACATTGAGGACCCCCCAACACCAACAGATTCACATAAATTAGAGGGGGCGCAAGGGGCCACGCAAAGGCATCGCTCTCCTGTCTCTGTTGAGTGGAGATTTGGGGGGTTACAAGGCCCCCAGTGGCACCCGCTATACACACAGCTGAACTGGGGGATGTCGTTGTACTCTGACCCCCCATTTATTTACACAGGAAACAAACGTATGTAACAGACCAGTGACACATTCCTGCCCTGCACCAATCAGGGGCCCCTATTTGCCCAAAGTCTAAACAAAGTGCGGGGGGTCGTTGCCCACATGTTGTCTGTGTCCTGTGCAGCCTGCGGCATGTAAAACTCACCCACATTCATTGTACAAGTAAGGACCCCTCCTCACCCCACTGAGCTTACAATCTAAGGTCCCTATCACATTCCCATTAGTCCCTGCCCCAGTGAGCTTACAATCTAAGGTCCCTATCACATTCCCATTAGTCCCTGTCCCAGTGAGTTTACAATCTAAGGTTCCTATCACATTCCCATTAGTCCCTGTCCCAATGAGCTTACAATCTAATGTTCCTATCACATTCCCATTAGTCCCTGTCCCAGTGAGCTTACAATCTAAGGTCCCTATCACATTCCCATTTGTCCATGTCCCAGTGAGCTTACAATCTAAGGTCCCTATCACATTCCCATTAGTCCGTGTCCCAGTGAGCTTACAATCTAAGGTTCCTATCACATTCCCATTAGTCCGTGTCCCAGTGAGCTTACAATCTAAGGTCCCTATCACATTCCCATTAGTCCGTGTCCCAGTGAGCTTACAATCTAAGGTCCCTATCACATTCCCATTAGTCCGTGTCCCAGTGAGCTTACAATCTAAGGTCCCTATCACATTCCCATTAGTCCATGTCCCAGTGAGCTTACAATCTAAGGTCCCTATCACATTCCCATTAGTCCATGTCCCAGTGAGCTTACAATCTAAGGTCCCTATCACATTGCCATCAGTCCCTGCCCCAGTGGAGTTTATAATGTAATGTCTCTGGCCCAGAGAGTTTACAGTGTGAGTCCTATTCACATACAAAGGCTGCAATATGAAGATAAAGTGCAACTCCCAGTGTAATCCTATTGGCCAATTATTAGGAATGTAGGTGAGTAATAAGTAGAGGGACGCAGGGTAGCAGGGAGTTATTATCACTCTCTAACTGATCTTTCCTTTCCCACAGGGAGTTGCATTTCAGCCCGCGGCATGAGTCCCTGATCCTTTGCTGGGGGAGAATAACAAGTTGAAAGTCAGAGAGAGGGAGTGACTTATAGAACTTGCAACGCAGCCCCTCGGGGCCAGAGACACCCCTGGAATGACACTGCATGGGGGTGACAATGAGTTAACAGTTTTCGTGCCTCTGGGGCATCTCTGGCACTAAAGTCTCCCCCACCTTGTGGATCTTCCTATATATATATATACTGTATATAACCTATAGGTGCAGCTACACAGAAGCACAAACTGTTGGCTGAGCATGCTGGGAAGTGAAGTCCAATGCTGATTGACAGGTGAGCCCCTATGGCAAGACCACAAGCACAACCCCGGGCTTGCAACATGGCAGCACCAAATGACTGTTATTTTTTATCATTTTTATAATACAGGGGATGATGGGAGTTGTAGTTGAGCTGTCAGACACTGATACAATGCATGTAGCATTAGTCATTATATTTCCACATATGAGGATAAGCACAAATGACTTGGCTAAATAATATACAACGTCGATTTTGTTCTTCTGATCCACTGCCTGTGATAAATAATATGTAAAATATCTCGTTCCTGCCTCTCATTTGCTGCTCAGTATTTACTGTATGTGATACATCAATATCATATCTGTCCTCTCGGAGCCGCCTGATTGGCTGAAATACATAACATCCGCACATTCACAGTGTCTCCATCCAATCAGATGGCAAATGATTTTGTTGCATGAATTACACCCCTTCCAGCTGGGGGCGCTGATGAGCAGTATATTCAGTGTGTCCCTAATATACAGGGAGAAGCCACATGGCAGCTCCCAGCACATGGACCTGTAGTAACCGCAGGCAGTGGGGGGAGGTTCCTACATTCCAACTCAAATTGCCATAAATTGTCATTTCATATTTTATGCATTTTCTCTGGGCAGTTTATATGACGAGGGGCGGGGTCTGAGCGTGTCCCAACTGCTGCACAATAACTACTTTTCCAGGCACGTCCCCCCCAAATGTTTGTGAGTAACAAGCCATGATATAAATACATGCAATAAATAGCAACATTCACTACTGCAGCAACAATGTCACTCACTCAGCTGGGAGTTGCATGGGAGTTGCTTGGGACGTCGCTGCTAATAATGTCGGGGTACCATGTATGAAAGGAGGAAACCATTAAAGGGATGATTCTGCCCAGATATGCGAAAACTCCCGAATTACCAGTGAGACCCCCATCTCAGCCGAATAGGAGGAAACATTCCTCTTTGACTCCAACAATCAGACCAGTCCGTTATTAAATGCATCCGACCCTTTCTTGTACCTGTCTATTGTATC
This sequence comes from Xenopus petersii, assembly GCA_038501925.1. Lineage (NCBI taxonomy): Eukaryota > Metazoa > Chordata > Amphibia > Anura > Pipidae > Xenopus > Xenopus petersii. The sequence continues at coordinate 623,732 of CM076684.1, read as the reverse complement.
TGCCATCCACTTCCCACAATCCCACAGTTTCCCAGCTCTCCCTTTAATCTGATTGGCTCTCTCCAGTCTGATGGGAGGAGCTACTGGTGTCTAAAGCAGCAGAGAATTGTATGGTACCCTTATATATTTATATATAGTGATCATATCCCCTTATATATTTATATATAGTGATCATATCCCCCTTATATATTTATATATAGTGATCATATCCCCCTTATATATTTATATATAGTGATCATATCCCCTTATATATTTATATATAGTGATCATATCCCCTTATATATTTATATATAGTGATCATATCCCCTTATATATTTATATATAGTGATCATATCCCAATATATATTTATATATAGTGATCATATCCCCCTTATATATTTATATATAGTGATCATATCCCCTTATATATTTATATATAGTGATCATATCCCCCTTATATATTTATATATAGTGATCATATCCCCTTATATATTTATATATAGTGATCACATCCGCCTTATATATTTATATATAGCGATCATATCCTCTTATATATTTATATATAGTGATCATATCCCCTTATATATATTTATATATAGTGATCATATCCCCCTTATATATTTATATATAGTGATCATATCCCCCTTATATATTTATATATAGTGATCATATCCCCCTTATATATTTATATATAGTGATCATATCCCCTTATATATTTATATATAGTGATCATATCCCCTTATATATTAATATATAGTGATCATATCCCCCTTATATATTTATATATAGTGATCATATCCCCCTTATATATTTATATATAGTGATCATATCCCCTTATATATTTATATATAGTGATCATATCCCCTTATATATTTATATATAGTGATCATATCCCCCTTATATATTTATATATAGTGATCATATCCTCTTATATATTTATATATAGTGATCATATCCCCTTATATATTTATATATAGTGATCATATCCCCTTATATATTTATATATAGTGATCATATCCCCTTATATAGTTATATATAGTGATCATATCCCCTTATATATTTATATATAGTGATCATATCCCCTTATATATTTATATACATTGATCATATCCCCCTTATATATTTATATACAGTGATCATATCCCCTTTATATATTTATATATAGTGATCATATCCCCTTATATATTTATATACATTGATCATATCCCCCTTATATATTTATATACAGTGATCATATCCCCTTTATATATTTATATATAGTGATCATATCCCCCTTATATATTTATATATAGTGATCATATCCCCCTTATATATTTATATATAGTGATCATATCCCCTTTATATATTTATATATAGTGATCATATCCCCCTTATATATTTATATACAGTGATCATATCCCCTTTATATATTTATATATAGTGATCATATCCCCCTTATATATTTATATACAGTGATCATATCCCCTTTATATATTTATATATAGTGATCATATCCCACTTATATATTTATATATAGTGATCATATCCCCTTATATATTTATATATAGTGATCGTATCCCCATATATATTTATATATAGTGATCATATCCCCCTTATATATTTATATATAGTGATCATATCCCCCTTATATATTTATATATAGTGATCATATCCCCATATATATTTAAATATATAATGATCATATCCCCCTTATATATTTATATATAGTGATCATATCCCCCTTATATATTTATATATAGTGATCATATCCCCTTATATATTTATATATAGTGATCATATCCCCCTTATATATTTATATATAGTGATCATATCCCCCTTATATATTTATATATAGTGATCATATCCCCCTTATATATTTATATATAGTGATCATATCCCCCTTATATATTTATATATAGTGATCATATCCCCATATGTATTTATATATAGTGATCATATCCCCCTTATATATTGATATATAGTGATCATATCCCCTTATATATTTATATATAGTGATCATATCCCCTTATATATTTATATATAGTGATCATATCCCCTTATATATTTATATATAGTGATCATATCCCCTTATATATTTATATATAGTGATCATATTCCCTTATATATTTATATATAGTGATCATATCCCCTTATATATTTATATATAGTGATCATATCCCCTTATATATTTATATATAGTGATCATATCCCCTTATATATTTATATATAGTGATCATATCCCAATATATATTTATATATAGTGATCATATCCCCCTTATATATTTATATATAGTGATCATATCCCCTTATATATTTATATATAGTGATCATATCCCCCTTATATATTTATATATAGTGATCATATCCCCTTATATATTTATATATAGTGATCACATCCGCCTTATATATTTATATATAGCGATCATATCCTCTTATATATTTATATATAGTGATCATATCCCCTTATATATATTTATATATAGTGATCATATCCCCCTTATATATTTATATATAGTGATCATATCCCCCTTATATATTTATATATAGTGATCATATCCCCCTTATATATTTATATATAGTGATCATATCCCCTTATATATTTATATATAGTGATCATATCCCCTTATATATTAATATATAGTGATCATATCCCCCTTATATATTTATATATAGTGATCATATCCCCCTTATATATTTATATATAGTGATCATATCCCCTTATATATTTATATATAGTGATCATATCCCCTTATATATTTATATATAGTGATCATATCCCCCTTATATATTTATATATAGTGATCATATCCTCTTATATATTTATATATAGTGATCATATCCCCTTATATATTTATATATAGTGATCATATCCCCTTATATATTTATATATAGTGATCATATCCCCTTATATAGTTATATATAGTGATCATATCCCCTTATATATTTATATATAGTGATCATATCCCCTTATATATTTATATACATTGATCATATCCCCCTTATATATTTATATACAGTGATCATATCCCCTTTATATATTTATATATAGTGATCATATCCCCTTATATATTTATATACATTGATCATATCCCCCTTATATATTTATATACAGTGATCATATCCCCTTTATATATTTATATATAGTGATCATATCCCCCTTATATATTTATATATAGTGATCATATCCCCCTTATATATTTATATATAGTGATCATATCCCCTTTATATATTTATATATAGTGATCATATCCCCCTTATATATTTATATACAGTGATCATATCCCCTTTATATATTTATATATAGTGATCATATCCCCCTTATATATTTATATACAGTGATCATATCCCCTTTATATATTTATATATAGTGATCATATCCCCCTTATATATTTATATATAGTGATCATATCCCCTTATATATTTATATATAGTGATCGTATCCCCATATATATTTATATATAGTGATCATATCCCCCTTATATATTTATATATAGTGATCATATCCCCCTTATATATTTATATATAGTGATCATATCCCCATATATATTTAAATATATAATGATCATATCCCCCTTATATATTTATATATAGTGATCATATCCCCCTTATATATTTATATATAGTGATCATATCCCCTTATATATTTATATATAGTGATCATATCCCCCTTATATATTTATATATAGTGATCATATCCCCCTTATATATTTATATATAGTGATCATATCCCCCTTATATATTTATATATAGTGATCATATCCCCCTTATATATTTATATATAGTGATCATATCCCCCTTATATATTTATATATAGTGATCATATCCCCATATGTATTTATATATAGTGATCATATCCCCCTTATATATTGATATATAGTGATCATATCCCCTTATATATTTATATATAGTGATCATATCCCCTTATATATTTATATATAGTGATCATATCCCCTTATATATTTATATATAGTGATCATATCCCCTTATATATTTATATATAGTGATCATATTCCCTTATATATTTATATATAGTGATCACATCCGCCTTATACGTATATTTATATATAGTTATATATAGTATTTATAGCACAGATATAGCTGACATTACAAACTGGAGAGCTGCTGAATAAAAAGCTAAATAAGTCAAAAACTACAAATAATAAAAAAATGAAAACCAATTACAAATTGTCTCAGAATATCCCTCTCTACATCATACTAACAGTTAATTTAAAGGAGAACAACCCTTTAAAGAAACCGGAGCTGCCATATTATTTGTGTGAGCAGTATATATGAGGGTATAACCTCAGCTTACATGCACAAAGCAATATGGCAGCTCCCAGTGATACGAATAAATAGGAATATACAGAGAAGATATGAGCACTGCACTGGGCAGAGATGAACTACAGACAAATACACACAGCGGAGTGAGTGGGACACATAGTAGTAGGTGTGAGTACACAGGTGAGTACGTGCCGTGTAAGATCCATAACTGAGCACGGAGGGAGGGGACCCTATAATTCTCCCCACACCCCACATTCATGCTCGTCTCCTATAGGCTGAGCACAAGAGACATTCCTGGGCCCTACGGCAGGTGCTCTTCTCAGTTACTCCCACGTGGTTGCCCAGGGCACATACTTGTGTTGCACCTAAAGCAACTGACTTGCCCATGAACCCATGTCTGGAGCTGTGGCCCCGGAAGGGGAGTTACACCCCTCGTATCCTCCTCTTTCTAATGGAAATTGGCTCCACAGCCACAAACATCTCTACAGCGAAATATTCCCCCCCGCCACGTAACCAGCAAACTGCCACCGAACTGCCCAAATAGCTTTGCTCCAGCTGGAAAACTCGTCAATCTGTAATAAGTGCCACTCACACCAGCTCTGCGTCTACTCACACCCTCCTGCTTGTACCCCATCTACTCACAGCCTCCTGCTTGTGCCCCATCTACTCACACTCACCTGCTTGTACACCTTTTACTCACACCCCCTGCTTGTACCCCATCTACTCACACCCACCTGCTTGTAACCCACCTACTCACACCCTCCTGCTTGTACCCCACCTACTCACACCCACCTGCTTGTGCCCCATCTACTCACACTCACCTGCTTGTACCCCTTTTACTCACACCCCCCTGCTTGTTCCCCATCTACTCACACCCACCTGCTTGTACCCCACCTACTCACACCCCCCTGCTTGTACCCCATCTACTCACACCCACCTGCTTGTACCCCACCTACTCACACCCCCCTGCTTGTACCCCATCTACTCACACCCACCTGCTTGTACCCAATCTACTCACACCCACCTGCTTGTACCCAATCTACTCACACCCACCTGCTTGTACCCCACCTACTCACACCCTCCTGCTTGTACCCCATTTACTCACACCCACCTGCTTGTACCCAATCTACTCACACCCACCTGCTTGTTCCCCATCTACTCACACCCACCTGCTTGTAACCCACCTACTCACACCCTCCTGCTTGTACCCCACCTACTCACACCCACCTGCTTGTGCCCCATCTACTCACACTCACCTGCTTGTACCCCTTTTACTCACACCCACCTGCTTGTGCCCCATCTACTCACACCCTCCTGCTTGTACCCCATTTACTCACACCCACCTGCTTGTGCCCCATCTACTCACACCCACCTGCTTGTACCCCATTTACTCACACCCACCTGCTTGTACCCCATCTACTCACACCCTCCTGCTTGTACCCCACCTACTCACACCCACCTGCTTGTGCCCCATCTACTCACACTCACCTGCTTGTACCCCTTTTACTCACACCCACCTGCTTGTGCCCCATCTACTCTCACCCACCTGCTTGTACCCCATCTACTCACACCCTCCTGCTTGTACCCCATCTACTCACACCCACCTGCTTGTGCCCCATCTACTCACACCCACCTGCTTGTACCCCATTTACTCACACCCACCTGCTTGTACCCCATTTACTCACACCCACCTGCTTGTACCCCATCTACTCACACCCACCTGCTTGTGCCCCATCTACTCACACCCACCTGCTTGTACCCCATTTACTCACACCCACCTGCTTGTACCCCATTTACTCACACCCACCTGTTGGGCAAGTTAAATATTAGATTGGACAGAATGAGCCATTCAGGGGAGACCTATTGGCAGAAAGTTTGTCTACTGAAACTGCCCCTGAGGTTCCAGACAATCCAAGACACTGGGGAATCTGTGCAACTACATTGGGGCAGTTATTGGGGTGTTCTGCTGTGTGTAGGTACCAGAGAGTTTGCAATGTTGCCCCCCAGCCATGACTGTACTGAACGTCATTTCTATCCCAGGGCATTGTAGGCCAAGTATTGGGTCACACCAAACACAAGAAGGTTAAGGGGACCCAGTGTATGTTGGTGCTTTAGAAAGGAAATATAGGGGTACATGGAAGAGACTATTTCAAGTGACCCCTTAAGTTCTCCTAAACTGTAAGACTGCTCCTCTAGTGAGGCCACAAGGTGGGGAGCCTCAGCCATTGAGGGTAAGATTTGGGGTGTTTAGTTTGCTGCCTTATTTCCACCCAGCCCCCACCAGTGTGAGACCCAGAGAGCACTTATTAGGGTGTCAGATAACATTGGGGTGCTATCAGTATGTCTCCATATATTTCTATTTCTATTAGGATGGCAGCTGGGGGGCACACGGTCTCAAACTCCCATTAGGAAGTTTAACTCTTTAGGATCCCTATAGAAGCTCCAGGGCCTCTTTGTACTCAGTGGAGCCACTTACCACACTGCTGCAAAGTAACAGACATCCCTGTCATTTTACATACTAAGTCATAGGAATTTTTTTATTAGTAAAAACTTATAAAAATATAAAATCTTTCAAATCAAACAAAACAACACATAACAATATTCAACATATTAACAAATATGAGTCCGTTTTCTTGACGATACAGGGGATAAAGCATTTCCATTCTCCCCATTCTCCCCAAATAATAAAATAACAAAGACAAGGAACTTGTTGCAGTAATAACTGAGGCGCTGGGACCAACCTACAATACTCAGTTGTTACTACTGCAATTTCCCCAGTGTAGTTGGTACAAAAGGGAAGGACAAGGGCATATGAAGATTAATTGGATATGAAGTGATAGGAGCTGCCACACTGCTTGTCTCTGTGCCCAGGCCAATGTGTTAGTGGCCACTAGAGGTTGTGTCTTGGCTCAATGTGGATCCCTGTCCTGCTGAGCCGCTGGGGGCAAGTCGTTAGCACTTGTGGGGGGTCAGAGTACAGATTGTGCTGGGGGGGGCTCTATTTGCTGCCCCCGACTCTCTACTTTCTCTAAGAAAAGCTTTTCCCATATTGTTTGTGTCTATTCACCCCCCACCCCCTGCACAATGAGCTTCTTTAACCCCTTCCCTGCCGGCCAGTCCCCCTCCCAGATGTACAAACAGAATCTCCCTGTTATTTTGGGAGCTGCCAAACCAGTTCTGTGTTTGTTATTAGCAGCGAGACGTCTGCAGGGAGTGGGGAGAGGGGGGGCCGGGGCAAGTCCACACAACTCCCAGCGAGCTCCTGGGCCCCTCCTGCTTCTCTCTGTGTCTCCCCCAGTGTAAAACACAATCACACTCACACTCACACTCACACTGGGACACACTCGCTGTACAGGTGCTGCAGGAGGAGGGAGCAGGGCCACAAGCAGAGGGGCCCCCGGGATGGGGCAGGACAGGCTGAGGGTGGGGGGAGAAAGGAATCTTTCACAGGGAAAGTGTGTGGGACACTGAGAGGGGGGGAAAGTGAGAGGGACAAAGAGGGGGAAGGGAGTCGCTCTGGGCAAGACAAAGGGGAGAATGTGAAAGGGGGTCACATGGATGGGGAGAAATATTAGGAGGCACCTGCCCCGTTACTAAGGGAGAAGGAGGTGCAACAAGAGACAAAGAGAAGTCACAGTGCCGGGGGGGGGGAGAGAAGCGGCCGTGCCATGTTCTGTCTGGGGCAAGACAAGTGCCAAGCGGACGGGACTGATGGACTCACACAATGAGGTAAGTTCTTTTACTGCCCCCGGCTTTGCTCAGAGACTGGGGGAGAGGTTTGTGCCCCTCAACTTCCCAACTCATCCCCAACTCCTCATTGTCTCAACCTGTTGCTCCACAACTTGGGTCGTTACTTGTGTCGCATTTCTGCTCAACTGCATTTACTGCGCCCACTCACACCCGAGCCCATGTCCTGCATTCTCCCCTTTTGTTTATTCACTGGAAAGTCTGCGCTGATGCCAAGGCCGAGTGTGAGTGTGAGTGCAGGAATCCTGGGGATAATGTGCCAATGTGAGTGCAGGAATCCTGGGAGTGATGTGCCAATGTGAGTGCAGGAATCCTGGGGATTATGTGCCAATGTGAGTGCAGGAATCCTGGGGATAATGTGCCAATGTGAGTGCAGGAATCCTGGGAGTGATGTGCCAATGTGAGTGCAGGAATCCTGGGGATAATGTGCCAATGTGAGTGCAGGAATCCTGGGAGTTATGTGCCAATGTGAGTGCATGAATCCTGGGAGTTATGTGCCAATGTGAGTGCAGGAATCCTGGGAGTTATGTGCCAATGTGAGTGCAGGAATCCTGGGAGTTATGTGCCAATGTGAGTGCAGGAATCCTGGGGATAATGTGCCAATGTGAGTGCAGGAATCCTGGGGATAATGTGCCAATGTGAGTGCAGGAATCCTGGGGATAATGTGCCAATGTGAGTGCAGGAATCCTGGGAGTTATGTGCCAATGTGAGTGCATGAATCCTGGGAGTTATGTGCCAATGTGAGTGCAGGAATCCTGGGAGTTATGTGCCAATGTGAGTGCAGGAATCCTGGGAGTTATGTGCCAATGTGAGTGCAGGAATCCTGGGAATTATGTGCCAATGTGAGTGCAGGAATCCTGGGAGTTATGTGCCAATGTGAGTGCAGGAATCCTGGGGATAATGTGCCAATGTGAGTGCAGGAATCCTGGGGATAATGTGCCAATGTGAGTGCAGGAATCCTGGGGATAATGTGCCAATGTGAGTGCAGGAATCCTGGGAGTTATGTGCCAATGTGAGTGCAGGAATCCTGGGAGTTATGTGCCAATGTGAGTGCAGGAATCCTGGGAGTTATGTGCCAATGTGAGTGCAGGAATCCTGGGAGTTATGTGCCAATGTGAGTGCAGGAATCCTGGGAATAATGTGCCAATGTGAGTGCAGGAATCCTGGGAGTTATGTGCCAATGTGAGTGCAGGAATCCTGGGAGTTATGTGCCAATGTGAGTGCAGGAATCCTGGGAATAATGTGCCAATGTGAGTGCAGGAATCCTGGGAATAATGTGCCAATGTGAGTGCAGGAATCCTGGGGATAATGTGCCAATGTGAGTGCAGGAATCCTGGGAGTTATGTGCCAATGTGAGTGCAGGAATCCTGGGGATTATGTGCCAATGTGAGTGCAGGAATCCTGGGGATTATGTGCCAATGTGAGTGCAGGAATCCTGGGAGTTATGTGCCAATGTGAGTGCAGGAATCCTGGGAGTTATGTGCCAATGTGAGTGCAGGAATCCTGGGAGTTATGTGCCAATGTGAGTGCAGGAATCCTGGGGATTATGTGCCAATGTGAGTGCAGGAATCCTGGGGATAATGTGCCAATGTGAGTGCAGGAATCCTGGGAGTTATGTGCCAATGTGAGTGCAGGAATCCTGGGAGTTATGTGCCAATGTGAGTGCAGGAATCCTGGGAATTATGTGCCAATGTGAGTGCAGGAATCCTGGGAGTTATGTGCCAATGTGAGTGCAGGAATCCTGGGGATAATGTGCCAATGTGAGTGCAGGAATCCTGGGGATAATGTGCCAATGTGAGTGCAGGAATCCTGGGGATAATGTGCCAATGTGAGTGCAGGAATCCTGGGAGTTATGTGCCAATGTGAGTGCATGAATCCTGGGAGTTATGTGCCAATGTGAGTGCAGGAATCCTGGGGATAATGTGCCAATGTGAGTGCAGGAATCCTGGGAGTTATGTGCCAATGTGAGTGCAGGAATCCTGGGAGTTATGTGCCAATGTGAGTGCAGGAATCCTGGGGATAATGTGCCAATGTGAGTGCAGGAATCCTGGGGATAATGTGCCAATGTGAGTGCAGGAATCCTGGGGATAATGTGCCAATGTGAGTGCAGGAATCCTGGGAGTTATGTGCCAATGTGAGTGCATGAATCCTGGGAGTTATGTGCCAATGTGAGTGCAGGAATCCTGGGAGTTATGTGCCAATGTGAGTGCAGGAATCCTGGGAGTTATGTGCCAATGTGAGTGCAGGAATCCTGGGAATTATGTGCCAATGTGAGTGCAGGAATCCTGGGAGTTATGTGCCAATGTGAGTGCAGGAATCCTGGGGATAATGTGCCAATGTGAGTGCAGGAATCCTGGGGATAATGTGCCAATGTGAGTGCAGGAATCCTGGGGATAATGTGCCAATGTGAGTGCAGGAATCCTGGGAGTTATGTGCCAATGTGAGTGCAGGAATCCTGGGAGTTATGTGCCAATGTGAGTGCAGGAATCCTGGGAGTTATGTGCCAATGTGAGTGCAGGAATCCTGGGAGTTATGTGCCAATGTGAGTGCAGGAATCCTGGGAATAATGTGCCAATGTGAGTGCAGGAATCCTGGGAGTTATGTGCCAATGTGAGTGCAGGAATCCTGGGAGTTATGTGCCAATGTGAGTGCAGGAATCCTGGGAATAATGTGCCAATGTGAGTGCAGGAATCCTGGGAATAATGTGCCAATGTGAGTGCAGGAATCCTGGGGATAATGTGCCAATGTGAGTGCAGGAATCCTGGGAGTTATGTGCCAATGTGAGTGCAGGAATCCTGGGGATTATGTGCCAATGTGAGTGCAGGAATCCTGGGGATTATGTGCCAATGTGAGTGCAGGAATCCTGGGAGTTATGTGCCAATGTGAGTGCAGGAATCCTGGGAGTTATGTGCCAATGTGAGTGCAGGAATCCTGGGAGTTATGTGCCAATGTGAGTGCAGGAATCCTGGGGATTATGTGCCAATGTGAGTGCAGGAATCCTGGGGATAATGTGCCAATGTGAGTGCAGGAATCCTGGGAGTTATGTGCCAATGTGAGTGCAGGAATCCTGGGAGTTATGTGCCAATGTGAGTGCAGGAATCCTGGGAATAATGTGCCAATGTGAGTGCAGGAATCCTGGGAGTTATGTGCCAATGTGAGTGCAGGAATCCTGGGAGTTATGTGCCAATGTGAGTGCAGGAATCCTGGGAGTTATGTGCCAATGTGAGTGCAGGAATCCTGGGAGTTATGTGCCAATGTGAGTGCAGGAATCCTGGGGATTATGTGCCAATGTGAGTGCAGGAATCCTGGGGATAATGTGCCAATGTGAGTGCAGGAATCCTGGGAGTTATGTGCCAATGTGAGTGCAGGAATCCTGGGAGTTATGTGCCAATGTGAGTGCAGGAATCCTGGGAGTTATGTGCCAATGTGAGTGCAGGAATCCTGGGAGTTATGTGCCAATGTGAGTGCAGGAATCCTGGGAGTTATGTGCCAATGTGAGTGCAGGAATCCTGGGAGTTATGTGCCAATGTGAGTGCAGGAATCCTGGGGATTATGTGCCAATGTGAGTGCAGGAATCCTGGGGATTATGTGCCAATGTGAGTGCAGGAATCCTGGGAGTTATGTGCCAATGTGAGTGCAGGAATCCTGGGAGTTATGTGCCAATGTGAGTGCAGGAATCCTGGGGATAATGTGCCAATGTGAGTGCAGGAATCCTGTGCCACATGTGTTGGGCCCTATTAGTGCCATTCTTCATGTATTTAGAGTTATTTGTTTGTGGCCCTAGAAGTTCCCCTTCTGGTTAATGATTTACATTTGTGATGGAACAAGGGAATAAAAGCTGATGAATGTGGTTCCTTCCTACAAGGGGTATTGGTGAGTTATGTCCATACAGAGACAAGGTGCAAGGAGTTGTGGTACCCGGAGTAGCTCAAGTAAGTGCAGGTGTTGTGCTCTGTATAGTCAGCCCAGGAGCTGACACTCACAGTGAATCATTAGGTATGCACTAAGCTTTGCCAGGCCTGGGACTCCGTCTGTGACTGTATTTCACACAAGCAGTGGGCACAACATAAACGAAACATTCCATACCCATTACAACCAATCAGCAGTTGGCATTTTCTGCTGCCGGACAAAGAGTGGCAGCTATGAGTTTGGGTGCAGGGAGTTGTTGATGCTGTAATTATATCCCCTGGTGCCACCTGTGATTGGGTAATACTGTCCCATTATACAGATGCACTATGGCAGCTCCTCACTGACTCTCTGGAGCAGGGGGAGGGGTATCAGGATACTAAGCCGGCCCTGGGGTCACATGACCTTTCTCTTCCTCATCATGTGTCACAGTCTCTTTGATCTCCCCCCAATGTGCCCTGCACCAGACACAGCCCCGGGGGCAACAGCCTCTTACCTGCCCACAGGAATGACAATCTGACGGGCTCCTCACAGACCCCCAAGCCCACGTCTAGGAATGAGAAGCAGTGATTGGCTGAGCTCTGATCCCAAGTCGGGGGGGGGACTCATTTCCAGAGAATAATTCAATTACATGTAAGTGATGCAACTCCATTCCTCTGTCTATGAGAATATCTACCCCCTCCCAATCACACAATGGATTCCCTGCACCCCTCATTTATTCCCCACTTTGTGCTGCTCCCTCAGCTCTGACACCCTATAACCCACAATCAGTAAAATAACACATTGCTCTTCTAATACCCCCCAAAAGTCTGTATGTGGCTGAGGGGGAAATCATTTTCTATTCAGACTTTGTTTCCTAGGTGACAGCGAAAGGTTAATATATTTGGCACATCAGAGTCTGGCTCTGTCCTTAACCCCGACACGAACAGAGAATCGCACCTCAATGTCACCTCGACTTTTACTTGTTACTGATATTGTCTTCCTTATCCCCAATGTCTGACACACACGATCCAACTTGTATTTATAGAAAAACTTACTGGTACCCCAATATCCTTCTTACTCCCTAACTAACCAGTGCTTGGAAACCCCGTCATTTTATGTGCCATAGATAAAAACTGATTATATATGAGATACCCCTACCTGCAGCCTTGTGCCTTTATATGGTCACAGAACAACCCCTCAGTGACTTCTAATATCCTTATCATTTACAGTAGGGGGTACATTATCCCTTATAATACATGAGTGATACTCAGAGTTCCCTGTATAACTCAGCCTGCAGCCTTGTGTCTTTATATGGTCACAACCCCTCAGTGACTTCTAATATCCTTATCATTTACAGTAGGGGGTACATTATCCCTTATAATACATGAGTGATACTCAGAGTTCCCTGTATAACTCAGCCTGCAGCCTTGTGTCTTTATATGGTCACAGAACAACCCCTCAGTGACTTCTAATATCCTTATCATTTACAGTAGGGGGTACATTATCCCTTATAATACATGAGTGATACTCAGAGTTCCCTGTATAACTCAGCCTGCAGCCTTGTGCCTTTATATGGTCACAACCCCTCAGTGACTTCTAATATCCTTATCATTTACAGTAGGGGGTACATTATCCCTTATAATACATGAGTGATACTCAGAGTTCCCTGTATAACTCAGCCTGCAGCCTTGTGCCTTTATATGGTCACAGAACAACCCCTCAGTGACTTCTAATATCCTTATCATAGACTAATAAGCAGATGAGGGCGGGTCCGTTAGAGAGATGATAAGTTTAATTACCCCTTTATCTTGCAGACTGGGCACATAATATCAATAACCATAAAACAGTTGGTTTCTCATGATTTTTGAGCAATAAATCTTTATATTCAGGTCATGAACCCAAATGGAATTGGTTTATTATAGAAGTAATGGCGCCATTAATCACTGATCCTTCTCTCTGTTGCTGCTACAATAAAATCGCCCAGATCGGCCTCCTTTACCCCCTTTGCTCATTATGAGAAGTTCGACTACAATCGACTCAGGTTGCTGCAACTTTGTCACCCCCCCCCCCCACCTGCTGAAACTGCACTTCCCACTTCACCTGCAACTGTTTATATGGGAAATGTAGAAGAACAATGAAGTTCCTCCATGACTGGTGGGTTGTGAGGTAGGTTATTAGATTCTTAGTACACAAGCCCCTCCCTTCGCTTTTTGTGGTGACTGTTTTGTAAGGAGTAGAGGGATTGTCTGTTTAGTAGGAAACGAGTTACTTGCCTTATACATCTTCCATCTCTTCCCCCCAAACTTTACATATCTTCCATCTCTTCCCCCAAATGTACAACATCTTCCTTCCCTTCCCCCCAAACATTAAACATCTGTGCCTATATATTATACACTTACATTATGTGCATATATGATATGGGGGTGACAGAGGAAAGATGGGGGGCTGTGCCTATATATTATACACTTACATTATGTGCATATATGATATGGGGGTGACAGAGGAAAGATGGGGGGCTGTGCCTATATATTATACACTTACATTATGTGCATATATGATATGGGGGTGACAGAGGAAAGATGGGGGGCTGTGCCTATATATTATACACTTACATTATGTGCATATATGATATGGGGGTGACAGAGGAAAGATGGGGGGCTGTGCCTATATATTATACACTTACATTATGTGCAGATATGATATGGGGGTGACAGAGGAAAGATGGGGGGCTGTGCCTATATATTATACACTTACATTATGTGCATATATGATATGGGGGTGACAGGGGAAAGATGGGGGGCTGTGCCTATATATTATACACTTACATTATGTGCAGATATGATATGGGGGTGACAGTGACAGAGGAAAGATGGGGGGCTGTGCCTATATATTATACACTTACATTATGTGCATATATGATATGGGGGTGACAGAGGAAAGATGGGGGGCTGTGCCTATATATTATACACTTACATTATGTGCATATATGATATGGGGGTGACAGAGGAAAGATGGGGGGCTGTGCCTATATATTATACACTTACATTATGTGCATATATGATATGGGGGTGACAGAGGAAAGATGGGGGGCTGTGCCTATATATTATACACTTACATTATGTGCATATATGATATGGGGGTGACAGAGGAAAGATGGGGGGCTGTGCCTATATATTATACACTTACATTATGTGCAGATATGATATGGGGGTGACAGAGGAAAGATGGGGGGCTGTGCCTATATATTATACACTTACATTATGTGCATATATGATATGGGGGTGACAGGGGAAAGATGGGGGGCTGTGCCTATATATTATACACTTACATTATGTGCATATATGATATGGGGGTGACAGGGGAAAGATGGGGAGCTGTGCCTATATATTATACACTTACATTATGTGCATATATGATATGGGGGTGACAGGGGAAAGATGGGGGGCTGTGCCTATATATTATACACTTACATTATGTGCATATATGATATGGGGGTGACAGGGGAAAGATGGGGGGCTGTGCCTATATATTATACACTTACATTATGTGCAGATATGATATGGGGGTGACAGAGGAAAGATGGGGGGCTGTGCCTATATATTATACACTTACATTATGTGCATATATGATATGGGGGTGACAGGGGAAAGATGGGGGGCTGTGCCTATATATTATACACTTACATTATGTGCAGATATGATATGGGGGTGACAGTGACAGAGGAAAGATGGGGGGCTGTGCCTATATATTATACACTTACATTATGTGCATATATGATATGGGGGTGACAGAGGAAAGATGGGGGGCTGTGCCTATATATTATACACTTACATTATGTGCATATATGATATGGGGGTGACAGAGGAAAGATGGGGGGCTGTGCCTATATATTATACACTTACATTATGTGCATATATGATATGGGGGTGACAGAGGAAAGATGGGGGGCTGTGCCTATATATTATACACTTACATTATGTGCATATATGATATGGGGGTGACAGAGGAAAGATGGGGGGCTGTGCCTATATATTATACACTTACATTATGTGCAGATATGATATGGGGGTGACAGAGGAAAGATGGGGGGCTGTGCCTATATATTATACACTTACATTATGTGCATATATGATATGGGGGTGACAGGGGAAAGATGGGGGGCTGTGCCTATATATTATACACTTACATTATGTGCATATATGATATGGGGGTGACAGGGGAAAGATGGGGAGCTGTGCCTATATATTATACACTTACATTATGTGCATATATGATATGGGGGTGACAGGGGAAAGATGGGGGGCTGTGCCTATATATTATACACTTACATTATGTGCATATATGATATGGGGGTGACAGGGGAAAGATGGGGGGCTGTGCCTATATATTATACACTTACATTATGTGCAGATATGATATGGGGGTGACAGAGGAAAGATGGGGGGCTGTGCCTATATATTATACACTTACATTATGTGCATATATGATATGGGGGTGACAGGGGAAAGATGGGGGGCTGTGCCTATATATTATACACTTACATTATGTGCATATATGATATGGGGGTGACAGTGACAGAGGAAAGATGGGGGGCTGTGCCTATATATTATACACTTACATTATGTGCATATATGATATGGGGGTGACAGAGGAAAGATGGGGGGCTGTGCCTATATATTATACACTTACATTATGTGCATATATGATATGGGGGTGACAGAGGAAAGATGGGGGGCTGTGCCTATATATTATACACTTACATTATGTGCATATATGATATGGGGGTGACAGAGGAAAGATGGGGGGCTGTGCCTATATATTATACACTTACATTATGTGCAGATATGATATGGGGGTGACAGAGGAAAGATGGGGGGCTGTGCCTATATATTATACACTTACATTATGTGCATATATGATATGGGGGTGACAGGGGAAAGATGGGGGGCTGTGCCTATATATTATACACTTACATTATGTGCATATATGATATGGGGGTGACAGGGGAAAGATGGGGAGCTGTGCCTATATATTATACACTTACATTATGTGCATATATGATATGGGGGTGACAGGGGAAAGATGGGGGGCTGTGCCTATATATTATACACTTACATTATGTGCATATATGATATGGGGGTGACAGGGGAAAGATGGGGGGCTGTGCCTATATATTATACACTTACATTATGTGCAGATATGATATGGGGGTGACAGAGGAAAGATGGGGGGCTGTGCCTATATATTATACACTTACATTATGTGCATATATGATATGGGGGTGACAGGGGAAAGATGGGGGGCTGTGCCTATATATTATACACTTACATTATGTGCATATATGATATGGGGGTGACAGTGACAGAGGAAAGATGGGGGGCTGTGCCTATATATTATACACTTACATTATGTGCATATATGATATGGGGGTGACAGAGGAAAGATGGGGGGCTGTGCCTATATATTATACACTTACATTATGTGCATATATGATATGGGGGTGACAGAGGAAAGATGGGGGGCTGTGCCTATATATTATACACTTACATTATGTGCATATATGATATGGGGGTGACAGAGGAAAGATGGGGGGCTGTGCCTATATATTATACACTTACATTATGTGCATATATGATATGGGGGTGACAGAGGAAAGATGGGGGGCTGTGCCTATATATTATACACTTACATTATGTGCAGATATGATATGGGGGTGACAGAGGAAAGATGGGGGGCTGTGCCTATATATTATACACTTACATTATGTGCATATATGATATGGGGGTGACAGGGGAAAGATGGGGGGCTGTGCCTATATATTATACACTTACATTATGTGCATATATGATATGGGGGTGACAGGGGAAAGATGGGGGGCTGTGCCTATATATTATACACTTACATTATGTGCAGATATGATATGGGGGTGACAGAGGAAAGATGGGGGGCTGTGCCTATATATTATACACTTACATTATGTGCATATATGATATGGGGGTGACAGGGGAAAGATGGGGGGCTGTGCCTATATATTATACACTTACATTATGTGCATATATGATATGGGGGTGACAGAGGAAAGATGGGGGGCTGTGCCTATATATTATACACTTACATTATGTGCATATATGATATGGGGGTGACAGAGGAAAGATGGGGGGCTGTGCCTATATATTATACACTTACATTATGTGCATATATGATATGGGGGTGACAGAGGAAAGATGGGGGGCTGTGCCTATATATTATACACTTACATTATGTGCATATATGATATGGGGGTGACAGAGGAAAGATGGGGGGCTGTGCCTATATATTATACACTTACATTATGTGCAGATATGATATGGGGGTGACAGAGGAAAGATGGGGGGCTGTGCCTATATATTATACACTTACATTATGTGCATATATGATATGGGGGTGACAGGGGAAAGATGGGGGGCTGTGCCTATATATTATACACTTACATTATGTGCATATATGATATGGGGGTGACAGGGGAAAGATGGGGAGCTGTGCCTATATATTATACACTTACATTATGTGCATATATGATATGGGGGTGACAGGGGAAAGATGGGGGGCTGTGCCTATATATTATACACTTACATTATGTGCATATATGATATGGGGGTGACAGGGGAAAGATGGGGGGCTGTGCCTATATATTATACACTTACATTATGTGCAGATATGATATGGGGGTGACAGAGGAAAGATGGGGGGCTGTGCCTATATATTATACACTTACATTATGTGCAGATATGATATGGGGGTGACAGGGGAAAGATGGGGGGCTGTGCCTATATATTATACACTTACATTATGTGCAGGTATGATATGGGGGTGACAGGGGAAAGATGGGGGGCTGTGCCTATATATTATACACTTACATTATGTGCAGATATGATATGGGGGTGACAGGGGAAAGATGGGGGGCTGTGCCTATATATTATACACTTACATTATGTGCAGATATGATATGGGGGTGACAGGGGAAAGATGGGGGGCTGTGCCTATATATTATACACTTACATTATGTGCATATATGATATGGGGGTGACAGGGGAAAGATGGGGGGCTGTGCCTATATATTATACACTTACATTATGTGCATATATGATATGGGGGTGACAGAGGAAAGATGGGGAGCTGTGCCTATATATTATACACTTACATTATGTGCATATATGATATGGGGGTGACAGGGGAAAGATGGGGGGCTGTGCCTATATATTATACACTTACATTATGTGCATATATGATATGGGGGTGACAGGGGAAAGATGGGGGGCTGTGCCTATATATTATACACTTACATTATGTGCATATATGATATGGGGGTGACAGGGGAAAGATGGGGGGCTGTGCCTATATATTATACACTTACATTATGTGCAGATATGATATGGGGGTGACAGGGGAAAGATGGGGGGCTGTGTATATATATTATACACTTACATTATGTGCATATATGATATGGGGGTGACAGGGGAAAGATGGGGGGCTGTGCCTATATATTATACACTTACATTATGTGCATATATGATATGGGGGTGACAGAGGAAAGATGGGGGGCTGTGCCTATATATTATACACTTACATTATGTGCATATATGATATGGGGGTGACAGGGGAAAGATGGGGGGCTGTGCCTATATATTATACACTTACATTATGTGCATATATGATATGGGGGTGACAGGGGAAAGATGGGGGGCTGTGCCTATATATTATACACTTACATTATGTGCATATATGATATGGGGGTGACAGAGGAAAGATGGGGGGCTGTGCCTATATATTATACACTTACATTATGTGCATATATGATATGGGGGTGACAGGGGAAAAATGGGGGGCTGTGCCTATATATTATACACTTACATTATGTGCATATATGATATGGGGGTGACAGGGGAAAGATGGGGGGCTGTGCCTATATATTATACACTTACATTATGTGCATATATGATATGGGGGTGACAGAGGAAAGATGGGGGGCTGTGCCTATATATTATACACTTACATTATGTGCATATATGATATGGGGGTGACAGGGGAAAGATGGGGGGCTGTGCCTATATATTATACACTTACATTATGTGCATATATGATATGGGGGTGACAGGGGAAAGATGGGGGGCTGTGCCTATATATTATACACTTACATTATGTGCAGATATGATATGGGGGTGACAGAGGAAAGATGGGGGGCTGTGCCTATATATTATACACTTACATTATGTGCAGATATGATATGGGGGTGACAGAGGAAAGATGGGGGGCTGTGCCTATATATTATACACTTACATTATGTGCAGATATGATATGGGGGTGACAGAGGAAAGATGGGGGGCTGTGCCTATATATTATACACTTACATTATGTGCAGATATGATATGGGGGTGACAGGGGAAAGATGGGGGGCTGTGCCTATATATTATACACTTACATTATGTGCATATATGATATGGGGGTGACAGAGGAAAGATGGGGGGCTGTGCCTATATATTATACACTTACATTATGTGCATATATGATATGGGGGTGACAGGGGAAAGATGGGGGGCTGTGCCTATATATTATACACTTACATTATGTGCAGATATGATATGGGGGTGACAGGGGAAAGATGGGGGGGCCGTGCCCATATATTATACACTTACATTATGTGCATATGTGATATGGGGGTGACAGGGGAAAAATGGGGGGCTGTGCCTATATATTATACACTTACATTATGTGCATATATGATATGGGGGTGACAGGGGAAAGATGGGGGGCTGTGCCTATATATTATACACTTACATTATGTGCATATATGATATGGGGGTGACAGAGGAAAGATGGGGGGCTGTGCCTATATATTGTACACTTACATTATGTGCATATATGATATGGGGGTGACAGGGGAAAAATGGGGGGCTGTGCCTATATATTATACACTTACATTATGTACATATATGATATGGGGGTGACAGAGGAAAGATGGGGGGCTGTGCCTATATATTATACACTTACATTATGTGCATATATGATATGGGGGTGACAGAGGAAAGATGGGGGGCTGTGCCTATATATTATACACTTACATTATGTGCATATATGATATGGGGGTGACAGGGGAAAGATGGGGGGCTGTGCCTATATATTATACACTTACATTATGTGCATATATGATATGGGGGTGACAGAGGAAAGATGGGGGGCTGTGCCTATATATTATACACTTACATTATGTGCATATATGATATGGGGGTGACAGAGGAAAGATGGGGGGCTGTGCCTATATATTATACACTTACATTATGTGCATATATGATATGGGGGTGACAGGGGAAAGATGGGGGGCTGTGCCTATATATTATACACTTACATTATGTGCAGATATGATATGGAGGTGACAGAGGAAAGATGGGGGGCTGTGCCTATATATTATACACTTACATTATGTGCAGATATGATATGGGGGTGACAGAGGAAAGATGGGGGGCTGTGCCTATATATTATACACTTACATTATGTGCTGTTCGGGGGAGGCAGAACACCTGGGTGCAGGTTATTCTGGGAACGTCTCTGCTGGGAAGCGACTCCCTGATGTTCTTCCTGCAGGCGCCACAAGCTCAGACAGAGGATCGGCCCATTCCCAGTCTCTTTAATCAGCGCAAATCCCAGCCAAGCGCAGAGCGTTGCAGTTCTGCAGAGCATTCTACCTAAACTCCCTGCACCCTCTCTCCTCCTGTCATTGTGATCACTGAGCCCAATCTCTGGGCATTTCATGGAAAGGTCCAATGAGCCCAACGGGTCGCTGTCACCTGAAACAAACATCACGAGACATAATATTAGTTCTGTAGATTTATTTGGGGCTCCCCTGAGAGACACGTGTCATTTATGGTCCCCCCATTGTCCCATAGAAAGTACTTGCCCCTTGGAATGTGGGCACTGGAATTTCTCTGTTTTTCATCACCGCAAGGTTTGAGTTAGAGGATAAAGGTGGGTAACAAGAACACAGGGGCGCACAGTATATTGGGGTTTCTGTAGTCAATTAGCACCTCGTGTCGGTACAGACCTGCTATAACTACTACTGTTCTACTGACTGTGCTGCTCCCCACTGGCACCTTCCACTAACTCTCATTTACTGAAATATTATATATATATATATAGTCACCTTTTATTTATTCATTAATTGTAATGGTTACGTTTTCATAAAGAAACTCTGCTAACTTTTTTTGTGGGTTCTTGTCCCTAAAAACCTTCTACCTGTCATTTCAGTGAACCCAGTTGCCATAAACATAATATTTCAGTTCATTGCTTGATATTAGGGTGTTATTGTACTGGATCCCATCCCTGCAGCACCTACCTGTCCATCACAGCTACTTTATTCATCATTATTAATAGCTAAGTAACATCAGGCTAATGTGGGGTGCCTTCCATATTCCATTCCCTGCTATACTTCCAGGGGTACCCAGGGCACAAATAAACACTCACCCCAAATCTCCCCCTAACTGACCTTCAGACTGGGCCCCCTTAGCTCATAACAAGGTTACAGATATATAGAAACATTGGGGTGTCACCCTGCTATAGTTCCAGGGGTACCCAGGGTACAAATAAGCACTCACCCCAAATCTCCCCCTAACTGACCTTCAGACTGGACCCCCTTAGCTCATAACAAGGTTACAGATATATAGAAACATTGGGGTGTCACCCTGCTATAGTTCCAGGGGTACCCAGGGTACAAATAAACACTCACCCCAAATCTCCCCCTAACTGACCTTCAGACTGGGCCCCCTTAGCTCATAACAAGGTTACAGATATATAGAAACATTGGGGTGTCACCCTGCTATAGTTACAGGGGTACCCAGGGCACAAATAAACACTCACCCCAAATCTCCCCCTAACTGACCTTCAGACTGGACCCCCTTAGCTCATAACAAGGTTACAGATATATAGAAACATTGGGGTAACAGTCACCCTGCTATAGTTCCAGGGGTACCCAGGGTACAAATAAGCACTCACCCCAAATCTCCCCCTAACTGACCTTCAGACTGGGCCCCCTTAGCTCATAACAAGGTTACAGATATATAGAAACATTGGGGTGTCACCCTGCTATAGTTCCAGGGGTACCCAGGGTACAAATAAGCACTCACCCCAAATCTCCCCCTAACTGACCTTCAGACTGGGCCCCCTTAGCTCATAACAAGGTTACAGATATATAGAAACATTGGGGTGTCACCCTGCTATAGTTACAGGGGTACCCAGGGCACAAATAAACACTCACCCCAAATCTCCCCCTAACTGACCTTCAGACTGGACCCCCTTAGCTCATAACAAGGTTACAGATATATAGAAACATTGGGGTAACAGTCACCCTGCTATAGTTCCAGGGGTACCCAGGGTACAAATAAGCACTCACCCCAAATCTCCCCCTAACTGACCTTCAGACTGGGCCCCCTTAGCTCATAACAAGGTTACAGATATATAGAAACATTGGGGTGTCACCCTGCTATAGTTCCAGGGGTACCCAGGGTACAAATAAGCACTCACCCCAAATCTCCCCCTATCTGACCTTCAGACTGGGCCCCCTTAGCTCATAACAAGGTTACAGATATATAGAAACATTGGGGTGTCACCCTGCTATAGTTACAGGGGTACCCAGGGCACAAATAAACACTCACCCCAAATCTCCCCCTAACTGACCTTCAGACTGGACCCCCTTAGCTCATAACAAGGTTACAGATATATAGAAACATTGGGGTAACAGTCACCCTGCTATAGTTCCAGGGGTACCCAGGGTACAAATAATCACTCACCCCAAATCTCCCCCTAACTGACCTTCAGACTGGGCCCCCTTAGCTCATAACAAGGTTACAGATATATAGAAACATTGGGGTGTCACCCTGCTATAGTTCCAGGGGTACCCAGGGTACAAATAAGCACTCACCCCAAATCTCCCCCTAACTGACCTTCAGACTGGACCCCCTTAGCTCATAACAAGGTTACAGATATATAGAAACATTGGGGTGTCACCCTGCTATAGTTACAGGGGTACCCAGGGCACAAATAAACACTCACCCCAAATCTCCCCCTAACTGACCTTCAGACTGGACCCCCTTAGCTCATAACAAGGTTACAGATATATAGAAACATTGGGGTAACAGTCACCCTGCTATAGTTCCAGGGGTACCCAGGGTACAAATAAGCACTCACCCCAAATCTCCCCCTAACTGACCTTCAGACTGGGCCCCCTTAGCTCATAACAAGGTTACAGATATATAGAAACATTGGGGTGTCACCCTGCTATAGTTCCAGGGGTACCCAGGGTACAAATAAGCACTCACCCCAAATCTCCCCCTATCTGACCTTCAGACTGGGCCCCCTTAGCTCATAACAAGGTTACAGATATATAGAAACATTGGGGTGTCACCCTGCTATAGTTACAGGGGTACCCAGGGCACAAATAAACACTCACCCCAAATCTCCCCCTAACTGACCTTCAGACTGGACCCCCTTAGCTCATAACAAGGTTACAGATATATAGAAACATTGGGGTAACAGTCACCCTGCTATAGTTCCAGGGGTACCCAGGGTACAAATAATCACTCACCCCAAATCTCCCCCTAACTGACCTTCAGACTGGGCCCCCTTAGCTCATAACAAGGTTACAGATATATAGAAACATTGGGGTGTCACCCTGCTATAGTTCCAGGGGTACCCAGGGTACAAATAAGCACTCACCCCAAATCTCCCCCTAACTGACCTTCAGACTGGACCCCCTTAGCTCATAACAAGGTTACAGATATATAGAAACATTGGGGTGTCACCCTGCTATAGTTACAGGGGTACCCAGGGCACAAATAAACACTCACCCCAAATCTCCCCCTAACTGACCTTCAGACTGGACCCCCTTAGCTCATAACAAGGTTACAGATATATAGAAACATTGGGGTAACAGTCACCCTGCTATAGTTCCAGGGGTACCCAGGGTACAAATAAGCACTCACCCCAAATCTCCCCCTAACTGACCTTCAGACTGGGCCCCCTTAGCTCATAACAAGGTTACAGATATATAGAAACATTGGGGTGTCACCCTGCTATAGTTCCAGGGGTACCCAGGGTACAAATAAGCACTCACCCCAAATCTCCCCCTATCTGACCTTCAGACTGGGCCCCCTTAGCTCATAACAAGGTTACAGATATATAGAAACATTGGGGTGTCACCCTGCTATAGTTACAGGGGTACCCAGGGCACAAATAAACACTCACCCCAAATCTCCCCCTAACTGACCTTCAGACTGGACCCCCTTAGCTCATAACAAGGTTACAGATATATAGAAACATTGGGGTAACAGTCACCCTGCTATAGTTCCAGGGGTACCCAGGGTACAAATAATCACTCACCCCAAATCTCCCCCTAACTGACCTTCAGACTGGGCCCCCTTAGCTCATAACAAGGTTACAGATATATAGAAACATTGGGGTGTCACCCTGCTATAGTTCCAGGGGTACCCAGGGTACAAATAAGCACTCACCCCAAATCTCCCCCTAACTGACCTTCAGACTGGACCCCCTTAGCTCATAACAAGGTTACAGATATATAGAAACATTGGGGTGTCACCCTGCTATAGTTACAGGGGTACCCAGGGCACAAATAAACACTCACCCCAAATCTCCCCCTAACTGACCTTCAGACTGGACCCCCTTAGCTCATAACAAGGTTACAGATATATAGAAACATTGGGGTAACAGTCACCCTGCTATAGTTCCAGGGGTACCCAGGGTACAAATAAGCACTCACCCCAAATCTCCCCCTAACTGACCTTCAGACTGGGCCCCCTTAGCTCATAACAAGGTTACAGATATATAGAAACATTGGGGTGTCACCCTGCTATAGTTCCAGGGGTACCCAGGGTACAAATAAGCACTCACCCCAAATCTCCCCCTATCTGACCTTCAGACTGGGCCCCCTTAGCTCATAACAAGGTTACAGATATATAGAAACATTGGGGTGTCACCCTGCTATAGTTACAGGGGTACCCAGGGCACAAATAAACACTCACCCCAAATCTCCCCCTAACTGACCTTCAGACTGGACCCCCTTAGCTCATAACAAGGTTACAGATATATAGAAACATTGGGGTAACAGTCACCCTGCTATAGTTCCAGGGGTACCCAGGGTACAAATAATCACTCACCCCAAATCTCCCCCTAACTGACCTTCAGACTGGGCCCCCTTAGCTCATAACAAGGTTACAGATATATAGAAACATTGGGGTGTCACCCTGCTATAGTTCCAGGGGTACCCAGGACACAAGCACTCACCCCAAATCTCCCGTTTGAGGGCCCAACATTTTGAGTATAAATAAGTGAACTAACAATGCATCACTGCTGTGTTCCAGGCCTGGTCTCACTAATAATCTGGTTATGGACTATCAAGCTCTTCTGGACTACCAGCCACATCGGACCCCCATACAGTGTGAGGGCAGGATGGTGCCCGGCTTGGCAGAAGCTACAGAGAGACACAATGTGATGAGACACATTGCAGTTTACCAGCAGGAGAGCTTGGCATTTGGGGGGGTTCCCAGTCTGGATTACAGGACGATACAAAGTCCCTTGAACACAAACATCTCGGGGGTCACAGATCAGCTGCAGGACCACTGGGTAATGAGGATTGAGAAGTTGGGAGAGGAGCGGATACAGGAGACTTCAGTAGGAACCAGGGAGCAGCAGCCTTTGGGCTTCAATCCGGAAGTGAAGAGAAGGAACAGCAGCACCGAAAGTGATGGGGACCCC
This sequence comes from Xenopus petersii, assembly GCA_038501925.1. Classification (NCBI taxonomy): domain Eukaryota; kingdom Metazoa; phylum Chordata; class Amphibia; order Anura; family Pipidae; genus Xenopus; species Xenopus petersii. The sequence continues at coordinate 597,062 of CM076684.1, read as the reverse complement.
CAAAAATCTTCATTGTCCTTCATTGACACCCCCGACCTGCTCTCCAGCACCAGCCAGGGATCAGAGAGAGGGAAATCAGCCTGTAAGTCTTATTTATTCTACCCAGTGGCCCCACAGTTACAGACACTGATGCCCCATTAGGATCCCCCTGACTGGAAAATGTAATCCAGTCTCTCCCCCAGTACTTACCCAGGTACAGAGCTCTGATTCTCTGTACTTCCTGCTCCTGGGCTGTTCTCTTTCCCATGGTCAGACAGGAACCTCCCCCTGGGTAAGTGAATCCAGTCTCCCCCAGTACTTACCCAGGTACAGAGCTCTGATTCTCTGTACTTCCTGCTCCTGGGCTGTTCTCTTTCCCATGATCAGACAGGAACCTCCCCCTGGGTAAGTGAATCTCCCCCAGTACTTACCCAGGTACAGAGCTCTGATTCTCTTTACTTCCTGCTCCTGGGCTGTTCTCTTTCCTATGGTCTGACAGGAACCTCCCCCTGGGTAAGTGAATCCAATCTCCCCCAGTACTTACCCAGGTACAGATCTCTGATTCTCTGTACTTCCTGCTCCTGGGCTGTTCTCTTTCCCATGGTCAGACAGGAACCTCCCCCTGGGTAAGTGAATCCCCTCCCCCAGTACTTACCCAGGTACAGAGCTCTGATTCTCTGTACTTCCTGCTCCTGGGCTGTTCTCTTTCCCATGGTCAGACAGGAACCTCCCCCTGGGTAAGTGAATCCAATCTCCCCCAGTACTTACCCAGGTACAGAGCTCTGATTCTCTGTACTTCCTGCTCCTGGGCTGTTCTCTTTCCCATGGTCAGACAGGAACCCCCCCCCCTGGGTAAGTGAATCCAGTCTCCCCCAGTACTTACCCAGGTACAGAGCTCTGATTCTCTGTACTTCCTGCTCCTGGGCTGTTCTCTTTCCCATGGTCAGACAGGAACCTCCCCCTGTGTGTAATATATAAAGTGAGTGTAATGGAAACTAAGGGCCAATAACTGAGTCTCTTCCCCTCAGGGCGTAAGATCCGACTGTACCTCCCAGACTCAGGCCTCAGTCCCAGTTCCTCGGCAGAAGACGATACAGTGTTTGAGGAGCCGGGGAGCCCAGAGCCCAGGGTATCGGAGGTTAAAGAGTCCCCCGAGGAGGTGGTGGCCCCACAAGGGAAAGGGGAGCAGGAGAGATGGAGGTTCTCAGCATCGGAGCTCATCAGCAAACTACAACTCACCCAGAGGCGCAACAACTTCACTGCCCGACTGGGCAAGTCCCTTTCTACCAAAATCACCCTGAGAGAGAGGGGGGCGTCCACCAGCCAGGAAGGTATGTGTGGGGTAAATATGGGATATGTATGGGGTAAATATGGGATATGTATGGGGTAAATATGGGATATGTATGGGGTAAATATGGGATATGTATGGGGTATGTATGGGGCCTCATGAATAACCTGGTGCAACACTCAATGGACCAATAACTGATAAGTATTAATAAGATACAATTTCTCATTCTTTCCACTTTACTGCCACACTAACACCTCCCTGCTCCACCCCCTCTCTCACTTCTGCTCCACTCTTTCTCTTACTTCTGCTCCACTCTTATGTCTGCCCCAACTACTCTGTCACCTTTGCTCCACCCCTCTTTTACTTGTGCCCCACCCTCTCTTATGTCGTCTTCACCCACTTTCTCACTTTTGCTCCACCCCCTCTCTTACTTCTGCTCCATCTGTTCTCTAAATTTTGCTCCACCCCCTCTCTTATTTCTGCTCCACCCCATCTCTTACTTCTGCTCCACCCCCTCTCTTATCTCTGCTCCACCCCATCTCTTACTTCTGCTCCACCCCCTCTCTTATTTCTGCTCCACCCCCTCTCTTATTTCTGCTCCACCCCATCTCTTACTTCTGCTCCACCCCCTCTCTTATTTCTGCTCCACCCCATCTCTTACTTCTGCTCCACCCCCTCTCTTATTTCTGTTCCACCCCCTCTCTTATTTCTGCTCCACCCCATCTCTTACTTCTGCTCCACCCCCTCTCTTATTTCTGCTCCACCCCTTCTCTTACTTCTGCTCCACCCCCTCTCTTATTTCTGCTCCACCCCATCTCTTACTTCTGCTCCACCCACTCTCTTATTTCTGCTCCACCCCATCTCTTACTTCTGCTCCACCCCCTCTCTTATTTCTGCTCCACCCCCTCTCTTATTTCTGCTCCACCCCATCTCTTACTTCTGCTCCACCCCCTCTCTTATTTCTGCTCCACCCCATCTCTTACTTCTGCTCCACCCCCCTCTTATTTCTGCTCCACCCCCTCTCTTATTTCTGCTCCACCCCATCTCTTACTTCTGCTCCACCCCCTCTCTTATTTATGCTCCACCCATCTCTTACTTCTGCTCCACCCCTCTCTTATTTCTGCTCCACCCCCTCTCTTATTTCTGCTCCACCCCATCTCTTACTTCTGCTCCACCCCCTCTCTTATTTATGCTCCACCCATCTCAGTCAAACCGAGTTTGTAATAAAGTTGTGTAAAATGTAACTAAGAGGAGAATGAGACGATGTGCAGATCAGTGAACCCCGATATTTAATGGGAAACAGTACAATGACAATAGATTTGCACCAATGTAATAATAATGTTCATCAACAAAAAATTTCATAGAATTTGGGGATTCTCTCAGCTCCAGAAAATAATGTGCTGACAAGATTCTGAGAATCTGGAGAAATGTCTGTACAAGGGACAAGAGTGCAAGTGAATATTGGGGTGTCAGGGTGTTCGGAGCCTCAGGTGGAGCTGCATTCAATTATTATATATTATATAATGTGCAACTGAAATCCTGTATCAGGTGACAATGGGCCAGAACCCCAGAAATGGGGCTCCTCACTTCCCAAATGGTTACAGAGTACTGGGAATAGAAGAGGGGGTGCAACACAGTGGGGAACATTTCCCTCACCCCCAACATCAAATTCATCCCGAGCAGAGATTTTCTTACAAACCATAGAATTTCTCAGTTTCAGAATCTGATCCATTGTCTGTATTATTTGTCATTAGATATCGGGGTTCCCTCATCTGCCAGTCACCCCATTCTCTCTCCCAGCTTCTGTGGAAACATTAGTTTACTCCACTTCTCTCTCTCCTACTCCACTTCTCTATCAATTCTCTTTCACTTCTCTCTCTCCTACTCCACTTCTCTATCAATTCTCTCTCAATTCTCTTTCACTTCTCTCTCACTTCTCTATCAATTCTCTTTCACTTCTCTCTTACTTTTCTTTCACTTCTCTCTCACTTCTCTATCAATTCTCTATCAATTCTCTATCAATTCTCTTTCACTTCTCTCTCACTTCTCTATCACTTCTCTTTCACTTCTCTTCTATTCAGGGGCGATCCTGGCCCCTCCGCCGCCTGAGGCAGCAGCAGTTGCCCCCCCTCCCCTGGAAATTTGCTATTAAAGTACCAGGAGGAGCATTTTTGCTGCCCCTGGTACCTAGTGGGGCGCTGCCGCCTGAGGAGACAGCCTCAACTCACCTCATTGGCGAAGAACCCCTGCTTCTATTCTCTTTCACTTCTCTCTCACTTCTCTATCACTTCTCTCACTTCTCTCTTACTTTTCTTTTACTTCTCTATAAATTCTCTTCTATTCTCTTTCACTTCTCTCTCAATTCTCTTTCAATTCTCTCTCACTTCTCGTTCACTTCTCTCATGGGCACTAATCCGTAGAGAATGGAGAAGGGACTGAAAGGGTTAAATATCCTCTCTAAATATCAGGTGGATAAAGTGGGCGGGACCCCCTGAGGAAGTGCACCTGGACTGCTCCAAACTGCTTCGACATCAACTTTTGATATTAAAGGGACAGTTCACTTTTTCATACAGATTATTTTTATATAGCGCACCCCAGTAGTGACATAATCCCCCCAAACTTCCCCATAGCCAGAAAATATTCCATAATGGAAGAAACTACTAATTCTCTGCATCTCCCCAATGTATAAATGTCTGTCTGTCCCTTTCTCTGCACTGCTGCTTCTGACTCCTGTATCAGCTCTCAGGGGTGATCCTGGCACTGCTGCTCTCTCTTCCACTCTGTGCTTTAAACGTTAGTGTTTGAGTGGGTCAAAGCAGGCCCGGATTTACGGCAAGGCCGCCCAGCCGCATTATGGGGACGCATGCGTCCCCATTCAATTACAGCAGTTTTTTTCGCCGGCGCACTGGGAAGGGGAGGTGAGGTGGGCGCTAGGACCGCGCGGCCTAGGGGAGCCCCTTATTGAAATCCAGCGCTGCGTCAAAGGGGGTCACATCGCTACTCCGGAGCAGTATTGTCTCTCAGCACCAGCAGAGCCAAATGTTCATGTGAAAAAATGGAAATTCCGCTCTTAAAGGAGTAGGATTAGGTTTATGATTTGGGTTAGGGGCAGGATAAGGATTAGGAGTAGAATTAGGTTTAGATGTAGGATAAGGGTTAGGAATAGTTTTATTGTTAGGGCTGAAATAAGAGTTGGGCGGAGGATTAGGGTTGAGATTATGATAAGGGTTATTAATAGAATAAGGGTTAGGAGTACAGTTGGGGTTAGTAGTAAGGTTAGAATTTAGGTTAGGAGTAGAGTTTGTTAGGGTTAGGAGTAGGGTTAGAATTAAGGTTAGCCATAGAGTTAGGGTTAGGAGTAGGGTTAGAATTTAGGTTAGCTGTAGCGTTAGGGTTAGGAGTAGGGTTAGTATTAAGTTTAGGAGTAGAGTTAGGAGTAGGGTTAGAATTAAGGTTAGCTGTAGAGTTAGGGTTAGGAGTAGGGTTAGTATTAAGTTTAGGAGTAGAGTTAGGAGTAGGGTTAGAATTAAGGTTAGCTGTAGAGTTAGGGTTAGGAGTAGGGTTAGTATTAAGTTTAGGAGTAGAGTTAGGAGTAGGGTTAGAATTAAGGTTAGCTGTAGAGTTAGGGTTAGGAGTAGGATTAGAATTAAGGTTAGGAGTAGGGTTAGAATTAAGGTTAGGAGTAGGGTTAGAATTAAGGTTAACCATAGAGTTAGGGTTAGGAGTAGGGTTAGAATTAAGGTTAGGAGTAGGGTTAGAATTAAGGTTAGCTGTAGAGTTAGGGTTAGGAGTAGGATTAGAATTAAGGTTAGGAGTAGGGTTAGAATTAAGGTTAGGAGTAGGGTTAGAATTAAGGTTAGCCATAGAGTTAGGGTTAAGAGTATGGTTAGAATTAAGGTTAGGAGTAGGGTTAGAATTAAGGTTAGGAGTAGGGTTAGAATTAAGGTTAGGAGTAGGGTTAGAATTAAGGTTAGGAGTAGGGTTAGAATTAAGGTTAGCCATAGAGTTAGGGTTAAGAGTATGGTTAGAATTAAGGTTAGGAGTAGGATTAGAATTAAGGTTAGGAGTAGGTTTAGAATTAAGGTTAGGAGTAGGGTTAGAATTAAGGTTAGGAGTAGGGTTAGAATTAAGGTTAGCCATAGAGTTAGGGTTAAGAGTATGGTTAGAATTAAGGTTAGGAGTAGGATTAGAATTAAGGTTAGGAGTAGGGTAAGGGGTCATTTTGTCTCTATTACCCTCCATAGAATTCAGCTCATACACTTGTGCGCAGCCTGGAACCGACACCCCTGTACCCCCCCATTAAGGCCCCCAGAGAAACTGTGTTTGTTGCCCTGACGAGGAATGTTTCTGCCCCTCCCCCGCAGGTAAAAGTGGCAGAAGGGAGCGGAGATGTAACAGCGCGGGGGTGGCGACTCTCCTACATCCGGGGTCGGAAAGTGACAGTTCTTGGCTCAGGTACCTCATTCTATTTATATTCTCCCTCATCTGCCCCAGAGGAGCTTACAGTCTAATTCCCCCTGTGTACACATTGGCCATTAGTTTAACATGGGGACAAATAGGAATAAAAAAGCCGAATACTGAGCCCAACATCGTACTCCCTTGTTCTCCCACCTCCCAGTCCCTTCCCCACCCTGAGTGGGTGCCAGGACCCTGTGTGGGAGTCACGGTTGACCCCCTGCTTGTGCTTTTCCCTTCCAGGAATAAAGTGACAGAGGGTGGGGGAGGCAGTGCTGGGAGACCCCCCAATGAGGTGCCCCAGGAGCAGTCCCAGCCCCCCAGTGAGGAGAGACTGATGCGTGGGGGGAGGGCACAGAAGAGACAGTCGTATTGTGAGAGGAGACAGTCGCGCTTTCTGTTGAACTGTAAGTACAAAACTCTGCTACAATTGCTCATGAGTCGTAACAACAAAAGTTCATGAAGTTTGTTCTGTGCTACTGAGTCTGCAGAGCCAGTATTTTCCCTCCCAGGGGTAGAAGAGTTTTTGATTGATAAAATGAGAAAAAAAAACCCCAAACTGAAGCAAAATGTCAGGAGTGTTGCCCTTGTTTGTGGGGGGTTATTTAGCCAGCGGCACAAGCAGCTCCACCTCACTGGGACATGGGAATTCTTATGTCATTACTTTCCCTTTAACCCCTCTATATCAGGGATCCTCAACCATTTGAACCCTTGAGCAACATTCAGAAGTAAAAGGAGTTGGGGAGCAACACAAGCATGAAAAATGTTCTTGGGGTGCCAAATAAGTGCTGTGATTGGCCATTTGGAAGCCCCTATGTGGATTGTCAACCTGCATTGAGGCTCTTTTTGGCAGTACAACTGGTTATTATGCACCAAAACTTGCCTCCAAGCCTAGAATTGAAAAATAAGCCCCTACTTTGAGGCCACTGGGAGCAACATCCAAGGGGTTGTAGAGCAACATGTTACTCACGAGCTACTGGTTGGGGATCACTGATCTATATTAAAGGTGTAGTTTACACACAATCCCAGTTATGGCTGCGGTCTTCTCAGTAGAGATGATGGACTTCTCAGATCAGATTGGGTACAATTTGGCCCCACACGTTGCAGAGCATTGCCCCAGTGCCCCCTGTACCCCTCCCCTGACCTGTGCTGTTGCCCCCCAGCCATTCTCTATCAGGAATACAGTGACGTCGCCATCAACCGGGAGATCCAGCGGCAGAAGCGGGAGGACACGGCGGGGGACGAGGAGGAGGTAACGGCCAGTCCCAAGAGTAACCTGTCCCCCAGCAGCTCCTTCCGCTCCCAGCGCTCCTCCCGAGGCTCCACCTTCTCCCTGTGGCAGGATATCCCAGATGTGCGGGGGAGTGGCCTTCTCAACACTTTAACCACCCACGAGCGGAAACTGCAGGAGGTGAGACTCCGCCCATGAGGGGCACTGATAATCAAATCCAAAGGGCATGTTCCTTTGGCCAAATGATTCCAAGAAAATTCATTTTTAGTGGAGTAACTTCCTGGGGTGCAGCAGGTGCAACTGAACCCAGGCCCACCCCCACAGTAGAGGTTGGAGGGGATTAACTGACCCCCAATACACAGTACCCAAGGTATAGACACTATTCCGTTATTGTAATTCCAAGATTTACTCCTCCCTGTCAGAAGTGCAGGAATCTCACAACCAGTAAAATACATTGCAAAAGGACTATTGATCCCCCTTTTCTGTGTACCCCCTTGGTACAGAGAGACCCTAATGAGCGTGAGACTCTTCTTCCCTCTAATTAACTCTGTGCCCCCGACACAACTGCACAGGGAAATCATACATAATAAATAGACATGCCATATTGTTTCCCTTACACAGTTCTTCCTTATTAAATGAGAGAAGTGAAAGCTCCTCAGCCAAGATAATGCATCTCCTCTGTAACCCCATTCTAATTAAATCCTATTACCCAAAGGGCAGATTCATTGTACCCCACACTCCAGAGCTGATAGTAACGGTGCTTTTGCCCTTATTAAGCTTCTCATCCCCTTACAGTAATTCATTGACCCCAATACTACTTGTGTTCAGCCAATCAGCCAATCATATTCTCCCTTGTCTCCTCCCACTTCTGCCCCAAGCTCACATTCTATGTACCAACCTGCCCTCCTCCTCTTCCTCTTCCTCTATCCTTCTCCTCTTCCTCTGCCCTCCTCCTCTGTCCTTCTCCTTTTCTTCTCTCTCCTCCTCTTTCTCTGTCCTTCTCCTCTTCCTCTGTCCTTCTCCTTTTCCTTTACTCTTCCTCTGTCCTTCTCCTCTTCCTCTGTCCTCCTCCTCTTCCTCTGTCCTTCTCCTTTTCGCTCCTCCTCTTCCTCTGTCCTTCTCCTTTTCTTTTTCTCTCCTCCTCCTTCTCTGTCCTTCTCCCTTTCCTTTGCTCTCCTCCTCTTCCTCTGTCTTTCACCTCTTCCTATGTCCTTCTCCTCTTCCTCTGTCCTTCTCCTTTTCACTCCTCCTCTTCCTCTGTCCTTCTCCTCTTCCTCTGTCCTCCTCCTCTTCCTCTGTCCTCTTCCTCTGTCCTTCTTCTTTTCTTTTTCTCTTCTCCTCCTTCTCTGTCCTTCTCCCTTTCCTTTGCTCTCCTCCTCTTCCTCTGTCCTTCTCCTCTTTCTATGTCCTTCTCCTCTTCCTCTGTCCTCCTCCACTCCTCTGCCTTTCTCATCTTCCTCCACCCTTCTCCTCTTCCTCTGTCCTTCTCCTCTTCCTCTGTCCTTCTCCTTTTCGCTCCTCCTCTTCCTCTGCCCTCCTCCTCTTCCTCTGTCCTTCTCATTTTCCTTTTCTCTCCTGCTCTTTCTCTGTCCTTCTCCTCTTCCTCTGTCCTTCTCTTTTTCCTTTGCTCTCCTCCTCTTCCATTGTCCTTCTCCTTTTCCTTTGCTCTCCTCCTCTTCCTATGTCCTTCTCCTCTTCCACTGCCCTTCTCCTCTTCCTCTGCCCTTCTCATGTTCCTCTGCCCTTCTCCTCCTTCTCTGCCATTTCTCCCTGACTCCCGTCTCTTCCAGGCCAAGTTTGAGCTGGTGACCTCAGAGGCCTCGTATGTTCACAGTCTCTCCATAGCCGTCGATCATTTCCTCAACTCCCCTGAGCTCAATGAGTGCCTCGGGGCCCAAGAGAAACAGTGGCTCTTCTCTAAGCTCCCCGAGGTGAAGGAAATCAGTGAAAGGTGAGTTCCCCAGGTCTTCAAACACCTGATTCAAGATTAGAATATTATTAGCCACAAACTGCCAGCAGTGAGGGCCTTTGTCAGGAATCTGAGGGACCCCTTCAATGTGTGGATAAGCACTGGGTCAATGTGGGTCTATGCAGAAGAACTGTCCCATTAGGACAAGTTATTGGGGTTCTGGAGGAGTTGCCAATTGAAGTGTGTTTGTGGCTCCTACAAGGTTCCTGATGGATCTGGAGGAGAGGCTGGAGGGGGACATCTTGCACTTTGATGTATGCGATATTGTACTGCACCACTGCCCGGAGCTGCGCCGCGTCTACCTGCCCTACGTCACCAACCAGGCGTATCAGGAACAGACCTACCAGCGGCTCCTGTAAGTACCTGCTGCCAACTCCATGCCTAATGCATTATACTGGCACTGACTGACCACTAGAGCATCATGGGAGATGGACACTCCACATGGAGTAGGGAAGGGGCCCCTGGCATTGGACAACTCAGCTGTCCTGTTACTTTTGTTGCATTTGGGGCCACAGGAAGACTGGGGCATGAGCCTCTGCAGGTGGGGCCACGGGGCTGGCACAAGGTTCCAGGGGCAGATTATTTCATGTACTGAATATATTTGGGGGGGATAATATTACAATGATGATGTCATACACAGAAGTCTGTGGAGCAACATGTCCTTTCAGACCCTCCGTCAACCCCCCATGCACATATTAGAGGCCAATGTACAGGAGGCCAGGCAGACTCTGACTACAACTCCCAGCATCCCCTGATAGCCTAAAGCATGTTTATGATTTGAGTCTTTATTCCTCTCAGACAGGAGAACTCGCGCTTCCGAGGGATTCTCTCCAAACTGGAGGAGGACCAGGTCTGCCAGCGCCTCCCCCTCACCTCTTTCCTCATCCTCCCCTTCCAGAGGATCATGCGCCTCAAAATGCTGGTGGAGGTAACGCCCATTTGGCCCCGAACATGAGAATCTCCCATCATCCCTTTCCCCAGTCAAACACTTGTATCTGAATGTGCCCAATGGCCAGAATGTCAGGGAAATGGTGCATTAGTCAGAACCCGCTGTTATACCTATATCATACCTCCCAACTGTCCCGGTTTTAGAGGGACAGTCCCTCTTTTGACAGCTCAACCCGCAATCCCTCATTTGTACTGGAAATTCCCTATTTTCTCTGCACTGAACAGCCAGAAAAATAAACAAAGTTTCTAACGTAATTGGCTTATGGCAGAGAGTACAGAACAGCCACAGCTGCAGATCAGATACATTTGTAACAATTTTGAGATAAGCAAATAAGTAATTGTAACAATATAAGATAACAGGTCCCTTGGGAGAAGTGAGACTCACAGCTTAAAGGGCAACTCACCTTCATTAGCAAAACTGTAATAACTGAAAAAAAAACACTGTTGTGTCTCACTGTCCGTGTGTCTGTCTGTGTCTCACTGTCCGTGTGTCTGTCTGTGTCTCACTGTCCGTGTGTCTGTCTGTGTCTCACTGTCCGTATGTCTGTCTGTGTCTCACTCTCCGTGTGTCTGTCTGTGTCTCACTATCCGTGTGTCTGTCTGTGTCTCACTGTCCGTGTGTCTGTCTGCAGAACATATTGAAGCACACGACTCCCGGCTCCCAGAATGAGGACACGGCCAGCAAAGCCTTCACTGAACTAAAGAAGGTGGGGGCAATAATCTCTATATCAGACTGGAATGTGGGGGCCACGGGGGGGGGTGAATGGGGGGGAGCGAAGCAATGTCAGTCAGCAGCAGGAGGGCCGCAGGGTATAGTCCTGTATTAAATGGCTACAGATTAATAACGGTCATTCTTCCCCTTGACAGGGAGCTGGTAAGGCCCCATATAGAATATTTGCCAGCCCCCCCGGATCCCCCTTCCTTTATTACTGTAACCTCTGTAATAGCCCCCCCAGGACACCCCATTGTGTATGTTATGGGCGGGGCCACTGCGGGTGGGTGAGATCTCCTCTCTGCAGGTGGGTGACACATCACAGGGGGGTGTCAGTAAATTGCTCCCAGTCTGGCTTTGCATTGGCTCCCACTTGCCACTTGGCTGTGAAGGGTCAGTGAGACGTTTGCCAGTCACAGACGTGATGTGGGGGGAGCTGGCACCCATGTGAGACATTTGTAAGATATGTGAGGGGTCGGCAGGACCATCTGGTGCCAGACAGACACTGAGTAACCCCTGTTGTGCCTGCAGCTGGTGAAGGGGTGCAATGCCAGCGTCCAGTCCATGAAGAGAACCGAGGAGTTAATTCATCTAAACAAGAAGATTCACTTTGAAAGCAAGGTGAGGAGTGGGCACAGCTGGGCAATGGGAGGGCACAGCCAGGGGGAGGAGTGGGCACAGCTGGGCAATGGGAGGGCACAGCCAGGGGGAGGAGTGGGCACAGCTGGGCAATGGGTGGGCACAGCAGGGGGAGGAGTGGAAACAGCTGGGCAATGGGAGGGCACAGCCAGGGGGAGGAGTGGGCACAGCTGGGCAATGGGTGGGCACAGCCAGGGGGAGGAGTTGGCACAGCCAGTTAGAAGTGGACATATAAAAGAGAGCCGTGGGCATTTCTGTGGGTACCAGTGCAGTGAGTGAGTGAATTGTGTGAGGATTTAGGAGAGTGGAACCAATTCCCCCGTTGATCTCTCCTGTTTCTGTGTCAGATCTTCCCTCTGATCTCCCAGTCCCGCTGGCTGGTGAAACACGGGGAACTGGTGGAACTGGACATGCAGATCCCAAACAGCGCCGGCTCCAAATTCAAGCTCTGCCCCAAACCTGTGTATCTTCATCTGTTCAACGACTGCCTCCTGCTCTCCAGAAGGAAAGAGTAAGTTCCCAGGGGCCCCGGGGCCAGAACAGATTCCTTTCACTCTTCTTCCTGGACCAATGGTATTGGACTTCTGTAGCTCCTGCTGAAAATGCCCAAATCCCCTTCCTTGTGGGACCCTCATCCTGATCCAAATGGATCTCCCAGCCCTGTCCCTCTCTATCATTAGATCCCCCTCCTGTGCCCACTCTGATTGGATCCCCCCTCCTGTGCCCACTCTGATTGATTCCTGCACTCTGCTTCCAGGTTGGGTAGATTTGCAGTCTTTGCTCATGCCCAGATGATGGATCTGAAGGTGACGGATCTGAGTTGGAAGCTGCAGGAGGTGCCGGGGGAAGTTTTCCATGTCCAACTGTGCCACGAGCAGAGACCCAAACACCAGATCCTGCTGAGGGCCCAGAGCGAGTGAGTTGGGGCCAAGGGTTGAGTGTCGGAATGGGACAGCTCTTTAGCTCCATCTGTTGGTCAAAGGTAGAAGAGCAGCAGATGTTCCCTGCTCCCTTGGCTGGGAGGGGGGTCTGTAATCCAGTGACCCCCAACATTTGATGTTTTGGGTGTTCAGTGGGGTGAAGACAAATGTGGGTACATAGGTACAATTCAAACAGACCCAGGGGACCCATCTCTATTATGGAAGGCTGGGTCAGTCAATCAGTGCAAATATATCTCTGCCCAATGAGGCACCAGTAATTGCACCTGGATCTGTCCTTGCAATTTGGGGGAAAAGTAAGATGGGAGCCTTTGGGGGTCCAGGAATGTTAATAGGGGGATATACATTTATATGTTTTATTTGCCAATAGGAGTGAGAAGCAGCGTTGGATCTCAGCCATGTGCCTCTCCAGCGCCCAATCAGATCTGGACATTCTGACGGACAGTGAAGGTGCCTCTGTCTTTTCTGTGTATGGGGGAGGGGCGGGGCACAGGAATTTGATGGCAAGTTCCAGTGTCAGACTGGGACACCAGGGGCCCAACCAAGAACCTTAGACCAGGGGCCACTCTCAGTATTATTATTATTATTCTACTCACTCAACCTCTATTCTCCTGTCTCTTTTCTTTACTTACTATAATCTATTATTCCATCTATTTAGCCTCTTTATTCTCATAGAAATAGGGAATGACCATGAAATAGGCCAAATGTTTAGCAGAATGAGGGGCCCCTGACACCTGGGCCCCCCGGGAGTTTTCCTGGTATCCCATTGGGCCAGTCCCACACTGACTAGTTCTGTATCACGTTATTTAGCGCAAACTGCATTTATATGGGCCAAATCTTTCCCCCTCCCCCAGACATCCCACAAGTCCAGTGCATCAAGGGTTACACGGCACAAGAGCACGATGAACTGACGCTGGAGAAAGCGGATATATTGCGACTCGCAGCCAAGACTAGTGATGGTAAGAAACTCATATAGAGGAAATGGGACCTGCAAAAGTGCAGCAATGCGCCCCAATCCCAGGAGTCCCCTGTGCAACTTGTCAGGGACAATCCCATATTGCACTGTTGGTTCCCCCTGCGTGCACCATGTACGTATATACAAGTAATATAGATATAGACTTGATGGAGGGGAGTCTTTATTCAAGCTGAGCTACTATGCATGCGAGTGAGTTCACATTATGGCAGCTCCCACATCTGGTTGCTATGGTTCTCACATAACCCCCTATCCTTGGATGCAGAAGATACTGAATCCCCCGATTGTCCTCATGTATTTCTTTTGTTTTTGGGGTTCAGGCTGGATGGAAGTGATTCGTCTCTGTGATGGAGAAAGGGGGTGGGTCCCAGCGACCCATGTGGAAGAAATAACCAATAAGAATGCGCGGCTGCGAAACCTGCGAGAGAACAAGCGCATTAAACATGCAACAAGCAAACTGGAGAGGGATCCGCCCTAAAGTCTCCCCGATTGTCCCAACTCCTCTTGGACCTGCGTCCGGAACATTTCACTTGGCCAGTGAACCCCCGGGGGCGTCTCTGCTCTAACCTTAGGGGCAACTACAGCGACGGGCCCCCCCAGGGTACAGCCTGGCCCTGATCACTAATAACTGCTGCAACTAATAGTCTCTGCACCCAGAGCAACTGGTATTTAGGAACGCTATAAATAGGGAATAATGGATTAGGAATTGGGGGTTAGAGCAGTTCTGGTAGCGCTGGGATGGGGCTCACATTCTGCAGCAAGAAAGTGTCTTGTTAATGCGATAGTTCCCGCCCCTACCCAACAACTCCCTGCACCCCTATAGAATCAGGGCTCCATTGTTACCAGCTGAGAGCGGCTGCTGACAAAGGATACTGGGAGTTGTAGTGATTCTGCTGCAGGAGTTAGGGAGTTACAGAATGGAGAACAGCCTCCTGCTCAGACCCTGACATTGAATTTCTACTGAACCACATTGTAAATACGTCGCCCAAATTAAACGTCATTCTCTGCACCCGCACCGTCCCTTGTCTTTCCCTTAAACCGGCAGCGACACAGTTAATCATGAGCCCCAGCTTTTAGCTCATTCTCTCAGACCCGCTTCCAACTGGTTCCCATGGACTGGAGGGAAAGATGGTGTCATTCCAGTATATAAAGAGGGATAACAATCTCAGCCTGGCAGCTATAGGCCTGTAAGTCTGACAGCTGTGGGGGCAAGTTATGGGATCACATTCAAGGTTATATTATGAGAATGGCATTATGGATACGTGATACAGGGAGAGCTGGGAAATGGCTGGACTGGCAGATACAGTAGATGGCTACAAGGAAGGGTCGGATGCCTTTTAGCAGACAATACAGGGTTAGTGAGATTAACTCTTAGGCTACTGTAGCACAAGGCATTGTTCACATTGCTCAGACAGTGTATATATTCAGTATATATCTCTCAGCCATATTATGTATCAGACAGACAGACAGACAGTGTATATATTCAGTATATATCTCTCAGCCATATTATGTATCAGACAGACAGACAGACAGTGTATATATTCAGTATATATCTCTCAGCCATATTATGTATCAGACAGACAGACAGACAGTGTATATATTCAGTATATATCTCTCAGCCATATTATGTATCAGACAGACAGACAGACAGTGTATATATTCAGTATATATCTCTCAGACTTCCTTTCTGCCTGCTCCCCAACATGTAGGGGTGAACCCTACTAAAAGCTTCATTATTATATAGCGGAGTCTTTGGGAGCAGATGCTTCATGTTCTATTTGCGTATTTAGTCCTGTAATTGGCGTTGTAGGGGGGGGGGGTGACAGAAATGGGACAGACTGGCAATGAGAGAAAAGGGGGTGACAGTAGGAATGGGACAGACTGTGTTTCTGTTCATGGAGTATTGGGGTGACAGGGCACAACAAGGGCACATGCTCCATGTGAATAAAAGTAAAATTTATTGGAACAATCAATTCCTAACAAAATAAACGACAGACGCTGCACACTCCACATACAAAACATGACTCGCCCCAAGTCTCAGTGAGCTCAGAGGGAATGTCACCCCAATTTAGCAAGGGTTCCCCTGAAACAGTCAGCGCTTCCCCAGATGAGCAGCCGGGGTCCCCTCCATGTTGATCTGTGATGTGGTGGATACGCCGGGTCCAACTGGTACTGGTTGTGGCTTCACTGGGGGCAGAAATTAGTATTGGGGGCCCAGAAAACCCCCCTCTGCCCATTCCCCCAGCACCTAAACAGGAAAAAGGGGAGAAATTATCACTTCATTTTAACTGATTTACACCCAATGGGTCACACAGGTAAGTGGCTTTGCCCCCCCCCACTGACAAAATAAGTTCAACTCATGGGGGGCTACTGACCTTCTCCTTATGTGCCCCCCAACCCCCTGTCTACACACTGGGACACTGAGACCAATTTGCTGCAAGGGATTATGGGTCAATGCCACAGTCAGGGGATAATGAAGCAAAGACTCCCCAATAGCAGATGAAGAGGTTCTTACCTGGGGCCCCTGTAGCGCAGACTCAGCACATCTGGGAATTAATGAGAGAAATCCACTGCTGCTTCTCTGTTCTACAAACAAATGCACAGAAGCCTTTATAGGGTCAGGCCATTGCCAGAGAGGATTGTGGGTAAGAGCAGTGAGGGAGAGAAATGATTGGATGAGCAGATTTCATAACTGCAGCAACCCCTCCCTCAGATACCAGTGGTATATTCCCAATTATATATTCTAATGACACTGTCCAATCACAGCATAAATAATGGTTATGCCCCTCCCACTGCCTTATATGCCCCTCCCACTGCCTTGTACCCTCCCACCTGCTCAACAGCCACCAGAGACCTCCTTGCAGAATATACCAGTTCCTGGTCATCTTGCGCCAACTTCAGGATATTCTGTGAGAGAAGCAGTTCCTGTCCTAGATCCCACCTCCCGCCCCCCAACTGCCCAAAGAGAAGACTTGCCTCCAGCAGGATCCTCAGGCAGGAAAGACTTGAGACTTTGCCTCCTGTACTCAGACTTCTCCTCCAGCTTCTGTAGGACCTGCAGGAACCTCCCGTTCTCCTTCCTACCGGGCACCATGGGCACAAGGGCAAGTTAATACCCATTTCATGGGCACAAGGGCAAGTTAATACCCATTTCATGGGCACAAGGGCAAGTTAATACCCATTTCATGGG
The DNA here is from genome assembly GCA_038501925.1 of Xenopus petersii. NCBI lineage: Eukaryota > Metazoa > Chordata > Amphibia > Anura > Pipidae > Xenopus > Xenopus petersii. Next base: position 580,740 of record CM076684.1, on the reverse strand, counting down.
CACAAGGGCAAATTAATAAACATTTCATGGGCACAAGGGCAAGTTAATAAACATTTCATGGGCATAGGAAACTAAATGACGTGACAAACCAAACGTGGGCAACGGGCCATAACCAATGACAGGAGTCAGACTTATTGTCCCCCAAGAGCAATATAAGAACAATGACTAAAATGGTGATGTCACAGGATGATTTGGCCTCCTGGTGGTTAATTTACTAACATAGCCATTAAATTGCCCCAGCGCAGTTACCCCAACAAGGAATGAACAGGCAGAAAAAAGGGTTCATGGAAATCCCTGGTCAGTACATGAAATACCCCAACCCTCTGACTGGGAATTCTGTGGCCAATCCATAAGATCAGTGAATGTTCCCATCCATGTTCCTGACCAAAGCGAAGCCTGATGGCGGGAAGTTTGGAGAAGAGCGTGTGCTTGTCGGTGGCGCCGAGGAATTCGGAGCGTTTGTGGGAATTCTGGAAATGGCGGATGGACAAGGACAAACTGTGCTGGTACGAAGCCTCCGAAATACTACACTATAAATATGGTCTGTAGGGGGCAGCACAACACTGGCTCTCTGAGGGCAAAGTACAAGAACCCCAGGGGCACAAATGTATCAGAACTTGTTATTGGGGGTAAGATTGGATGGACTTACTTGGGGGGGTCCTGTCTGACCATGGGAAAGAGAGCAGCCCAAGAACAGAAGGGACAGAGATCAGTCCATCATTATTAGAGAGACTCAGGGTTTCTGTTGTTGACATTACTTTACTGGAGAGGCAATAATGGAATTAAAGTGACAGACACTAAAAGCTTCCCAGAGCCTTCCTGCCCCCAGTCCCTCCTGAAGTTGCCTGTGATGGGGGGTCATTTTGTCCATAATCTTCTGTTTCTTCACCTCGGGGAGCTCTTGCCACAGGGAGGAGGAGTGAATTTGGGGACCCTCCAGCGAGGGATAAGGAGAGCAGCCCAGCGACCGACAGGGAGGAATCCAGAGAGAAGGAGCCGGAGCCATGGGTATTGTCCTTGGCATGGTGCAACCAGTAATCCTGATAGAGGGGGAGAGAGTAAATGGTACCTCAGGCTGTGCCACCCAGTTATCTGTGCCACACGGGGCCCCCAGTTATCTGTGCCACATGGGGCCCCCCAGTTATCTGTGCCACATGGGGCCACCCAGTTATCTGTGCCACACGGGGGTCTGGATACAGAGATAGAAACGGGTCATTTTGCATCTCTCCCTCAGTATTACAACTCACAGGCACCCCATCAAATCTGTCCATTGCTGGGACTGCACCCCCACAGTCCAGCAGAACCCAGAGTTATGACTCACGCATCTCCACAAACTTGGACTCTCTCCTCTGGCGCTTGCTGGGATCCTTGGGTTGGAATCTTCAGAATAACCTGGAATGAAACAAGATCAGGCCCTTACCCCCAGGGCACTTACCCTCTTGTGCCACCACAAACTCCCAGCATCCTTATATTATACTGGTGTTCAAGGCCAGTCCCAGTTGCCATTCCAGTTACTGCAACTCCCAGGATCCCTTATAGAGCTCAGTTTATGTTGGGGTGCTGGGAGGTCTGATTTTGTACCATCTGGGGTTTTCTATCCATAGAGAGAACAGGAGAGTAATGTGCCAGGGATATGATGGGATGTTGGGTCAGTACCCCTGGGTGAAGGGTAACATTGAGGAGGAGGGTGCCATCAGTCTGGGGGGGGGTGACATCATTACTTCTTCTCCTAAAAAGGGGGAGGCCAATAAGCTGTATCCAGTGGTCTGCAGAGGATGCTGGGAGCTGTAGTTTAACATAGAAGGCATAGGACGATGTCACTCTGCTACGACACAGCAATGAGGGGGTTGGTGAAGCTCCGATGGTCCCATGATGCATTGCTGGTGCTGAGCAAGATGGTGCCGGGTGGGGGAGCTGCCCTGCTCTCAGGTGTGGGGGGGCTGGTACAGAGGGTTGGAGAAGAACACAGAGCCAGTGTGATCTCTTTCTGGAAAACAAACGGAGTAGGGGCACATGGGCACAAGAGTAGTGGCACAGGAGTAGGGGCAGAGGAGTAGGGGCAGAGGAGTAGGGGCACAGGAGTAGGGGCCCAAGAGTAGGGGCACTAGAGTAGGGGCAGAGGGGTAGGGGCACAGGAGTAGGGGCACAAGAGTAGGGGCACATGAGTAGGGGCAGAGGAGTAAGGGCACAGGAGTAGGGGCCCAAGAGTAGGGGCAGAGGAGTAGGGGCACAGGAGTAGGGGCCCAAGAGTAGGGGCACAAGAGTAGGGGCACATGAGTAGGGGCAGAGGAGTAAGGGCACAGGAGTAGGGGCCCAAGAGTAGGGGCCCAAGAGAAGGGGCACAAGAGTAGGGGCCCAAGAGTAGGGGCACATGAGTAGGGGCACATGAGTAGGGGCACAGGAGTAGGGGCAAATGGGCTCAGCAGGGCAAATTCAACTTCATGCCAAAGAGACAAGCCTAGTGTAGCGCCCCCAGCCTGGAGCAAGTGCCAATGTTATTTACAATAGAGACACCCACACTGAGCCACATGCAGCACCCAGCACCCTGACCCACCTCAGGCAAGTTACCCATGTGCCCCCTGCACCGGCCCCTCAACTCCCAGAGACCCGGGAGGTACATTCCATATAATATTTATATATACAGTATATTACCCTCTATCTGCTTTCTGCTATCTTTGGCTGGGAAGTCTGAACCTGCAGTTGCAGTCCTCCCACTTGCCCCCCCAGACGCTTGAAGGATTTCCTGGGGTAAAAGAATCCGGCCAGTGGTTTGATGGGGCGCAGGGGCACGAGGGGTTTGGTGGTCTCGGGGCACGAAAAACATCTCTTCACTGTCGCCTCTATGGGTGGGGGAGAAGTGGTTCAGGAACTTTCCTAAGGACAGATCCATCCCTGGGGGGGGACACACAGACACATGAGGGGTCACATACACTAATGGCAACTCTGAACCAGACCCTGGGCACTAGCACCCCCCAAATCCAGTTTAGTCTGAACCCTGATACTAATGACAAGCAACATGGCAGCTCCCTCCCACCAGCCCTTCCTGCCTCATTAAAGAGGTGCTTCACCTTTACCTATAGAATGGCTAAGTCTAAGCAATTTTCATTTGGTCTTCATTTTTATTTTTTTATAGTTTTTGAATTTTTTGTCACTGACCCCATCTAAAAAACAAATACTCTGTAAGGCTACAAATGTATTGTTATTGTTACTTTTTATTACTCATCTTTATAGTCAGGCCTCTCCTATTCATATTCCAGTCTCTTATTCAAATCAATGCATGGTTGCTAGGGGAATTTGGACCCTAGCAACCAGATTACTGAAATTACAAACTGGAGAGCTGCTAAATAAAAAGCTAAATAAGTCAAAAACCACAAATAATAAAAAATGAAAACCAGATAGTCTCAGAATATCCCTTTTTTAAAATCATACTAATAGTTAATTTAAAGGACAAGGAAAGGCAAAAAAATAAAATCCCATTTTTACTTTCTTTTATGAAAAAGAAACCTATCTCCAATATACTTTAATCAAAAAATATGTACCGTTTTTATAAGAAACCTGACTGTATGCAGTGATATTCTCCCTTCATTTACTGCTGTGGATAGGAATTGTCAGACAGTCCCTAACTGCTCTGCAGGGAAACAATCATACTTATGTACAGCAGGGGGAGCCCCCGCCTTACTTCCCAGCCATGCAGAACTCAAGCAGCTTTGTTTATGACGACCCCTAAGCAGCCCAGATCACACTGAGCATGTGCACAGTCTTAGTCTTGCAAAGATGTATAACAAAGTTACAAGATGGTGACCCCCTGTAGTCAACTTTGAAACTATAAATTATTTGTTTGATTAGGCTTGTGGTGCAGTAAGTTCATGTTTATGTTTAGTATACAAAATACTGTATTTCTAGCCTTATTCTATTTTACACTTTCCTTGTCCTTTAAAGGTGAATTGCCTCTATAAGCCCCAGCTTGTGAATAGGCGCATATTAAATGGCTGTACATGTAGTAGCAACACATGACCCTGTACCAATGGAGCTTACAATCAAACATCCCTACCACATTGGCACCCACTCTAGAGCCAATACCCAAATATTATAATTTTGGGGAGTAGAACACGTACACACCCTGCAGATGCCCAGGCCGGAACAGAACTTGAGACCCGAGTGAGTTGATACATAAGGGCCAAAAACGTGGCTCCACCCACTGCTGCAGCTGAATCAGTTTAAATCGAGTACAATAAGTGCGGCCCTCCTGCAATGTACCCGTGCCAACCCCTGTGCCAGTGATGTGCTGCCCACTGGAATGAATCAGTAACGTGAGCTGCAGGTAAGTGGTTTATATGGATGAGCTGCACATGCTGCATGGCTACTTGGAAACCAGTACAGTCCAACCCAGTCTATTATATTATGGGATTATAGGGATGTGGGGACAAGATGAGACCGTGCTGCAAGTTCCCCCTTTTGGATTTGCTGCACTTCCTGTCGCTGCACTTCCTGTCGCTGCACTTCCTGTCGCTGCACTTCCTCTGGTTAAAGAGGGTGTGACAGGTGTTGCACAGGTGAGGCTTGGGGTTTGCCAGGGATTAAAGTGCATGGCTGTATAACAGTCAGTGGAGGCTGCAGCATGTGTGGGCGTGGCCTAGTCTTTTTATTGAGCAGCTTCTCTGGTTCAATTGGTTGTGGTCTCCCCCAGAGCAATGAGTGAATATATTAAATACCCCACATTAGGGGAAATGTCAGTTTCATGGGAATTTCCCCCAAACCTCACTGAATGCACTTACCTGACCCCCCAGTGGCACCACAATTTTGTACTTTCAGTGTCAACCAATGAGCAGCCCCAGTCCTGACACAGAACAACATCACAAGGAACATGTCGCTGCTTTATAAATAAATCATCATCATTGGTCCAATCCATCTTTCCTTATGTAAATGCAGAGCTGTGATTGGCTACTCACACCCTCCTCTACTTCTGGGCAGAGACCATTAGACCAGTGAATAAAGTCGCCGCCAGCGAAACGTGGAACTTTGTGTCTGGTGAGATTATTGGCTCATCACTAACACCGTGTTGTCACGGCCGCCATCAGGGGAGCACAGGGGGTACAAGTGTCCCGGGGCTGAAGGGGGGGCCCAGCACTGCTGAACTTGTCGAAAGAACCGTGGCCCCCTTGACAGTTGCTGAAGCCGCGGCGTCACCTTCCGAAGTCCCGAAGAGGCGAAAAGACTTGAAGTCACGAAAGGAGGCGAAGTTGAAGTCCTGAAGCCGGGAGTTCAATTCTAGTGAATTCCAATTTGTGTTTTTATTTCTATTAATCCCCCAACCACCAGTGTATTATGTGACTAGTCTATAGGCTCCTGCCACTAATAGAAAACTTTTATGGGGGGCCCTGGCACCAATGGTTTTTTACAGGCCGGACTGGCAATCTGTGAGTTCTGGCAAATGCCAGAGGGGCTGCTATAAGGTCCCATAGACTGTCAGTATTTAGTGGGCTGGTGGGGGCTGTTCGGGCCTGTGTGTACCTGAAATACCAGGGCCTATTTTAATTCTCAGTCCGAACCTGTCTTTTTATAACTTGTTTGTGTGGGGGGGGGGTTACCATTTGTAGCGCTGATGTCTGTGGGGTCTTTTAACTGTCATGTGGAGTGGGCGGGGCCAAAGGCTGACACTCTATTATATACCGGCTACAGGGGCGGGACCAGGAGGGAAGTGACAGTTGCTGAGAGTGACAGTAGCACAGAGATAACGGGTCGGGAAGGGATTGGGATATCGGGAGGGAGACACAGAGGGGTCGGTGCCGGAGGACAATGGACACCACCGGGCAGGACAATGTGGTTGAGAAGCCGGAGATAATGGAGAGAACTGGGGAGGAGAAGCCGGAGATAATGGAGAGAACTGGGGAGGAGAAGCCGGAGATAATGGAGAGAACTGGGGAGGAGAAGGAGAAGGAGAAGCAGGAGACGTCGGACACATGTCGGGAGGAGAAGGGGAATGAGCCGGAGGAGAAGCAGGAGAGGTCGGACACAGCCAGGGAGGAGAAGGTGGATCAGAACCAGGAGAGGAGGGAAAGAGCCGGGGACAATGTGGATCAGAACCAGGAGGAGACGAGAGACACAAGAGCCGGAGAGGATCAGGGGGAGAATCAGGAAGAGACAAAGCAGGAGCCCAAATGTTCCCCATCAGCCCCTGATCCCCCCAAAACCGAGTCTGAGCAGAAGGAATCGCCCCCCAAACCCACCCCCACCGAGAGCACCAGCCTGATGCATGGGGGGTCTGAGGGCAGAAAGGTCAGTGACTCCCCCTTATACTTCTACTGAACCCCTCAACCCTGATACATTGATTGTACCACAGTCTGACACCTTCATGTATTTCTCTTTATCCCCAAAACTATTAACTGTACCCCATTCTGCCCCCCGTTATATCTCTCTTCACCCCTAAACTCTTAATGTACCCCATTCTGCCCCCCTTATATCTCTCTTCACCCCTAAACTCTTAATGTACCCTATTCTGCCCCCCTTATATCTTTCTTTACCCCTAAACTCTTAATGTACCCCTTTCTTTCCCCTATATGTCTCTTCACCCCTAAACTCTTAATGTACCCCATTCTGTCACCCTTATATCTCTCTTCACCCCTAAACTCTTAATGTACCCTATTCTGCCCCCCTTATATCTCTCTTCACCCCTAAACTCTTAATGTACCCCTTTCTTTCCCTTATATCTCTCTTCACCCCTAAACTCTTAATGTACCCCTTTCTTTCCCTTATATCTCTCTTCACCCCTAAACTCTTAATGTACCCCATTCTGACCCCTTATATTTCTGTTCATTCTAAATCAGTGCAATTCAGTTGTTTCCGTATCGGGGTACAATTGTTAGGGGGCCACATTACAGTAAAATGATGATGTCACCTTAAGAGGTGAGTTGAGATCTTGATCAGTCTGGAGGCTCCAGTACACCCCTACCCTAAACTCTAACTGTTCCCCAATTCAGTCCCTGGATTATTATATTGCCCCCCTGAATCCCAATCTCCGAACCCCCCCATACCTCTCAAATTGTCACTTAATAGCCCCATGTCCATGGAATGACACCCTGTGTCCCCCCCCATAGTAATGCACCCCCATTACCCTAATCCTATGGATTGTCTCATGTGCCTTCTAAATATTACTGCCCCTTTAATTATCCTCCTGCCCCTGGGGGTTGGTACCCGAGTGACACTGAGGAACCCCCATACTCTGATGCAGCAGTGACCCCAATGGCACATGGGGAGATCTTGCACCCTGTTATTTTTAGGGGTGGGGCATAAATGCAGAGTTGCCTCTTTATTCATTGTAATGAGAATCTCTTAATATTACCCCCCGGCACCAACACTCCCTCTGCCCAATAAGCGCCAGGGAAACAAAACTGCTCCATCTTTTCTCCATCATTTCTCCATAATTTCTCCATAATTTTTCCATAATTTCTCCATCTGGGTCTGGACTGAGATTTCTTCCCTTCCATTCCAAGACCCAAAGAGCCCCCCGGCCCAATAAATAGTGAGTGTCTGCGACACCTAATTGCACCCCCTCTGCCAATTCCCACATCTCCGACTCCGTCTGTGCATTTTGCCCCATATTGTGCACTGACCCCCCAGTTCCACTATATGGAAATGAGGGAGCAATTCTGCCACTAAACATCTAGGGTGTTATTTCTCACCTCACTCACTGTACTCACAGCTCATTACTCTTATAGCTACTCACAGCTCACTACTCCTATAGCTGCTCACAGCTCACTACTCCTATAGCTGCTCACAGCTCACTACTCTTATAGTTACTCACAGCTCACTACTCCTATAGCTGCTCACAGCTCACTACTCTTATAGTTACTCACAGCTCACTACTCCTATAGCTGCTCACAGCTCACTACTCCTATAGCTGCTCACAGCTCATTACTCTTATAGTTACTCACAGCTCATTACTCTTATAGCTACTCACAGCTCACTACTCCTATAGCTGCTCACAGCTCATTACTCTTATAGCTACTGACAGCTCACTACTCCTATAGCTGCTCACAGCTCATTACTCTTATAGTTACTCACAGCTCATTACTCTTATAGCTACTGACAGCTCACTACTCCTATAGCTGCTCACAGCTCACTACTCTTATAGTTACTCACAGCTCATTACTCTTATAGCTACTCACAGCTGACTACTCCTATACCTACTCACAGCTGACTACACCTATACCTACTCACAGCTCACTACTCCTATACCTACTCACAGCTCATTACTCTTATAGCTTCTCACAGCTCACTACTCTTATAGCTACTCACAGCTCACTACTCCTATACCTACTCACAGCTCACTACTCTTATAGCTGCTCACAGCTCACAACTCTTATAGCTATTCACAGCTCATTATTCTTATAGTTACTCACAGCTCACTACTCTTATAGCTACTCACAGCTCACTACTCCTATACCTACTCACAGCTCACTATTCCTATACCTACTCACAGCTCACTACTCTTATAGCTGCTCACAGCTCACTACTCTTATAGTTACTCACAGCTCATTACTCTTATAGTTACTCAAAGCTCACTACTCTTATAGCTACTCACAGCTCATTACTCCTATATTTACTCATAGCTGACTACTCCTATAGTCTAATGTAGTCAAAGTGAGAAATTGTGATGGGCAGGGGCTTCTCTTGTTGCTATGGTAACAGATACTTTACATTGGGTGTTGGGGGGATGAAGATGAAGGACACACAGAGGAGACAGAGGGGAGGGGGGATATTTCTGTGACTCCCCAGGGGTCAGTGACTGATGGTTCAGATCAGCGAGTGGATTTGGATTTGTTGTTTAATGTGAATGTCGCTTCGCTCCCTAAATCCCCGTCCCTCGTGCGCTGCTCATGGATTCACTGCTCCCCCGATACTGACTCACTCACACTCTCACTCACACTCTAACTCACACTCGCACTCTCACTCTCACTCACACTCTCACTCACAATCTCACACTCTCACTCACAATCTCACACTCTCACTCACACTGGTATTGGCCACTTACATGTGATCTATGCACGTGGGGCCCAATCACAGCTGGGGAGTCGTGTATCACAGTGACAAGGGGATCCTGGGGGAGAAACTGTAATTTGTGGGTAAAAATCCCGGTGATTTGTGTAGGAATTTGACACTTTGCCCAGAGCACGTTCCCTTCTCTACAGACTAATGTGAGTGGGGCAGAGGGCTGCAAAGAGTTAAGTCTTTTCCATCTAATATTGCTGTGCCTGTTGCTATGGTTACGGTGAAAAGACTGGAAAATTGCCTTATTCTCCTGCTGTACAACCTTTAACCTGATTGGCTGAGAGAGAGGCCTGTGACTCATCACTGTGCCCCACATCCCTCACCCTCATCCAAGGGTTAATAACGTACCCGCCCCTCCCCCCTGCTCTTCAGTGAGACCAACTGCAAATTGCCTCTGAGTCCCCCATATGAGTCATCAGCTGCTTCACTTACTCATTAGTGGGCTACTAACATCACAGGGGGCACATCCCTACAGTGGCCACTAGATGTCAGTCTGACACATGAGATGCCCCAGCACTGGCTCATTTGGGTAATTACCCCCCCCCCCCAGGAGAATCTGTGGCTGAAATATTCAATGAAATCCACTGTGTGTGTGTGAGTGAGGGGGGGGGGGTCACAGAGTTTTACAGATCAATGAGAGATTCAGATTATTCTGATTGGCTGAACCTTTTCAGAGTTTTATTATAAGAAATGACTTTCTATTATGACAAATACAGAAATAATCTCAGTTCTAGACTATTGCAAGTTTTACTTCCCCTTTACACCCGGTCCAGTTCCCTCATCAGAGGCAGAAAGATTTGCCGTTCCCTGGGGGGAAATATTTCATCCCCAATAAAGTGACCTGAGCTCATTAACCCCTGTGTCAGGTGTTGGCTGTTGTGAGCCGGGGGAGGGGAGGCTGATGTACAAATCACTCTGGGGGACACTTATTATTTCAGCTTTGCCCCCTGCTCTGAACATTAATTAAGGGCCAATTATCTGTAACGGCTGCCAAGCCAATCACATGCAGCTACACAACTGGCTCCACCTCCGACAATAATTCTCACTATAATAAACCACCCACAGAATTAACCCCCCCATACCCATTATAGTCATCAGCTACTGGTCACTAATATTGGGCCACCCACAGCCCAAGCTCGTCTCATGCCCCCCTCCTCTCAACAGCATTTCTGCTCCAACATTAATGCCCCCAAAACAGGTGTCTGTAAGGGTTAATGTCCACAGATGAGGTGTTTTTAAGGATTACTATCCTTAAATAAAGGGGTAAATAAGGAAATGAATGTGATTGGGGAGCATTTCCCATAACCGTCAGTAGGAGGCGCCATTGAGCTGAGTGCAGGATCTGGAATGGCGGGGGAGGGAATGATGCATTTTTCACCTCTTTGTGAGTAAACAGAGCTTGCTGCCTTGTGATTGGCTCATTCCCATCAGGTGCCAACACACCTCCCTGTCTGGGCTGTGACCTTTATGGAGGCAAATTTGCCCCCCCCCTCCATGTGACCCATATAGGGAGTAATAATGCCCAGCCTTCATCTGACACCAATGCTGGGAGCGTAGTACAGAGAATGCTGGGAGTTGTATGTCTGACACTTGTAGTACAGAGAATGTTGGGAGTTGTATGTCCTGAGACTTGTAGTACAGAGAATGCTGGGAGTTGTATGTCTGAGACTTGTAGTACAGAGAATGTTGGGAGTTGTATGTCTGAGACTTGTAGTACAGAGAATGCTGGGAGTTGTATGTCCTGAGACTTGTAGTACAGAGAATGCTGGGAGTTGTATGTCTGAGACTTGTAGTACAGAGAATGCTGGGAGTTGTATGTCCTGAGACTTGTAGTACAGAGAATGCTGGGAGTTGTATGTCTGAGACTTGTAGTACAGAGAATGTTGGGAGTTGTATGTCTGAGACTTGTAGTACAGAGAATGCTGGGAGTTGTATGTCCTGAGACTTGTAGTACAGAGAATGCTGGGAGTTGTATGTCTGAGACTTGTAGTACAGAGAATGCTGGGAGTTGTATGTCCTGAGACTTGTAGTACAGAGAATGCTGGGAGTTGTATGTCCTGAGACTTGTAGTACAGAGAATGCTGGGAGTTGTATGTCTGAGACTTGTAGTACAGAGAATGCTGGGAGTTGTATGTCCTGAGACTTGTAGTACAGAGAATGCTGGGAGTTGTATGTCTGAGACTTGTAGTACAGAGAATGCTGGGAGTTGTATGTCTGAGACTTGTAGTACAGAGAATGCTGGGAGTTGTATGTCCTGAGACTTGTAGTACAGAGAATGCTGGGAGTTGTATGTCTGAGACTTGTAGTACAGAGAATGCTGGGAGTTGTATGTCCTGAGACTTGTAGTACAGAGAATGCTGGGAGTTGTATGTCTGAGACTTGTAGTACAGAGAATGCTGGGAGTTGTATGTCTGAGACTTGTAGTACAGAGAATGCTGGGAGTTGTATGTCTGAGACTTGTAGTACAGAGAATGCTGGGAGTTGTATGTCCTGAGACTTGTAGTACAGAGAATGCTGGGAGTTGTATGTCTGAGACTTGTAGTACAGAGAATGCTGGGAGTTGTATGTCTGAGACTTGTAGTACAGAGAATGCTGGGAGTTGTATGTCTGAGACTTGTAGTACAGAGAATGCTGGGAGTTGTATGTCTGAGACTTGTAGTACAGAGAATGCTGGGAGTTGTATGTCTGAGACTTGTAGTACAGAGAATGCTGGGAGTTGTATGTCTGAGACTTGTAGTACAGAGAATGCTGGGAGTTGTATGTCCTGAGACTTGTAGTACAGAGAATGCTGGGAGTTGTATGTCCTGAGACTTGTAGTACAGAGAATGCTGGGAGTTGTATGTCCTGAGACTTGTAGTACAGAGAATGCTGGGAGTTGTATGTCCTGAGACTTGTAGTACAGAGAATGCTGGGAGTTGTATGTCCTGAGACTTGCAGAACAGAGAATGCTGGGAGTTGTATGTCTGAGACTTGTAGTACAGAGAATGCTGGGAGTTGTATGTCTGAGACTTGTAGTACAGAGAATGCTGGGAGTTGTATGTCTGAGACTTGTAGTACAGAGAATGCTGGGAGTTGTATGTCTGAGACTTGTAGTACAGAGAATGCTGGGAGTTGTATGTCCTGAGACTTGTAGTACAGAGAATGCTGGGAGTTGTATGTCTGAGACTTGTAGTACAGAGAATGCTGGGAGTTGTATGTCTGAGACTTGTAGTACAGAGAATGCTGGGAGTTGTATGTCTGAGACTTGTAGTACAGAGAATGCTGGGAGTTGTATGTCCTGAGACTTGTAGTACAGAGAATGCTGGGAGTTGTATGTCCTGAGACTTGTAGTACAGAGAATGCTGGGAGTTGTATGTCCTGAGACTTGTAGTACAGAGAATGCTGGGAGTTGTATGTCCTGAGACTTGTAGTACAGAGAATGCTGGGAGTTGTATGTCCTGAGACTTGTAGTACAGAGAATGCTGGGACTTGTATGTCTGAGACTTGTAGTACAGAGAATGCTGGGAGTTGTATGTCCTGAGACTTGTAGTACAGAGAATGCTGGGAGTTGTATGTCTGAGACTTGTAGTACAGAGAATGCTGGGAGTTGTATGTCCTGAGACTTGTAGTACAGAGAATGCTGGGAGTTGTATGTCTGAGACTTGTAGTACAGAGAATGCTGGGAGTTGTATGTCTGAGACTTGTAGTACAGAGAATGCTGGGAGTTGTATGTCTGAGACTTGTAGTACAGAGAATGCTGGGAGTTGTATGTCTGAGACTTGTAGTACAGAGAATGCTGGGAGTTGTATGTCCTGAGACTTGTAGTACAGAGAATGCTGGGAGTTGTATGTCCTGAGACTTGTAGTACAGAGAATGCTGGGAGTTGTATGTCCTGAGACTTGTAGTACAGAGAATGCTGGGAGTTGTATGTCTGAGACTTGTAGTACAGAGAATGCTGGGAGTTGTATGTCTGAGACTTGTAGTACAGAGAATGCTGGGAGTTGTATGTCTGAGACTTGTAGTACAGAGAATGCTGGGAGTTGTATGTCCTGAGACTTGTAGTATAGAGAATGCTGGGAGTTGTATGTCCTGAGACTTGTAGTACAGAGAATGCTGGGAGTTGTATGTCCTGAGACTTGTAGTACAGAGAATGCTGGGAGTTGTATGTCTGAGACTTGTAGTACAGAGGATGCTGGGAGTTGTATGTCCTGAGACTTGTAGTACAGAGAATGCTGGGAGTTGTATGTCCTGAGACTTGTAGTACAGAGAATGCTGGGAGTTGTATGTCTGAGACTTGTAGTACAGAGAATGCTGGGAGTTGTATGTCCTGAGACTTGTAGTACAGAGAATGCTGGGAGTTGTATGTCCTGAGACTTGTAGTACAGAGAATGCTGGGAGTTGTATGTCCTGAGACTTGCAGAACAGAGAATGCTGGGAGTTGTATGTCTGAGACTTGTAGTACAGAGAATGCTGGGAGTTGTATGTCTGAGACTTGTAGTACAGAGAATGCTGGGAGTTGTATGTCTGAGACTTGTAGTACAGAGAATGCTGGGAGTTGTATGTCCTGAGACTTGTAGTACAGAGAATGCTGGGAGTTGTATGTCTGACACTTGCAGAACAGAGAATGCTGGGAGTTGTATGTCCTGAGACTTGTAGTACAGAGAATGCTGGGAGTTGTATGTCTGAGACTTGTAGTACAGAGAATGCTGGGAGTTGTATGTCTGAGACTTGTAGTACAGAGAATGCTGGGAGTTGTATGTCCTGAGACTTGTAGTACAGAGAATGCTGGGAGTTGTATGTCTGAGACTTGTAGTACAGAGAATGCTGGGAGTTGTATGTCTGAGACTTGTAGTACAGAGAATGCTGGGAGTTGTATGTCCTGAGACTTGTAGTACAGAGAATGCTGGGAGTTGTATGTCCTGAGACTTGTAGTACAGAGAATGCTGGGAGTTGTATGTCTGAGACTTGTAGTACAGAGAATGCTGGGAGTTGTATGTCTGAGACTTGTAGTACAGAGAATGCTGGGAGTTGTATGTCTGAGACTTGTAGTACAGAGAATGCTGGGAGTTGTATGTCCTGAGACTTGTAGTACAGAGAATGCTGGGAGTTGTATGTCTGACACTTGCAGAACAGAGAATGCTGGGAGTTGTATGTCCTGAGACTTGTAGTACAGAGAATGCTGGGAGTTGTATGTCTGACACTTGTAGTACAGAGAATGCTGGGAGTTGTATGTCTGAGACTTGTAGTACAGAGAATGCTGGGAGTTGTATGTCTGAGACTTGTAGTACAGAGAATGCTGGGAGTTGTATGTCTGAGACTTGTAGTACAGAGAATGCTGGGAGTTGTATGTCCTGAGACTTGTAGTACAGAGAATGCTGGGAGTTGTATGTCCTGAGACTTGTAGTACAGAGAATGCTGGGAGTTGTATGTCTGAGACTTGTAGTACAGAGAATGCTGGGAGTTGTATGTCCTGAGACTTGTAGTACAGAGAATGCTGGGAGTTGTATGTCTGACACTTGCAGAACAGAGAATGCTGGGAGTTGTATGTCCTGAGACTTGTAGTACAGAGAATGCTGGGAGTTGTATGTCCTGAGACTTGTAGTACAGAGAATGCTGGGAGTTGTATGTCTGACACTTGCAGAACAGAGAATGCTGGGAACTGTAGTCCATAACACCTGAAGGATTGAGAGCCTGTGACCCTAATAAAACAATGAGAAGCCACATGGGGATCCACCAATCAGAGGCTGAGGCTGAAGGGAGGGATTTACTAGAAATAAAGAGCAGAATTGTCAGTGGTAAATCCGCATTGTCATTGTGATTCTGTAATAACTCCCAGTGACCCCTGAGCCAGACAGCAGCACAAACAGGGGAGCTCTTTGTTGCTAGGGACCTAGTATAGCAACCACACGCAACTTCTACCATAAAAGAGGAGGATTGGGAAAGTTCCCCTTTAATTATATGAGCAAATATTTTATTTCCTATAGCGACTGACTCCTCTCCCAATAAACCAGTTGCGAGAGACAGACAGTGACCCCTCCCCCTCCATATATCTTCCTTCAGCTATTGGCTCAGTACAGAAGGGGGGCTTGGGGCAGCAGTGAGGGCACAGGGGCCCATATTGTAAAGGAACAGGAACAGTAGGGACTCTAACATTATTTTTAATGTTTTAAAAAAAAGCACCTGCGTGAAAGAGCCTTTATTCTATGTGCTTTGCTTTATCACTATACAACCTTCCAGCCATATTGGGAGAGACACGCCCCTGAGCAGCTCTACACAGTTTATAAGGAGAGACACGCCCCCAAGCTTCCCTACCCAGCTTTAAGGGAGAGACACGCCCCTGAGCATCCCTACATAACTATTAGGATAAGACACACCCCCAAGCATCCCTACCCATGTATTAAGGAGAGACACACCCCCGCCTGCCCTCCCGCTATTTTACCCCCATACAATGGGGCCCCTTGGACCCCCAGTCATCAACCACTTGTGGGTGGGGTTGATTTAGGCCACTTTTATATGCAGATTATTTCGTGCCATCTGGGTCTGGGTGCCGCTCCAAAAATAGGCCAAGAAGGCAGTACCCCCAATTCCCAAACACTTCGCTCCGGCTGGTTTGACTGATGAGACCACAAGCGGAGGTGCTGGGAGTTGTAGTTCCACAACAGCTGGAGGGTCACAGGCTCATAATGTTTTACCCCTAAAAAGATTGTGCCCCAAGTGTTACCTATTGCCAAATAAGGGAAAGGTTTCCGGTTGGTGTCAGTCCCAAATACAAACACTTGTGCAATGTAATCATTAGTCTCACGGAGCAGGGAGTAGCAGGGAGTAGCAGGGAGTAGTCGGGCTTTAATTCCACTTTAAAGGGGAAGTAATCTCTATCTGTATGTCAGGTGTAAATGACAGAGCCAAACGTCTCCCTCTGGACTTTCCCTGGAAATGGTGTGTGAGCAGTGGTGTAATTGTGTATTAGTGTATTAGTGCATATGCAAATATACCGTTTATATCCGGTTATACCACGTCATGCCACAAACACCAGCAGTCCCACTGGTTATTTATTGCCTTTCATTTACATCTGAATTGGGATCAGCGTTAGAGTCAGGGTGTTGGTCCCCAATAGGGGCACATTAACTGTCATCTACCCCCTGAGGCAGTTTCCATGGCAGCGTGAGGGCTTTACTTTGCTAGAAAGGAGCTTGTTGTATTAGTTATACTTGGCCTTTAATGAGATGGGGGCGGGGTTAAGAGGAAGAGGATAAGTTTAAGGCTGGAGCCATGGGGGAGAGGGAACCGACCACTCATGCCCATATAAGGCAGTGTACTCCCTGGGCCAATGTTCCCTCTGTTACTTCTTGGTTTTGTGCAAATCTGGGATCTTCCAGCCTTGCGCTTCCCAGAAAATACTAACGGGGTAAAATCCTGCCCCACCCTGAGGTATCAGCCTGCCCCTACTCCATAGTATTCATACCCATGGGGGACTGGGCATCAGCCCACAAGCTGCTCACGTTCAGATTTACACCTAGTGGTGGCACAAATCTGCTCAAACTGCCAATCACAGGGCTGCTCTCTGCTTCACTGGGGCAATTATACCTGTAGCTCTATATATATATATATACTGTATATATATATATATATAATATACAAAAGACATGAATATCCTGTAAATTATATCCTTATGAACAGTGAGTTCTGATGTCATCAGTTATAAACGGGGAGTTCTGATGTCATTAGTTATAAACTGTGAGTTCTGATGTCATTTCTGTCACATGACTCCCTGAAACTTGTGTATTATAATAAATAAAGTACCCCCAGTTTCAAAATATAAGGATATTAGAAGTTACCTCTGAGTTCCATGACCTGTATAAAAACACTCGACCTTCGGCCTCGTACTTTTATATGGTCATGAAACTCCTCGGTAACTTATAATATCCTTATATTTTACAAGAGGGGGTAGTCCATGGCAGGACGGGAGTTACAGTTAGGATTAACCCCCAGGATCCCATTCCCAGACTGAGCCAAGAGTCACTTCCGGCCCCCGAGTCACAGGAGATTCGGGGATTACGTCACCCCCAGGAATATAAACACACACTGATTGTGCAACACTAGTGTCTGAGTGTGCGAGACTCTGCTGACTCACTATTACACAGGGTGATGCAAGCAGTAGGGTCGCCCCCTCTTCCCTGTAATAATCAGCTACATTTAGGGTTGTCTCCTTTTTTGGAAAAAAATACCTTCCTATATATTCAGATTTTTTCCCTATCAATAACAATGGGGTAAAA
This sequence comes from Xenopus petersii, assembly GCA_038501925.1. Taxonomy (NCBI): domain Eukaryota; kingdom Metazoa; phylum Chordata; class Amphibia; order Anura; family Pipidae; genus Xenopus; species Xenopus petersii. The sequence goes on along the minus strand of CM076684.1, from coordinate 563,440 downwards.
TACTGGCCAGGTGGCAATCCTAGGTACGTTGCAGGGCTGCTTAGAAATCCGTGCAGTCTGCAGCTTGCGTGTGCTCTGCTTCCAGTTCAGCTATGTGAGCAGGATTAACCCTTTGCGTGCCAGTGCAGGTATGAGAAGAATTAACCCTGCCAGCAGATGTCCCTCTGATTAATGAAACAATATAAAGACACTAATTGTGATGCAGAATGTTCCCATTTAATCACAGACAGGGGGAGCCATTGTTGCCTGCGCACTGCACTTCCTGTTGGGTGTTTGTACAGGAAGTTGGGGGCATCTGACCCTGAACTCCTTGTGGGGCAGTGACGTTTATTCAGCTGAAGCTGTGGCCTCACGTGTCTCCCTCACCTGCACTCTGTCATCTCCCCGGGGTCACTAATATTTGCACACTTGTCTCCTTGCACTTCCTCTGTGTATTCACCATTAGTGCTCGGCTGGAAACTGCTGATCCTTAAAGGCACAGTAAACATGACGTGCAGTTGCTCTTATATAAGAGTGCACCTGTGTTTGCTAAGGACAAGTGCCTCAGGCTACATCAGTATTGTGCCACATGCAGGGTTGATATTAAAGGGGAACTGCACCCAACACTGCTGTCTAAGGAAAGAAATTCAATTCTTTACAATTTCCCAACCTTTTATGTCTGTGTATAACTTGTCTAACTGCTACTAATCCCAAGGAAAACAAAAAAACCCATCTGAAGCCTCTCCAATTTGCATCAGAGGGGGAAAATTCCTTCCTGACTCCAAAATGGGACCAGTCCCTGGATCAACTTGTACTATGAGCTATTTCCCATATCCCTGTATTCCCTCACTTGCTAAACACCCTCCAACCCCTTCTTATACCTATCTAATGTATCAGCCTGTACCCCTGATTCACTTCCCAGCTCTCCCTGTAACACCCCTTTCCCTCCTCTAATCTCATTGGCTCCTTCCTGTCTGCTGGGAGGAGCTACTGGTGAATAAAGCATCCGACCCTTCCTTGTACCTATCTAATGTATCAGCCTGTACCCCTGATTCACTTCCCAGCTCTCCCTGTAACACCCCTTTCCCTCCTCTAATCTCATTGGCTCCCTCCTGTCTGCTGGGAGGAGCTACTGGTGAATAAAGCATCCGACCCTTCCTTGTACCTATCTAATGTATCAGCCTGTACCCCTGATTCACTTCCCAGCTCTCCCTGTAACACCCCTTTCCCTCCTCTAATCTCATTGGCTCCCTCCTGTCTGCTGGGAGGAGCTACTGGTGAATAAAGCATCCGACCCTTCCTTGTACCTATCTAATGTATCAGCCTGTACCCCTGATTCACTTCCCAGCTCTCCCTGTAACACCCCTTTCCCTCCTCTAATCTCATTGGCTCCCTCCTGTCTGCTGGGAGGAGCTACTGGTGAATAAAGCATCCGACCCTTCCTTGTACCTATCTAATGTATCAGCCTGTACCCCTGATTCACTTCCCAGCTCTCCCTGTAACACCCCTTTCCCTCCTCTAATCTCATTGGCTCCCTCCTGTCTGCTGGGAGGAGCTACTGGTGAATAAAGCATCCGACCCTTCCTTGTACCTATCTAATGTATCAGCCTGTACCACTGATTCACTTCCCAGCTCTCCCTGTAACACCCCTTTCCCTCCTCTAATCTCATTGGCTCCTTCCTGTCTGCTGGGAGGAGCTACTGGTGAATAAAGCATCCGACCCTTCCTTGTACCTATCTAATGTATCAGCCTGTACCCCTGATTCACTTCCCAGCTCTCCCTGTAACACCCCTTTCCCTCCTCTAATCTCATTGGCTCCCTCCTGTCTGCTGGGAGGAGCTACTGGTGAATGAAGCATCAGAGCGTTTATTGCATGGTCCCCTTTTATATTTATATATAGTGATCATATCCCCTCATATATTTATATATAGTGATCATATCCCCTTATATATTTATATATAGTGATCATATCCCCTCATATATTTATATATAGTGATCATATCCCCTTATATATTTATATATAGTGATCATATCCCCTTATATATTTATATATAGTGATCATATCCCCCTTATATATTTATATATAGTGATCATATCCCCTTATATATTTATATATAGTGATCATATCCCCCTTATATATTTATATATAGTGATCATATCCCCCTTATATATTTATATATAGTGATCATATCCCCTTATATATTTATATATAGTGATCATATCCCCCTTATATATTTATATATAGTGATCATATCCCCCTTATATATTTATATATAGTGATCATATTCCCCTTATATATTTATATATAGTGATCATATCCCCTTATATATTTATATATAGTGATCATATCCCCTTATATATTTATATATAGTGATCATATCCCCCTTATATATTTATATATAGTGATCATATCCCCTTATATATTTATATATAGTGATCATATCCCCCTTATATATTTATATATAGTGATCATATTCCCTTATATATTTATATATAGTGATCATATCTCCCTTATATATTTATATATAGTGATCATATCCCCTTATATATTTATATATAGTGATCATATCCCCTTATATATTTATATATAGTGATCATATCCCCTTATATATTTATATATAGTGATCATATCCCCTTATATATTTATATATAGTGATCATATCCCCCTTATATATTTATATATAGTGATCATATCCCCCTTATATATTTATATATAGTGATCATATCCCCCTTATATATTTATATATAGTGATCATATCCCCTTATATATTTATATATAGTGATCATATCCCCTTATATATTTATATATAGTGATCATATCCCCCTTATATATTTATATATAGTGATCATATCCCCTTATATATTTATATATAGTGATCATATCCCCCTTATATATTTATATATAGTGATCATATTCCCTTATATATTTATATATAGTGATCATATCTCCCTTATATATTTATATATAGTGATCATATCCCCTTATATATTTATATATAGTGATCATATCCCCTTATATATTTATATATAGTGATCATATCCCCTTATATATTTATATATAGTGATCATATCCCCTTATATATTTATATATAGTGATCATATCCCCTTATATATTTATATATAGTGATCATATCCCCTTATATATTTATATATAGTGATCATATCCCCTTATATATTTATATATAGTGATCATATCCCCTTATATATTTATATATAGTGATCATATCCCCTTATATATTTATATATAGTGATCATATCCCCTTATATATTTATATATAGTGATCATATCCCCTTATATATTTATATATAGTGATCATATCCCCTTATATATTTATATATAGTGATCATATCCCCTTATATATTTATATATAGTGATCATATCCCCTTATATATTTATATATAGTGATCATATCCCCTTATATATTAAATACACCTCTGGGTGCAGGTCAGTAATGAATAGGCTTGTGCTACATTGTTTCAGACGCAGAGAACAGAAAGGGAAATTAAAAGGATAATGAGAAGTTGCTGAGAATGAAATGAAAACAAAGACAGTGATGGGAAGTTACAGACAATGTTCTCAGGGCAGAGATTAGTGAAAGGGACAATCAATGACTTTTCCACAGATTAGTATTTATTATTATTATATATAAATTCATTAAATTGGCAGTTTCTCTTTGAATTCTTCTGCCCTTTGGTCTGGGGGGGGGGCTCCGTGCCTTGTGGTGACTTGATTAATTAGTTAATTAGACAGACTAAGTAACGAGGCAAAGAGACAACATTCAGTCCGTGAGATTCTCTCAGTCTCACTTTAAATTCACCAGAACCAAATTCCTGCGGCCGGTGAGGCAGAAACTCCTTTGGCCCCTGATGTTGATCTGGACTGACAGGTCCCTCTGGGGCCACAATATCTCACCCCTCATTAACCCCAACAGAAACAGTGCGGGGCGCGTGGGAATGGGGAGATGAGGGGGCCCCCAGGGACACTGAGCAGCTGATAGAATATGGGGGGATATGAGAGTCCTTGGGGGGTCCCTCTATGCGCAGTTTTCTAGGGGTCACCCCCCCTATGTGTTATAAGGTCAACAATGTGCCCAACACTGACATGGGGAGACACTTGCCCAATTCATTCTCACTGATTGGTGCTTCTGGGAGGGGGTGGGTTAATGACATCAGGTGCAACTGGTAGGGGCTGAACTGGCCCCAGGGGCAATTAATCATCACACTTATTTAACTTGAATGACTTTCACTGATAATTAGCCCCCAATCCACATATTGTGCCCCCGGCATTAGCCTTATACCCACTGCCCATATAACACCCCCATTTACCCACCCATATACCCCCCCATATACCACCCCCATATACCCCCCCATATATATACCCCCCCATATACCCCCCCATATATATACCCCCCATATACCACCCCCATATACCACCCCCATATATCCTAGAGGCACAGAGACCCCCCACACAAGGGGGAGACTGGACATTTAGTTGGGACACATTGGGGCGCAGGCAGGAGGGGGGCACAGTGGCTGCGGGTGCCATTCTGAGTGACACATGGGCCCCCACCCTGCACGTCTGTAGGACACCGAGAGGTTAATTCTCAGCTAATGAATTGAGATGTGTGAAACAATTGGGGTATTTGGGCAGGGGATGAGCCCAGTCACACAGCCAATGAGAGGGATTAGAGCACAATCAGCAGTGTGTGACCCCCCCAGGGTTCTACGTGATTCCCAGCACAGAGCTGCCCCTCATCCCCGGCTAAGCCCCCCCCCCCGTGCCACTGGGATCAGCTGAGCTTTGCACCTTTAGAGCCGGATAACTGGGGGGGGGGTAGTATTTCTTTGGCCTTGGGACACCATTTGTTCTGTGACTGTAATTTGGGGTCCCCTGATCCCCCCACTATTGGCAACTTCCTGATCAAATCGACTTGCCCTTGTCTCCCATTTATTTATTCGTGATCTGGGTCTCTGGGCATCAATGGGTTAATCCTGCCCCATTATGTGCCCCTCACTCCCCTCATTGTCTCCGGCCACTGACCCCAAAGGAATTGATTGACCGTGGGCAATTAATAGTAATAACCGCATCCAGTTACAGTTCATCAGCTCTTTTTCCCTTCATGTACTGCCACTGAGCAGCCACGCCATGTACCTACTACCTACTTACCCACCCTCTCCGCTGCTACTGGGACACACATTGTCATGCTTCTAATTACTCATGCCCTTCATTTGCATGAACCTGTCACTAACGATTTTACCCTTTGCTCATCAATTAACCTCGTTACCAGCTAACGAGCACCAGGGAGCACATAACTCAGTTCCAATAATTACTATGGGTCAGTAACATTCAATAGTGGGTGGGGCTTCTGCAGTGGAAAAGGGGCCGGAGGGGGGGGTAGTGTGATATTTCTGTTGTTCCCCTTTGAGTTAACCATTAGGGGCACATTTACTTTGCTCGAGTGAAGGAACAGAATAAAAAGAACTTCAAATTTCGAATGTTTTTTTTGCCTACTTCGACCATCGAATTGGCTACTTCGACCTTCGACTTTGAATCGAACGATTCAAACTAAACATCGTTCGAATATTCAACCATTCGATAGTCGAAGTACTGTCTCTTTAAGAAAAACTTCAACCCATTACTTTGCCACCTAAAACCTACCGATCCTCAATGTTAGCCTATGGGATTGGGGAAGGTCCCCATAGGCTTTCTAAGGTTTTTTTAGTCAAAGAAAAATCGTTCGATCGATGGATTTAATCGTTTAATCGATTTTTCGTTCGATCAAACTAATTGCGGTAAATCCTTTGACTTCGATATTCGAAGTCGAAGGATTTACCTTCGGCAGTCGAATATCGAGGGTTAATTAACCCTCGATATTCGACCATATGTAAATCTGCCCCTAAGTATGATGTAGAGAGGGATATTCTGAGACAATTTGGTTTTCATTTTTTATTACTTGTGGTTTTTGACTTATTTAGCTTTTTATTCAGCAGCTCTCCAGTCTGTAATTTCAGCCTCCGGTTGCTAGGGTCCAAATTCCCCTAGCAACCATGCACTGATTTGAATAAGAGACTGGAATATGAATAGGAGAGACCTGAATAGAAAGAGGAGGAATAAAAAGTAACAATAAAAATATAATTGTAGCCTTACAGAGCATTTGTTTTTTTAGATGGGGTCAGTGACCCCCATTTGAAAGCTGGAAAGAGTCAGAGGAAGAAGTTAGATAATTCAAAAACTATAAAAAAAAGAAAAAGATAAAAACGATGTAAGTGGGTATCTCTGTGCCAGGAGTGGGTGATTATCCACTAATGACAGTGGGTGAGTGGGTGGATCACTGGGTGATGTCATGTGATCAGACACAGACAAACGTTTCCATGGCGAGGGGTGTGGCCGATGCCCGTTAATGTCAGGGAATGGCACTTATTAAGTTAATGAGCTTTTCATCTGCCCAACCCATAATAACCCGGCTCTGTACAAGTGACTCATGCCAGTCAGTGGCAGCAGATAACTGTAATTATGGGGTGCCATTAGATTCCTGGGAGAAGAACTAACCAATGAGCAGGTAGGTTGGGAGTTGCTTGTTGCGGGTCCAGGGAATCCCACATACATACGGGCACCATTACCTATAGACTACGAGCAGCTTGGGCCCCACAGAGAAGTATTGGGGTGCAGAAAGGAAGAAATACTCCACTGTGCCCCACAGACGGATCTGTTTTTGTGTATATAGTACGGAAAGAAGGTGTCAGGGAGGGGGAGCACCCCTAAATCTCAGACTTAGTCTTTATATGCCCTGCAGTACTGTATATCGATTATACACCATTCCCATCAGTTCCTGCCCCATTGAGCTTACAATCTAAGGTCCCTATCACATTCCCATCTGTCCCTGCCCCAGTGAGCTTACAATCTAAGGTCCCTATCACATTCCCATCGGTCCCTGCCCCAGTGAGCTTACAATCTAAGGTCCCTATCACATTCACATCAGTCCCTGCCCCAGTGAGCTTACAATCTAAGTTCCCTATCACATTCACATACATATTTTTTAATAAAAATCCCTATCACATTCATATCAGTCCCTGTCCCAGTGAGCTTACAATCTAAGGTCCCTATCACATTCCCATCAGTCCCTGTCCCAGTGAGCTTACAATCTAAGGTCCCTATCACTTCCCCATCAGTCCCTGCCCCAGTGAGCTTACAATTTAAGATCCCTATTACATTCCCATCTGTCCCTCTCCCAGTGAGCTTACACTCTAAGGTCCCTATTACATTCCCATCAGTCCCTGTCCCAGTGAGCTTACAATCTAAGGTCCCTATTACATTCCCATCAGTCCCTGCCCCAGTGAGCTTACAGTTTAAGGTCCTTATCCTATTCCCATCTGTCCCTGTCCCAGTGAGCTTACGATCTAATGTCCCTATCACATTCCAATCAGTCCCTGCCCCAGTGAGTTTACAATCTAAGGTCCCTATTACATTCCCACCAGTCCCTGTCCCAGTGAGCTTACAATCTAAGTTCCCTATTACGTTCCCATCAGTCCCTGCCCCTGTGTGCTTACAATCTAAGGTACCTATTACATTCCCATCAGTCCCTGCCCCAGTGAGCTTACAGTCTAAAGGCCCTATGATATGTGATGGAGACTGCTGAAGCACCATTGCTTGTTCTGGATGGAGGTATTGCTTCCCCTTTAAATAATATTGTCCATTAGTAAGTGGTGCTGTTTGGGGAGCTGTGTGTGAATTAGGGCCCTTGGGGTGCAGAGGAGGGGCCCTTGGGGGACATTTCTTGTCTGCACAAACCTCAGACATGTAGAGAATGTCAATCTTCATAGAGACTTGATGTGAACGTGATTTCCGCTCCTGATTGGCCGCATCGAGGCTTTGTCCTTCCTTTGACCTTGGCTGCTGGTCACGTCCCGTTGTACTCAAGCCCCTTCTTCCCATAGTGACAACTGTCAGTTTGCATTTGCCAGGCCTGTGGCCCCTGTGTGTGAGATAAGAATTTGGGTTTCAGTGTGTGAGATAAGAATGTGTCCTGGGAATGCTGAATAAATGCACCAATTGCAACTTTGCCTCCATCTACTTTATAACAAAAGTGCATTTCCCCTTTAAGAGTTTGGCGCATCCTGAAGGTGAACTGGCGCAGGTGAGTGTAGGGGGGGGGGTGCAGTTCAGAGAACCGACAGTGCAGGGAGGCTTTTGGGTAGGGCCCCCACTAGTATTTACAATGAGTTGAACTGCTGCTGCGATTGGACCCGATTGTTCCACTTGTTCTCACTGAGCTTTGCCAGGAATCCCCCCCCACGCAGTTTTGGTTCTTCTTCTTCTTTGGTGCGTCATTTCTCCAAAAAAGTAGAGATTTCGAGAGAAATCAGAAGTAATGACTTGAATCATGAGCAACTGGCAGAATAGAGAGGCGGAGCCCGTGGGACTTTAACACCTGCTGCGCCCCCTGCCTCATTATTAACCATTAAACTCCCAGATTTGTCTATGTGCCCCACTGGTATCGGCACGTTAATGTTGGGGTGTCCCCTCGCAATCCCCCCCTCACAGACCCACAAAGCTGAGCTCTTCTGCCCCTTCTCCCTGTCCTCCCTCAACTGCAACCGAGCTCTACCCCTTCCATCATTCCCTCCTGCACAACTGCTCTTCTCTGCAATTCCTTCACTTGTTTGGAGTCCTTAGACCTGGTTAGACTTGCCCCCCACCATGTTCCTCCTCCTTGTTACACTGCTGCCAGATGCAGTCAGTATGGAGGTATATGGCAGTCAGTATGGGGGTATATGGCAGTCAGTATGGGGGTATATGGCAGTCAGTATGGGGGTATATGGCAGTCAGTATGGGGGTATATGGCAGTCAGTATGGGGGTGCGTGGCAGTTAGTATGGGGGTAGATGGCAGTCAGTATGGAGATATATGGCAGTCAGTATGGGGGTGCGTGGCAGTCAGTATGGGGGTGCGTGGCAGTTAGTATGGGGGTATATGGCAGTCAGTATGGAGATATATGGCAGTCAGTATGGAGGTATATGGCAGTCAGTATGGGGTGCGTGGCAGTTAGTATGGGGGTATATGGCAGTCAGTATGGAGATATATGGCAGTCAGTATGGAGGTATATGGCAGTCAGTATGGGGGTATATGCCAGTCAGTATGGGGGTGCGTGGCAGTTAGTATGGGGGTATATGGCAGTCAGTATGGAGATATATGGCAATCAGTATGGAGGTATATGGCAGTCAGTATGGGGGTATATGGCAGTCAGTATGGGGGTATATGGCAGTCAGTATGGGGGTGCGTGGCAGTTAGTATGGGGGTATATGGCAGTCAGTATGGAGATATATGGAAGTCAGTATGGAGGTAGATGGCAGTCAGTATGGAGATATATGGAAGTCAGTATGGGGGTATATGACAGTCAGTATGGAGGTATATGGCAGTTAGTATGGGGGTATATGGCAGTCAGCATGGAGTTATATGGCAGTCAGTATGGAGGTATATGGCAGTCAGTATGGAGTTATATGGCAGTCAGTATGGAGGTATATGACAGTCAGTATGGAGGTATATGGCAGTCAGTATGGGGGTATATGGCAGTCAGTATGGGGGTATATGGCAGTCAGTATGGGGGTGCGTGGCAGTTAGTATGGGGGTATATGGCAGTCAGTATGGAGATATATGGCAGTCAGTATGGAGGTATATGGCAGTCAGTATGGGGGTGCGTGGCAGTTAGTATGGGGTATATGGCAGTCAGTATGGGGGTGCGTGGCAGTTAGTATGGGGTATATGGCAGTCAGTATGGAGATATATGGCAGTCAGTATGGAGGTATATGGCAGTCAGTATGGGGGTATATGGCAGTCAGTATGGGGGTATATGCCAGTCAGTATGGGGGTGCGTGGCAGTTAGTATGGGGGTATATGGCAGTCAGTATGGAGATATATGGCAATCAGTATGGAGGTATATGGCAGTCAGTATGGGGGTATATGGCAGTCAGTATGGGGGTGTGTGGCAGTTAGTATTGGGGTATATGGCAGTCAGTATGGACATATATGGAAGTCAGTATGGAGGTATATGGCAGTCAGTATGGAGATATATGGAAGTCAGTATGGGGGTATATGACAGTCAGTATGGAGGTATATGGCAGTTAGTATGGGGGTATATGGCAGTCAGCATGGAGTTATATGGCAGTCAGTATGGAGGTATATGGCAGTCAGTATGGAGGTATATGGCAGTCAGTATGGAGTTATATGGCAGTCAGTATGGGGGTATATGGCAGTCAGTATGGGGGTGCGTGGCAGTTAGTATGGGGGTATATGGCAGTCAGTATGGAGATATATGGCAGTCAGTATGGAGGTATATGGCAGTCAGTATGGGGGTGCGTGGCAGTTAGTATGGGGTATATGGCAGTCAGTATGGGGGTGCGTGGCAGTTAGTATGGGGTATATGGCAGTCAGTATGGAGATATATGGCAGTCAGTATGGAGGTATATGGCAGTCAGTATGGGGGTATATGGCAGTCAGTATGGGGGTATATGCCAGTCAGTATGGGGGTGCGTGGCAGTTAGTATGGGGGTATATGGCAGTCAGTATGGAGATATATGGCAATCAGTATGGAGGTATATGGCAGTCAGTATGGGGGTATATGGCAGTCAGTATGGGGGTGTGTGGCAGTTAGTATTGGGGTATATGGCAGTCAGTATGGACATATATGGAAGTCAGTATGGAGGTATATGGCAGTCAGTATGGAGATATATGGAAGTCAGTATGGGGGTATATGACAGTCAGTATGGAGGTATATGGCAGTTAGTATGGGGGTATATGGCAGTCAGCATGGAGTTATATGGCAGTCAGTATGGAGGTATATGGCAGTCAGTATGGAGGTATATGGCAGTCAGTATGGAGTTATATGGCAGTCAGTATGGGGGTATATGGCAGTCAGTATGGGGGTGCGTGGCAGTTAGTATGGGGGTATATGGCAGTCAGTATGGAGATATATGGCAGTCAGTATGGAGGTATATGGCAGTCAGTATGGGGGTGCGTGGCAGTTAGTATGGGGTATATGGCAGTCAGTATGGGGGTGCGTGGCAGTTAGTATGGGGTATATGGCAGTCAGTATGGAGATATATGGCAGTCAGTATGGAGGTATATGGCAGTCAGTATGGGGGTATATGGCAGTCAGTATGGGGGTATATGCCAGTCAGTATGGGGGTGCGTGGCAGTTAGTATGGGGGTATATGGCAGTCAGTATGGAGATATATGGCAATCAGTATGGAGGTATATGGCAGTCAGTATGGGGGTATATGGCAGTCAGTATGGGGGTATATGGCAGTCAGTATGGGGGTGCGTGGCAGTTAGTATGGGGTATATGGCAGTCAGTATGGGGGTGCGTGGCAGTTAGTATGGGGTATATGGCAGTCAGTATGGAGATATATGGCAGTCAGTATGGAGGTATATGGCAGTCAGTATGGGGGTATATGGCAGTCAGTATGGGGGTATATGCCAGTCAGTATGGGGGTGCGTGGCAGTTAGTATGGGGGTATATGGCAGTCAGTATGGAGATATATGGCAATCAGTATGGAGGTATATGGCAGTCAGTATGGGGGTATATGGCAGTCAGTATGGGGGTGTGTGGCAGTTAGTATTGGGGTATATGGCAGTCAGTATGGACATATATGGAAGTCAGTATGGAGGTATATGGCAGTCAGTATGGAGATATATGGAAGTCAGTATGGGGGTATATGACAGTCAGTATGGAGGTATATGGCAGTTAGTATGGGGGTATATGGCAGTCAGCATGGAGTTATATGGCAGTCAGTATGGAGGTATATGGCAGTCAGTATGGAGGTATATGGCAGTCAGTATGGAGTTATATGGCAGTCAGTATGGGGGTATATGGCAGTCAGTATGGGGGTGCGTGGCAGTTAGTATGGGGGTATATGGCAGTCAGTATGGAGATATATGGCAGTCAGTATGGAGGTATATGGCAGTCAGTATGGGGGTGCGTGGCAGTTAGTATGGGGTATATGGCAGTCAGTATGGGGGTGCGTGGCAGTTAGTATGGGGTATATGGCAGTCAGTATGGAGATATATGGCAGTCAGTATGGAGGTATATGGCAGTCAGTATGGGGGTATATGGCAGTCAGTATGGGGGTATATGCCAGTCAGTATGGGGGTGCGTGGCAGTTAGTATGGGGGTATATGGCAGTCAGTATGGAGATATATGGCAATCAGTATGGAGGTATATGGCAGTCAGTATGGGGGTATATGGCAGTCAGTATGGGGGTATATGGCAGTCAGTATGGGGGTGCGTGGCAGTTAGTATGGGGTATATGGCAGTCAGTATGGGGGTGCGTGGCAGTTAGTATGGGGTATATGGCAGTCAGTATGGAGATATATGGCAGTCAGTATGGAGGTATATGGCAGTCAGTATGGGGGTATATGGCAGTCAGTATGGGGGTATATGCCAGTCAGTATGGGGGTGCGTGGCAGTTAGTATGGGGGTATATGGCAGTCAGTATGGAGATATATGGCAATCAGTATGGAGGTATATGGCAGTCAGTATGGGGGTATATGGCAGTCAGTATGGGGGTGTGTGGCAGTTAGTATTGGGGTATATGGCAGTCAGTATGGACATATATGGAAGTCAGTATGGAGGTATATGGCAGTCAGTATGGAGATATATGGAAGTCAGTATGGGGGTATATGACAGTCAGTATGGAGGTATATGGCAGTTAGTATGGGGGTATATGGCAGTCAGTATGGAGGTATATGGCAGTCAGTATGGAGGTATATGGCAGTCAGTATGGAGTTATATGGCAGTTAGTATGGGGGTGCATGGCCTGCTGGTGCCATTGGGTCGGTGCCAGATAGTCCTCGTGGTAATGAGCGTGAGATCTTTATACAGTGCGGGGGGCACAACACAAATGGCCATTTCTTCTCTCCTCGAAGTCTTTGAGGGACAAACTAATGAGCTGGGGGTTTGTGGGTGAGAAATAAACAAACACTATAAGAATATTACTGGAACATTCCGAGCAACACAAAGACCTCTCTGTGCACTTTCAGCCTCTCGTTCTTGTTCACTTGTTTGTGTGACCCCATTGTCTCTGCACCAATGTACCCCCCCCCGTGGCCCAGTTCCCACACGTGTCTCTCCCTCCCACAATGCTCCGCTCTCCCCAACGGGTCACATCACAATTACCAGCTATTGGGTGACAAGGAAAATAATGGGGTGCCTCATAAGGCTGATAACTGTCCCTAGTATTGGGTATTGGGCCCTAAAGCAGCAGCAACTGGCAGCACTCGCTTGGCCACACATACAACTATTAGTAGCGTGAGAGTAGCTTTTAGTGAAGGAATTACAAAAGGTCTGTCAGCCTGAAACCCCTTAAACATGGTCTTGTGAGCAGAACAGTCCCACAGAAAGAGGCATTCTGGGAAAAGGTTGTTTATATGGACATAATACAGCTGAATATTACTCTAATAGTTGGGACGAAGCGATACATTTAGGGGCCGATTCACTAACTTCGAGTGAAGGATTCAAAGTAAAAAAACTACAAATTTCGAAGTGTTTTTTGGGCTACTACAACCTTTGACTACGACTTTGAATCGAAGGATTCCTACTAAAAATCATTCGACTATTCGATAGTCGAAGTACTGTCTCTTTAAGAAAAAACTTCGACCCCCTACTTCGCCATCTAAAACCTACCGAACTCAATGTTAGTCTATGGGGAAGGTCCCCATAGGCTTTCCTAGGTTTTTTTGATCGAAGGATATTCCTTTGATTGTTGGATTTAAATCCTTCGAATCGTTCGATTCGAAGGATTTAATTGTTAATAATCCTTCAATCGTTTGATCGCACTATTCCCAGTCGAATATCGAGGGTTAATTAACCCTCGATATTCGACCCTTGGTGAATCGGCCCCTTATTGTAGTAGGGAAAAGGTGAGCAGGAGGTCATTGTAAGCAGAGAAAAAGAGAGAAAAGGTAAATGAGTAAATTATAGAGAAGAGTAGGAGATGATTAGTGAATAGTAGAAAAGAGGAGAGCAGGTGAATAGTAGGAGATCATTAGTGAATTAGGGTTAGAGGAGAGTAGGAGATCATTAGTAAATAGTAGAGGATAGTAGGAGATCATTAGTGAATAGTAGGAGATCATTAGTGTATTAGGGTTAGAGGAGAGTAGGAGATCATTAGTAAATAGTAGAGAAGAGGAGATCATTAGTGAATAGTAGAGGATAGTAGGTAAATAGTAGAGGATAGTAGGAGATCATTAGTGAATAGTAGGAGATCATTAGTGTATTAGGGTTAGAGGAGAGTAGAAGATCATTAGTAAATAGTAGAGGAGAGCAGGTGAGTGGTAGAGGAGAGTAGGAGATCATTAGTAAATAGTAGAGAAGAGGAGATCATTAGTGGATAGTAGGTGAATAGTAGAAGAGAAAAGGAGATCATTAGTGTATTAGGGTTAATAAAGGAGAGTTGGAGCAGAGCAGGTAAATAGTAGAGGAAACCACAGAATTTTAGGAAAGAATACTGTCCCCCCCATACTGTGCTGCCCCCTCTCTGACACCATATAATAATGTCTCCATTCCTTTCTGTTCCCCCCACAGTGTAGCACCCCCACACCCCATACATTTCTGATCCCCCCAACACAATATAGAGCGGCCCCCCGGTACCAGGCTGAGCAGGACTGAGGACTAATAGTCGGGCGGATACGAGTCCCTGTGATTTCTGTTCATCTAATCGGATCAGAACTTTATCCCCAGAGCTTGACATTCCTGGAGACCAGGGGCTGTTTCTAAATCCTGAGCCCAATCACATGGGACTTAACCCTCTCCCTGCCTCATCCTTGCACTCTCAGTGGCAACTGGGCCACCACGACCCCCTACTTGCCCCTCCTTGGCTTCTATATACGGCTGTGTTTGTGACACTCCATTAAGGCCTGATTTGATTGGCTGATTGAAGGTATGTCCTTGTGTGTGATTGGGCCAGAAGGAGATGGCAGCGATATTAATTGATTACATTCATTTAGCCTGTGCATGGCTGCTTGGAAACCAGTGCAGTGAATTCCAGTCATCGGTGCAGCCAAGAAAATTTGCATAGAAATTGGAATATATATATTTGTACATTAAATAATTCTGCTTTCTCCACTGTTCTGTTGTCTGTGTCTATGCTACTGTATCCCTTAGCTGTAGCAGAACTACTACTCTCTGTAGGTACTGATAGTAGCCCTGTGTGCCATTGCCCCTAATTCAATGACTGCTGGGTAATATTCTCCATTTCTTGCCATGTTCCCGCTCCCTTCTGGTCAGTACCATGTGCAGGTTCTGCTGGGGAGAGACATTTGCACCAGGAATGTTTCATTAGATCAGGAATGTGCCCCGGGGCGGACGAGTCTCGTTTAATCCCCCAGAGTCACGGCAGCTTCTTCCCGACTCATTCCCTGCCAGAAGCAGTAGGAAAAACAGGAGGCTCATGGGTAATAATCCTGTTCTTCCTCCATAACTTTGTTCTTTATACACAGAGGGGCACATTTACTAAGCTCGAGTGAACAGTTTGAATATAAAAAAATTTGAATTTCAAAAGATTTTTTTCAAATTGGTCAAATTCGATGGAATCGAATGATTCGAACGATTCGAAGTAAAAATCGTTCGACTATTCGACCATTCGATAATCGAAGTACTGTCTCTTTAAAAAATACTTTGACTTCATACTTTGCCACTTTAAACCTACCGAGGTGCAATGTTAGCTTATGGGGACCTTCCCCAGTTTTTTTTGATCGAATAAAAATCCTTCGATTGATCGATTAAAATCGTTTGAATCGTTTGATTCGAACAATTTAATTGTTCGATCGAAGGTTTTTATTCAATCAAAGCTTTTGCTCTAAATCCTTCGAATTCGATATTCGATATTCAAAGGATTTTTACTTTGAGGGTGGAATTAGAAGGTTTTTTAACCCTCGAAATTTGACCTTTAGTAAATCTCCCCCAGAGTGCTTCTTTTCCCAAATGCTGGTTCGGACATTGCTCTGTTTAGTTATTTACAACTGGTTGGACCCATAAGAGACACAGAATGGAATTAAAGGGGGAGAACCAGCGCACCCTCCATTTGGATCGATGGTCCGGACTGGGCAATATGGAGGCAGTGGTGCTTGGATTGGGCACGGGAATCCAACTGGGCAGTTATATTGTGTTGGACCTTGGGGAGCAGGAGAGTATTGGGGAGACTTGGAGCTTTGAGTCGGAGAAGCAAGGAGAGGGGTTCTTATGTAAAAGGGGTTCCGTTTACTTTCCCAGCATTCCCTGGGTGATGGACTGATCCATTCTCAGCTACTGAATATAAGAAAACAAATGTCCATCAGGGGCAAGAGATGGAGCCTGGGGCTCATTTTTCTGTGATTAAACTGATGATAATAATAATAATAATAATATCACATGGAGACCACATGCATTTTCCATTATGTGGATTTCCTTTTTTGGCACAACTAGGCTGCCGAGTCTTATCGCCTGCCCACCAATTTGCGTATATCCCCCCCCCGCGCGAGTGCACAATGGGCTCCCCAGTGCTCCTCTAGATGTGGCCCTAGACCTGAGCCACAAATCCGGGCCTGATCATAAGCCAGTGATGAGTGACCTGTGGCTCTTCAGATGCTGTTGAACTGCAATTCTCAGCCTCCCTGAGGCAGGTTGTCCAGGCTTGGCTATTGGTTACACTGTTTATTGTCACTATAACAGCTGTGGGTGTTAAGGTGGCCATAGACACATAGATGCGATCGTACGAATCGAGGATTCGTACGATTTTCGGATTGTGTGTGGCGCGTGCCGACATCTTTCGTCTGGCGGAGATCGGTCATTTGGTCAATCGGTCAGGTTTGATTTCGACCCAACTGATCCCGCCGGAGCCCACGGCACATCATGATCTGATCGTTCACCATACGGCCGAACCATCAGATTATCCCCGATATAGCCGTGCCTGTTAATGGCATATCTGAAAAAGATCCGCTCGTTTGGCAACATCGCCAAATGAGCGAATCTTTGCATCTATGGCCTTTACTGCCTTCCTTGCTCCTCTGTGTTCCAATTGGGCCCTTTGTCTGTCCCAGGAACAGGGTTATGGGGGGATTATAATACTGTATTGGGGATACAAGTCTGAGCACCTCACTTTCATGTGCAGACATCTTTATTTCATGGCTACAAAACACCAGTAAAAATCTTCTATTGACAATACTGAGAATTGTTTCTGCTAAAAAAAAAGCCCCAATATGCAGTAAAAGGCACTAACGGCATGTTTACTAACATTGGAGATAAATATCTGGAGAGATTTCTGGAGATGTTGCCCATAGCAACCAATCAGCAATTAGATTTAAACAGCCACAGCCACTCGTTTAAAAGCAAACATCTGATTGGTTGCTATGGGCAACATCTCCAGAAATCTCTCCAGATATTTATCTCCAGTCAGTAAACATGCCCCTAAGTTTGCCCAGGAGCAGTAACCCATAGCAACCAATAAGATGTTTGCTTTTAAACGAGTGACCAGTAAATGCTACGTGCTGATTGGTTGGGTGATCAGGAGAGTAGCAAACGTCTCCATTTGCCCGGTAGTGTCGTTTATCACTATTGTCTATTTTGTAGCTGCGTGTGTCACCCTCATAGTGATTTATTTAACTGCCTGTACCATCTGTGCTGGGTAAGTGCTCCATACAGCCACTACCACTTTGCCCCTCCCCCATACACCTCCTGTTACATAATAACAATCCCACTTCCTCTATTGTATCTACAATGTATCACTCCATCTCCAGGTATTCTCCATGGTAACGGCCCCAGCCCTCCTGTGATTGGCTCTTACATCAGTGCCCTTCCCTGACACCCCTGTGTCCCTTTTATAATACCCCGCCCCCCAGTGCAGGCGGCAGCAGCAGCAGAGATAATAAAGGCTTTTGTTCCCCTGATAATCTGGCCTATAATTAGTTCCCCGGCCTCCTCCTTCTCTCTCCTTCCATAAACAAACACAGAAGCATCGTCACAGGCCCAGACAGATCAGTGGCCCTGCCCTGAGAGATGTGGCTACGTGCTCGATGTGACTCCACTTCCATTCCCCATATTATATGAGTCACAGGAGCCACAGGTTTTATTTCTAGGGTTCCCCTCCCCCGTCAGTCACGTACAGCACTGCATCAATTCAGGGGCCATTGATCCTCCAGGTCACCCAGGGCCACCGCATTCATTACTCCGACCATCTAATTCCTTCCATTGGCCTAAATGTGCCTCTGTCATAGATACTGCACCATTGTCCTATATATATATATAATATTATACAATATATATACAGGTATGGGATCCGATCTGGAAAGCTCAGAATTACCCCCATAGACTCCATTTTAATCAAATAATTCACATTTTTATAAATAATTTCCTTTATCTGTGTAATAACAAAACAGTCGCTTCTACTTGATCCCAACTAAGATATAATTAATCCTTATTGGAGGCAAAATCTATTGGCTTTATTTCATGGTAACATGATTTGCTGCAGATTAAAGGTATGAAGATCTAAATTATGGAAACACCCCCTTAAATGGAAAACCCCAGGTCTGGTGCATCGTGGATAACAGGTCCCATACCTGTATATTTAGCGCCATGACCAACAGGCGAGAAAGACACTAGAGCTTGCACTCTAATGGAATGCTGTGGATATTATCATTAGTTTCTAAGGGCTTTTACACAGGCACAGGCGGTTTTTCCTGCGTTTCAGCCGCAGGGGAGCGCAGGATTAGACGCACTCAATTATTGTGAATGGGGCTGTACAGCCAAAACGCAGGTGGGACGCAGCATGTTGCATTTCACCTACATTCGGCGCATACATGCGTCTGTGTGAGTACAGTCCCTTCACAATAATTGAGTGCGTCTAATCCTGCGCTCGCCTGCGGCTGAATGGAAGAAAGTGCAACGCAGGGGAGCGCAGGAAAAACTACCCGTGTGTAAGAGCCCTAAAGTGAAGTCCAATGGAGTGTTGGGGCTCCCAATAAAATGGTTTAGAAGTAGTTATGACCTCACTATTATAGAAGGATATTTTCGTGTATTCAGAGAGATCAGGGTGGTCCACCTTAAAGGCACAGGACCCATTCCTGACCTATTGCTGGGTCTCTGCTTTATACACACACACTCTATCCATTATCTATTTATTCTTGTATAGAGCTAAGGAGCAGGCCCAGTGCAGCTGAAACAGGGGTGCTGCACCTCCTAATGACTAACCTCAGCTCACCCCTGGGTAATAAATCCTCTTGCTAAAAGTTACAGAGGAAATGAACCGATGTGACCCCCGCCCCTTCCCGTGTGTCACTTATAGGAATGAGAACCACCACAAAGACCACAAGGGGGGTGAGTACGTGCAAGACGTGTGTGCCATGCTACTGGCAGTTCTCACTGTGTGACACATGTAGTGAGAAGTGCGAAACGCTGAGCGAGTGGGAACCCCAGGGAGGAGTAAAGGCCCATTTGGCAGGTTCTGGAGGGCGGAGGGGGAAGGGTGGGGATTTGGGGGATTTTACCTTTCATTCTAAAGATTTGCCCCTGACTCCCACCCTGCACTTGTCTGTATTATATTTCACAGGGCAGTTCCATCCCCCACAGGGAAGAAGACAGGAGGGTGGGGGCAGGGTAAATAAAGGTGACCAATATACAGAAGCTTGAAAGCAGGTTGCAGATCCCATTGCTGCGAGGACCACATATTGTTTATACCGAGTGAGCCCCTGTGCCCCCCTATATAAAGCTCAGTGGGTTCCCACACACTGATAACTTTACACCGACTCAGTTAATTCAGGCCATAGAAATAACCGAGAATAAGAACGTGGTCCAACGCACTAGATTGCTGCAAAAATTGTGCTTTTATTTATTGAGCAGAGAGCTGTCAGTTAATACAGTCACATAATTCATAGGGTTAATTCTGGCCAATATTGCGTGGATTTAACCCTTCCTGTGAGCAGGATTGTCAGGGCCCAGAGTGTGATGCATCTGTCACATGGCAGCGCCACACTGTGCCCCTCGGCTGCTCTAACCAACTGGGACTGAGGCCGTCGTCATGTGATCAATGTGTTATGGCAACATGTCATTTATTATTTAGGAACAGCTCTGTCATTTCATATGGGTGGGGCGATGGCACCTCCACGCTCAGCGCAGCCTTGGATTTTCTTCCATGTTGACCCCAAACCCCACTTCCACGTGACAACTAGGATTGATGCCTTTTCTGGAACAAAATACCGGCCTTCCTATATTTTTATGGTTTTTCCCTATAAATAACATTGGCATCAAACAAGGTAAAATGCCGGCCAGGTGGCAACCCTAATGGCAACTCCCACAATCATTTTCTTTTTGTCCTGGGGTCTGAACTCAAAATCAGAAAAGAAGCAGGTGCCCCTCTGCTGTGCCTTTAAATCAACCCCTGTGACTGCCCCAGTGCATTCCTTCCCCCTGGGAGGCTGTTCCCTGTATCTATCACCCATTGCTGTAAAGTTCCCTTTCAGACCCCCCCTCCTATTCCCCTGCTTCTCCCTGTATGTATCTCTGGGGGGACTGATACCCCAAACACTCATAGATAGACAAGATTTCCCCCATACAATGATTTGGCTGCTGCTATTTCCTTACAAAGCCTTAGTAAAGTGTGAGAAAGTGTCACATGTCCGTGTTGTGTGGGACAATATGACTTTCCCTCGTTCCTCTCACAGCCCAATATCACTGCTCATGGCACTGCCAACTTACTGACCCTTTCACGTGGCATTATGAGCCCTCCTGTTCTTTCATTCTGCTGCCAGTCTGGGACTAAATGACCCTATGGCCTGTGCCGTTCAGCTCCGGCTTATTCCTCCGTCAGTGCCCAAGGTGGGTGCAGGCAGGTGAGTCTCCGCTGTAAATAAAGGAAAATAACAATTCTAATATAAAGGAGATGTTACCAACCCAGCAGTCCTAAAACATACACAGTGCATTACATATTCCACACATTGCCCCATTAGAGTGCATTACATAGCCCATACATTTCCCCATTAGAGTGCATTACATGGCCCACACAGTGCCCCATTAGAGTGCATTACATAGACCACATGTTGCCCCATTAGAGTGCATTACATAGCCCACATGTTGCCCCATTAGAGTGCATTACATAGACCACATGTTGCCCCATTAGAGTGCATTACATAGCCCACATGTTGCCCCATTATAGTGCATTACATAGACCACATGTTGCCCCATTAGAGTGCATTATATAGACCACATGTTGCCCCATTAGAGTGCATTACATAGACCACATGTTGCCCCATTAGAGTGCATTACATAGACCACATGTTGCCCCATTAGAGTGCATTACATAGACCACATGTTGCCCCATTAGAGTGCATTACATAGACCACATGTTGCCCCATTAGAGTGCATTACATAGCCCACATGTTGCCCCATTAGAGTGCATTACATAGCCCACATGTTGCCCCATTAGAGTGCATTACATAGACCACATGTTGCCCCATTAGAGTGCATTACATAGCCCACATGTTGCCCCATTAGAGTGCATTACATAGACCACATGTTGCCCCATTAGAGTGCATTACATAGCCCACATGTTGCCCCATTAGAGTGCATTACATAGACCACATGTTGCCCCATTAGAGTGCATTACATAGACCACATGTTGCCCCATTAGAGTGCATTACATAGACCACATGTTGCCCCATTAGAGTGCATTACATAGACCACATGTTGCCCCATTAGAGTGCATTACATAGACCACATGTTGCCCCATTAGAGTGCATTACATAGACCACATGTTGCCCCATTAGAGTGCATTACATAGACCACATGTTGCCCCATTAGAGTGCATTACATAGCCCACATGTTGCCCCATTAGAGTGCATTACATAGCCCACATGTTGCCCCATTAGAGTGCATTACATAGACCACATGTTGCCCCATTAGAGTGCATTACATAGCCCACATGTTGCCCCATTAGAGTGCATTACATAGACCACATGTTGCCCCATTAGAGTGCATTACATAGCCCACATGTTGCCCCATTAGAGTGCATTACATAGACCACATGTTGCCCCATTAGAGTGCATTACATAGACCACATGTTGCCCCATTAGAGTGCATTACATAGACCACATGTTGCCCCATTAGAGTGCATTACATAGCTGTATTCCAGTGTCAGTTCCATGAGACTCACTGCCAGTCTTACCCATGTGCCATGTGTCTCTGGAACTGAAATCTCCTTTCCCTTCCCAATTCCAGCAGTTCCCTGCACAGTCATAGGGGGGCGCCAGTGAGAGGTGGGATGTACCAGTGTCAAGTCATGGGGTTTGTTCATTGAGTTTGTGTCGTCACCAAATTACCACAAACATAAACTACTAGTGCTATTAGTGTGACGGGAGGGACACAGTGTCTGGGAGTTACACACACGCACATACTAAGAATAAACACACACGTGTGTTCCCTGCACTGCTGAACTGCACACGGGACACCCCCCCCTGCACTTCCAACAATCCAGTGACAGGTAATGGGCAATATTTATGTTTTGTGCTGTGGGAGGGGCCAAAGTCACTAAATGGGAGAATTTAAATTTAGATTTTATAACAACACAAATTCCTCACCCCAATGTTCTTTTCAATTTGGGAAAGTAAAAATAACAGGAAATGTGAGTTTTGTCCCAGAATTGATCTCACGTCTCAAGCAGTTTGTTTCCATGTATTGTGCTCTGTAGTTTTATGGCTGTGTCCCCTGGGGCCCCCCCTCTTGTACACGGACAGACAACTGGATTATACATCTTGTGCTCAAACTGGACTAGACGTTTTACTGGGGGGCCTGCGGTTCTGTTTTGGGGCCACTTTTATTTCATCTGTTCAGTAATGACATGGGGACAGAACTGTAAGCAACAAAGGTGGTCTTTCTTCCCCTTTAACCAGCAGTATCTAGTTATGGGCTTAAGTGAGAGTAATGAGAAAGTACAGAGAAGAGCAACTAAGCTGATAAAGGGAATTGAAGGGATCAGTTATGGGGAAAGGCAAGTTGTGATTGTTACACTGGAGAAGAGACAGTTAAGGGGGATATGATCACTATATATAAATATATAAGGGGATATGATCACTATATATAAATATATAAGGGGAATATGATCACTATATATAAATATATAAGGGGAATATGATCACTATATAAATATATAAGGGGGATATGATCACTATATATAAATATATAAGGGGATATGATCACTATATATAAATATATAAGGGGATATGATCACTATATATAAATATATAAGGGGGATATGATCACTATATATAAATATATAAGGGGGATATGATCACTATATATAAATATATAAGGGGGATATGATCACTATATATAAATATATAAGGGGGATATGATCACTATATATAAATATATAAGGGGATATGATCACTATATATAAATATATAAGGGGGATATGATCACTATATATAAATATATAAGGGGATATGATCACTATATATAAATATATAAGGAGATATGATCACTATATATAAATATATAAGGGGATATGATCACTATATATAAATATATAAGGAGATATGATCACTATATATAAATATATAAGGGGATATGATCACTATATATAAATATATAAGACAATATGATCACTATATATAAATATATAAGGGGATATGATCACTATATAAAAATATATAAGGGGGATATGATCACTATATATAAATATATAAGGGGGATATGATCACTATATATAAATATATTAGGGGATAATAAACCCTCTGATGATTTATTTACCAGTAGCATCTCCCAGCAGACAGGATGGGCCAATCACATTAGAGGAAAGGAGGTTCCATGAGGAAACATTGGCTTGTTTAGGAGGAGGGAATAGAACTTCGCTGCTATGAAATAAGGAATATTGACCTTTCCGTTGTGCAGTTAAATATAAAGCAAATAAGACTGGTGTTCAAGTTACCCCCCTGCAGGTCAGTCAGGTGGGGCCATTGGGGTCAGTATCAACTGTACAAACAGAAATAGAAGCCCCGGGGCCACTGGTCAGGGAGTGGGATCTCAGCACATCACAAGATCCTGATGGAATGTATTTACATAGGTCACTGCTGTGTGACAATTGGAACGTTGGATTTACTTGCCCTTTGCTGGGAGTTACAGTTAATTTGGTGTAACCCTGGGGGTGAGTTGTGTGTGAGTTTGTGAGTGTGTGTGAGTGTGTGTGTGAGTGTGAGTGAGTGTGTGAGTGTGTGTGTGTGAGTGTGTGTGAGTGTGTGTGTGAGTGTGTGAGTGTGTGTGTGTGAGTGTGTGTGAGTGTGTGTGAGTGTGTGAGTGAGTGTGTGAGTGTGTGTGTGTGAGTGTGTGTGAGTGTGTGTGTGAGTGTGTGTGTGAGTGTGTGTGAGTCTGTGAGTGTGTGTGAGTGTGTGTGTGAGTCTGTGAGTGTGTGAGTGTGTGTGAGTCTGTGAGTGTGTGTGTGAGTGTTTGTGTGAGTTTGTGAGTGTGTGTGTGAGTGTGTGTGTTTCATTCACACCAAAACAAACTGTGCTGAGTTGCAGTGTTATGTGACACCAGTAATTAACTATAATTGTACAAGTCTTTTTTGGGATTATCTGTCTCTAATCTGTACCTACCTGCCTACTCACTAATGCTGCACAGGGAAGGAAGGTGACAAGGCACTAACAGAACTTTATTGCCCCACAGTGACATCATCCTCATTCTTCAGGAGCCAGTGGGGCAGGGGCAATAGAAGGAGGCAGTTTTATTGCACAGGAGACTGGGACTCACCTACAAGGAAATTCTCACATCAACTGGAATTTATGTGTCTGTGTGTGTCGCACTAGTGCTGAGTGTGTAACAGTGAGTGTGTAACAGTGAGTGTGTAACAGCGAGTGTGTAACAGTGAGTGTGTAACAGTGAGTGTGTAACAATGAGTGTGTAACAGCGAGTGTGTAACAGTGAGTGTGTAACAGTGAGTGTGTAACAATGAGTGTGTAACAGTGAGTGTGGATAGGAATAGTGCTGAGTGTGTAACAGTGAGTGTGTAACAGTGAGTGTGTAACAATGAGTGTGTAACAGTGAGTGTGTAACAGCGAGTGTGTAACAATGAGTGTGTAACAGTGAGTGTGTAACAGCGAGTGTGTAACAATGAGTGTGTAACAATGAGTGTGTAACAGTGAGTGTGGATAGGAATAGTGCTGAGTGTGTAACAGCGAGTGTGTAACAGCGAGTGTGTAACAGCGAGTGTGTAACAATGAGTGTGTAACAGTGAGTGTGTAACAGTGAGTGTGTAACAGTGAGTGTGTAACAATGAGTGTGTAACAGCGAGTGTGTAACAGTGAGTGTGTAACAGTGAGTGTGTAACAATGAGTGTGTAACAGCGAGTGTGTAACAGTGAGTGTGTAACAGTGAGTGTGTAACAATGAGTGTGTAACAGTGAGTGTGGATAGGAATAGTGCTGAGTGTGTAACAGTGAGTGTGTAACAGTGAGTGTGTAACAATGAGTGTGTAACAGTGAGTGTGTAACAGCGAGTGTGTAACAATGAGTGTGTAACAGTGAGTGTGTAACAGCGAGTGTGTAACAATGAGTGTGTAACAATGAGTGTGTAACAGTGAGTGTGGATAGGAATAGTGCTGAGTGTGTAACAGCGAGTGTGTAACAGCGAGTGTGTAACAGCGAGTGTGTAACAATGAGTGTGTAACAGTGAGTGTGTAACAGTGAGTGTGTAACAGTGAGTGTGTAACAATGAGTGTGTAACAGTGAGTGTGGATAGGAATAGTGCTGAGTGTGTAACAATGAGTGTGTAACAGTGAGTGTGGATAGGAATAGTGCTGAGTGTGTAACAGTGAGTGTGTAACAGTGAGTGTGTAACAGTGAGTGTGTAACAATGAGTGTGTAACAGTGAGTGTGTAACAGTGAGTGTGTAACAGTGAGTGTGTAACAATGAGTGTGTAACAGTGAGTGTGTAACAGTGAGTGTGTAACAGTGAGTGTGTAACAGTGAGTGTGTCAGTGCAGTTGGCTCTATTTGAGTTACGCGGTTCAGCTGTTTCAAATGTGAGTGTATGGGGCCGGAGCCCAGAGCGGTGCAATTGTTCCCTCTCCCTCGTGAGCTGCTACTGAGGGGTCTTTCCCTATTGGGTGGGCTTATTCCTCATCACTTTGTCCTTATTTTTGCACATTGTGAGACGTCTCCTTTGGTTCCGTGCGTCTCTTCTGCAGTGAAACCAAATCAGACCCGGCCCATTCCAGAGTCTGAACCCCCAGTGCACAACTGGCTCCTCTCATCTCATTCATTATGAAAGACAGCAAGTGAATTATTCAGTATTTACAGCAGCACCTTCCTGCCCAGTGTCCCCCCTCCTTCCCAGACTGGAGTTAGTGTTAGTGTCCTTCAGCGCCCCCCATATAATGCTCCCCCGAATTTAGGCCCCCCATTTATAATGCCCAGTCCAACTTCTGAGCAAATGCTTCGTTCTCTCCAACATATCTGCCCCTGCTCTGTAGTATGAGGTCACTTACCTGTTGCTCTGCACTCACCCCCTCATTGTAGCACTGCACCCCAATATATACCATCAAAACCCCACTTACCCCTTACTGTAGCACTGCACCCCAACCCTGTAGCACTATATCCCATCAAAAGCCCACTTACCCCTTACTGTAACACTGCACCCCAGTTTATACCCTCAGAACCCCCCTTACCCCTCACTGTAGCCCTGCACCCGACTATATCCCATCTGAACCCCACTTACCCCTTACTGTAACACTGCACCCCAGTATATACCATCAGAACCCCACTTACCTTTCACTGTAGCACTGCACCTCAATGTAATGTATATTACCCCCTTATCCCTAACTGTACCTCATTATACAGTAAGTGCACCTCTTATACATCTGACTGGAATGGTCCCTTCATAACACTGGAGCTGCAGTAGATATTCTCATAATGTGGCCCTTGGGGAGCGCACAGAAGGGCCATTCTCAGTATGGGGGAGCTACAGACTGACCGTTAGCAGGAGGAGCTACAGACTGAGGATGTGACCCCCATTTGCCGGTGCCACAGTGAGTGCACAACAAGGGATTAAAGGGGAAGGAAATTCCAAGCTTTTACTTAGAGATTTCCTGAGAAATTTCCGCGCTTCTCATTGTCCAGTCGATTCCAGGGAAATAGACGAATAATGATGCCTCCCTTCTGACTGGCATTGCCCGTGTTCTTGGCACATTGGTGGAGGAAATAAACAAGGTTCCAGCACTTGCACAGAATTTCACTTGTCTCACCAAAACCACTGCCCAAGAATCAGATCAGAACCAGGGAAGAGATGCATTGTGGGTTCCAGGAGCCACTCATGGGCAAGTGCTTCCTCCATAGCCAATGCCCAAGGCATAATGCAGCTTTAAACTGATATTGTGCCAGGTAGATATGGAAGGGTCAGTGGATTGGGTTAGATTTGGGGGGTTGGTAGGTACAGTGCCAATGTTAGAACATGGGAAAGAAGAGTTGTGCGAGACACCAGACTAGTAAATTGGGTAAATAAATATTCCCTCCACACAGAGAGTCAATATTCCCCAATACATTGGCATCTAATACCCTGGGCAATGGTAACATGGAGACAAGCTGTGAGTGACTGTGGGTAATTCCCATTATCTCACCCATTGGGTGCATCTTGCATCCCAGGCACCCCCCCCCCGCACTGCAGTTTGTAACATGACAATCCCCCTGTATAAGATCCCAGGCACATATGGGGCAATATGCCAAGTGTTGGGCATCCCAGCTATTCACTATCTCAGTAGATAAGGTTATTCTTAGCTCGGGACATTGCTGGAAGGGACGGGAGCTCTTGACTCGGGGCATTAGGGTTGGTGTTGGCAGAACTGACAGATTGACAAAGTGGCACTCACTATACCAGGACTGGGCATCTGTCCTTGGCACACGCAGAGGTCACGGGATTAAAGTCACACAAAGTGACCATTCCCATTGGTTGGGCTCTGACACATCATGACCGGGAGTAGCAGGGTTTGTACTTACCCCCATGTTTGGTACTTACCCAGCCCCCTTATAAATAATATCCAGACTGTGGGCAGGTAATTCCCACCATTCCAGTGGGGCTCATTCACATGTTTTCTGTGCCCCCTGCCTATAACACAAGTTAATTGGGCCCTTCCCTGTTGGTGGTGGGACATTGGTTTCCTTTTTGGCAGGGGTTCCTCTGCCCCCCACATGAGCCCTGGGTGGGCCTGACTCATTATCATTGTGCCGTATAAAGTGCCCCCCAACACATCCCTGTGCTGCAGACTGTAATGCTGGTGTTACTGCTGAGTTGTGTATGTACAGTAAGTGCACCTCTTGTTGGGTGCGGGTGGGGCAGAGTTTTGCAGCTTAATGCTGACGGCTCCAGATAATTATTGCCCCAGTCTTGGAATGTGCTTTGTACCTGCACTGAATTGTCATGAACAAGCGGTTGCCACTACTGATACCACAGTCAATATTTACTCTCACTCAGGCATCAACTTCTACATGCACTTCCTTATAGCGCCTGCCTGGGGGAACCTTTCCTTGTCTCTAGAGCAGAGCTAAGCACCCTGTGCCCCTACAATTAGGATATCCAGCCTGTGCCCCAATGTTAATACAGTAAGGATATCCAGCCTGTGCCCCAATGTTAATACAGTAAGGATATCCAGCCTGTGCCCCAATATTAATACAGTAAGGATATCCAGCGTACCAGAGGCCTCCCCTTCAGACTAGAGGAAAAGAAGTTTCATTTAAAGGAACAGAGTAGGGGGTTCATCACAGTGAGGACAGTGAGGTTGGGGAATGCACTGCCGGGTGATGATTCAGTTAATGACTATAAGAGGGACTTGGATGATTTCTTGGACAGACATAATACAAAGGCTATTGTGATACTAAACTCTATAGTTAGTATAGATATGGGGATATATCATTTATGTGACAGTAGGGAGGGGTGTGTGTATGGGGCTGGGTTTTACTTTGGAGGGGTTGGACTTGATGGACTTTGTCTTTTTTCAACCCAATTTAACTATGTAACTATGTAACTGTGTAACTGTGTAACTATGTAACTGTGTAACTGTGTAACTACAGTGTGTAACTATGATCCCTGCACAACCTCATTGCAATTTCTCGTGCAGTCTGAAGACAAGTGAGGGAAGATTGTGCGTCAGTGTGAGATGATACAACTGTGTCGTTGCAGGAATTCTATTTGTGACTCTCACTTCTGTCACTGTCTCTCTCTGTGGATCTGTCTCTGTGGATCTGTCTCTGTGGATCTGTCTCTGTGGATCTGTCTCTGTGGATCTGTCTCTGTGGAACTCTACTGACACATTTTGACACACAGTTGTAATGAGTATAAGTTCCTGTGTGGGTCTTTATTTAGCAACCGCAAGTGCCGCTTGTGACTGCCTGTATCGCTGTGCTATAAAGATCTCCTGCTGAGCCCCATTGTTCCTCCTTGCACAGATGCATTACACACAGATACCCCAATGCACATGCGCATGAGAAGATGCAGCAGTACTGGCAGTTGAATGCAGTGTTAAAGGCAGGACATGTATCACTTTCATGGGAATGCAACGTTTAGGGGGGCAGGCTCCACCACTGAACTGCTTATTCCTGCCCCCCCCCATGGAGATGACAGAACCAATGAACTGTAATTGTAACTGCAATAGCTTGCCAGCAGAACTACAGCTCCCATCATCCTTAGCTGTTCTGCTGTTTCAAGAGAGAGAGGTCAACACCAGCCTGTCAGATTTAGTAGGCGCTGCTTGGAAACTCCCCGCATTCTTAAGTTGCTGACATCATAGGGTTGTGCCATTCACTTATTCTGAATTTACACCTGCCTGATTGTTTTGGTGTCACCCACTTGTCATGTGATGATGAAGAGGAGGAAAGGAATGTCATGATACGTTGAACCTGCTGCGGCAGGAGGAAAGAACCCTGATCCCCATAAATGGTAACAGGAGTAATGTTACTGTTGCCTCAGCCTCACCATTGTGGTATCACTACACGCAGATAATGTCACTACATCTGACAGTCGGCTCACTGCCAGTTCTGGTCGGCTCATATTTTGCTTCAAGCCCACTGTAATAAACAAGAGTTGCCTTGGCTCACTGCTGAGCGGCCCCTTCTGGCCCCTGTGTGACTGTGACCCTGCAATAGTGGCCCCTATGGTGCTGACCAAGTTGCCTTCAGGTTTTGTAGTTCAGAGAAACAAAGAGAATGCTATTGGCCCTTCTCAATTCAAATATATATATATGTTGTATATTTTATCCCTATAAGGATATTAAAGGCACACAGCATTTTTGTAAGTATTAAAGGTTGAGGCACCAATTATAACTGATGACATCACTAAGCCTATGTATAAGGATATAATTTACAGGATATTTATGGCTCTTGTGCATTTTATGCAAATGAACTCAGTTCCTCAGGCATGCGATGTAGTCAGACCAGTCCTCTACTCTCTGCTGCTCAACACAAAGATGCAGAGTGTCAGCTCTTGGGCACAGATGTATCTTTCCGTAACCCCAGCCAGGCTGGTTGTGTGCGTGTCTGTGTGTCTCAGATTACAGAATACCAGCAATGGACTAACAAGTGCTGCTAGAGTTACAGAAAGTGAAATGAATAAACCAGTATTACGAGACAAGGCCCTTGAGCCACAAGGCTTACAATCAGAGTGACCTATGCGCATATGGGTAGTAACTGAGGGAATTTCAGGAATCAGGGTACAGACAAGTGCCCCATTCTTGACTTCACCCCAAAATTTGTTGGCAGGGGCCACAGTTACCCACAAAGCCAAGAGGAAACATGTGATTCACTTGGAGGAACGTGCGGGACCTGCCGACTGCTTTATGGGCTGATGATTCATTTCCACAGAAACATTACAGCAAATCTCTCTACCCCCTCCCCTCGGTGCTCAGCTTGTCTGTCTGAGATGTGAGGCCTCCCCCAGTCACATACACACCCTCAGCTGCCCCTTCTTGTCCCAACTGCCCCTTCTCACCCCAACTGCCTCTCCTAACTATACCGTTACTATGTGCCTCTTCCCTTGAGTATTGGGATTGTGCCACCTGACCCTGGTCACATACACACGCTGCTTCCCCTTCTAATCCCAACTACCCCTCCTAATAGCCCCCTTCTAATCCCAACTGTCTCTCCTAATAGCCCCCTTCTAATCCCAACTACCACTCCTAATAGCCCCCTTCAAATCCCAACTGCCTCTCCTGACTATCCCATTACACATTTAATTTGCCCCCTCCCTTTAGCCTGGGATTGTTCTGCCTGACCCAGGTCACATACACTAATCTATGTCCCTGCCCCCAGCCCACATGCCCTTTGCAGCCCCAACAAGTGGTGTAAGTAGAGGATGGGCATGAATACCTTTATTGTTCAGATTCAGACATTTGTAGGAATCCCCCAACTGTCACCTACACACAACTGCCCATTTACCCCACAAGTCGTTCTTTTCTAGCCCTGTGAGTAGAAGCTGAACACACACAGAGGAACTTTATTTCTTGCCTTGGTCTCCACCAATCATTTCCATTCTCTCGTCCCCAATCTTTCTGTCTCTCATGGAATGCTGGGAGTTGTAGTTCAGTAACAGCTGGAGAGCAACATGTTGACGACAGCAATATAAGCTATTGTACTGAACTGGAAGCTTTTGTTTTTGCCTAATGAAAAAAAAAATATATAATTCTGAGCAGCTTCCCAAGATTCCTTTATATGGATAAAAATATATAGATATGTGTAATTGCTATTGTCTCTGCACTGCTGCTCCTGACTCCAGATAGCAGCCAATGTGTTTGTTTATGACAAGGTCAGGGGTAACAGACAAGCTGACGTCATGGGATAGAACAGGCGTAAGCAGCTTGGAGGGTCCTCACATGTGACCTGTCCCTTATTATAGACCCTGTGTGTGCGCAGGAGACTGACCCTTCCCTTGCTCCATAAATAGCCCAGGATATAAGATCCAGCCAGGGAAACCCCCCACCTAATAGTCTGCGTCACAATGTTATTATCTGTCTCACTGGCCTGTGTGCCTCCTCTATTGGGGGCTGTGTGGTCATATCCTGAGTATATGTGTATTGGGGGTTATATGGTCATATCCTGAGTATATGTGTATTGGGGGTTATATGTTTATATCCTGAGTATATGAGTATTGGGGGTTATATGTTTATATCCTGAGTATATGAGTATTGGGGGTTATATGTTTATATCCTGAGTATATGAGTATTGGGGGTTATATGTTTATATCCAGAGTATATGTGTATTGGGGGTTATATGTTTATATCCAGAGTATATGAGTATTGGGGGTTATATGTTTATATCCTGAGTATATGAGTATTGGGGGTTATATGTTTATATCCTGAGTATATGAGTATTGGGGGTTATATGTTTATATCCAGAGTATATGTGTATTGGGGGTTATATGTTTATATCCAGAGTATATGAGTATTGGGGGTTATATGTTTATATCCTGAGTATATGAGTATTGGGGGTTATATGTTTATATCCAGAGTATATGTGTATTGGGGGTTATATGTTTATATCCTGAGTATATGAGTATTGGGGGTTATATGTTTATATCCTGAGTATATGAGTATTGGGGGTTATATGTTTATATCCTGAGTATATGAGTATTGGGGGTTATATGTTTATATCCTGAGTATATGAGTATTGGGGGTTATATGTTTATATCCAGAGTATATGTGTATTGGGGGTTATATGTTTATATCCAGAGTATATGTGTATTGGGGGTTATAGGTTTATATCCTGAGTATATGTGTATTGGGGGTTATATGTTTATATCCTGAGTATATGAGTATTGGGGGTTATATGTTTATATCCTGAGTATATGTGCACTGGGGGTTATATGGTCATATCCTGAGTATATGTGTATTGGGGGTTATATGTTTATATCCTGAGTATATGAGTATTGGGGGTTATATGTTTATATCCTGAGTATATGTGCATTGGGGGTTATATGGCCATATCCTGAGTATATGTGTAATGGGGGTTATATGTTTATATCCTGAGTATATGAGTATTGGGGGTTATATATTTATATCCTGAGTATATGTGCATTGGGGGTTATATGGTCATATCCTGAGTATATGTGTATTGGGGGTTATATGGTCATATCCTGAGTATATGTGTATTGGGGGTTATATGTTTATATCCTGAGTATATGAGTATTGGGGGTTATATGTTTATATCCTGAGTATATGTGCATTGGGGGTTATATGGTCATATCCTGAGTATATGTGTATTGGGGGTTATATGTTTATATCCTGAGTATATGAGTATTGGGGGTTATATGTTTATATCCTGAGTATATGTGCACTGGGGGTTATATGGTCATATCCTGAGTATATGAGTATTGGGGGTTATATGTTTATATCCTGAGTATATGTGCATTGGGGGTTATATGGCCATATCCTGAGTGTATGTGTAATGGGGGTTATATGTTTATATCCTGAGTATATGTGTATTGGGGGCCCACAACACATAGTATAGACATGAATGAAATAACGGATTATAATAATAACAGTAATAATGGTACAGGGCCCGGAACACATTCTTATTTGAAAGGAGATTAAATTATAGGAGGCGGCGGCTTTATCCACGCCCTGTGTTGCCTCAGCCAATCACGGCCCAGCAGACAGACACACCTCCCAGTAATATCCCGAGTCCCGCCGCGGGGAGCCGCATTTGTGTTAGAGATTCCGGCACCGACTCACCGGGACTTTATTGTGCGGAACCCGCGACCTCCCCGGACTTTCTGTCACTTTGTGTTTCTGTAGCAGCGGCGGCGCCATGGAGTCGGGGGACAAGGTAAGGACCCCCAGTGTCTCCCCCTCACCCTAATCTCACCCCCAGTCTCACCATCAGGGACCCCCACAGTTTCCATTACCAGCTCGTCCCATTAACAGACCCACCAGTATCACCTCCCAGTTACCCCCCACTATTAACTGTCACCCCAATAATCACCCACTGACCACTAGTTCCACTCACTTTATTCAGCTTCTCATACTCCCCCTAAACTGACTAAACCCCCCCCCCCCCACACTCACTCACTGCCCCCATTATACTGGAGCACAATTGTCCCTGAATCACATGTGGGTGTAAAGTACAGAGATATGGGGGGGCATTGGCCACTACATTGTGACATGTTGGGGGGCAGGAGTAGAGGTAACATTCAGGTCTCCCCTTAGTGACCCTATAGAGAACTGACAGACCCTGTATCAACAGCACCCCCACACACACATATATATAGATAGATATATAGATATACTCCCATACAGACACACATATATAGATATATATAAATACACATATAGTCACACACAGACACACACACTCCTGTTTGGATGAGACTGGAGCAGTTAATAAGGACAGGGGGGGGTGAGTGTTTTGGGGGGTCTGGTGTTACACAAAGTTCATGTCATTTCCACACGTGACACAATCTCTAGTGATACTGAAGGTCACAGGGGTGGGAGGATTGGGCAGGAATATATTGTACTAGAGACTCACCAGCATTAGATTCTCTATAATAAACTGTCAGTCTGACTCTCATCTCATTGGCTCTTTTAATTACTGTCTGTTTTGCTCACAGACAAATAAGCCATTCCTGCACATCATTGGGTCACATCATGCCACAGTGGGGGGTACAGTATGGTGGCAGTACTAAATGTGGGGTACAGTATGGGGAGTAGTACTACATGTGGGGTACAGTATGGCAGTACTATATGTGGGGTACAGTATGGCAGTAGTACTAAATGTGGGGTACAGTATGGCAGTAGTACTAAATGTGGGGTACAGTATGGCAGTACTATATGTGGGGTACAGTATGGCAGTAGTACTAAATGTGGGGTACAGTATGGCAGTAGTACTACAGTAAATGTGGGGTACAGTATGGCAGTAGTACTAAATGTGGGGTACAGTATGGCAGTAGTACTAAATGTGGGGTACAGTATGGCAGTAGTACTACAGTAAATGTGGGGTACAGTATGGCAGTAGTACTAAATGTGGGGTACAGTATGGCAGTAGTACTATATGTGGGGTACAGTGTGGCAGTACTAAATGTGGGGTACAGTATGGCAGTACTAAATGTGGGGTACAGTATGGCAGTACTATATGTGTGTTTTTCCAGTTGCAGTAAGTTGTATTTGTGCCGTATGAGTCGTGTGCCAGGGTTAGATCAGAACATAGAGGAGTTTTGGGGTGACAGAGACTGCGGGCAGTGCCAGGCTCAGTTTATGGCTGGGTTGGAAATAGAAGCCGATTGTAAATAAAGGGAAGAGCTCGGACCCCTGTGTTGTGTCAGTTTCCAATGGGCGTCATGTTCCCAAGGCACCAAATGTCACCCTGTTCCGCTCTCAGCAACTGCCGCCCCAGACTTTCCATGACCCTCAAGTGCTTGTGTCTCCCACACTGGATTCCATTCTCATTTACGTCTTGGGAAGTCGCATCTGGGAAATGAACCGCATCCCTCGGCATTTCAGAGGTTAAAGCTTTCATTGCCAGAGTGGATTTGGGGAGAACCAATATGGGCACTGCCCTGTGACTGTCACCATTCAGCTCTTTAGACCTAGAACAATCCAGGGGCCAGTGGCAAACTGTCAGTATAACAACAAACTGGCACTTGAGATACTTCTTTCTACTGTCACTCATGGGAAGGATGGGGAGCAGCTGGGGGACAGAGGTTGGGGGATAGAGTTTGGGGGACAGAGGATGGGGGCAGAAGTTGGGGGACAAAAAGGTTGGGTCTCTAAACGTGAATGGGGTCCCCCAGATTTGAGTGTAATTTCCAGGCAAAGAGGAAGGAAGTGGAAAAGAACTGAGAGGGAAGGTGAGAGGTTAATGTCCCCCCTGTGTCTCCCCCTGGGGCTCAGCAGGGAGGGGGAGGAACATGACAAAACATTTGCACTCGTTAAGTGGAAATTTCCTTTCATTCATGTTAATTGTGAGTGTTAATTGTGGCAGCTGGGGGGGGGGAGTGAAATGTAAGTGGCACAGAGGGTTATTTACCCTTTACTGTTTGTCCTTGTAGAAAGAGACAGTTGTGCTGTGAGGGGGAGATAAGAGCAATGCTGGGGGGGGGCACATTATCTGCACATTTCCTCTGTGTAACCCCTTGTGTGCCATATTGCTACATGGGGGAAACACGGTCTGAGTTTTATTACATTTTATTTCCTGGGGTGGGGGGTAGATTTTAGGAAGTTTATATTATAAGAAATAGGGTTCATTAGTGTCGCCCCCACATGCCCATAATAAAAAGGACAAAGTATTAGAGGGAGGTGGGACTATTTCTATATCTATTGCTGATGTGAGTTTCAGTGTAGGACAAAGAATTTCTGTATGCCCCCCCCCCCCACCCCAGCAGCAAGGCGGCTCCAGACACTACTACTCTTTCAGTGACGCTGCTCTTCCTCCCAAACTGCCCCAATGGCCTTGTGCCCAGGCTTTGCCTCCCCCACCCTGCGCCACATGCAGTTAATCAGACAGAATGGGGGGGGGGGTGAATGGCGTCACATGTAGGGGAAAGGTGAATGGGGGGGGGTTATGGGTGTGCCAGGAGCTGACATTCTATTGGCAGAGACGGGACGAGCCTTCATGTCTGGGGGTTACGAGGAGGATGTGGGACGGGCAGCAAATGACTGAGACTGACGCACAACCGGCTCTGTGTCTTCTACTCGATTTGTATAATCACTGCTGCTCCTGTGTGTTACATTGTGCTACGTTGTGTTATGTTGTGTTACATTGTGTTACATTGTATCAGTGTCTCCCCATTAGTGTTACATTGTATCAGTGTCTCCCCATTAGTGTTACATTGTATCAGTGTCTCCCCCATTAGTGTTACATTGTATCAGTGTCTCCCCCATTAGTGTTACATTGTATCAGTGTCTCCCCATTAGTGTTACATTGTATCAGTGTCTCCCCATTAGTGTTACATTGTATCAGTGTCTCCCCATTAGTGTTACATTGTATCAGTGTCTCCCCATTAGTGTTACATTGTATCAGTGTCTCCCCCCATTAGTGTTACATTGTATCAGTGTCCCCCCCCCATTAGTGTTACATTGTATCAGTGTCTCCCCCATTAGTGTTACATTGTATCAGTGTCCCCCCCCATTAGTGTTACATTGTATCAGTGTCTCCCCCATTAGTGTTACATTGTATCAGTGTCTCCCCATTAGTGTTACATTGTATCAGTGTCTCCCCATTAGTGTTACATTGTATCAGTGTCTCCCCCATTAGTGTTACATTGTATCAGTGTCTCCCCCATTAGTGTTACATTGTATCAGTGTCTCCCCATTAGTGTTACATTGTATCAGTGTCTCCCCATTAGTGTTACATTGTATCAGTGTCTCCCCATTAGTGTTACATTGTATCAGTGTCTCCCCCATTAGTGTTACATTGTATCAGTGTCTCCCCCATTAGTGTTACATTGTATCAGTGTCTCCCCATTAGTGTTACATTGTATCAGTGTCTCCCCATTAGTGTTACATTGTATCAGTGTCTCCCCATTAGTGTTACATTGTATCAGTGTCTCCCCATTAGTGTTACATTGTATCAGTGTCTCCCCCATTAGTGTTACATTGTATCAGTGTCTCCCCATTAGTGTTACATTGTATCAGTGTCTCCCCCATTAGTGTTACATTGTATCAGTGTCTCCCCATTAGTATTACATTGTATCAGTGTCTCCCCATTAGTGTTACATTGTATCAGTGTCTCCCCCCATTAGTGTTACATTGTATCAGTGTCTCCCCATTAGTGTTACATTGTATCAGTGTCTCCCCATTAGTGTTACATTGTATCAGTGTCTCCCCCATTAGTGTTACATTGTATCAGTGTCTCCCCATTAGTGTTACATTGTATCAGTGTCTCCCCATTAGTGTTACATTGTATCAGTGTCTCCCCCATTAGTGTTACATTGTATCAGTGTCTCCCCCCATTAGTGTTACATTGTATCATTGTCTCCCCCCCCATTAGTGTTACATTGTATCATTGTCTCCCCATTAGTGTTACATTGTATCAGTGTCTCCCCCCCCATTAGTGTTACATTGTATCAGTGTCTCCCCCATTAGTGTTACATTGTATCAGTGTCTCCCCCATTAGTGTTACATTGTATCATTGTCTCCTCATTAGTGTTACATTGTTACATTGTATCAGTGTCTCCCCATTAGTGTTACATTGTATCAGTGTCTCCCCCCCATTAGTGTTACATTGTATCAGTGTCTCCCCCATTAGTGTTACATTGTATCAGTGTCTCCCCATTAGTGTTACATTGTATCAGTGTCTCCCCCCATTAGTGTTACATTGTATCATTGTCTCCCCATTAGTGTTACATTGTATCAGTGGCTCCCCCATTAGTGTTACATTGTATCATTGTCTCCCCATTAGTGTTACATTGTATCAGTGTCTCCCCATTAGTGTTACATTGTATCAGTGTCTCCCCATTAGTGTTACATTGTATCAGTGTCTCCCCCCATTAGTGTTACATTGTATCATTGTCTCCCCATTAGTGTTACATTGTATCAGTGGCTCCCCCATTAGTGTTACATTGTATCATTGTCTCCCCATTAGTGTTACATTGTATCAGTGTCTCCCCATTAGTGTTACATTGTATCAGTGTCTCCCCCCATTAGTGTTACATTGTATCATTGTCTCCCCATTAGTGTTACATTGTATCAGTGGCTCCCCATTAGTGTTACATTGTATCAGTGTCTCCCCCCATTAGTGTTACATTGTATCAGTGTCTCCCCATTAGTGTTACATTGTATCAGTGTCTCCCCATTAGTGTTACATTGTATCAGTGTCTCCCCATTAGTGTTACATTGTATCAGTGTCTCCCCCCATTAGTGTTACATTGTATCAGTGTCTCCCCATTAGTGTTACATTGTATCATTGTCTCCCCATTAGTGTTACATTGTATCAGTGGCTCCCCATTACTGTTGTATCAGCAGAGACACATTTGTGTTGAAGTTGTGGTTAAATCCAAGTTCTTCCTGTTCTTGTTCCACTTTATTCCTGATTGAGAAATACACAAATATCCCTAATTATAATAACAAACTGCGTCACACGGAAGAACGACAATCGCTGTATATTTAACACTGGCACAGCCCCCGCCCAATCAGACAATTCAGGAGACATTTTTGCATCAGTCGTACAAATGGGGGGGGTTGTTGACTGAAATCCCAGCAGAACTCTCCCCCCGTGGTTCCGCTGCCACTATTATATATACTGTATATATCTATGTATATCTATGTAAATACACACACACATCACTGGCAGCTTCTGGCTGAACCCCCTGCGCACTGGAGCCCCCCTCCCACCTTCATGACCCTTTAAAGCAGTTGATCCATCTGCAGAATTCTGCCCGACCCCCCCCTGATGACAGATTGTGCCATAACATAACCCCCGTGCCCCATGCGCACACAACAAACAGAGGCACAAATATTTGGGGGTACACCCTGTGTAGGTCACATAAATATTTGGGGGTACACCCTGTGTAGGTCCCATCATTTGGTTTAGCACTTGCCCTGCACGAGGCGCTGGGAACATAAACAATTTCCATTTTTTGCCATTACTTGTCCTTTAAACATTGCAGGGTCAGTGGGGAGGGTTGGCAGGGGGCAGTGTGGGTGCAAATGGCCAGTATGTGCCATAGGGTTTATAGTGGAAGACGTGACGGAATTTACTGCCAGGGAAAAAGCTGCTCAGGAAACACATGATGGGATTTTGCTCAGACCCTGGTGTGTTGGAATAGAATGGGGTCTTTATAGGTGAGCGGGGAACACAGGGACCCTTGTATGTGGCAGCCCCAGCCAATCCTCCCCCAGCCTGATCCCCCCGGAATAATTGCCCATGAAACAACTGCCCCTGAAACGACTGCCCCTGAAATAACTGCCCCTGAAATAACTGCCCCTGAAATAACTACCCCTGGAATAACTGCCCCAGAATGATTGCCCCTGAAATCCCTCCCCTCTCCCACCCAAATTAGAGATTTACCCCGTTCCTTTTCTCCTTTTTCTGCCCTGACTTACAGGAAGATGCCAAATAAGTCCAGTAATGGGGGTAATAACCCTTCAAAAGGGGTTCATTAGTGCATAGCAAACCCAGCAGAGGACTTAGCATTGCCCCCCTGCAGTACTGGGGTCGTGGGTTCGACTCTGACCAGGGTTCTTTGGGGCAGTAGGTATTGGGGAGGTTTCACCACTTGTCTGGGATTGTTGGGGCAAATTTACCCCAGTGGTTGATTGGCTGCTGGTTGAATTATGAGTGTAAGCTCCTCGGGGTAGGGACTGATAAGAGTAATTAAATGTTTGCTGTAACGAGTTGGAGAACATGTTGTATAAAGGGGCTGAAGTGTTAGATTGAGGGGTGGAGAAGTGTCTGTGGGTTGGGGTGGGTGAAGGATGTTATTTCGGGTGCTAATTGATTGTAAGCTAGTTGCCCAACCCCTTTGCAGGATAAACAGACAAGATATATCACTGTGTGCCCCCCATTCTCACCCGCTCCCCGTTTGTTGTTGCAGATGACGGCGAAGTTGATGCTGGCTGTTTGCACGGCTGTGATTGGCTCCTTACAGTTCGGATACAACACGGGAGTGATTAATGCACCACAAGAGGTAAGAACTTGTTTCTATAGATAAAACATGACTTGATCAATGAGAATCTTCACAAACAACACGTAAGAAGCTTTAGGGGCAGTAACAGCTGGAGGGCCGGGGGGTTCCCATTCCTGAATAGCACAGACCCTCCAGCACGTCCATAATGTGTCCACTAATTGGATTCTGTGGCTCCACACGTGGCCCTGGGTGAGCTCCGGCCAATCACACGTGGCCCTGGGTGAGCTCTGGCCAATCACGTATCACCGTCCTGCTGAGCTGTGGGATTAGCAGATCTGCTCAGGGAGATTCTTGTTGTCTGCAGAGTTCTTGGTGGGGACACTCGATAGACCACTTTTAGTTTTCTCAGGGGTCCACTGGGTCCAGATAGAGCCAAAGTCACAACCAATCAACTTCCATTAAGTTCAGCTTTTTGTCCAGCTGATTCCTGCAATCTGCCTCTGGGGGGTGATTTATGCTCCTCAGTGGGGCAATTGGGGGGGGTTGCTAGACCTTTATACTCACCCCTCAGTCTGGAGACCCCCCAGTAGTGGGTAACCTTGGCTGCCACTCTCAGTGCCATTTCTCTGCAGACCACGAGCAGCTGCTGAGTCACCGGTTACTGGTTAACCCCTTCCTGGCACAGCCCTGCTGATTTGCTGAATGCTCTCCTGCACCACTGATCCCTATTAACTGCAAGAAGTGTGCACTGCTGGTTCTGATTCAATAAATTATTGTGCCACAATGAGTGGAATATCAATATAGTTTATTAGGCAAACAAACTGTTTTTGGATGGAGTGACCCTTTAAAGCACAGAATGTGCCACATTCCTCCCAAGCGCCAACACCCCCAGATTAGTCGAGTTTCATATCCATACGGGCGCCTACTCGCCCACGCGCCGGTCTCTACTTGCAGCAGCCAATCCTGATCAAGCTGTGAAACTTATATAACAGCAGTTAAAGGGCCAGGCTCCCTAATGTATAGAGAAGCGGTTGGTTGTGCTTGTGGGCACTGCAGTGCAGCTCCAGCTTCTCTAATCCATGGGAGGAGGGAACCCCCAGATCTCATCTCCCTCCAGTATTTGCATTATGGTAAAGCCCTCAGCCAATCAGGGAAGTGCGTCAGTAACGACCCAGTAATGGTGGTTCAGACTGGAATTGACTTGCTGCAAACAGACGGCCTCTCCCTGTGAGCTCACACACTATTGTGTTATTTATTGAATATCAGGTGGCCGGTCATGTGACCCTGGCGACTGTGAGTCACACGGTTTTGCCTGGAACCGCTTTATATTCAGCCAGTGTTTAAAGGGGAAGTTCACCTTGCTGTTGTCAGTGTTCTTGTTATCCAGCAGCTCTGCAATGTTTATTGATTTGTGCTCTGCCACTTTCCTGTTAAGCCTCTGGTTGCTAGGGGGTATGATGCTAGTAACCAGGCAGTGGGCTGAATAAAGATGATGATACAATGTAACCTTATAGTCACTCTGCTTTAGCATCACCGGGCCACTGTTCATAGCAACCAGACTTAAATTCTGGGTTGAAACAAGGCATAGAGGAAAGCTTTGGGGAGGGTTCCCTGTAATTCCCAGTAAATTCAGCCTCATTTATTTACATTATTATTGTAGGTGTGGGAGCTGTCATATAGTCATGCTCCGGTGTGATGCAGGTGCGGCCCCTTTAAGTCACTGTGGGCTGTGGCTGGAAGTTTCCCAGAGGACAAATAGGATGTTACAGGACAGTCTTTATCCTGAGCTCCTGCGTCATCATGTTACAGCCAGCGACCAATCACACGGCTCGGCCCCATGGGGACTGGAATTTCAGCAACTTGGACTCGTTCACCCTGAGCCCAGGGAGGATCATATTTCTGGCCCAGTTCAGCTGCTCTGGCTCTGGCAGCTTTCATAACGGCTCATTAACGTCACTAACGAGAGCCACACCCCCTGCCCCTCCCCCCAATGCTCCTGCTGCACACTGCCTGTCCCTGCATCCCTGAGCCTTCTGGGAGTTGCATCCCTGTTGTGTTACTTGTGCCGCTGAGCCTTCTGGGAGTTGCACCCTGTGTTACTTGTGCCGCTGAGCCTTCTGGGAGTTGCATCCCTGTTGTGTTACTTGTGCCGCTGAGCCTTCTGGGAGTTGTATCCCTGTGTTACTTGTGCCGCTGAGCCTTCTGGGAGTTGCACCCTGTGTTACTTGTGCCGCTGAGCCTTCTGGGAGTTGTATCCCTGTGTTACTTGTGCCGCTGAGCCTTCTGGGAGTTGTATCCCTGTGTTACTTCTGCAGCTGAGCCTTCTGGGAGTTGCATCCCTGCATTACTTGCGCTTGCATTAAAGGGGAATACTATTATTGCATAATTAACCCTGTCTGAACATATAGTGGTCCTCTGCCCCCAAACTGCACTGCTTTCTATACAGTGACACCCCAGGGGCAGGTTCTTATTAACCCCATGATCCTAAGTATGTAAAAGGGCTTTTATACAGCTGACCTGCCAATCAATGCATTTAGAAGTGTAGGGTAGAAGTACACGGGCAATTTCCGTGCGTTTCTGTCGGATCCGATGCTGGGCGACAAAATGCACGCGTCAAGTCAGATGCGACTAGAAACAAGGTAAGTAATACAAAAGTCAGATCCAGACGCAGCGTTTGCATTGAACAGTCGTGTCGCATGGGACGAACGCTGCAACAACATCCGACTTTTGCATTACTTACCTTGTTTGCCGTCACATCCGACTTGACGCTGGAGTTTTGTCGCCCAGCGCAGGATCCGACAGAAGCGCGCGGAAATTGTCCGCCTAGTTCTACCCTTAGGTGGTTGATATTCGCATGGTGACCATCAGCCAATCATAGATTTCATGTGAAAATTAACCCTTTGTGTTCTATCATTTCTTGCCTTAATGGTGTGGCTTTTCCTTCCCTGCAGGTGATCGAGGGTTTCTACAATGCCACGTGGATGAGCCGTTACAATGAGCCCATCTCTGAGGCCACCCTCACCTCCCTGTGGTCCCTATCTGTGGCCATCTTCTCAGTTGGTGGCATGGTGGGCTCATTCTCCGTGGGACTGTTTGTCAACCGTTTTGGCAGGTAAGGGGTGTCCCTCTGTTACTAAAGGTGAACCTTCCATAGCAGTGTTGCTCCACCCTGGACCTTGCTCCACTACTGGACTACAACTCCCAATATTGTCCAGGCTATTATCAAGGGCAAGGGCTCCCATACAATGAGAATCCAGGCTGCTCCTTTTTATACCACTTGGGGGGTCACATCCGGGTATTGCCACAGCAGTGCCTCCCAGAAATCTGGTCAATCAGAGATGAAGAATAAATGCCATGGAATTTGTTTCCTAATGCTCTCGTCTCTCCTCTGAATCCAGACGCAACTCCATGCTGTTGGCCAACATCCTGGCCTTTCTAGCTGCCATTTTGATGGGATTTTCCAAGCTGGCGTCCTCCTTCGAGATGCTGATCATTGGGCGGTTTGTGGTCGGACTCTACTGTGGC
The DNA here is from genome assembly GCA_038501925.1 of Xenopus petersii. NCBI lineage: Eukaryota > Metazoa > Chordata > Amphibia > Anura > Pipidae > Xenopus > Xenopus petersii. The sequence continues at coordinate 519,385 of CM076684.1, read as the reverse complement.
CTCACCACTGGTTTTGTGCCAATGTATGTCGGAGAAATTTCCCCCACGTCACTGAGAGGAGCTCTGGGGACCCTGCACCAGCTGGGAGTTGTGGTTGGAATCCTTATTGCGCAGGTAGGGGACAATCCCATGGTGTTCAGTGAATGTTCATTTGGTTGGGGTGAGTAAGTGGCTGGGAATCTTCTCCATTGAGCTAAACTGTCTCTGTTCCTTGTGTAGATCTTCGGGCTGAAGCCTATCATGGGGAACGAGTCCCTGTGGCCCCTGTTGTTGGGCTGCATATTTGTGCCAGGCATATTGCAGTGCATCGTGCTGCCCTTCTGCCCAGAGAGTCCACGATTCCTGCTCATAAATCGCAATGAGGAAGACAAAGCCAAGAGCGGTAAGTCCCATGTCACTGCCCCTGGAGGTATCTCAGGAGGCTTCTCCCAGGTCTCACCTTCTCCCTCTCTCTCTCGGCCAGTGCTGAAGAAGCTCCGAGGCACCACAGATGTGAGCAGTGACCTGCAGGAGATGAAGGAGGAGAGTCGGCAGATGATGCGAGAGAAGAAAGTCACCATTGCGGAACTGTTCCGCTCCCCACTCTACCGCCAGCCCATCTTCATCGCCATCGTCCTGCAACTGTCACAGCAGCTCTCTGGCATCAATGCGGTAAGTAATGTCTGGGCATTCACATGCCATCACCACTACAGATGCCCTACGGCTGCCAGAACGTACCTGCCAGAACTTACCTGCCAGAACTTACCTGCTTGCCTTCTCTCTCTGTCCCTCCAGTCAGTCATAGGGAGTCAGCAGAATGAGGCAACTGAAATGAACAAGTGCTCCAGTATGGACTCAGCCAAACCCAACTAACTGACCTTCTGTCTGTCATTGCAGGTCTTTTACTATTCCACCATGATATTCCAAAAAGCCCAAGTTGAGCAGCCGGTGTACGCTACCATTGGTGCAGGAATTGTGAATACGGCCTTCACTGTCGTGTCGGTGAGTCTTTTTTGGCTCTAGTTGTGGGCCGGGAAGATTGTGTGGTTGGCGGTTGGCAGGGCCATCAGTGTCTTGGTGGCATCTTTGGAACAAATCTTTTTTTGTCTCTGCAGCTTTTTGTAGTGGAACGTGCCGGCCGGCGGACCCTGCACCTGATTGGACTGGCCGGAATGGCGGGTTGTGCCATCCTGATGACCATCGCACTGGCTCTACTGGTAAGCCTGGGAAATGATCAGTAAATGTGGGCGGAGCATATGTCATGTGGGCGGATAGAATATGGGAAATGATGCGCCAAGTTGTATTCTGTTCCTTATTATCATCCCGCGTCTCCCCCCTACAGGAGTCTGTCAGTGGAATGTCCTATCTCAGCATCGTCGCCATCTTTGGCTTTGTTGCCTTCTTTGAAATTGGCCCGGGACCCATTCCATGGTTCATTGTAGCCGAGCTCTTCAGCCAGGGCCCACGACCAGCTGCCATCGCAGTCGCCGGCCTTTCCAACTGGACTTCCAACTTTATCGTAGGCATGGGCTTCCAATATGTAGAGGTGAGTGGCCCCTAAAGGCGGGGGATTCATCTGTGTGGGGCCCTTGTTGGGTGTGTGGGTTGTTGTGTGGGGGGAAAGTAGGAAATATTTCTTGTTCCTGAATCGATTGGGCTCTAAGAAACCAGCAGTTGGGAGACAGAAACTCCTTCCACCCATAATTCCTTGAGGCAGTTGGGCAGAACATTTAAAAGCCCAAGAACTCCCATCATTGGGGGGCAGCCACATGTCTGGGGACAGGGTGGAGGCCACAACTGGGTTTCCTCCTTCCCAATTCTGATTGTTGGGTGAATGTTGCCTCCCCCGGCAGTAGCGCAGTGTGACCAAATCCTGAATATTTCCTCTTATGTCTTCTCCAGAAATTGTGCGGCGCCTACGTCTTCATTATCTTCATCATCCTCCTGCTCATATTCTTCGTCTTCACCTACTTCAAAGTGCCGGAGACCAGAGGGCGCACGTTCGACGAGATCGCCTCAGAATTCCGCGGCGGCGAGAGTCAGATGGTCAAACAGGCGGAGGAGTTAAACACTTTTGGGCATGCGGACGACTCCCAAGTTTAACATTTCAGCCCCCCAGCACCTACCTCTTGTCATTTCCCCCTGGTCTCCCTCTCCGCCTTCTCCTTGCTCCCACCCCTGCGGTTGGTCGGCAGCTGTTTCCCGGAGGAGTCTGGGAGTGAGAAGCAGCAGGACAGAGGGAGGCAGGGAGTTGTAGTTTGCTCTTTATTTGGACGTATTGACACCTCCAGCTTCTGGGAGACGCTGCTACTCGGCCAAACCAACGGCGCTGCTGTGGTGCAGTTCAGCCAGACCCCGCGCATTAACACTCATCTTCCTCACTAATTTCATTTCCACGTGTGTCAGACATGAAGGAAGGAGAAAGCTCTCTATGAAACGAGTTATATCGAGATATATATATATATATATAATGGTAGATGGCTATGTTATTTTCATGGATTATTTTTGTAACTAGTGTGAGCTTTTCACGTAAGGAAGATTTTATCCCCGAATTCTGAGCACGGAGCAACCCCCCCCATCACCATGGACTCTGTTTACATAAAGTAGTATTTTTTTATGTTTAGTTTTCCTTTAATATTTTTGTAGAAAGTCTAATGACACCATGTAGAACCTGATCTGATCTATATATATATATATACACACTGTATTCTATACACTGGGGGCAGCGAGTTCCACTGCAAGGAGACTCAGTAAGTGTTGGGGACCCTCCTTTGCAGCCCCAATACTGGGTCACAAAGCCTGGGAATTGGGTGGGATCTCCTCTGGCAGGATGTGGGGTTCTGGGGCATTTCTTGTACTGGACTCAACTCATAGCAACTGATTGGGGGGCCACAGAAATTCTCTTGGTGGGACAGCTCTCCTCTAGAGGTTCCAAGCACTGACACTTTACAAGCTGTAAGCACTGGCATTGTGGTAGCTGAGACCCCCATTTTTGGGCCCCCCAAGGGGTTACAAGAGCCCACGTAATGTGGCCCCCATGAGTATGGGCTCTGCCCCCCAATACACAGCCTGTGGGGACTGATTGATAGTGTTGATCTTGTGTACTGTATCATTTCACATAAACCCCCATCATGCCCATGTCCTGCCAGAGCCTCCTGCTGGGGGGGTATCTGTCCTCTACTTTCATATAATAAGACACCCCCTGCCGTCACACTTAATCCCCCAAATCCCATGGATGCCAATCACCCAGTGAGAAGAGGAGGCAGGAGGTTTGTCAGGTCATGGGGGGGCTTAGGTACAAGGTTATTTAAGTGGGTTGCGGGGGGGGGCATTTGACATTCCACATGTTTTTTATATTTGTGGGGTAGAGGGGGTGCTGCTTGAGTGGGTTTATTAGACAGAAGCAGAGTGGGAGAAAGCCAGGAGACCCCCTCCAATGGGGTACAGCTACAAACTGTAGTCAGGGGCTGTGCCTCCTCCCAATGGTAAACACTGATCTATAATAACGACTGCCCCCCATTCTGATTTCATGGCGGGGGTGTGAGGGTGGGAGAGAGAGAGAATGTGGCACTGGATCCCACGGCACCTGCCATTTAAATTGGCTGCCACCGACCCTCTGCCCATATTAATTGGCACCAGGCAGGGGTGACCCCTATTACTTGCCAGCCCTTATATTGATCCATTGTAGCAAGTTTGGACCCTAGTGAACACTACACGAAGCTCCGCCTCCCCCGCAGACCTCTCCTTGTACAGCCCCAGAGCTTTTAATGGATATATTTATATGTATAAGTGTATGTGTATATATATATATATATATATATTGGTTGGATGGTGTCCGTGTGCCGGTGTGTCTGATGAGACCTGAGCGATGATGATAAAGTACTGTAAATATTTATTTTAGTCACATGGTTTGTTTTTTTGCACATTAGCTCAAAGCCGATAGGTCAGTTTTTCTTATTGATAACGAAAGATATGAAATCTGTGTAGCGCTGTTATTATAATTATTATTATTCCTGTCTTTTCTCTGTATTGGGGGGCCCCAATGTTACTGGTCATTGTGTTGATTATTTCTGGGGCCCCTGTAATGACTGACGTGTAGTTACCCTTTATCCAGCAAATAATACAGCAGCAGCATCGGGTGGTCCTGATCACAGGGAGTAATAATAAACCTTATATATATAAATATACTAAGGGCTGTGTTTATTTCATCCTGAGACTGATCACTGACTGAACTTGCCTTCTATGTTTATATGAATGAGTGGGAGCTGCCATGTTGCTGACAGGGCCTCAGGCATTGCTCATAGGCCACTAAAGCTCATCTGAATCCATTCTGAACACTAGGTGGCGCTGTGTTGCAGCCTGTGGGGATTGCAGTATGGCAGCTCCCACTATGAGTATAAATGTGCAGCCAGTGATATAGATGATAAATCTACACCCTGCTTAGAAGCCAGGACTATTTCCCCTTTAACCCTTGGAAAGCAGTGATGTTGGAGATGTGACTTTTGCTCTGAATAAGCCCCAATGTGGGTGTGTCCTTGTGCGTCCGTGTGTATTCGTATTGGTACAGGGTTTGTGCGTCGCCGCTCACCATCGTCACACTCGTTACTGTTGTTCTAGAGATTTTTTTTATTTATTGTGAGATTTTGTCTCGAATTAAAACTGATGAAAAAATAGAGAATTTGGTGTCTTCTCTTTTGTTTTATTCTTAGAAATGAGGGGAAATGATTAATATATCTAATTAACCCCCTACAGGCTGACTCCTGAACTGAAAGGGGAATTCAACCCATAATATAGAATTCTTCTGTATCTTCATAAGAAGTGAATTCTATAAAAACCACTAAATCAACCTGTTTTCTACTGAATCTCCTGCATGGAGGGGGGATTGTGCAGCCCATGACAACAGCGTTGCCCATAGAAACCATTTATACCAAATTGGGCGACTTTCATCAGTAACCAGTGAGTTGCCAGCCTGCCTGCTGGTGATCTGGGCTAATATTTCACCCGTCCCTGGGTTGGTACAACCCTAAATCTGGATTTTATATTCCCCTTGGTTTCCAGGCCCAGTGCATGCTGGGTGTTGTAGTTCTGCCTTGAGCTGGGGACAGTAGTGGAGGCTGAAGAGAAATGTGACCTACAGGCACTGGGCACAGAGGGCAGGGAACAGGCATTATCCCAGCATGCAATGGGCATATGAAGTGTCAGGGGTGGGTGTCATTGGAGGGTGGGCTGTGGGTGTGGTCAGAGATGTAGAGCTCAGTAGCTGTGGGTCAGGTAAGTTGACTCAGACTTGACTGTGGCACAAAGAGTTAAACTCACAAGGGGCGGGGACTGTTTAGGCGGTTACACATGGGCATTTCTTAGTACAAAGTTGCCCTATGGGTGGTACATGGGGGTAGATGGTTTATTCTGAGTTCTCTCTGTCTCTCTAGGCTTGATATCCCCTTTAATCTTTTTGCCCTCTGCCAGGACAGCACACGAGGGGTGTTCCTATTACACATAATAGCAGGATAAAACTGCTGCCTCTCATGCCCATTAGTCTCCCTGGATTCACTTTCTCGTGTGAGGGAACAAGGGCCAGTGGTAAAAATGTTGTAGGTCCTTGAGGCCCCATGTTTTTACCCATCATCCCTGGTAACTCCGCCCAGTGCGCCCAGCCAGACGATTCTGATGCCGCTACTTCATGCAGCTACTGTTGCGCCAACTCGAGTCTCCAACTGCCACTTATTTCATGCTCCTCCCTATGAATGGAACTGACTTGTTGTACTTGATACCAAGTGTAATTGTATATTGGCACATTAACCTTCATCTGCCCCTGGACGGCGAGGATACTGGCCATATTGCATTATGGGTAAAAACATGGTGATTTGTGTCCAAAAAGTGCACTTTAGTAAATGAGACAAACAATATTTATCATCTTCTCCTTCACCCTCCGTCCGCTGCTCAACTTCTCCTCCCTGCTGCCACCAACACTGTCCTGCTGCAACATGAGCTGAATTCAGCCAATCAGTCGGACTGACACTGACACACAGCATGGTTGGTTGTCCCAACAGTTTATCCATTACAAGAAACAGCAGCATCTAGTGGCAACAGCAGTGAGTTCTTCTCTCATGTCTGCCTTTTCACTTAAAGCCCAGGCGGTTGTTGAAAGCACAAACTACCAAGCTAAGGATTTGGGCTACTTTTTGGGCCTTTGGCTGGGTTCCCCAATGCATGTTGAGTAATGTAGTTTTTGTTGAACAATTTGCCCTCTGCCAAGTTGAATGTAAGACTACAATACCCAGCATGCAATGGGACTGACTTGTGCAGAAGTCGGGAGTCACCAGATCTTGGGCTCTGCTCAGTTCCAAAAGTTCTCTCGCATTTTCCGGTGACTTTCCTCAATTTCAGACAATTTTGGGGCAAACTTCTACTGGTCACCAAAATGTCTAGAGGTTGAACTGTTTTACCAATATTTTTGAAATTGTATATGAATGAGAGCCTTAGGGACCCCTATACCTCCTGGGCCCCCCTCTGTAGTTACCCCCTGGTGACGGGCAAATCTGTCCCATTTTGCTTCAAGGAAAAATTAGCAAAACTGAAATTTTCACAGATATTCATTTATTTTTTAGCCTTTTTTTCACTGCACATATTGTGCTATGTCTGGGCTAGTCTTCAAATGTCTCTTGACCCATACCTCCCAACATTTTGGAAGTAAAAAGAGGGACAAAAATCTTTTTCCCGCACGTAGCGCAGCAATTTTTTGACCACACCCCTTTCTGTGGCCACACCCCCTAATTACCATGTTTGTTTTACAAAATTTGGCAGGTTATGAAAGTTTGAAAATATTTCTCCTTATCTAAACTGTGTTTTTGTGTCTCAAAATTGTTACAAAAGTATCTTATTTGCACCTGTTAGCTGTTCTGGGCTCTCTGCTAAAAGCCAATTAAGTGAGAAACTTTGTTTCTTTTTCTGGCTGTTCAGTGCAGAGAAAAGAGGGACTTTCCAGTACAAATGAGGGACTGCGGGTTGAGCTGTCAATAGGGATGTAGCGAACCGCCGCCGATGTGTTCGCGAACGCCGTTCGCGAACACCGGCAAAATTTGCGAACAGTTCGCGAACTGTTCGCGAACTTCGAACATCCGAAAATCGTTCGATTCGAACGATCGAAGGATTGAAATCGTTCGATCGAAGGATTTTCGTTCGAATCGAACGATCGAAGCCATTCGATCGAATGATTTCATTCGATCGAAGCCATTCGATCGAATGATTTCATTCGATCGAATGCTTCGATCGTTCGATTCGAACGAAAATCCTTCGATTTTAGCGGTCGAATGGTCGAACGATCGAACAATTTTGACGCGAACGCCTATTGGCGAACGTCGCGCGACGTTCGCGAACTTGTGGCGGACGCGAACAGTCGAAGTTCGCGCGAACTAGTTCGCCGGCGAACAGTTCGCTACATCCCTAGCTGTCAAAAGAGGGACTGTCCCTCTGAAAAAGGGACAGTTGGGAGGTATGCTCTTGACTAGTTTTTGGCTGGTTTTGAAAACTAGACCTGGCGACCCCGGCTGTGAGTAAGGTTCACTTTGCACATTTAATGCGGGACTGCAGTGCAACGTTTTGGGGTCACACGACTTCTCTAACCCACTGGCACCTCCATTTGTGAGGCTAAAGGAAAGGGCACAGTGGGCTAATGCCCCACTTCTCTCCAGGTGCAGTTTGGAGGCAGTCGGAGAGAAGAGGATGAACCCCAATACTCTTCTGTATTTATCTATAGTGTCGGCCTGAGTGCAGCTACACGAGTAGAGGTTCACCCAAAATATGTGAAAATATGTGTTTTATCCTCTGTGGAGCTGCACTGGGAACAATATACTGAACCTGGAACTTTATATAGAAATCTCCCATCATGCCTCATGCTCCATGCCTTCACCCCTGTATCACAGCACCATCTAGTGGCACCCCACAAAACTGCACATTACCTTTATTGAATATTTACTATTTCTATGAAAAGCAAATATGTTGGAGTAAAATAGGATGAGAGCTGATACTTTCCTTTTACAGACACAACACAATGGAATCTTCTGCCGGCAATGGAATAAAACAAAGAGCTGGTTGCTAGGAGAATTACCTAAGCAACCATTTATTTCCTCCTTCTTCTCCCAGTGTAAAATAATGGTGAGCGACTAGTGTTAGTGGGAGTAACATAAAGGTGACGGATTTGCACCCGGTGGAGAATATAAAAGAAAGTGATTATTTGTACAAAGTGCAGCAGAAATAACAGGTTTTTGGGGATCTAAATTTTTCAACCCAAATAGACCGCTCCAAGCTAACCCTCCCATTGGCTGTTCCAATCCCTCCTTGTTAAGTTCTCTGTCTGCAGCGTCCCCAGCGCTTACTGTCAGTTCAAAGCCAAATAGATGGAGGGCCCTCCGGTCAATGAGTAGCAAGTTTATTGCAGGCTCTATTGCAGGATCTTAAGCCGGACATAGATGTGGAGATTTTTAAATAGGGATGCACTGAATCCAGGATTCGGTTCGGGATTCGGCCTTTTTCAGCAGGATTCGGATTCGGCCGAATCCTTCTGTCCGGCCGAACCGAATCCGAATCCTAATTTGCATATTCAAATTAGGGGCGGGGAGGGAAATTGCGTGACTTTTTGTCAGAAAACATGGAAGTAAAAAATGTTTTCCCCTTCCCACCCCTAATTGCATATGCAAATTAGGGTTCGGATTCGGTTCGGTATTCGGCCGAATCCTTCATGAAGGATTCAGGGGTTTGGCCGAATCCAAAAAAGTGGATTCAGTGCATCCCAATTTTTAAAGATCAGATCCTCATCGTGAGACCACAATCTTCTCAGAACGATCGTACGAATTTACCATCCACTAAAAAGATTTGGCAGGAAAACAAAGGGGAGCTGCAGACATACATACATTGCACTGGGAACGACAAAGATTTTTTGACCTGACCGATCAATTTCCTGACAGATGTCGGCCGAAAAATCGTAAGATGTACGAGCGTTCGAATCCCACTAACCACACGATAATTTCGGAGGATTGATCAGACTTCCCTAAAATCAGTCGTTCGGCAAGAAGAATCGCCGCGTCTATGGGGAGCTTTACACCCTACGTGTTTCCCGATACAATCCCTTAATCATAGTCCTACATCCAAATAACCAGACACATTATATACAAAAAGGCATAGGGACCCCTGCTGGGCTCAACATGGAACTACAGGTCAAATCACTCAATCCTTATCATAATAAAACCAACATACAGAGGTAAAAACCTCAATTATATCTTAAAGTCACATGTTGTTACTTATAAATGATCCCTGTAACTATGTAACTACGTGTGTATTATTTTACTCCTAATCTATAGAAATATATATATATATATATATACACATCTGTGAGCAGATTCTATGGGGCAAATTCACTAAGTGCCAAAGCGCTGAACACTAGCGTTAATTCGCTAGCGTTAATTCGCTAGTGTTAATTCGCTAGCGTTTGGCATTTTCAGTACTTCGCAAATTCACTAACGAACGCTGGCGTAGTTTCGCTAGTGTTACTTCGCACCCTTACGCCAGACGAATTTTCGCTAGTGACGTAACTACACAAATTCACTAACTTGCGCAGTGTACTGAACGCTACCTTTTACGCTAGACTTCCTTCGCCACATTACTGCACAATAGAGTAGATAGGGATTGCTTCAAAAAAAGTCAAAAAATTTTCTAAGTCCCAAAAAACGCTGGCGTGTTTTCTACATGATGGGTGATAGGCTGAAAAAGATGGAAAATATTTTTGGGGCTCCCCTCCTTCCCCCCTACATTTCCTGACTCATGGCAACTTACCTAGACAGTGGGCACATGTGTAGGGCAAAATAACATTTATATTTGCTGATTTGAAGGTTTTCTAGGCATTTGTAGTGCAGATACGTGTTCCTCCATTGAAATTTGAATTTGGCGCCGTATGCAAATTAGCCTTCGCTAGCGTAACTTCGCTTCACTTAGCGAATCAACGCTAGCGCAACTTCGCAATCTTACGCTACCCCTGAGCGCAACTTCAGATTTTAGTGAATTTGCGGAGCGCTGGCGAAACTACGCCTGGCGAAGTGCAGCGAAGCGCGGCGAAGTTGCGCCTGGCGAAACTATGAATGTTGGTGAATTTGCCCCTATGAGTCAATATGTTAAACATTGGTAATTTAAAGTTGTTATTGAATATAAAGTCTCAAATATAGAAATATATGAATAAATAGATAAATGTACATTATTCAAAAAATGGGGGGAATGAGAAAATGAGAAAATAAAGGGAAAATGGAGGGAAAAGAATGGGGAGGTTTATTCACAAGATGAGATGAATATAAGTAGGATATATCATGTCTACTATTCAGTCCCTTGGGTATTCTTGTCTCCAATTTTAGGATCCAGAATGTCTAAGTGTAAAGAGCTCACCTGGTCCCCACCACTAAGGGGTGTCATTACCTGTTCTATAACTTGGACTGATCCGTCCTGTACCCCTTTTTTTGGAACATAAAGCAAAATGCTTCCCAATTGGGGACCCCTCATCCTGTTTGAATATATTCTCCTGTATCTTCTCCTTTAGACGACGGGTAGTGCCACCGACATTCTGGTTTTCACCACATTTACATTCTAATACGTATTTAACCCCTTTAGTAATAAAATAGTAATGGCTGTGATTACACTTCACCCTTCCTGAGACACTGGATTTAAAACTGACGCCCATAGAAATGACCCTGCAAGTTGTATATGTAGTTGCTCCACATCTATATCAGCTCTTCCAATCTCTAGTTCCCTTTCAAGGGTCTCAATCATCCCTGTGTCTGTTCTTTATAGAGGTGATTAGACTTGGTGGCGGCATCTTCGCCAGTGTGGCGGCTCTTTTTGGAAAACACTTTAAATCCGCGGTCGACAATATCTCAGACATCGTTATACAACACCGGGAGATGTTTTCTCATTATATTACTAATTCTCCCATATTCCTCACTCAACTCCGTAATAAAATAAATAAGAAGAATAAATAAATAAAATATTTATATTAATATTAGTGTAATCTATCCTTGCTTTGGTATTTACCGTATATACTTGAGTATAAGCCGTCCCGAGTATAAGCCGAGGTACCTAATTTTACCTCCAAAAACTGGGAAAACTTATTGACTCGAGTATAAGCCGAGGGTGAGAAATGCAGCAGCTTCTGGTAAGTTTCAATAAAAAAATTGAAAGTTTCTTCTCCCATTGGAGGTGCCGGTGTCTCATTTTTAGATGCCGGCGACCATTCTTGGATGCCGGCGAATATTCTTGTAGACTATTCTTGGACGCCGGCGACTATTCTTAGAAGCCGGCGACCGTTTTTGCGCTTGACCCGAGTATAAGCCGAGGTAGAGTTTTTCAGCATATTTTGGGGGCTGAAAAACTCGGCTTATACTCGAGTATATACGGTACTTGCTTTTTCGCAAGATAACCTCGTCTCTGTAATCTGTGTCCCAGGAGTCTTGATTGTTCATTAAAGGTATTATTATTATCCTGACTACAGTTCCTCCTGTATCTGACAAATCACTATATATTATCCCTCATATTATGTGTTTTCCATGGCAGATATTAGCTCTTAAAATTGTATATTGCCTGACGTGAGCTTTCTGTAGATATTGGATTTAATTCTACCACTATGTGTATCACCTCTTTGCTGTGAGGTCCAAAAAATTTATTTCAAATTTGTTATATTCACGTGTGAAGTTTAAATGATATAGATTAGTGTCTAAGTATGTGTAAAAATCATGAATGAATTCCTCCGGACCATCCCAGATGAATAAAAGGTTGTCTATATAGCGGCCATACCATACAATGTGCTCTCGAAAGGGGTTCTCAGGGGCAATATATAAGTTGGCATAGATTGGGGCGAATGATGGTGGTCCCCCGTCTCTGGAGTTAGAACCCCCCCATCAAAGTAAAAAAAAAGTTGTGCGTTAGTAAAAATTCCAAAACCAAAAGTGTACAGTGTATTAAGTCATTGGTGTTTGAGTGTGTGTTTTTTAGAATATCTTGGAGACCCAACGATTTGACATCCATAGACCCCCCATATATAAGTAATAATTCATAGTGGACAGTCTCTCCAATAAGTGTCCTGAATCCCTAATAGAGGAGTCCAACTGGGGAACTAGAGGCTTTAGGCGCGAGTCTACCCAAAGCGACAGGCCTCAATCATGGACCTTATGCCGCCAATATCGACCTTCCTTCAGGGGACGTGAGTGATTTACGTATCTTCAGGAGGTGATTGAAAATCGGGACCACCGGATTGTGTCTGACTAAGTAGTCAGTGTCCCGAGGATCCACCACCCCCAGGGATACAAAACCTCTTTATCAACTCCATAAACTCACTGGGTTAGAGGGAAGATGTTGGAAAGTGTCTGAGTCATTGAGTTGTCTTTTAGCTTCTGACAGATAATCTGCCATGTTTAATCCCACTCCCTCCTTTATCCTCTTGCCTAATCCTAATATCGTTATTCTTCCTTAGTGAGTTGATGGTTAATCTCTCCTCCTTGGACACATTTTCAGGAATTCCTCTAGTTCTCAATGTACTTGTCCTGGTGAGATCCTTCTCAATGAGCTCCTGAAATGTGTCCATAGGGGGGAAAACCTACACTGTAGGGGGGAAAACTAAAGGGCAACTTTTTCTCCAGCAAACCCTCTATGTCTCGGCCTCGACTCGACTTTCATGCTGTAAAGCGTCTGATTCTATCAGCCAACAGTGATCTCGGAATGTGGGAAATGAATCTTTTGAATGGAACCAGTTGACTTACTGTTGCCGCTCGACTACCTGGGAAACATTAACCTCACTCGTGCCTAAACCACATGGACCAAAATGTCTCCGGAGGGTTAATTTATGCACCAACCGATTCCCGTCTATTAATGTGTTAAACAAACTGAAATGGTGTCTACGTGCAGACGATAACGCTCGGCTCAAAACACGTTTCTGTGCTAAAGTGACGGTGACTGAAGATATTCGCCATATTCAGTAAGTCTTGTCCTTCCTCGCCGTGTTCTCCTCAGCCGTATCGTCTGTCTCTGGAACCTCCTCTCTCCTCTTCTCGTCTTCTTCTCGTTTGCTTGTTCTGTTTCCACCAGTCCTTCTTCTCCATTTTCTTGCGTTTCGGAAACAAATTGTGGTCTTGATCGTTTTTTGCCTTCCTGGGTGAATCCACAGGTCCCAGATCCTTCAGGTCCGATTCAGTCGGATTCCTCCCAGTGATGCGCAATGATTTCATCTCCAAATCCTCCATCACCTGAATCGCTGGAAACACTTGAGAAGGAAACTGATTTCTCAGAGTCTAAATTTGTTTTTATGTTTATGTTTAATTTGGGTTTATTCCACATATAAACCATATCACTCTCGTAATCCCTTGTAATCCCTTCTTAGTTTCCGTTTTTTCACTGAGGGCTCAAGTTTTTGTAAGTGTGTCTTCAATTGGGTGTCAAACCCCTCAAATTCAGGTTTCCGATCAATTGTCATGAAATGACGTCGGGACTATTTAATTTCCTCCCTCGTATTGAGAAGATCCTGCTTCTTATAATCAATAACGAGACCCATTAATTCCATAGAGCACTTTGATAGGACATTATTCCATTTACTAACAAACTCCACATCGTCTAAAGTTGGACATTTTTTAATCCTTAATCCCCTGGGAATCCACTGCGAGGAGATCTATTTCTCCAAAGTAAGTCCCAACATAACAAAAGTTCATGTGATTAAAGCACTGCGTATCTTGACAGCGCTATATAAATAAATGATGATGATGATGATGATGATGTGACATCAGTTTTTCAAGTATTTTAAATAATAATCATCAGACATATCCTCATCCACATCCCCAGCATAGACTCATACTTATTGAATCTGCTTACTCAGTCCTCTAACCTCTCCAGGGCAAACGTTTTTACTCATTCCATAGGTTCCGTCGCACCGCCAGCCGCCATATTAGAGTAAAAATAAAGTCAAGTTGGACGTACAATAAATGCCGAGTCAACCTTTGGGTGGTGGCTAATATGTCAAAGCCTTTCAAAAATCAAGAAACAGCTGAACTGATAAATATACAGTCGAGCTTATATTATATTGAATGAAAGTCCAATGTCCACAATTGTAAGATTATATAATGTGGGAACTCTCAGCTTTATTTCAAGTCTCTGTAACCCCAAAGCTTCGCCTGTATAACATAGACACAAGTCTGTTCCCTCTATGTCACCAGTTTCAGTGATATATATATATATTCACTGAAAATATATATATATATATCAGCAAAATTGATGAAGCAGCAAAATTGTAAAACGACTTTAGCGGAGCAGCAGTTCTCTGGCGTTTCATTGTTTCCAACCATCTCCGAAATTCACTGCAACCTGGGCCGACATAAATCAATCAATTGCGGGGAATTACCTGGACATTCATTTATAAGATTTTTATTGTAAAAATACACTTACATTAACTCAAAATGTAACATATCAGAAACCCACCCATACACCCTCCTGCCCGCAGAGTCCATCCCTCTGTCCATAGGCAATAGTCCAAATCACCAACTCATAAGGCCAGACTTGCAAAGTCCTGTTTTTGTCCATGTGGCCTTTTTACCACCCCAACACAAAAAACAATATCCAGACACCCCCACCCTCTTCCAGAAATGCAGGAAGCACAAAACAAATTGTTTCCAGGACATGTTGCCATCACCCTGAGGATAAAAGGAGAGCAGTATCAGAGTGTGGGAGACGATACTAATACCAAAATAACAGTTTATACACAACATACAAGATGGCAAACTTATGAAGGAGGAAGGTGCACCCATTGCCATCGCTTTCTATTAGCCGCAGACCTTCTTATCTCATTTTCCTTCAGGAAACTCAACTGAACCAGAGTTGCTCTAACAATATTATCAGGAGTAGCACCAGAAAAGCCAAAGGATCTCCTGCACCTCTGCTGCCAGATCTGGTACCGTCTGCAGGCGATGATAATGTAGAGGGTCTCACGGTCCAGCAGATGTTGCCTAGCAGAAACCCCATAGGCTGACTCTCTATAGGTCAAGTTGTTCAGGACGGGAACTTTAAGAGCTGCAGCTAACTGACCATACACATCTCTAGTCACAGGGCAACTGACCAGAAAGTGATCCTGGGTCTCCTCCACTTCACACTCCCAGGGGCAATTTTTGCTGCCAATACTAAGGTAATTCAAGTTGCCCCGGACATAGAGTTTCCCTTGGAGTGACAGCCAACTGTTGTCAAAGAACTTAGGGGGGAGTCTCTTGCCATTAAGATGGCGAAGGCTTTCCTGAAAGATGTCACCCACACAGTCTCTCAGAGCAAGAGGAACAGCAAAATAGTCCCTGATCCCCCTGTGGTACAACTGCCTTCGGGAAGATGTTACCAGCTCACCCACCCTGACATCCCACCTCTTCAGAATCTTCAGAGCGAGAACCAGGTGTGATGGGAGGGATCCCTGTACTATCCGAAATCTCTTCATTCTACCGCCTTGAAACCATGTCCCTACAAAAGGCGATACCCAGTTCCTGATACAGACTTCCCACAGGGAATCATTTCCTTGGGCCAAACCCCCAAAGTTAAACTTCAGGAAAAGTGACCCAAAGAAATCCACTGGGCACAACATGCCCAAACCACCCTCCTTCCGCTGCAGGTACGTTATCCCCCTTTTGACTGGATTCAGCCTGTGTCCCCAGAGCAACTGGAAATTCATTTATAAAGACAGAGAGGGAAAGCGCTGTGAGCATTTTGCTTTATGTTCCAAAAAAAGGGGTACAGGACGGATCAGTCCAAGTTATAGAACAGGTAATGACACCCCTTAGTGGTGGGGACCAGGTGAGCTCTTTACATTTAGACATTCTGGATCCTAAAATTGGAGACAAGAATAACCAAGGGACTGAATAGTAGACATGATATATCCTACTTATATTCATCTCATCTTGTGAATAAACCTCCCCATTCATTTCCCTTCTATTTTCTCATGCAGTTACATAGTTACAGGGATCATTTATAAGTAACAACATGTGATTTTAAGATATAATTGAGGTTTTTACCTGTGTATGTTGGTTTTATTATGATAAGGATTAAGAGTGATTTGAACTGTAGTTCCATGTTTCAGCCAGCAGGGGTCCCTATGCCTTTTTGTATATAATGTGTCTGGTTATTTGGATGTATGACTATGATTAAGGGATTGTATCGGGAAACACTTTGGGGCAAATTCACTAAAGCACGAAGCGCCTAACGCTAGCGTTAATTTGCTAGCGTAGCGCATTTTCATTAATTAATGGACGCTGGCGAAACTTCCCTAGTGTTACTTCACACCTTTACGCCTGGCGAATTTTCGCAACGGACTAACTACGCAAATTCACTGATGCGCAAATTATTCTGAACGCTACCTTTTACGCCAGACTTTCTTCGCCACCTCAGACAAGGCGAAGCGCAATAGAGTAGATAGGGATTGCTTCCAAAAAAGTTAAACATTTTTCCCAAAAAAAAACTGGCGTTTTTTTCTTTTTTATGGGTGATAGGCTGAAAAAGATCAAAAAAATTTTTGGGGCTCCCCTCCTTCCCCCCTACATTTCCTGACTCATGGCACCTTAACTATACAGTGGGCACATGTGTAGGGCAAAATAAATATTTTATTTGCTGTTTTGAAGGTTTCCCAGGCTTGTGTAGTGCTGATACATATTCCTCCATTGTAACTTCAATTTGGCGCCGTATGCAAAATAACCATCGCTAGCGTAACTTCGCTTTGCTTGGCGAATTAACGCTAGTGCGACTTCACAACCTTACGCTTCCCCTAAGCGAAACTTCGGATTTTAGTGAATTTACATAGCGCTGGTGAAAATACGCCTGGCGAAGTGCGGCGAAGCAGACGCTGGCGCAACTACGAATTTGCCCCATAGGGTGTGAGATCCTTGTAGGAGCCTGCAATAAACTTGATACCTCTTTGAACGGAGTGCCCTCCATCTGTTTGACTTTGGGGATCTAAACACTCAATGACATTAATTCTGCGGCATCTGCAATTAAGTTTCTGCTCCGAGAAATAGGGGGTGCGCAGTTTTATGGGGGTTCTAAAATCCCTTTAAAGAAGAATTAAACTCTCCATAAATCTGACTCAATGACACAAGAGAACTAACCAATGAGAAGTGGCCGCCTGGCTGTTATTTCCATAGGGAGATTATTGTGCCATTTTGGGGGGAGCGACTATGGGTAATTGTTCCCCATAGAGGAAGAGAAAGAATTTGAGTGAGAAGAGGAGAAATAATAGTTTGGAAAGTGGACCCACAGTCTAAGGTTTTGTGGTGGCCCCTGACATCTCAGTCCGACACTGTCGGTAACTAAACCAGGGGGGGCCCCACATTCCTGCCTTTTTATTCTCTGGCCAATAGGTGGAGCTCACACTCCATCCCAGAGGCTGTAACTGAGGGCAGGGTTCAGCTCACAAGCAGGACACAAAGTGGATCTTGGGTATCAGTGAATCCTGCAGGAATGTTGTTCAGTTGTGCCACTCGCAGAAAAACTATTTATTGGGGCAATAACATTGAAGCAACAACATTGGGGGTGGGGCTTGCTGAAAAATACCGATTCCTTTCCATCATATGATACAAGAGTTCCCTTTAGTGGACACAGAAATAAATGAAATCGCCAGAAGTCTCACTGACATGGCAGCTCCAGAATTTATTTAGTAGAAAGTAGAAAGAGAAATAAACTTGGACCACTATGACCACACCCACAGCTTCCACAAGCCACACCCACCATTCTGACATAACCCGCCCCCGACAACTGCACCCCTTCCTCTAGCAGATTCAGCAGCTCCTGTCGTCCTATTGCAATGCAGGGGTCACAGTTACACTTGGGGTACAGCTTGTCCTATTACAAGGGCACATTTGCAGGATAGGGGGTTGTGAAAAGGGAAGTAGGTATAAGTTACCCCCAACATGTTTTAGTTCCCTCTGTTCTCAATATAGGGAAATTGGGGCAATAAAATGGGTCTCAGGTATCAGATTCCCATCATTTATCATCACAGAGGATCATCTTTATTTGTCCATCTTGGAGCCCGTGGCCCTAAGTGTCTCCAGCAGGAGGGCCCATCCCAGGGCTATAAAAGCTGATTGGTTTTTATCATGTTCTGGGAATGAGCTCAGTCACACCTTGAAGTCATTATTAGCAGTTAGAGGCAGAGCTCAGGGCAGGAAGAGGTTAAACCAGGCTGAGTTTATAAGTTACCCTTTAGCCGACGGGAGAATAAGACTGCAGGGAGTTGCAGCGTCAGCCACAGAACAACCAGAGCCCCGACTCAGACAACTCACCCCCTGCCATGAAAATCCTCCTGCTCTCCCTCCTGCTGATCCTTCTGCTGGGAGGGTCACAAGGGGTTAAAATACAGGTGAGTATTATGGGGGAACTCCCTGCACCCTATTGCTGGTTGTACACAAACAGGAATCTTCTCTCTGATCACAAGAATTGTGCGACACGCTGAGATCAACTCCCAGTTGGCTTCATCCTTCTTGCAGGGAGTTGGAATGAAGGGTGAGTGAGGGTTGGAATGAAAAGAAATATGAGGGTGAGTGGAGGTTGGAATGAAGGGAAATATGAGGGTGAGTGAGGGTTGGAATGAAGTGAAATACTGTATGAGGGTGAGTGAGGGTTGGAATGAAAAGAAATATGAGGGGGAGTGGAGGTTGGAAAGAAGGGAAATAGGAGGGTGAGTGAGGGTTGGAATGAAGGACAATATGAGGGTGAGTGAGGGTTGGAATGAAGGGAAATATGAGGGTGAGTGAGGTTTGGAATGAAGGACAATATGAGGGTGAGTGAGGGTTGGAATGAAGGGAAATATGAGGGTGAGTGAGGGTTGGAATGAAGGGAAATATGAGGGTGAGTGAAGGTTAGAATGAAGGGAAATATGAGGGTGAGTGAGGGTTGGAATGAAGGACAATATAAGTGTGAGTGAGGGTTGGAATGAAGGACAATATAAGTGTGAGTGAGGGTTGGAATGAATGGAAATATGAGGGTGAGTGAGGGTTGGAATGAAGGGAAATATGAGGGTGAGTGAGGGTTGGAATGAAGGGAAATATGAGGGTGAGTGAAGGTTAGAATGAAGGGAAATATGAGGGTGAGTGAGGGTTGGAATGAAGGACAATATAAGTGTGAGTGAGGGTTGGAATGAAGGACAATATAAGTGTGAGTGAGGGTTGGAATGAATGGAAATATGAGGGTGAGTGAGGGTTGGAATGAAGGGAAATATGAGGGTGAGTGAGGGTTGGAATGAAGGGAAATATGAGGGTGAGTGAAGGTTAGAATGAAGGGAAATATGAGGGTGAGTGAGGGTTGGAATGAAGGACAATATAAGTGTGAGTGAGGGTTGGAATGAAGGACAATATAAGTGTGAGTGAGGGTTGGAATGAATGGAAATATGAGGGTGAGTGAGGGTTGGAATGAAGGGAAATATGAGGGTGAGTGAGGGTTGGAATGAAGGGAAATATGAGGGTGAGTGAAGGTTAGAATGAAGGGAAATATGAGGGTGAGTGAGGGTTGGAATGAAGGACAATATAAGTGTGAGTGAGGGTTGGAATGAAGGACAATATAAGTGTGAGTGAGGGTTGGAATGAATGGAAATATGAGGGTGAGTGAGGGTTGGAATGAAGGGAAATATGAGGGTGAGTGAAGGTTGGAATGAAGGGAAATATGAGGGTGAGTGAAGGTTGGAATGAAGGACATTATAAGTGTGAGTGAGATTTGGAATGAAGGGAAATATGAGGGTGAGTGAGGGTTGGAATGAAGGGAAATATAAGGGTGAGTGAGGGTTGGAATGAAGGACAATATGAGGATGAGTGAAGGTTGGAATGAAGGGAAATATGAGGGTGAGTGAGGGTTGGAATGAAAATAAATATGAGGGTGAGTGAGGGTTGGAATGAAGGACAATATGAGGGTGAGTGAAGGTTGGAATGAATGACAATATAAGGGTGAGTGAGGGTTGGAATGAGGAAAATATGAGGGTGAGTGAGGGTTGGAATGAAGAGAATATGAGGGTGAGTGAGGGTTGGAATGAAGGGAATATGAGGCTGAGTGAGGGTTGGAATGAGGGAAATATGAGGGTGAGTGAGGGTTGGAATAAGGGAAATATGAGGGTGAGTGAGGGTTGGAATGAAGGACAATATGAGGGTGAGTGAAGGTTGGAATGAAGGGAAATATGAGGGTGAGTGAGGGTTGGAATGAATGACAATATGAGGGTGAGTGAGGGTTGGAATGAGGAAAATATGAGGGTGAGTGAGGGTTGGAATGAAGAGAATATGAGGGTGAGTGAGGGTTGGAATGAAGGGAATATGAGGCTGAGTGAGGGTTGTAATGAGGGAAATATGAGGGTGAGTGAGGGTTGGAATAAGGGAAATATGAGGGTGAGTGAGGGTTAGAATGAAGGGAAATATGAGGGTGAGTGAGGGTTGGAATGAGGGAAATATGAGGCTGAGTGAGGGTTAGAATGAAGGACAATATGAGGGTGAGTGAGGGTTGGAATGAAGTGAAATATGAGGGTGAGTGAGGGTTGGAATGAATGACAATATAAGGGTGAGTGAGGGTTGGAATGAAGAGAATATGAGGGTGAGTGAGGGTTGGAATGAAGGGAATATGAGGCTGAGTGAGGGTTGGAATGAGGGAAATATGAGGGTGAGTGAGGGTTGGAATGAAGGGAATATGAGGCTGAGTGAGGGTTCGAATGAGGGAAATATGAGGGTGAGTGAGGGTTGGAATAAGGGAAATATGAGGGTGAGTGAGGGTTGGAATGAAGGACAATATGAGGGTGAGTGAAGGTTGGAATGAAGGGAAATATGAGGGTGAGTGAGGGTTGGAATGAATGACAATATAAGGGTGAGTGAGGGTTGGAATGAGGGAAATATGAGGGTGAGTGAGGGTTGGAATGAGGGAAATATGAGGGTGAGTGAGGGTTGGAATAAGGGAAATATGAGGGTGAGTGAGGGTTAGAATGAAGGGAAATATGAGGGTGAGTGAGGGTTGGAATGGGGGAAATATGAGGCTGAGTGAGGGTTAGAATGAAGGACAATATGAGGGTGAGTGAGGGTTGGAATGAAGGGAAATATGAGGGTGAGTGAGGGTTGGAATGAGGGAAATATGAGGGTGAGTGAGGGTTGGAATGAAGGGAATATGAGGGTGAGTGAGGGTTGGAATGAGGGAAATATGAGGGTGAGTGAGGGTTGGAATGAGGGAAATATGAGGGTGAGTGAGGGTTGGAATGAAAGGAATATGAGGGTGAGTGAGGGTTGGAATGAGGGAAATATGAGGGTGAGTGAGGGTTGGAATGAGGGAAATATGAGGGTGAGTGAGGGTTGGAATGAGGGAAATATGAGGGTGAGTGAGGGTTGGAATGAGGGAAATATGAGGGTGAGTGAGGGTTGGAATAAGGGAAATATGAGGGTGAGTGAGGGTTAGAATGAAGGGAAATATGAGGGTGAGTGAGGGTTGGAATGGGGGAAATATGAGGCTGAGTGAGGGTTGGAATGGGGGAAATATGAGGCTGAGTGAGGGTTAGAATGAAGGACAATATGAGGGTGAGTGAGGGTTGGAATGAAGGGAAATATGAGGGTGAGTGAGGGTTGGAATGAAGGGAAATATGAGGGTGAGTGAGGGTTGGAATGAAGGGAAATATGAGGGTGAGTGAGGGTTGGAATGAGGGAAATATGAGGGTGAGTGAGGGTTGGAATGAAGGGAATATGAGGGTGAGTGAGGGTTGGAATGAGGGAAATATGAGGGTGAGTGAGGGTTGGAATGAGGGAAATATGAGGGTGAGTGAGGGTTGGAATGAAGTGAATATGAGGGTGAGTGAGGGTTGGAATGAGGGAAATATGAGGGTGAGTGAGGGTTAGAATGAAGGACAATATGAGGGTGAGTGAGGGTTGGAGATTTGGGCTCATGTTTCTGCTACTTAATGTTTCCAAGTTTGTGTGTTTACCTCCAAATTGCATGTGGTTGCTAGGGGCAGTATCTCTGGAAACCCAAGTGCTGTTATTCACTGGCTCTTACCCTCCCCAGTATATAAATGGCCTGAGCATCTCATTCCTCTTCCCCAGGTCGGACAATTCACTTTCCATGTGGACTCGGTGCTGGACTTAAAGAAAGTGATGGAAAAAGAGGGAAAAGATCCGACCCAAGTGTCCCAGGATCTGTGTCATAGCTCCGCCCTCCCGGGGGAATTTAATCCAGTCTGCGAGGAGGCGAACGCCCCGGAAATCTTCAATGAGCTGGGTATGTCCCCTGCACCCCAATAATAGCATTATATTTATTATTATACACCAGACTTCTAATATCCTTATCAGTTACAGTAGGGGGTACATTATCCCTTATAATACATGAGTGATACTCAGAGTTCCCTGTATAACTCAGCCTGCAGCCTTGTGTCTTTATATGGTCACAGAACAACCCCTCAGTGACTTCTAATATCCTTATCAGTTACAGTAGGGGGTACATTATCCCTTATAATACATGAGTGATACTCGGAGTTCCCTGTATAACTCAGCCTGCAGCCTTGTGCCTTTATATGGTCACAGAACAACCCCTCAGTGACTTCTAATATCCTTATCATTTACAGTAGGGGGTACATTATCCCTTATAATACATGAGTGATACTCAGAGTTCCCTGTATAACTCAGCCTGCAGCCTTGTGCCTTTATATGGTCATAGAACAACCCCTCAGTGACTTCTAATATCCTTATCATTTACAGTAGGGGGTACATTATCCCTTATAATACATGAGTGATACTCAGAGTTCCCTGTATAACTCAGCCTGCAGCCTTGTGCCTTTATATGGTCATAGAACAACCCCTCAGTGACTTCTAATATCCTTATCATTTACAGTAGGGGGTACATTATCCCTTATAATACATGAGTGATACTCAGAGTTCCCTGTATAACTCAGCCTGCAGCCTTGTGCCTTTATATGGTCACAGAACAACCCCTCAGTGACTTCTAATATCCTTATCATTTACAGTAGGGGGTACATTATCCCTTATAATACATGAGTGATACTCAGAGTTCCCTGTATAACTCAGCCTGCAGCCTTGTGTCTTTATATGGTCACAGAACAACCCCTCAGTGACTTCTAATATCCTTATCATTTACAGTAGGGGGTGCATTATCCCTTATAATACATGAGTGATACTCAGAGTTCCCTGTATAACTCAGCCTGCAGCCTTGTGTCTTTATATGGTCACAGAACAACCCCTCAGTGACTTCTAATATCCTTATCATTTACAGTAGGGGGTACATTATCCCTTATAATACATGAGTGATACTCAGAGTTCCCTGTATAACTCAGCCTGCAGCCTTGTGCCTTTATATGGTCACAGAACAACCCCTCAGTGACTTCTAATATCCTTATCATTTACAGTAGGGGGTACATGAACCCTTAGTGATATTTCAGTGAGTTACAGTTGATTGTTAATATTTGAATGACAGTTGGACCTGGTATCAAGGGGACTGACATTATTTCTGTGTCGTGTTACAGTTCGGGCCGTGAAGAACTTTGATGAATGTGAAATTTGTGCCAATCCGGCCTGTCCCGGCTGCTCCTAAGAACCTTTGGGAAGTGCTGGTGGTGTTGGGCCCAAATCCAGAGCCTGTGATTATTACCTGGGCCCTTGGCCCCTCTTAGTGAATCCAGTTCTGTTGGTGCCGGGTCTCCCTGTGGCAGTTTTAGATGGAAATACAGAGCGTTCCAGGATCCCAGACTCCAGATTACGAGGGAGGCTGCTGTATAATCTGCTCTATAATCTGCTGTATAATCTGTGTCTGATGAGGCCATAATGTCGACTGCAAGCTCTGTGGCTCCACCTGCCTAACAACTGCATTTAATACAAAAAGAAATTGATCTGCACTGCTGCTTCATTTCAAAATCATAATGATAATTATACAGCAAAGAGGGATCAGGAGTCATGGAGTGCAGTTCATTTGTGCCCTAAATTAGGTGTTAGGCCTGGGCTCTGTCTAATCCTGCAGCCCGTCCCTTTAGCTTTGCCTTTAAATAAAGCGATTTGCTCTGCTACATCCCCCAGCTGATCCCCCAAATTCTTATTCTCAATAAACTTGTTACATTGGAACTTATTGTCTCAGTGATTGATTATTGGTCCCATTGACTCCCCGAAAGTAACAACTGTCACCTTAAAGGGGAACTCCACACAAACATAACTTGACTCAACTACAATATATTAAATATTGGTTCCACCACCATCTTCTCCTGCACCTCAGGTTCCACCTTCATCTTCCGCTTCTATCTCAGGTTCCACCATTAACTTCTCCTGTACCTGCAGGTTCCACCCTGATTCTCCCCTGCACCTCAGTTTACACCACCATCTTCCCCTGTACCCCAGGTTCCATCATCACATTCCCCTGTACTTCAGATTCCACCATCATCTTCCCCTGTACCTCATATGTCACTAGTGATGGGCGAATTCGCAAAACGTCGGAAAATTTGTGAATTGCCGCCGGCGTCTCATGCTTGACACCGGCGTCCGTTTTTGAATTTCTCTGCAATTTTGCGAATTTAATAATTGCAGGAATTTTGCCGTGAATTTGCACCTGACAAATAAATTCGCCCATCACTATGTGTCACCAGCATATTCCCCTGTACCTCAAGTTCCACCATCATCTTCCCCTTTTACCTCAGGTTCCACCATCATCTTCTGCTGCACCTCAGGTTCCACCAACATCTTTCCCTGCACATCAGGTTTCCCTATCATATTCACCTGCACCTCAGGTTCCATCATCATGATGGTGGAACCTAAGGTACAGGGAAAGATGTTGGTGGAACCTGAGGTGCAGCAGAAGATGATGGTGGAACCTGAGGTAAAAGGGGAAGATGATGGTGGAACCTGAGGTAAAAGGGGAAGATGATGGTGGAACCTGAGGTACAGGGGAAGATGTTGGAGGTACCTGAGTTGCAGCAGAAGATGATGGTGGAACATGATGTGCAGGGGAAGATGTTGGAGGTACCTGAGGTGCAGTAGAAGATGATGGTGGAACATGAGGTGCAGGGGAAGATGTTGGAGGTACCTGAGGTGCAGCAGAAGATGATGGTGGAACATGAGGTGCTGGGGAAGATGTTGGAGGTACCTGAGGTGCAGCAGAAGATGATGGTGGAACATGAGGTGCAGGGGAAGATGTTGGAGGTACCTGAGGTGCAGCAGAAGATGATGGTGGAACCTGAGGTGCAGGGGAAGATGTTGGAGGTACCTGAGGTGCAGCAGAAGATGATGGTGGAACATGAGGTTCAGGGGAAGATGTTGGAGGTACCTGAGGTGCAGCAGAAGATGATGGTGGAACATGAGGTTCAGGGGAAGATGTTGGAGGTACCTGAGGTGCAGCAGAAGATGATGGTGGAACATGAGGTGCAGGGGAAGATGTTGGAGGTACCTGAGGTGCAGCAGAAGATGATGGTGGAACATGAGGTGCAGCAGAAGATGATGGTGGAACATGAGGTTCAGGGGAAGATGATGTGGAACCTGAGGTGCAGGGGAAGATGTTGGAGGTACCTGAGGTGCAGCAGAAGATGATGGTGGAACCTGAGGTGCAGGGGAAGATGTTGGAGGTACCTGAGGTGCAGCAGAAGATGATGGTGAAACATGAGGTTCAGGGGAAGATGTTGGAGGTACCTGAGGTGCAGCAGAAGATGATGGTGGAACATGAGGTTCAGGGGAAGATGTTGGAGGTACCTGAGGTGCAGCAGAAGATGATGATGGAACATGAGGTGCAGCAGAAGATTATGGTGGAACATGAGGTAAAGGGGAAGATGATGGTGGAACATGAGGTGCAGGGGAAGATGTTGGACGTACCTATACACAGAGGTCTGTTCCCCACAACAGAACTCCAGACTGTACTTTGGACACATCTTTTATACTGTTTTTAGAGTCTCACCCCCCACAAGACAACTGGCTAAACAGAAGCTCAGATGGACTCTTGTTTCTTGTTAGAGACATAACTTTCCCGCACCGTATGTAACATACGTAACTGTTTTGGCAACTCCCTGTCCCGTGTCCTTTTACCTGTCTCTTTGTCATTAACATTCGCACATAAAATATTATTTACACATAAAATGTTCCTGGTGAGGCTTATTTCTTACATGAGGTAAAAGGAAAAATGATGGTGGAACTTGAGGTGCAGGGGAAGTTGATGGTTTCTAAAATAATCCAATTTCTCTTATTCTCCCCCCTCTAAGCAATTGGTCGGTCTTTTATGGGGGCTCCTTTCCTTGTATATATGTTGGAGCTCACTCACATAAGCGACTCCAGCCCACACCCTGCGTGTAGAGAGACAGGGCCTCAGTCACAAGTGTCTAATCTAAAAGCTTTATTCCCTCTTCTACACAAGGCTGCACCCCCCCCCCCCAGTCTGTATTAGACGTAAGTGTCAATCAAACTGTGACTCTGTATAAAGAGACAATAGAGACAAGTGAGTGTTTAGTGTAGAAATAATTATTTCCATGAGATAAAACTTATGTTACACTTGAGAGTTTTCTAAAGATCATTTAAACTTGAGACATTTGTAATGGGGGGGGGGGGGTGCCCAGAAATGAGAATCCACAGTTTCCTATTGAATTGTGTAGAGTTGATAGTGTTCCCTTTAGTGAGCTGCTCTTGTGTGAGTGTGAGTGAGTGTGTATGAGTGAGCATTAGTGTGAGTGTGAGTGAGTGTGTATGAGTGAGCATTAGTGTGAGTGTGAGTGTGAGTGAGTGTGTATGAGTGAGCATTAGTGTGAGTGTGAGTGAGTGTGTATGAGTGAGCATTAGTGTGAGTGTGAGTGTGTGAGTGTGAGTATGTATGAGTGAGCATGAATGTGTATGAGTGAGTATTACTGAGTGTGAGTGTGTATGAGTGGGTATTAGTGAGTGAGTGTGTGTGAGTATGAGTGTGTGTGAGTTAGTGTGAGTGTGAGTATGTATGAGTGAGTATGAGTGTGTATGAATGAGTATTACTGAGTGTGAGTGTGTATGAGTGGGTATTAGTGAGTGAGTGTGAGTGAGTGTGAGTGTGAGTGTATATTCTCAGGTAAGGAAGTTTGTATCTAATGGCTCCAAATTACAATATCAATCAATGAGCTGAGGGGGTGTTTGTACCTGGGACAATGGAAATGTGGGTGAAAGATCCTCAGAGGAGGAGGAGGAGGAGGAGATGAAGGAGATGCCGCCAGTACAGGACTGGGAGTAACTTTGCCCTGAAGGAACATTCTCTTCTCTCAACTCACGACAAGTAAAGGTCATAACCAGCAGCAACAGATTAGAGAGACTCCTGAGGAATGTCCTGATAATAATCACTTACCTTCTCTACTTACCAACCCATTACTCTCCTTATACTATAAACTGAGGCCTGGGGTCAGCTCTTTATCACTATGTGATGGGGCAAAAGGCTACTGATCTCTTATTGCCCTCGTGCCTGAACTGACTCATATAATACAGAGAATTAGGGGGTAAGTACTGGGGGAGATTGGATTCACTTACCCAGGGGGAGGTTCCTGTCTGACCATGGGAAAGAGAACAGCCCAGGAGCAGGAAGTACAGAGAATCAGAGCTCTGTACCTGGATAAGTACTGGGGGAGATTGGATTTACTTACCCAGGGGGAGGTTCCTGTCTGACCATGGGAAAGAGAACAGCCCAGGAGCAGGAAGTACAGAGAATCAGAGCTCTGTACCTGGGTAAGTACTGGGGGAGATTGGATTCACTTACCCAGGGGGAGTTTCTGTCTGACCATGGGAAAGAGAACAGCCCAGGAGCAGGAAGTACAGAGAATCAGAGCTCTGTACCTGGGTAAGTACTGGGGGAGATTGGATTCACTTACCCAGGGGGAGGTTCCTGTCTGACCATGGGAAAGAGAACAGCCCAGGAGCAGGAAGTACAGAGAATCAGAGCTCTGTACCTGGATAAGTACTGGGGGAGATTGGATTCACTTACCCAGGGGGAGGTTCCTGTCTGACCATGGGAAAGAGAACAGCCCAGGAGCAGGAAGTACAGAGAATCAGAGCTCTGTACCTGGGTAAGTACTGGGGGAGATTAGATTCACTTACCCAGGAGGAGGTTCCTGTCTGACCATGGGAAAGAGAACAGCCCAGGAGCAGGAAGTACAGAGAATCAGAGTTCTGTACCTGGGTAAGTACTGGGGGAGATTGGATTCACTTACCCAGGGGGAGGTTCCTGTCTGACCATGGGAAAGAGAACAGCCCAGGAGCAGGAAGTACAGAGAATCAGAGTTCTGTACCTGGGTAAGTACTGGGGGAGATTGGATTTACCCCATTTAATCTGTTAGAGTTTCACAAGACAAAGCCAGAGGAATACAGAGAGTAAACACTTAACAGATTTATTTTTAGAGGAACAAATTTCATGTTAAAGTGATTGTTTTACATAACAGAAAATGTTATTTATTCAGCTGACAGTGAAGGGATCAATCACTGATCAATATTAATCAACTTTCCCTTTACAGCACAGTTTTGTTTCACTATTATTCCCAATGGGACACTTTCCTGTATTGAGACCAGAGACCCCAGTTCTGTGGATGAGTCACGTGACTACGGGGAGGTCAGTAGTCCTTGACCTCCTGGAACACAGGGAGCGGCTGGTGGGAGGGGCTTATTGTGCAGCATGATGGGGCCACACATTGTATTTAGTTGGGGCCCATTACCTGTGCTGCCCCCTATCTGTACAATTAGTGAATGAACTCAGCAATTCATTAGCACAATATTCCAGCATGAGCGAATAAAAGAGGCGACTGATTTAATCACAAATAAATATTCCGGGCGATTTCAACATCCTGAGCAGGCGGCGAAGGCGCAAACATCACAGACATCAGGATCGGCCGCGATTTGTTCTGCAATGAAACGAAAACCAGGTCAGGACCTGTATTAGTCCTACCACCCCTGCTGGGAGTCTGTTCCCTGTATCTACTCCCCTTTCACTCTCCCTCCTATTCCTTTACTGTATTAGTCCTACCACCTCTGCTGGGAGTCTGTTCCCTGTATCTACTCCCCTTTCACTCTCCCTCCTATTCCTTTACTGTATTAGTCCTACCACCCCTGCTGGGAGTCTGTTCCCTGTATCTATCCCCCTTTCACTCTCCCTCCTATTCCTTTACTGTATTAGTCCTACCACCTCTGCTGGGAGTCTGTTCCCTGTATCTATCCCCCTTTCACTCTCCCTCCTATTCCTTTACTGTATTAGTCCTACCACCCCTGCTGGGAGTCTGTTCCCTGTATCTATCTCCCTTTCACTCTCCCTCCTATTCCTTTACTGTATTAGTCCTACCACCCCTGCTGGGAGTCTGTTCCCTGTATCTATCCCCCTTTCACTCTCCCTCCTATTCCTTTACTGTATTAGTCCTACCACCTCTGCTGGGAGTCTGTTCCCTGTATCTATCCCCCTTTCACTCTCCCTCCTATTCCTTTACTGTATTAGTCCTACCACCCCTGCTGGGAGTCTGTTCCCTGTATCTATCCCCCTTTCACTCTCCCTCCTATTCCTTTACTGTATTAGTCCTACCACCCCTGCTGGGAGTCTGTTCCCTGTATCTATCCCCCTTTCACTCTCCCTCCTATTCCTTTACTGTATTAGTCCTACCACCCCTGCTGGGAGTCTGTTCCCTGTATCTATCCCCCTTTCACTCTCCTCCTATTCCTTTACTGTATTAGTCCTACCACCCCTGCTGGGAGTCTGTTCCCTGTATCTATCCCCCTTTCACTCTCCCTCCTATTCCTTTACTTTATTAGTCCTACCACCCCTGCTGGGAGTCTGTTCCCTGTATCTATCCCCCTTTCTGTAAAGTATAATTTTATTATGTTCCCTTTCACTCTCCCTCCTATTCCTTTACTGTATTAGTCCTACCACCTCTGCTGGGAGTCTGTTCCCTGTATCTACTCCTCTTTCTGTAAAGTATCACTTCCTTATGTTCCCTTTCACTCTCCCTCCTATTCCTTTACTGTATTAGTCCTACCACCCCTGCTGGGAGTCTGTTCCCTGTATCTATCCCCCTTTCACTCTCCCTCCTATTCCTTTACTGTATTAGTCCTACCACCCCTGCTGGGAGTCTGTTCCCTGTATCTACTCCCCTTTCACTCTCCCTCCTATTCCTTTACTGTATTAGTCCTACCACCCCTGCTGGGAGTCTGTTCCCTGTATCTATCCCCCTTTCACTCTCCCTCCTATTCCTTTACTGTATTAGTCCTACCACCCCTGCTGGGAGTCTGTTCCCTGTATCTATCCCCCTTTCACTCTCCCTCCTATTCCTTTACTGTATTAGTCCTACCACCCCTGCTTGGAGTCTGTTCCCTGTATCTATCCCCCTTTCACTCTCCCTCCTATTCCTTTATTTTATTAGTCCTACCACCCCTGCTGGGAGTCTGTTCCCTGTATCTATCCCCCTTTCTGTAAAGTATAATTTTATTATGTTCCCTTTCACTCTCCCTCCTATTCCTTTACTGTATTAGTCCTACCACCTCTGCTGGGAGTCTGTTCCCTGTATCTATCCCCCTTTCACTCTCCCTCCTATTCCTTTACTGTATTAGTCCTACCACCCCTGCTGGGAACCCCTGCATTTGCAGGTTCTATTATTATTATTGATAATATTAAAGGGGTTGTTCACCTTTAAATTAACTCTTAGTATGATGTAGAGAGGGATATTCTGAGACAATTTGCAGTTGGTTTTCATTTTTTATTATTTGACTTTTGACGCCCATTTGAAAGGTGGAAAAAGTCAAATAAGTAAAAAAAAACTAAAATAAATAAATGATGAAGACCAATTGTAACGTTGATAAGAATTAGCCAGTGTGTAACATACTAAAGGTTAAGTTAAAGGTGAATGGCAGTGAATGAAGGAGCCAGTGCTGGGCATGTTGCTGGGAGTGCTGAGCCCAATACCTAATCTATAGAAGACGTCTCGGGCATCAGAGCTGACACAGACCCTCTCAAACACGGCAGGAAGATTCGGGTTGGTACAAACTTTCTCTACAGAGGATTCCGATATTTCCTTCTTTACTCGACTCCCAGGGACCAACTCCTGGTCCAAAACCTCCTTCAGCTTTTTAACATCTTCCAGAGTGAAGGTGAAATCCCCGTCCTGCACAAACGAGGAGAAAATCCCATTATGAACAGGGAAGGAGACACAACCTGCAGTGAGTTATAGTTAAACCATAAAACATTTCCATGCAGGATGCTGTCACTTTGCACAGTGATTTGTCTAAACTGGAAAACTGGGCAGCAAACTGGAAAATGAGCTTCAATGTTGATAAATGCAGGTTATGCACTTTGGCAAAAATAATATAAATGCAAGTTATACACTAAATGGCAGTGTGTTGGGAGTTTCCTTAAATGAGAAGGATCTTGGGGTCTTTGTAGATAACAAGTTGTCTAATTCTGGGCAGTGTCATTCTGTGGCTACTAAAGCAAATAAAGTTCTTGTATAAAAAAGGGCATTAACTCAAGGGATGAAACATAATTGTGTCTCTTTATAGGTCCCTGGTGAGGCCTCATCTGGAGTATGGGGGCAGTTTTGGACTCCAGTCCTTAAGAGGGATATAAATGAGCTGGAGAGAGTGCAGAGACTAAGTGCAACTAAACTGGTTAGAGGGAGGGAAGAGTTAAATTATGAGGGGAGACTGACAAGGTTGGGGTTGTTTTCTCTGGGGGAAAAAAGGCGCTTGTGAGGGGACATGATTAGACTTTACAAGTACATTAGAGGACATTATAGACAAATAGCAGGGGACCTTTTTACCCATAAAGAGAATCACGTACCAGAGGCCCCCCATTAGTTAATACAGACATGTGTAAAGTCCGGCCCGGGGGCCAATTGCTTTCAAATTTACACCGGCCAACAGCCTCCGTCATGAAATTAATAATAATGGACCCACCATCTCAGCCTCGTCTGTTTACCTTCACCGCAATCTCTTTGCCAACGCACTATACCGTAACCCAAACCTCCCAACATTTTGCAAATTAAAAGCCAATTCAATTAGAAACTTTGTTTCTTTTTCTGGCTGTTCAGTGCAGAGAAAAACTGGATTTTCCAAACGAGCGACTACGGGTTGAGCTGTAAAAAGAGGGACTGTCCCTCTAAAAACGGGACAGTTGGGAGGTATGAAAACCCAACAGGCAGCACTTTGCAAACAAGGAACATCAGTCCAACGTCCAACCCCACATGCAGGAGGGAAGGTCTAATAGAGATTGGCTGGAATTTAGGGAGCAGATATAAATATGGTGCATAATAATGGCTACACCAGGTTTTGGGGATTCAACGTAAATTCATGATGTACATGTGAGTGATTCTGAATGGCACTGCTGGGGCCACTCATTCCTTTCAACTGTACTAATGGGAAATCTTATTAGAAAAGTCTTAATTAAACAATAAATTGGCTCTTGTGTGACGTGTGAATGAGACGCCGCTGATATTGACACAAATAATGTGGGACTGTTAATTATCATTATTGTTCTATAGACCCAGTGTTAATGACTCTAAGAGGGACTTGGACATAATATCAAAGACTCTACAATTAATACAGACATCGGTATATATAGTTTATATATAAGAGTATATAGATGGGAGTCTATAAATACAGTGAATGCTCCTCTGAATACCCTCACACCAATGCTCCGGTGCAACTATACATAACACAAAGCACGTCCTTACAGCCCAGTCAGAATAATGGGGTGTTGAAATGTCGGGGGAACCCCCACACTGTGGCTCCAGCAGAGGCTATTTCTCTTATAACCCTTTCACTGCCACTTTGCCCACCCTGGGAAGGATTTTGGGGGTGTATGAGGACCTGAAGGGAAAAACATTGCTTTCTGGAGTCTGAACCCCTAAATTAGCAGCTTCATCACAGCACAGGATGGGTTAATTAATATTCTGCGGGGGTCACTTACCTTCACAATAACGCACGTGGCGCAGGGAATGAGCAGCACCAGGACGCAGATCCACCTCATATTGGGACAGTCTCTCTGGCACCTCCGAGGGTCTCGCCCTTATATCTCACACTTTGGTTACTAAGTAATCGGACTTGGCACACAGCAATGATGAGATCAATAAACCTTATTGACTTGGAGCCACAATCACCTGACTTTATTACTATTGATACAAGGGATTTTCCCAGCATCCCCCGGGCCTCGGACACGGCAGGGCTCCAGCCAGGGGTCTTATCTCCAGGGCAACTGTCATTTTATTTAGGGCTGTTAATTCTTTGGGCGTCTCCTTTGCCCCATCCTAATCCCAAGTCTGCACAGACTGAGCCAAATGAATATTTGCCACTAGGAACTTGGCACTGCCAGTTATGGACTCTTATTTGGACTCCAACATTTACCAACTCACCACATATCACCCCAAAACTCTTATATCAGGGAATGGTTCCCCATAATAATACCAACCATATCCAGTTGTCGTGAGACTGTAGACCCCCCTAGGAACCCCTTAGTAAGTGAATCCAATCTCCCCCAGTACTTACCCAGGTACAGAGTTCTGATTTTCTGTACTTCCTGCTCCTGGGCTGCTCTCTTTCCCATGGTCAGACAGGAACCTCCCCCTGGGTAAGTGAATCCAATCTCCCCCAGTACTTACCCAGGTACAGAGCTCTGATTCTCTGTACTTCCTGCTCCTGTGCTGTTCTCTTTCCCATGGTCAGACAGGAACCTCCCCCTGGGTAAGTGAATCCAATCTCCCCCAGTACTTACCCAGGTACAGAGCTCTGATTCTCTGTACTTCCTGCTCCTGGGCTGTTCTCTTTCCCATGGTCAGACAGGAACCTCCCCCTGGGTAAGTGAATCCAATCTCCCCCAGTACTTACCCAGGTACAGAGCTCTGATTCTCTGTACTTCCTGCTCCTGGGCTGTTCTCTTTCCCATGGTCAGGAACTATAGTGAATTGACCAAGTCTTGAAGACATGCAAAGGGTAAATGGTGGGACATTAGAGCCAATCGTCAGGTGAAATCTGAGGGTGTAGACAATCACCCCATTTGGGAGAGTAAAGGAAATATTACGGGGGGGGGGGCATTATGTGGTTCTGCCTTTTCTGGGGCCCTGCAGGGGTAACTGAGGGGCTGGACAGTAAGTTCAGTATATAAGATACAACACATTCTGTTTGAGGCTTCCCCTTTAATGTGATATAAAGAGAATATTGAGGTGATGGTATTTGGGGGTGCAAGGGCCAGTGAATGGGGCAGAAGAAATATAACGGTAGGGGTGGATAAGAATATTTGCCCTTTGGAGTCAGTAACTGTTGGGTAATCAGACAAGAGATGAGATAGGGCAGAGGTGGGGCAGATAGTGGGCGCAGACTGACAGTTGGGAGAATATGACGGAGCTAATTAACAGCCAAACACTTATTCTCCTTAATGAGCCGCTGAGCTGTGATTGGACTGATGACTGGGCTGCTAATCTCATCGAAGTCTGGATCTGATAGTGCAGATAGTGCTCTAATGTTTTACAGACACCAATTCATCTCCATAAAATCATCTCGTCGGGTTCAAGGGCAACTTGTTCTTGTGAAAGCTCCGGCAGGCGGCACTTTGTAGCTGGGTGCCAACAGACTCATGCCAACCCATCCCTGGGGCAGAGACATTACTGTTTGTTTGGTGCCCATGGAGAATATACAGTAAAACCTGCACCAGGCAGCAGAGCTGTAAGTGAGCCCTACAGGTAAGTGTGAGCGGAACCTCATCTTTATTGAGCCGGGGCAGGAATCTGCCGCATGATCTGGTACCAGGGCCACTTACCTGACCACACGGGGCCCCATCCTCACACACAGCCCAGGGGCCACACAATGGCAGAGAGATGGCAGAACATGGTGGAGTTTTCATGCCCTTCTTTTCTGCTATGTGGCTGCTACAATCACTGCCCCTAGCAACCTGATCCCATTATATGCTCCACTGTAGATAAGGACAGATGGACAGAAAACAGGACTTTGATTATATCCGTTCAAGTTGAGTGACAGGTATTGAGACCAATCACTGCATATTTATTATCCAGCACCACCGGCTCCCCCACGCCACTAGCCTGACATTCAAACAGATACAGGTTGTGATGGTATTGAGACAAAAATAAGGGTGGGCTCTACTCGCAAGAGCTTACAATCTAATTCTCTGTGAAGATACCTACACACAAATTTGGTCAGATCTTTATCCACATACACCTTTCTTAGGAGCTTTCTCTCTAATCATCAGGACGGAAATGGTATGGCCCTGGGCACTTCACATGTTAATGAGCGGTAAGAGATTAGGGATAGAGGGGTGAGAAGGTGGAGCAGGGGTCTTGGGGGGCTGCACTGATCTGACCCAGAGCCAAACTACATCTACTCTCCATACATCTCTATGGTATGTGTCGTAGTCATTACTCGTCTACTCTTTATACACCTCTATGGTATGTGTCATAGTCATCACTCGTCTACTCTTTATACATCTCTATGGTATGTGTCATAGTCATCACTCGTTTACTCTTCATACATCTCTATGATATGTGTCATAGTCATCACTCGTTTACTCTTCATACATCTCTATGGTATGTGTCATAGTCATCACTCGTTTACTCTTCATACATCTCTATGGTATGTGTCATAGTCATCACTCGTTTACTCTTCATACATCTCTATGGTATGTGTCATAGTCATAGTCATCACTCGTCTACTCTTCATACACCTCTATGGTATGTGTCATAGTCATAGTCATCACTCGTCTACTCTTCATACACCTCTATGGTATGTGTCATAGTCATCACTCGTTTACTCTTCATACATCTCTATGGTATGTGTCATAGTCATCACTCGTTTACTCTTCATACATCTCTATGGTATGTGTCATAGTCATCACTCGTTTACTCTTCATACATCTCTATGGTATGTGTCATAGTCATCACTCGTCTACTCTTAATACATCTCTATGGTATGTGTCATAGTCATCACTCGTCTACTCATAATACGTCTCTATGGTATGTGTCATAGTCATCACTCGTCTACTCTTAATACATCTCTATGGTCTGCTACAAGTCTGTTGGGCCAGAAGTTGCATTTAATGAATATAAACTCTGTAATAAATGTTGTAAATCAGCAATCCGGAAGGCAAAGAAAGGAAATGAAGAGTTAGTTGCGGCGGAGGCTAAGACTAACCCCAAAATTTTTTTTTTTAAATATATAAATAGTAGAAAGATACAGGTTGAGAGTGTTGCTCCATTAAATAATGGTACCAGTATGGTTGTAACAGATACAGAAAAGGCAAATGTGTTAAATCAGTTCTTTTCTTCAGTGTATACAATAGAGGAGTGTGAGTTCCCAGGCTCACTTTATAGCTGCACTAATGGCTCAGCTCAATCTAGTCAGTGGCTGACTCAGGATATGATTCATAAAGCTTTAATAGAATGAATGTAAACAAGGCTCCAGGGCCTGAGTAGCCAGTGTTGCAAATGGTGATTCACCGTGTGACCCCTCCCCCACAGACCCCCCATATCAGCGAGTGTCACGGAATAACGTAACCCCCAGCCAGAACCAACCGGTTGCCTTATCCACAGCCTGAAACTCACAGCAATATCTCCAGCGCCAGGGGAATTCTTGGGTGGAACAGTCCAGGGGTCAATTAGTGCCAACGATCGTAAAGAT
The DNA here is from genome assembly GCA_038501925.1 of Xenopus petersii. Classification (NCBI taxonomy): domain Eukaryota; kingdom Metazoa; phylum Chordata; class Amphibia; order Anura; family Pipidae; genus Xenopus; species Xenopus petersii. The sequence continues at coordinate 482,777 of CM076684.1, read as the reverse complement.
AATGAACGGCAACAAAAGTGGGTCATAAAGAAGGAAACTGAGCAGTGCTGAACTGCTGTCACACGACTCATGAACCAACACAAGTCACTGCTCAGTCTCCAGTGAGGGGAACTGACAGGTATTAAACCTGTGGGAAATGAATAAATAGATAATAGACAGACAGACAGACAGACAAAAGGCCAAGTAACACAAACAATAAACAAATCTAAAGAGCCCGTGATTTGATCTACCAATCACTGGGGAGAGAATACAGATGGGCCCCATATCTGGAAAGGCTACAGAAGCCCAAAGACAGACAGACAGATCCAGAGTATGTACAGACTGAGGGCCACAACTTGAACTGGGACGGCACAGACAGACCTACAGACCCAGGGAGAGCAGATAAACTGCACATCCATAAGCAGCCACAGTATTATCACTAGTTACTCCCCCTCTTAACATACTGCTTCCACCAAAGGGTTAACTTGTGCCCCATTATGTGCCGAAAATATTCATTTAATATTTCATATTAATGTGACACTCACATATATAGTCTCTCAGTAGAGAATAAAGGACAAGTAAACCATTGCCATACAGAAGAACTCAATAGTGAGGGGAGTTAAATACAAGACCCACCTATTGAGGGGAGATGGGGCAACACCCCTGAATGACTGTAAGCTCAGTTGCACATCTCAGCGTTGGCCAGCAGATGGCAGCACAGCTTTGCCCAGGGTATTGCATTAAATTAAATAGAAATTCCGGCCACAAACTGGGGGATTAGTATCAAATCTCCTAAAGAGGCTCAGCCTTTAATAGACATCTAGGGGGGGGGTCCAATCAGAAGCGGTGCTGGGGGGGGCTGCATGATCAGGAATTAGGGATTTATCCTCAGGAATAACAGGGACTACGTCAGACATTTCTGTGATTAATGTGCCACATACACTCAGCCTTGCCCAGCCCCCCAATACTGCCCGGCTCTAAAGTTGCCACCTGGTGGGTAAATGATGCCCAGTGCCCTGCACACATAGTTCTCAGCCCAATAGATGGAGCCAGTCCCACATCTGGGCATATGAGTAAAGGGAAACTAAACACATAAGCTGAGGTTGGTGGTAATTGTACAACTGTATAGAAAGCAATGGTGGGAATAATGTCACACACATTTACACAAACACTTTCCTGAGTATTAGGTGAGGGGTTTGTACAACACTACTGCCCAGTTCTGCTACATAAGGGCAAATACATGGATGACATCCACCAACTCTAGTGTATCCAGAGCACCCCAAGCTGCTAAAGGGCAAATAGGGGATGAAGAATTATCTCCCACAATAGATGCAGGTGCCAGTGTTCTGATGCCCGGGTCATAGCAGCTCATGAGAAGATCCAAGCGTTAGCTTCCAAACCCAACACACAGCAGGTTTATGAGGCACTAAAATGGGTCTTGAGCACTGACACCCTATAACATGAGCCAGGTTTGGGGGTTCCTAGGTGTAGAAGATGGGTTTGTGGTGAATGCGCATGACACTATATGTGTTCAGTCCTGGTGCATCAAAACCAGGAGACAAACCATGAGAGTCCAAAGAGTAGAAATGGAAGAGCTGCCGGTCCTGGGTTTCCAGAGAGACAGAGGCGGAGCCCAAGTGCAGGACACACGGATACTCCTTCTCAAAGACAACCTGGAAGATGTGCTCCTCAAGATAATGGAGCTGGATGGTTCTGTAATGCTCTGGAATCAGCTGCTCCACGTGGGGACCAAATTGCTGCATCACCAAAACCCCCTTGGGCCCAGCCTTGATCTGGTAGAAGGTGAGGTTGGCGTAGGTGTAATAGCCAACGTAGGGTACGGGGTTTGGGGTTGGATTCAGCTGTTTCTCTGCCTCTCGGAAGGCCGTTTCCAGGGCTGGGATGAGGTAACTGTAGGTCTTGGAGACAAGATCTTCTTCTTGAGGTCTCGGCCCAGCCATCAGCACAATGAAACTTATGCGGAGTTTTGGGACCAAGGAGAAGGTGGCAGAATATCCATCCAAATCCCCATCCTTCCTGATGATGTCATAGCCAAACTGCTCATTGACCTCCCAAGGGGTGCCAGTCTTATTGGCAAAGTAGTTGCTGGCACATTTAAAGAGGGGCGTCAGCATGGTCTTCAGGGTGTCGGCATCCAGAATGCGCCGATGGTAAGTTCCCAGCAGCACCATCGCCAGTTTTGCCATGTCTGCGGCTGTGGAAAACATCTGACCCGAGGGGCGGTACCATCCCAGGTCGTACAGTGGCGCTACTTGCCCGCTGCCATAGACACCAACTGCCATTTGGGACAAGATGGGGGGCGTGATGTCAAATCCTGTGTCCTCCATTCCCACCCGGTCCAGAATGTTCTCTGTTACCCAGCGCTGGTAGTTTCCTTCTGCCGAGTGTTCTGCCAACACGTGTGCCAGCAGGGAGAATGCCAGGTTGCTATAGTGGCACCTAAAATTCAACCAAAAACGTAATTCAGATTATTTCAGTAATTCTGAGATTTATGCACCCCAATCCTGGTACATTCCTTCAGTCCTTGTAATTTTCAAAACCCTTCCATTAGCTTCCCCTGGCATTGGGCAATAACCTGTCATACGACCCAGGCAGAATTACGTCTGCCCTCTCATCATTCTAGACTGTAAGCTCTGAGGAGCAAGGCCCATCATGGTGGCACAGCCCTGGCTGTAATGTTGGCCCAACCTCATAATATGCAGGACCCTGTTCTACAGTTGTACATCGCCAAGGAACATGTTGGAGCTTTACAAATACAGTTTGTCATGTGGAACGTACTTTGTGCCAGGATCAGCCACCAACACGTCGTCCTTGAGCAGCTCCAGCGCCTCCTGGGTGCTCCCCTTCCAGAGGAGGTTGGTGGATCTCAGTCGCCTCGGCAGACCTGGAAAGGAAAACAAGTGGTGGTCAGTCCCCTATAACTGGTACAAGGTCCATAAGATGAGATGCTTGGCAGGGGCAGTGCCAGGGCATGAGGGAAGGGATTGGGATTGGGATTGGGTTTTGCTCCTGACTTGATGCATGTGTTCTCCTGCTGAGACCTATAGGACCACCAATACCAGACTACTGAGGCAGGAGGGGCCCTCAAAAGGCATTTTTAAGGTCTAAAGGTGACATCATTTTATAAGAATTTGGCCTATGAGCAAATCAGATGATATTTGCACAACATGACATCACTGAGCTGGAGGACCCCCTCACGATGCGGCAATGGAATAGTCCAGTCAACAACTGCCTTTATTTATTCCACACTCACCTGTCCAACTATTTTCCTACTCACCTGCTGCCTTACTAGATATCCTCACACTCACCTGAGTGCTGACATACCCAACTATGCTCACACTCACCTGAGTGGTCTTTTTAGGATATTCTCAGACTCACCTGAGAGCTGACTCGCCATCCTGCGCAGAGTTACAGGGGACGGCCTTGCAGTTGGTGCCCCTTTCTCAGACAGCTCCATGCCATCTGCTGAGTATCTGCGCTCAGGGGCTCGGCCCAAGGGGTTCCTGATGGAGAAATTGGCAACGTATCGCTCCAGGGGGTCGTCCAGAGAGGCAACGTCTCCATCTTCCCACAGTTTGTAGAGCATGAGGGTCGGGAAGAGCTTGGATAGACTGGCAATGCTGTGGGTAAATCTATGATTAATGCCCCATGAGCACAGACTCCCCCCACTGTCACTGCCTGACTCCCCTTATACAACCAAGAGTAACCTGCCCACAGACCCACTGGTATCCTAGCAACAGCCCCCCTTTCCATCTTATAAAAGACATGGTACCAGGGTGTGCAGTGCCAAGTGCCCAAGGGGACGGGGGGCTCATTGTACCCACAGATAAAATGGCAGAGCCTGGTGCAGTTCCCAGAATTCCCTCCTCTGCGTGGCATAGAGAAATGACTCTTGGAGTTCTGCAACAACCCACTGAATACCCACTAGTGGGGCACTAGCAGGGGGGCACATGTATCTCTAGATTGGGTTGCCCGGGGGCACCGTTGCAGTCAGTGGGCAGTTTGTCCATAATCAGCTGCAAGTCTGTCTGGGTCACTTAGTTGCAATAGAGGCACCAGTCAGACCCCCACTCTATATAATCCCCAGTCCTGTGCCACCAAAACGAATCCTCATATTAAATCAACAGAAGTAACCTCTGCCCTCAGCTGGCACCACATGCTGACTGCACCCCTGTGCACCCCCACATCACTGCTGTAATATAGAGACACTAGGCAGCTGTATGTCTGATGGATTGCAAGCTCTGCTGGTCACAAAGATTCAGTGGCTGCAGATTATCCAGTAGGTGTAAAACAAGGACCCCCAGCTCCCTAACTCCCTAATCTCTGAGATGAATAAGGGGGGGTGCAGCCCCAGGATTCCTTACCGATACACAGTGTACTCATTGGGTGCCGCTGACGTGGGGTCCGATCCGTTCCTCTTCCCAAAGTTCCCCGTCCACAGCACCGTGTCGTTATAAGTAACAATGGCTGAAACTGCCGGCAGCCCCGGCTCTCTGATTATATAGCGAAGGTATTTGTCCACCTTGTGGGGGAGGCGAGAGAATATTAGTGGGACAGGTGCCCCCCTCACTCACCCACCTGTGCCCCCCAATCCTCCTCACTTACCTCCTGCCCCCTTCACTGACCCAACTGTACCCCCCAATCCTCCTCACTTACCTCCTGCCCCCTTCACTGACCCACCTGTGCCCCCCAATCCTCCTCACTTACCTCCTGCCCCCCTCACTCACCCACCTGTGCCCCCAATCCTCCTCACTTACCTCCTGCCCCCCTCACTCACCCAACTGTACCCCCCAATCCTCCTCACTTACCTCCTGCCCCCTTCACTGACCCACCTGTGCCCCCCAATCCTCACTTACCTCCTGCCCCCCTCACTGATATATATTCCTATAAGGAATGAGAGTGATGTTGCCATGGTGATGCCATCTCACCTTTTCCAGTGCCTCTTTCAGGATGGGTATTGGGTGCTCCAGAGGGACCGGGTCTGGGTAACGCGGGCACATTGGCACCACATCCACAACTGCCTCATTCACCAAAGAACCTGAAACAGGGCACAGATTGGCCAATCACATGACTAGACGTTGGCAAGACGAAGTTTTGGGCATGTTCATCAGAGGGACTTTGCACTTCTCACTGTTCCCCTATAATTTAAATAACTGATCACCTGCAGGGCCACATACGGCACCTAGTGGAGCATTAGTACAATAGCCAATCAGTGCCCCTTCTCAGCAGATGCCCAGGTGAGGGGGTGGAGCTCTCTCTGTTCTCCAATCAGATCTGCTCAGTGGGCCTGTCAGTATAATGAACAGACCAATGGCATGTGCCCATTTGCTTTAGGGTGCAGGGCAGAACCATCAGCTCATACTAATTGGCAGGCCCGGACTGGCAATCTGTGGGTTCTGGCAAATGCCAGAGGGGCTGCTGTATCGTTCCATAGAAAGTTACCATATAGTGGGCTAGTAGGGGCTGTTTGTTCTGGTAGGAGGCTGTTTGGGCCTCTATGTACTTGGAATGGCAGGGCCTATTTTGACTCCCAGTCCAGGCCTGCTAATTGGCACCATTGAGACAAGCAGCTTACCTGTGCCCAGGTGTAAGTCAGGTGGGAAGTGTTATTGGCACAGGTGTAATGTCCCATAGGCCATGAAATCTTCCATCATGTTCATCTTGCCCCCAAATTCCCAGCCACACCATTTACAGGGGGCACAGCGGGGGGCATGAGGGGGTTCTGGAGTCAGTACCTACCGGACTCTTGTTTGGGGAGTTTGTATTGCCAGATGAAGCAGCCGGTCATTGTCATGGAAACCAACAGGAGCAGCACCAGCCCCAGGTGGGTCCATTTCATCTTCATCAGCGACACCTTGCTGAAGCTCCGCCTACTGGAGGGCTGCAGGGAAAGGAAAGTGATGCATTCTGGGAAAATGGGTGCAGCAGGGACATGTTGTCATTACTCTACACTGATCCGATCAACTGAATTGGTTGCTATGGATCGGCTGTGTTAGTAACGGAGTCTGTGGGCAGTTGGGGCTGGTACCAAATAAAATATGAATTCTCTGCAACATAAAGAGACCGGCGGACCTTTTACATGTGACGGAGGAATAACTGCCCCCTACCTGCAGAAACGCTGTATACAAACCCCTCCCCTTAGGTTTGTAGTGTCACAAAGCTCCTCCCTCACTGTGGGACTTTGCTTTCTATAGTGGGTGGGGCATAGATTCCATGCAAGTCCCACAATCCATCACTTCCCAATGGAACAAGATGAGGGAGGGGTTTGAATTACTTTGGGAGCCCAAGGGGGGGGGTGTTGGATTGGGCTCCTTGGGGTAAAGTCTCAGGGGTGCAGTAACATTAACCCTTACCTGTATTGCTCCCCCATCCATTCCTAGGCCACTGGTCTGCCCCAGGGTTATTATGGGAATGTGCCGGGGCCACTGGATCTGCAATGGGACAATTATTAGAGGGAAAGTCAGTTCCTCAACCCAAACCACTGAGTCCCAGAGATTACACGGGATTGTGGGATTAACAAAGTCAGTCTGGCACCTACAGGGGTTACCTGCTCCCTCCCCTAATTGTAAACTGATTTAACTAATTATATACCAAGCTATTAATAGCTGTGCTACCTGCTGCTAGTAACGATAAACTGTGAGTAACTCTACCTACTACTACCTCTCAGTAACTGTCTATCCTACTGCTAGTATATACTATAAACTGTGAGTATTATATACTGTAAGTAGCTATACTGTAAGTAGCCTTATACTGTGAGTAACTATATACTGTGAGTACCTATATACTGTGAGCACCTATATTCTGTGAGTAACTATATACTGTGAGTAGCTATACTGTAAGTACCTATATACTGTTGAGTAGCTATATATTGTAAGTAGCTGTATATTGTGAGTAACTATATACTGTGAGTAACTATACTGTAAGTAGCTATATACTGTGAGAAGCTATATACTGTGAGTAACTATACTGTTGAGTAGCTATATACTGTAAATTGCTGTATACTGTGAGTAACAATATACAGTAAGTAACTATACTGTAAGTACCTATATACTATGAATAGCTATATACTTTAAGTAGCTATTTAATGTGAGTAAGTGTACCTACATCTAACCCTCACTAACAGGTCTTATGTGTGTAAGAATATTACACAAGTATTATATCATTCAGTGAACCTTACTCTTCGTGATGCTGCATAGTATACTCTCAGTAGCTTCAAACCGTATTGTGTATAACACATTCCTAGCAACCTTATCTCTCAGTCACTCCAAAGCATACTCTTAGTAAATGTCATAGTCCTAGTAACTGTTCAGGGAAGTCTATGTAATTGTATTGTATCCCTCATAGAAACTGTAAACTCTAAATGTATTTCATGCTTCAGTAGCAATATCCTATTACTTATGTAAGTGTATAAAATAATTCCCAACAAGATAACATTTCCCCTAGTAAGTATATGGCAAATCTCTAGTAAGTATATGACAACCCGCTAGTAAGTATATGGCAAACCCCTAGTAAAAAGTATATGGCAACCCCCTAGTAAGTATATGGCAAACCTCTAGTAACAAGTATATGGCAACCCCCCCTAGTAAATATATGGCAAACCCCTAGTAACAAGTATATGGCAAACCCCTAGTAAGTATATGGCAAACTCCTAGTAAGTATATGGCAAACCCCTATTAAGTATATGGCAAACTCCTATTAAGTATATGGCAAACTCCTAGTAAGTATATGGAAAACCCCTAGTAAGTATATGGCAAACCCCTAGTAAGTATATAGCAAACTCCTAGTAAGTATATGGCAAACCCCTATTAAATATATGGCAAACCCCTAGTAAGTATATGGCAAACCCTAGTAAGTATGTGGCAAACTCCTAGTAAGTATTTGGCAAACTCCTATTAAGTATATTTCAAACTCCTATTAAGTATATGGCAAACTCCTAGTAAGTATATGGAAAACCCCTAGTAAGTATATGGAAAACCCCTAGTAAGTATATGGCAAACCCCTAGTAAGAATATGGTAAACCCCCTATTAAGTATATGGCAAACCCCTAGTAAGTATATGGCAAACTCCTAGTAAGTAAATAGCAAACCCCTAGTAACAAGTATATGGAGCACTACACGCACCTCACACGTTGTACATAGTCCCAGGAATCAGCCATATTTATATTTCAGCCAACAAGTGGCTACAGAATTGTCCTGAACCCCCAGGTGAGAAGGTTCTGGTGTTGGTTGAGGGAGGCCCCGTGGGATCCAGTGTTTAGTCCAAGTTCCAGTCTGGATCTATAGGGGGGGAAGGGTTGGTTTGTGGGTTCAGTTCCCAGTAGATTCCACGTCTAATGGGTTTTCTTGGTTCCTAAAGAGGAAGAGAGAGAAGAGAATTTCCCATTGTATAAAACTAACTGGTTACTCACAGGAGCTAATGGGGCATCTGCCTCCCAAGCTGCCCCCTGGAGCTCCTATAAATACTCAGACCCTTCTTACCTGTGTCCATGGGGCAAGTGAACTGAGCGATGTGACTCCCAATCTCTGACTCCCCCCCCCCGGCTGTTCCAGGGGATTTGGACAGAACACGTGACCCGCAGGGAAGAGACATGAGCCGGGGGGGGGGGTGACAGCTGGAGTCCCTGGGGGCCCACAATAATCTCAGGATAATCCCAGTACAGAACACTGGGAACCAGAGGGAACTGGGTCTGCGTCGTAAGGAGGTGGATTGGCCCTAACGACCCAGTGTGAGTTTTTCTGGGTTTCAGAGGGGGCCCCTGATTTGGTACCTGCTCCCCCGAAATAACCCCCATATCTCCAGCAGCCCCTGAAGAGAATTACAAAGAATTGGGGAGCAAGACGTTTCCATTTTCCATAGATTCTGCCCCCTGGGGATGGACCGGGGGCCACAATTGCACCCCAAAAGCAACAAGCACCTGCCTCACCCCTTCCTCATATCAACCCACCTTTTAGCTGATTCTTATGGGAAAGGCCCATTTCCCCCGTCTGTCATCATACTACAACTCCCCGCACCCCCCGCACCTTTGAGAGAAATATTGGGTTGGGGGTCACATGTGTGAATAATGTTAGGGGACATTTCTTCAGCTGGGGACCCAGGGCTCAAACTGAAAACAAATCAATTCCATGCAGAGGGAGACTTAGATTGTTAGCTCTGCTGCTTCAGCTTCACAATATTCTGTACAGACGTGGGGGAGGGGCAGCAGGGCCTGTGAGTGGAATTAGTGCAAATCTGTAGCTCCAGGAACAGAAGGAGATTTACTGGGAATTACTAAGAAAATCAATTTCCTCCTGTGCTGCCACCTACAGGCACAAACTGGCATAAGCCTCAGACTCACAACTCAACACTGACACCTTGTGGTCTCTGGTAGAACTGCACATTCTCCTCCCTTCATCAGGATAAAACACACAAGTGCTACCAGGGCATTTAAAGCATTTGTTTAACGCACCCAATTACCCATAATTCCCTACTATAAAACTCCAAACGGATGTCAAATTATTCCTAGAAGATCTTTGGTTGTCAGGAATAACAACATCCGACAAACTGCCCAAATTAGAGACTTGTTTAAAGGGCACAACACAGTTTTTACAGACTCTAAAATGTTGGAGCCTCCCATGACGAATGAGTCGAGGGCACTAGAGAATATTTACTTAAAGATGAATTAACACACGAAGTGAACTTTATATTGAGATGCGATTGAAGTGTTAATTACTTGCGTTTTGATTCTGATTTTTACTTACAAATCCAAGTGACCAGTGCGGGTGCTAATGTGGCTCCAGAATACGCCGCACGAATTTGAACGTGAGGACATTTTGGATATTGATGCACCGAATACACTTTTTTGGATTCGGCCGAACCCTTTATGAAAGATTCGGCCGAATACCGAACCAAATCAGAACCCTAATTTACATATGCAAATTAGGGGTGGGAAGGGGAAAACTTTTTTTACTTCCTTGTTTTGTGATAAAAAACATGATTTCCCTCCCCAACTCTAATTTAAATATTCAAATTAGGATTCGGATTCGGTTCGCCAGGCAGAAGGATTCAGCCGAATCCAAATCCTGCTGAAAAAAGGCTGAATCCTGGCCGAATCCCGAACCAAATCCTGGATTTGGTGCATCCCTTATTTTGGAACATGTGTCCTTTAAGGAAACGGTATGTGGATGATATGTTCCTAATTTGGACACGTCTCCCTGAGTTATTATCTGACTTTCTCATATACTTAAACAATATAAATGATACAATTAAATTCACCATGAGTATTGGCCCCCGAAGTGTCAGCTCTGTTGACTTACAGGTCACTTACAGTGATGGTCCCTTCGTAACGGATTTCACCCAATAGGGGCAGAGAAAGTGTGTATGAGCCAGAAGGGTCACATCATCGGACACATTATACAAGAAACAGGCGCAAGAAATTTAGGCAGAGAGGGAACAATAAAGCTGAATTGGAGGTTAGTCATGACTACATTTGTCCCATTTTGCTTTGCAGGATTTTGACGCTGGCGATAATTCACCAGTGTCAAAATGACGACTCTGACGCCCATTAAAGTCAATGGCGGTCCGTTTACCGTCGCCGGCATCGAAAAAAGTTTGACGCTGGCGTCGAAATCATGAAAATTTCATATCAAATACTCGAATTTATTCGCCGCCCGCGAAACGGCCAAATTTGCCGCAAATTCACGCCTGGCGAATAAATTCGCCCATCACTATTGGAGGGTCTTACACAGGAAGTAGGGGATCTGAGGAGGGAGGACCTGTTGGAAAGGAAAAGGGATGAACAACAAAAAAACATGTCACCACATACGGCCACACACTGGGGTATATTTATCAAAGAGTGAAGTTAAAAGTGAAGTTCCGCCACTCTCCATTCATTTCTATGGGATTTTTATAGGCGTATTTATCAAAGGGTGAACTTTCACCCATTGATAAATACACCTTTCAAAATCCCATAGAAATGAATGGAGAGCTGCGGAATTTCACTCTAGTGGCAGAACTTCGCTCTTTGATAAATTTACCCCACTGACTTTATTAAAAAGGTGATAAAAAAAAAAAAAAAAACACTGGCCAACCTTAGAAATTGAGAAGGTTTTTTCCTGAATAAACCTCTGTTTTCCTATAAAAAAGGTAAAACCATAGGAGAGCAACTGACTAGAGCGGATGTGAGAAAGAGGGACAGCAGGAAACATCGTTCTGAAAGGACGGGGACTTTCCCGTGTTCTAAGTGGCCCAGTGGAAAACTCCGCTGCTTTACAACCTGCAGCTCAGACGCCTCGTTTATTTGTTAAATTGCCCCTACGACTTGTTTGTAGCCCAAACTGAAAGTTACAGTAAATGAGCACAAAGTGTCATTAGAAACTATCAGCCCGAAAGCAAAACAGAAGAAATACAGGAGGAGACTAAGGAAAAGGAAAAAGTGGAAAAACAGACATCGTTGGCAAAACCGTTTCCCAAATAATTGGGCAGATTCTGGAAGAAGCTTTAACACAATCCAGTAACGATTTACATATAACAGAGCCATTCTGGATCTGGGAAAGTTTTCATCCAAAACGACTGAACCAGCAGTTTTGCCTAAATTGTTTTTTTTTATTTATAAAGTATCTTTTATGGCGACTCTAATATTGTATCGTTTTTTTAATAAATCGGGACAGGGTGATAACGATCCATAGAGTTAATGAGAATTTAATCCCGGCTGCTGTAACTATGGGGCAAATTTGCTAAAGGGCGAAGTGACTAACGTTAGCGAAAATTCACCAGCGTGACATCATTTCGTTACTTCGCCGATTTACTAACGGTCGCCGGTGTAACTTCGCTAGCGAAGGAGATAGACTCTAGCGGTAATTCACTCCCTTACGCCTGGCGAAGTTGCGCTCTGGTGAATGGACGTAACGACGCAAAGTCACTAAGATGCGGATTTTACTGAACGTTAGCTCTTGCGCCAGACTTGCCTTCCCCAGCTCAGACCAGGAGAAGTGCAATAGGAATTCCTCAAAAAATAGTTGAAAATGTTTCCAAAAAACGCTGGCGACTTTTCAGTTCTCAGGGTGATAGGCTGCAAAAGAGCGTAGATTTTTCTGGGGTTCCCTCCTTCCCCCCCACATTTAATGACATAAGTCACATAAACTATACACTGGACTTTATTCTATTAAGGTTCCCTGGACTTGTGTAATGTATTTACTGTAACATATACGTCCATTGTACTTTAACTTCCCGCCGTATGTAAATTAGCCGACGCCAGCGCAACTTCGCTCTTTTTGCCGCAGTAACGGTAGTGCAACTTCGCCAGCATTCGGCACCCTGGACGCAACTTCGGATTTTAGTAAATTAGCGTTGTCCTGTCAAATCTACGCCTGGCGAAGTGTTGCGATGTGAGCGAAGGGCGACTTTTCAGAGGTTAGTAAATTTGCCCCCCGATATATTTTTCATTGTACTAAATAGACACAACAAAACGTGATACAATTTGATATATTTTCATTGAGTTCACAAAGTGTTACTAATTGGACTAATTACAAACTCATTACGACATAAGGAAATACTTGGGACACTGAACCTGCAACAAAAATAACTGAGTTTCAAGCCTCACTGTGGATTCACAAACAACTCAGGGAATTATGGGTAATTGGGTGCGTTAAACAAATGCTTCAAATGCCCTGGTGGCTCTTGTGTTTTTTATACTGATCAAGGCCAGGTGCCCCCCCCCCGAAACGTAAAAAAAAAAAAAGAAGGTGAAGCCCCCCACCTGCATCAATAATGGTGTTGTGCGAATCTTCTTCATAATTCTAATTGTAAGATGGTAAGTGAACCACACAGTACTTACCTGTAATTCCCAGTGTCGGCCAGTAGTTCCCAGTATCGGCCAGTAGTTCCCAGTATCGGCCAGTAGTTCCCAGTATAGACCAGTAGTTCCCAGTATAGACCAGTAGTTCCCAGTATTGGGCAGTAGTTCCCAGTATCGGCCAGTAGTTCCCAGTATCGGCCAGTAGTTCCCAGTATAGGCCAGTAGTTCCCAGTATCAGCCAGTAGTTCCCAGTATCGGCCAGTTGTTCCCAGTATAGGCCAGTAGTTCCCAGTATCGGCCAGTAGTTCCCAGTATCGGCCAGTAGTTCCCAGTATAGGCCAGTAGTTCCCAGTATCGGCCAGTAGTTCCCAGTATAGACCAGTAGTTCCCAGTATCGGCCAGTAGTTCCCAGTATCGGCCAGTAGTTCCCAGTATAGGCCAGTAGTTCCCAGTATAGGCCAGTAGTTCCCAGTATCGGCCAGTAGTTCCCAGTATCGGCCAGTAGTTCCCAGTATCGGCCAGTTGTTCCCAGTATAGGCCAGTAGTTCCCAGTATCGGCCAGTAGTTCCCAGTATCGGCCAGTAGTTCCCAGTATCGGCCAGTAGTTCCCAGTATCGGCCAGTAGTTCCCAGTATAGGCCAGTAGTTCCCAGTATCAGCCAGTAGTTCCCAGTATAGACCAGTAGTTCCCAGTATCGGCCAGTAGTTCCCAGTATCGGCCAGTAGTTCCCAGTATAGGCCAGTAGTTCCCAGTATCGGCCAGTAGTTCCCAGTATCGGCCAGTAGTTCCCAGTATAGACCAGTAGTTCCCAGTATTGGGCAGTAGTTCCCAGTATCAGCCAGTAGTTCCCAGTATGGGGCAGTAGCTGATGTTCTATTATCACTTCTTACACACTGCCATGTTGCCTTACTGACAAGGAGCTGCCATGTTGCTTATTTCTTGCTGCTCCAATAACTTCTCCATCCACAAGAGGGAGCTGTTGCATCATCTCATTTTGCCAGGTCTTGTAGTCATGGCGCCCCCTGTTGGAGTCTCACTCCTTGGAGGGGGTCTCACAGCTCAAAATGAGGACAATGTCCTTAAATATCTGCCCTGTGCGGCCCCCACATAGTTATTGTTGGAAATGTGGCCCCGGCCTCTCAGAATGAAAATGAATTGTGTCCTAAAAACGGGGCCCCGGGATTTCAGCATAATCACATTCAGGACTGGGGGTGAAGGAGACGAGTGGATCAGCCAATCTCCAGTACAGGGGGGGCACAGATCTGAGACAAGGAGATTTAGCTCTCAAAGCAACTCCCCCCCCCTGGCACCACTGCACCATTACCCGCTGTCTGGCACAATAAGTGGCACCCACAGACCACAGAGCTCTGAGCAAGGGAAAGAGCCGAAACTGAACTGACATTCACTGCCCCCCCCCCATTAATCAACTGGGCCCTTCCCAATTGGCAACACAAACTTGAGGAGATGTTGAGAAAATGGTCCAATGCTTTTTAAAAAGTAAAACTGTCTGACCTATTGTACTCCTGGTGCCCTCACTAAATGATACTCTACTGTCTCCATCTTGTCCTACTGTCTCAATCTTCTCCTTTCTCCATCTTGTCCTACTGTCTCCACCTTGTCTTACTATTGCAATTGTGTCCTACTTTCTCCATCTTGCCCTACTATCTCCATCTTGTCCTACTTTCTCCATCTTGTCCTTCTGTCTCCATCTTGTCCTACTGTCTCCATCTTGTCCTACTGTCTCCATCTTGCTCTACTGTCTCCATCTTGTCCTACTATCTCCATCTTGTCCTACTGTCTCCATCTTGCCCTACTTTCTCCATCTTGTCCTACTTTCTCCATCTTGTCCTTCTGTCTCCATCTTGTCCTACTGTCTCCATCTTGTCCTACTGTCTCCATCTTGCTCTACTGTCTCCATCTTGTCCTACTATCTCCATCTTGTCCTACTGTCTCCATCTTGCCCTACTTTCTCCATCTTGTCCTTCTGTCTCCATCTTGTCCTACTGTCTCCATCTTGCTCTACTGTCTCCATCTTGTCCTACTGTCTCCATCTTGTCCTTCTGTTTCCACCTTGTCTTACTATTTCAATTGTGTCCTACTGTCTCCATCTTGCCCTACTGTCTCCATGATGTCCTACTGTCTCCATCTTCTCCTGCTGTTTCCACCTTGTCTTACTATTTCAATTGTGTCCTACTGTCTCCATCTTGCCCTACTGTCTCCATCTTGTCCTACTATCTCCATCTTGTCCTACTGTCTCCATCTTGTCCTGCTGTTTCCACCTTGTCTTCCTATTTCAATTGTCTCCTACTGTCTCCATCTTCTCCTGTCTCTAGCTTGTCCTACTGTCTCCATCTTGTCCTTCTGTTTCCACCTTGTCTTACTATTTCAAATGTCTCCTACTGTCTCCATCTTGCCTTACTGTCTCCATCTTATCCTACTGACTCCATCTTGCTCTACTGTCTCCATCTTGTCCTACTGTCTCCATATTGTCCTACTGTCTCCATCGTGTCCTTCTGTTTCCACCTTGTCTTACTATTTCAATTGTCTCCTACTGTCTCCATCTTGCTTTACTGTCTCCATCTTGTCCTACTGTCTCCATCTTGCTCTACTGTCTCCATCTTGTCCTACTGTCTCCATCTTGTCCTTCTGTTTCCACCTTGTCTTACTATTTCAATTGTGTCCTACTGTCTCCATCTTGTCCTACTGTCTCCATCTTGTCCTACTGTCTCCATCTTCTCCTGCTGTTTCCACCTTGTCTTACTATTTCAATTGTGTCCTACTGTCTCCATCTTGCCCTACTGTCTCCATCTTGTCCTACTATCTCCATCTTGTCCTACTGTCTCCATCTTGTCCTGCTGTTTCCACCTTGTCTTCCTATTTCAATTGTCTCCTACTGTCTCCATTTTCTCCTGTCTCTAGCTTGTCCTACTGTCTCCATCTTGTCCTTCTGTTTCCACCTTGTCTTACTATTTCAAATGTCTCCTACTGTCTCCATCTTGCCTTACTGTCTCCATCTTATCCTACTGACTCCATCTTGCTCTACTGTCTCCATCTTGTCCTACTGTCTCCATATTGTCCTACTGTCTCCATCGTGTCCTTCTGTTTCCACCTTGTCTTACTATTTCAATTGTCTCCTACTGTCTCCATCTTGCCTTACTGTCTCCATCTTGTCCTACTGTCTCCATGTTGCTCTACTGTCTCCATCTTGTCCTACTGTCTCCATCTTGTCCTTCAGTTTCCACCTTGTCATACTATTTCAAATGTCTCCTACTGTCTCCATCTTGCCTTACTGTCTCCATCTTATACTACTGTCTCCATCTTGTCCTACTGTCTCCATCTTGTCCTACTGTCTCCATCGTGTCCTTCTGTTTCCACCTTGTCTTACTATTTCAAATGTCTCCTACTGTCTCCATCTTGCCTTACTGTCTCCATCTTATACTACTGTCTCCATCTTGTCCTACTGTCTCCATCGTGTCCTTCTGTTTCCACCATGTCTTACTATTTCAATTGTCTCCTACTGTCTCCATCTTGCCTTACTGTCTCCATCTTGTCCTACTGTCTCCATCTTGCTCTACTGTCTCCATCTTGTCCTACTGTCTCCATCTTTTCCTACTGTCTCCATCTTGTCCTACTGTCTCCATCTTTTCCTACTGTCTCAATCTTCTCCTTTCTCCAGCTTGTCCTACTGTCTCCATCTTGTCCTACTGTCTCCATCTTTTCCTACTGTCTCAATCTTCTCCTTTCTCCAGCTTGTCCTACTGTCTCCATCTTGTCCTACTGTCTCCATCTTGTCCTACTGTCTCCATCTTGTCCTGCTGTTTCCAACTTCTCTTACTATTTCAATTGTGTCCATCGTGTCCTACTGTCTCCATCTTCTCCTGTCTCCAGCTTGTCTTACTTTCTCCATCTTGTTCTACTGTCTCCATCTTGTCCTACTGTCTCCATCTTGACCTACTGACTCCATATTGCCCTACTGTTTCCACCTTGTCCTACTGTCCCTAACTTACCCTACTGTCTCCAACTTGCCCGACTGTCTCCATCTTGGCCTACTGTCTCCATCTTGCCCTACTGTTGACACCATGTCTTACTATCTCAATCATGTCCTACAATCTCCATCTTGTCCTCCTGTCTCCATCTTGTCTAACTGTCACCATATTCTCCTGCAGTCTTCATCTTGTCTTACTGTCTGCATCTTGCCATATTTTCTCCAGCTTGTCCTGCTGTCTCCATCTTGCTCTATTGTCTCCGTATTATCCTACTGTCTCCAAAATGTCCTATTGTTTCCATCTTTTCCTACTGTCTCCATCTTTACCTACTGTCTCCATCTTGTCCTACTGTCTCTAGCTTGTCCTACTATCTCTATCTTGTGCTACTATCTCCATCTTGTCCTACTATCTCCATCTTGTCCTTCTGTCTCCATCTTGTCCTACTGTCTCCATCTTGTCCTGCTGTCTCCATCTTGCCCTTCTGTCTCCATCTTGTCCTACTATCTTCATCTTGTCCTAATATCTCCATCTTCCCCCTTCTGTCTCCATCTTGTCCTACTGTCTCCATCTTGCCCTTCTGTCTCCATCTTGTCCTACTGTCTTCATCTTGCCCTTCTGTCTCCATCTTGTCCTACTGTCTCCATCTTGCCCTTCTGTCTCCATCTTGTCCTACTATCTGCATCTTGTCCTACTATCTCCATCTTGCCCTTCTGTCTCCATCTTGTCCTACTGTCTCCATCTTGTCCTACTATCTCCATCTTGCCCTTCTGTCTCCATCTTGTCTTACTGTCTCCATGTTGCCCTACTGTCTGCATCTTGTCCTACTGTCTCCATCTTGTCCTACTATCTGCATCTTGTCATACTGTCTCCATCTTGTCCTACTGTCTCCATCTTGTCCTACTATCTGCATCTTGTCCTACTGTCTCCATTTTGTCCTACTGTCTCCATCTTGTCCTACTATCTGCATCTTGTCCTACTGTCTCCATCTTGTCCTACTGTCTCCATCTTGTTCTACTAGCTGCATCTTGTCCTACTGTCTCCATCTTGCCCTTCTGTCTCCATCTTGTCCTACTGCCTCCATCTTGCCCTTCTGTCTCCATCTTGTCCTAATATCTGCATCTTGTCCTACTGTCTCCATCTTGTCCTACTGTATCCATCTTGTCCTACTATCTGCATCTTGTCCTACTGTCTCCATCTTGTCCTACTGTCTCCATCTTGACCTACTGACTCCATATTGCCCTACTGTTTCCACCTTGTCCTACTGTCTCTAACTTACCCTACTGTCTCCAACTTGCCCAACTGTCTCCATCTTGGCCTACTGTCTCCATCTTGCCCTACTGTTTACACCATGTCTTACTATCTCAATCATGTCCTACAGTCTCCATCTTGTCCTCCTGTCTCCATCTTGTCTTACTGTCACCATCTTCTCCTGCAGTCTTCATCTTGTCTTACTGTCCGCATCTTGCCATATTTTCTCCAGCTTGTCCTGCTGTCTCCATCTTGCTCTACTGTCTCCGTATTATCCTACTGTCTCCAAAATGTCCTATTGTTTCCATCTTCTCCTACTGTCTCCATCTTTACCTACTGTCTCCATCTTGTCCTACTGTCTCTATCTTGTCCTACTATCTCCATCTTGTCCTACTATCTCCATCTTGTCCTATTATCTCCATCTTGCCCTTCTGTCTCCATCTTGTCCTACTGTCTTTATCTTGCCCTTCTGTCTCCATCTTGTCCTACTGTCTCCATCTTGCCCTTCTTTCTCCATCTTGTCCTACTATCTGCATCTTGTCCTACTATCTCCATCTGGCCCTTCTGTCTCCATCTTGTCCTACTGTCTCCATCTTGTCCTACTATCTCCATCTTGCCCTTCTGTCTCCATCTTGTCCTACTGTCTCCATGTTGCCCTACTGTCTGCATCTTGTCCTACTGTCTACATCTTGTCCTACTATCTGCATCTTGTCCTACTGTCTCCATCTTGTCCTACTGTCTCCATCTTGTCCTCCTATCTGCATCTTGTCCTACTGTCTCCATCTTGCCCTTCTGTCTCCATCTTGTCCTACTATCTGCATCTTGTCCTACTGTCTCCATCTTGTCCTACTGTCTCCATCTTGTCCTACTATCTGCATCTTGTCCAACTTTCTCCATCTTGTTCTACTGTCTCCATCTTGTCCTACTATCTGCATCTTGTCCTACTGTCTCCATCTTGTCATACTGTCTCCATCTTCTCCTGTCTCCAGCGTGTCTTACTGTCTCCATCTTGTTCTACTGTCTCCATCTTGTCCTACTGTCTCCATCTTGACCTACTGACTCCATATTGCCCTACTGTTTCCACCTTGTCCTACTGTCTCTAACTTACCCTACTGTCTCCAACTTGCCCAACTGTCTCCATCTTGGCCTACTGTCTCCATCTTGCCCTACTGTTTACACCATGTCTTACTATCTCAAACATGTCCTATAGTCTCCATCTTGTCCTCCTGTCTCCATCTTGTCTTACTGTCACCATCTTCTCCTGCAGTCTTCATCTTGTCTTACTGTCTGCATCTTGCCATATTTTCTCCAGCTTGTGCTGCTGTCTCCATCTTGCGCTACTGTCTCCGTATTATCCTACTGTCTCCAAAATGTCCTATTGTTTCCATCTTCTCCTACTGTCTCCATCTTTACCTACTGTCTCCATCTTGTCCTACTGTCTCTATCTTGTCCTACTATCTCCATCTTGTCCTACTATCTCCATCTTGTCCTACTATCTCCATCTTGTCCTACTGTCTCCATCTTGTCCTACTGTCTCCATCTTGTCCTACTATCTGCATCTTATCCTACTGTCTCCATCTTGCCCTTCTGTCTCCATCTTGTCCTACTGTCTCCATCTTGCCCTTCTGTCTCCATCTTGTCCTACTGTCTCCATCTTGTCCTACTATCTGCATCTTGTCCTACTGTCTCCATCTTGCCCTTCTGTCTCCATCTTGTCCTACTGTCTCCATTGTGCCCTTCTGTCTCCATCTTGTCCTACTGTCTCCATCTTGCCCTTCTGTCTCCATCTTGTCCTACTGTCTCCATCTTGCCCTTCTGTCTCCATCTTGTCCTATTATCTGCATCTTGTCCTACTATCTCCATCTTGCCCTTCTGTCTCCATCTTGTCCTACTGTCTCCATCTTGTCCTACTATCTCCATCTTGCCCTACTGTCTGCATCTTGCCCTACTGTCTCCATCTTGTCCTACTATCTGCATCTTGTCCTACTGTCTCCATCTTGTCCTACTGTCTCCATCTTGTCCTACTATCTGCATCTTGTCCTACTGTCTCCATCTTGTCCTACTGTCTCCATCTTGTCCTATATCTGCATCTTGTCCTACTGTCTCCATCTTGCCCTTCTGTCTCCATCTTGTCCTACTGTCTCCATCTTGCCCTTCTGTCTCCATCTTGTCCTACTATCTGCATCTTGTCCCACTGTATCCATCTTGTCCTACTGTCTCCATCTTGTCCTACTATCTCCATCTTGTCCTACTATCTCCATCTTGTCCTACTGTCTCCATCTTGTCCTACTGTCTCCATCTTGTCCTACTATCTGCATCTTATCCTACTGTCTCCATCTTGCCCTTCTGTCTCCATCTTGTCCTACTGTCTCCATCTTGCCCTTCTGTCTCCATCTTGTCCTACTGTCTCCATCTTGTCCTACTATCTGCATCTTGTCCTACTGTCTCCATCTTGCCCTTCTGTCTCCATCTTGTCCTACTGTCTCCATCGTGCCCTTCTGTCTCCATCTTACCCTACTGTCTCCATCTTGCCCTTCTCTCTCCATCTTGTCCTACTGTCTCCATCTTGCCCTTCTGTCTCCATCTTGTCCTATTATCTGCATCTTGTCCTACTATCTCCATCTTGCCCTTCTGTCTCCATCTTGTCCTACTGTCTCCATCTTGTCCTACTATCTCCATCTTGCCCTACTGTCTGCATCTTGCCCTACTGTCTCCATCTTGTCCTACTATCTGCATCTTGTCCTACTGTCTCCATCTTGTCCTACTGTCTCCATCTTGTCCTACTATCTGCATCTTGTCCTACTGTCTCCATCTTGTCCTTCTGTCTCCATCTTGTCCTAATATCTGCATCTTGTCCTACTGTCTCCATCTTGTCCTACTGTATCCATCTTGTCCTACTATCTGCATCTTGTCCTACTGTCTCCATCTTGTCCTACTGTCTCCATCTTGACCTACTGACTCCATATTGCCCTACTGTTTCCACCTTGTCCTACTGTCTCTAACTTACCCTACTGTCTCCAACTTGCCCAACTGTCTCCATCTTGGCCTACTGTCTCCATCTTGCCCTACTGTTTACACCATGTCTTACTATCTCAATCATGTCCTACAGTCTCCATCTTGTCCTCCTGTCTCCATCTTGTCTTACTGTCACCATCTTCTCCTGCAGTCTTCATCTTGTCTTACTGTCCGCATCTTGCCATATTTTCTCCAGCTTGTCCTGCTGTCTCCATCTTGCTCTACTGTCTCCGTATTATCCTACTGTCTCCAAAATGTCCTATTGTTTCCATCTTCTCCTACTGTCTCCATCTTTACCTACTGTCTCCATCTTGTCCTACTGTCTCTATCTTGTCCTACTATCTCCATCTTGTCCTACTATCTCCATCTTGTCCTATTATCTCCATCTTGCCCTTCTGTCTCCATCTTGTCCTACTGTCTTTATCTTGCCCTTCTGTCTCCATCTTGTCCTACTGTCTCCATCTTGCCCTTCTTTCTCCATCTTGTCCTACTATCTGCATCTTGTCCTACTATCTCCATCTGGCCCTTCTGTCTCCATCTTGTCCTACTGTCTCCATTTTGTCCTACTATCTCCATCTTGCCCTTCTGTCTCCATCTTGTCCTACTGTCTCCATGTTGCCCTACTGTCTGCATCTTGTCCTACTGTCTACATCTTGTCCTACTATCTGCATCTTGTCCTACTGTCTCCATCTTGTCCTACTGTCTCCATCTTGTCCTCCTATCTGCATCTTGTCCTACTGTCTCCATCTTGCCCTTCTGTCTCCATCTTGTCCTACTATCTGCATCTTGTCCTACTGTCTCCATCTTGTCCTACTGTCTCCATCTTGTCCTACTATCTGCATCTTGTCCAACTTTCTCCATCTTGTTCTACTGTCTCCATCTTGTCCTACTATCTGCATCTTGTCCTACTGTCTCCATCTTGTCATACTGTCTCCATCTTCTCCTGTCTCCAGCGTGTCTTACTGTCTCCATCTTGTTCTACTGTCTCCATCTTGTCCTACTGTCTCCATCTTGACCTACTGACTCCATATTGCCCTACTGTTTCCACCTTGTCCTACTGTCTCTAACTTACCCTACTGTCTCCAACTTGCCCAACTGTCTCCATCTTGGCCTACTGTCTCCATCTTGCCCTACTGTTTACACCATGTCTTACTATCTCAATCATGTCCTATAGTCTCCATCTTGTCCTACTGTCTCCATCTTGTCTTACTGTCACCATCTTCTCCTGCAGTCTTCATCTTGTCTTACTGTCTGCATCTTGCCATATTTTCTCCAGCTTGTGCTGCTGTCTCCATCTTGCGCTACTGTCTCCGTATTATCCTACTGTCTCCAAAATGTCCTATTGTTTCCATCTTCTCCTACTGTCTCCATCTTTACCTACTGTCTCCATCTTGTCCTACTGTCTCTATCTTGTCCTACTATCTCCATCTTGTCCTACTATCTCCATCTTGTCCTACTATCTCCATCTTGTCCTACTGTCTCCATCTTGTCCTACTGTCTCCATCTTGTCCTACTATCTGCATCTTATCCTACTGTCTCCATCTTGCCCTTCTGTCTCCATCTTGTCCTACTGTCTCCATCTTGCCCTTCTGTCTCCATCTTGTCCTACTGTCTCCATCTTGTCCTACTATCTGCATCTTGTCCTACTGTCTCCATCTTGCCCTTCTGTCTCCATCTTGTCCTACTGTCTCCATTGTGCCCTTCTGTCTCCATCTTGTCCTACTGTCTCCATCTTGCCCTTCTGTCTCCATCTTGTCCTACTGTCTCCATCTTGCCCTTCTGTCTCCATCTTGTCCTATTATCTGCATCTTGTCCTACTATCTCCATCTTGCCCTTCTGTCTCCATCTTGTCCTACTGTCTCCATCTTGTCCTACTATCTCCATCTTGCCCTACTGTCTGCATCTTGCCCTACTGTCTCCATCTTGTCCTACTATCTGCATCTTGTCCTACTGTCTCCATCTTGTCCTACTGTCTCCATCTTGTCCTACTATCTGCATCTTGTCCTACTGTCTCCATCTTGTCCTACTGTCTCCATCTTGTCCTATATCTGCATCTTGTCCTACTGTCTCCATCTTGCCCTTCTGTCTCCATCTTGTCCTACTGTCTCCATCTTGCCCTTCTGTCTCCATCTTGTCCTACTATCTGCATCTTGTCCCACTGTATCCATCTTGTCCTACTGTCTCCATCTTGTCCTACTGTCTCCATCTTGTCCTACTATCTGCATCTTATCCTACTGTCTCCATCTTGCCCTTCTGTCTCCATCTTGTCCTACTGTCTCCATCTTGCCCTTCTGTCTCCATCTTGTCCTACTGTCTCCATCTTGTCCTACTATCTGCATCTTGTCCTACTGTCTCCATCTTGCCCTTCTGTCTCCATCTTGTCCTACTGTCTCCATCTTGCCCTTCTGTCTCCATCTTGTCCTACTGTCTCCATCTTGTCCTACTATCTGCATCTTGTCCTACTGTCTCCATCTTGCCCTTCTGTCTCCATCTTGTCCTACTGTCTCCATCGTGCCCTTCTGTCTCCATCTTACCCTACTGTCTCCATCTTGCCCTTCTCTCTCCATCTTGTCCTACTGTCTCCATCTTGCCCTTCTGTCTCCATCTTGTCCTATTATCTGCATCTTGTCCTACTATCTCCATCTTGCCCTTCTGTCTCCATCTTGTCCTACTGTCTCCATCTTGTCCTACTATCTCCATCTTGCCCTACTGTCTGCATCTTGCCCTACTGTCTCCATCTTGTCCTACTATCTGCATCTTGTCCTACTGTCTCCATCTTGTCCTACTGTCTCCATCTTGTCCTACTATCTGCATCTTGTCCTACTGTCTCCATCTTGTCCTACTGTCTCCATCTTGTCCTATATCTGCATCTTGTCCTACTGTCTCCATCTTGCCCTTCTGTCTCCATCTTGTCCTACTGTCTCCATCTTGCCCTTCTGTCTCCATCTTGTCCTACTATCTGCATCTTGTCCCACTGTATCCATCTTGTCCTACTGTCTCCATCTTGTCCTACTATCTGCATCTTGTCCTACTGTCTCCATTTTGTCCTACTGTCTCCATCTTGTCCTACTGTCTCCATCTTACCCTTCTGTCTCCATCTTGCCCTTCTTTCTCCATCTTGTCCTACTGTCTCCATCTTGCCCTACTGTCTGCATCTTGTTCTTCTGTCTCCATCTTGTCCTACTGTCTCCATCTTACCCTACTGTCTCCATCTTGCCTTCTCTCTCCATCTTGTCCTACTGTCTCCATCTTGCCCTACTGTCTCCATCTTGCCCTTCTCTCTCCATCTTGTCCTACTGTCTCCATCTTGTCCTACTGTCTCCATCTTGTCCTACTGTCTCCATCTTACCCCACTGTCTCCATCTTGCCCTTCTCTCTCCATCTTGTCCTACTGTCTACATCTTGTCCTACTATCTCCATCTTACCCTACTGTCTCCATCTTGCCCTTCTCTCTCCATCTTGTCCTACTGTCTCCATCTTGCCCTACTGTCTCCATCTTGTCCTACTGTCTCCATCTTACCCTACTGTCTCCATCTTGTCCTACTGTCTCCATCTTGTCCTACTGTCTCCATCTTGTCCTACTGTCTCCATCTTACCCTACTGTCTCCATCTTGCCCTTCTCTCCCCATCTTGTCCTACTGTCTCCATCTTGTCCTACTGTCTCCATCTTGTCCTACTGTCTCCATCTTACCCTACTGTCTCCATCTTGCCCTTCTCTCTCCATCTTGTCAAACTGTCTCCATCTTGTCCTACTGTCTCCATCTTGCCCTACTGTCTCCATCTTACCCTACTGTCTCCATCTTGCCCTTCTCTCTCCATCTTGTCCTACTGTCTCCATCTTGTCTTACTGTCTCCATCTTACCCTACTGTCTCCATCTTGCCCTTCTCTCTCTATCTTGTCCTACTGTCTCCATCTTTTTCTGCTACACTGTTACACTGGAGAAGAGACAAGTAAGGGGGATATGATCACTATATATAAATATATAAGGGGGATATGATCACTATATATAAATATATAAGGGGATATGATCACTATATATAAATATATAAGGGGATATGATCACTATATATAAATATATAAGGGGGATATGATCACTATATATAAATATATAAGGGGGGACAGTAATGAAATAGAGAAAGTACAGAGAAGAGCGACTAAGCTGATAAAGGGAATGAGATCAATAAGGAATGTGACATTTGAGGGAAGTGACATATTAATGATCAGATTCAGTTGAAGAGACAAGGAGACATTCCCTGCCCTTCTCTTTTGGAGCTTTTGGGTTTATTGTGGTTCTGTAGGTTTGGATGAAGCTTTAGAGAGAGACATTATAACCTACAAGCAGTGACTGCTCCCCAAGTTGCCCCCGCAGACGCGCCACTATCTGTCAGTTCGTATCTGTCGCCCCAGCACTTGGCGATTTGGCTTTGGTTGTTCCACCAATCAGGATTGAAAGGCCACTCGCTAAACCTGGCAGCTCCCGCCCCCATTTCCCGCGGCGATTCTGTAGCTTGACGCAAGCTGAACTTTTGAACCCAGACGAAATTACGGGAAGGAAAGTCGCTCCAGATTTCGTGCCCCCCCCATGCGCTCATCTCCATTGTTACGGGGGAGTCACTGAGAGTTCAGTGCCCTTTTGCACATTCTCTTACAATTGGGACATAAGGAGAAACATCAGATCCGATATCCGTCAGGAGAAGCAGCGCATTAAGTGACAGATCATTTGCAGTTGGTCTTGGCAGTGAGACGTGGGGGAAGTCGGCCCAATTGTTCCCAAGTGAAGACTGAGCGTAAGCTTCTGGGCTGGGGGCTGTTGTTTCATTCTCTATCTGGACTCACTTTGTTCTGGGTCAGCGCAAGTTCTTCTCTGAGACACAGAGAGTCAGCAGGGGGGCCCCGCATGTAACACTCCGGGTGTGAAAGGGTCACGTCAGGGCAGCTGGGAGTTAATTAGAAACAAAGCCGGGCTCATGGGGGGGGGGGCAGACGGTGACCCAGAACGGCTTTGGTTCACACCCAGAGAAGCACCTGCACTTGGGCCAATTTATAGTCGCTCAGTCTGACGAATGGAACCGACACAACTGGGTCAATTGGCTGAGAATCTGTTGTGGTGCGGGGGCAATACAATGGGCCCCCCCATATGCAATAAAGGAAATGGGGCAAAGTCACCAGCCCCCATCAGTCTATCAGCGAGTGATAAAGGGGTGTGTGGGGGCTCAGTGTCCAGTGTTTAATAGGGGGGCCCTAATACCTCACTTTATATTCAGTGCAGTAAGGGGAAAATAGAATGAGGGGACTGGTTGCAGTACCCCCCCCACTATCAGCCAATCATCAGACTTTATCATGGGGCCACAATAGAACAGCGCCCCCCCCTACATATATAAATGATCCCTTTCCCAATTGTTTTACCGAGGTCTCCCCCCAAAATAAAATCTCTGATCTGATTAGTTACAATAATGTGTTGCGTCTTATTGCCTCCAGCTGGGCAGTAACAGGAGCTTGGGGTATTATTGCCTACAGTGGGGCAGCACCCGAGTACTCTGACACACAGTATCTGGGCACAGTGTGGGGTACTACTGTTGTGAATAAGCCCCATAATCCTCAGTGGACTTGGGAAAGGAAAGACACCCGGCCACGTACCCCCCACACCACTGAGCCCACCCTGGAGATTGCTGAGGTGGAGAAGAGACAGAGCTGGGAGGGAGAATAGAGACATGTACACAGGCGGTGGGGAGGAGAGCAGCCTCAGATCTGTATGTGTGACAATGAGAAACCTATTGGCTGTGTATGAATTGTGATGATGATGATATGGAGAGAAGGTCAGAGGAAAATCACACCTGTTACCTGTGTCCTATAGTAACACCTGTGTGATATATTGTACTGCTCTGGGCCAAGAAATATTAGTCTGTGCATCACTTGGCTTACTACTCACTTACTACTCACTTACTACTCACTTACTATTCACTTACTACTCACTGCTTTCTGGCTCACATTGAGGAATCACTTTGAGTTGGTTTCTTGCATTACACTTTCCCTGTTCACCCTATAGTTCAATCACGTGTTGTGAAAGTGTTTTAAAGTAATAAAAATATAATGCAGTGTCGCCCTGCACTGATAAAACTGATGTGTTTGCTTCACAAACACTACTATAGTTGATATAAACAAGCTGCTGTGTAGCCATGGGGGCAGCCATTCAAGCACAGGATACACAGTAGATAACAGATAAGTACTACTATAGTTTATATAAACAAGCTGCTGTGTAGCCATGGGAGCAGCCATTCAAGCACAGGATACACAGTAGATAACAGATAAGTACTACTATAGTTTATATAAACAAGCTGCTGTGTAGCCATGGGGGCAGCCATTCTGAGATGATACAAGACTTGTCTTAATAACAGTGTCCACAAAATGGCTCCTGCCTGCTTATTATATATATAGTGTAAATAAAGTTCAGTTTGCTTGACTAATGTGATTAAATAGGATTTTGAATATTTCTTTTGGGTGACAGGTCCCCTTTAAGTTGGGGAAATCTGCCCGTTGTCACTAGGGGGCACAATACCATGACCACAGAACAGTGCAGGGAGAGTTGGGAAATGACGTTGCATGAGAATTATTAATCGTAAAGGCAAGTCACTCAAATCTGGCCCTCACTACAAACCTACCAGGGGGAGGGGGTAGTGCTGTTCTCTTATCCAGTACTTACCCAGGTACAGAGCTCTGATTCTCTGTACTTCCTGCTCCTGGGCTGTTCTCTTTCCCATGGTCAGACAGGAACCTCCCCCTGGGTAAGTGAATCCAATCTCCCCCAGTACTTACCCAGGTACAGAGCTCTGATTCTCTGTACTTCCTGCTCCTGGGCTGTTCTCTTTCCCATGGTCAGACAGGAACCTCCCCCTGGGTAAGTGACTCCAATCTCCCCCAGTACTTACCCAGGTACAGAGCTCTGATTCTCTGTACTTCCTGCTCCTGGGCTGTTCTCTTTCCCATGGTCAGACAGGAACCTCCCCCCGGGTAAGTGAATCCAATCTCCCCCAGTACTTACCCAGGTACAGAGCTCTGATTCTCTGTACTTCCTGCTCCTGGGCTGCTCTCTTTCCCATGGTCAGACAGGAACCTCCCCCTGGGTAAGTGAATCCAATCTCCCCCAGTACTTACCCAGGTACAGAGCTCTGATTCTCTGTACTTCCTGCTCCTGGGCTGTTCTCTTTCCCATGGTCAGACAGGAACCTCCCCCTGGGTAAGTGAATCCAATCTCCCCCAGTACTTACCCAGGTACAGAGCTCTGATTCTCTGTACTTCCTGCTCCTGGGCTGTTCTCTTTCCCATGGTCAGACAGGAACCTCCCCCTGGGTAAGTGAATCCAATCTCCCCCAGTACTTACCCAGGTACAGAGCTCTGATTCTCTGTACTTCCTGCTCCTGGGCTGTTCTCTTTCCCATGGTCAGACAGGAACCTCCCCCTGGGTAAGTGAATCCAATCTCCCCCAGTATTACCCAGGTACAGAGCTCTGATTCTCTGTACTTCCTGCTCCTGGGCTGTTCTCTTTCCCATGGTCAGACAACAGCTGGAGCTTTTCCTGACTTGGAATCTTGGTGTCTGGAGTCTATTAGTGACATCAGAGTGTCTCATATTTTGCTCCTAATTGGAACCAATTAAACCACATAAAGTGCCACATGGATCAGGCCGAACTCACTTCTTCCCTCCATGGGGCCAAAGCTCATGTTATTGATATTTTACACTGATTTTCAGATTCTTTTGGACCTATCAGTGTCCCGGTCCTGCTGATCCTTCTCATTGGGGGTTGGGCAGCTCCAGGGTTCTATAGACCATCACCAAAACCCAGCAGGTTGCCCCAGAAACCCTAGTCCTACCTGAACTGAACCATTGGGCTGCCGCTTCTATACAGTGCATTGTACCAGTGATCTATATAAGCAGGATTTGGATACGGCCGAATCTTTCACAATGGATTCTGGATTTACCCGAATTCTAAAATAGTGGATTTGGTGCATTGCCCATAGGGGTTAAGTGTTAGTCTTAAGTCCGGCTTTATACCCCGCCCCCCAGCTCTGCCCCCCACTTACTGCCTGTTATAGACCCAACTGCCTGTTCCTGGGGGATCTCTTTCGTGGTTCTGTCCTTTGACCTGGCTTGTTCCTGACTCAGTCTGAATTAAATACATCTGGTTCTGACCCGACCTCTCTCACTTTGTCCAGCTCTGCACAGTACACTTTTAGGTCCCGTCTGGTGGCACCCAAGTATCTCCTGGCAGAACCCAAGTAACTCCTGGCAGAACCCAAGTAACTCCTGGCAGAACCCAAGTATCTCCTGGCAGAACCCAAATAACTCCTGGCAGAACCCAAGTATCTCCTGGCAGAACCCAAGTATCTCCTGGCAGAACCCAAGTAACTCCTGGCAGAACCCAAGTAACTCCTGGCAGATCCCAAGTATCTCCTGGCAGAACCCAAGTATCTCCTGGCAGAACCCAAGTAACTCCTGGCAGCACCCAAGAATCTCCTTGCAGAACCCAAGTAACTCCTGGCAGAACCCAAGTAACTCCTGGCAGAACCCAAGTATCTCCTGGCAGCACCCAAGTATCTCCTGGCAGCACCCAAGTATCTCCTGGCAGCACCCAAGTATCTCCTGGCAGAACCCAAGTATCTCCTGGTGGCACTCAAGTATCTCCTGGCAGCACCCAAATAACTCCAAAGCCAAAGGAGGGTGTTATAGGCAGAGATCACTCCTAGTTGGGAATCCAGTTGCTCCCCTAGGGTTTGACATAAATGACAGTTGGGCCAGAACCTTAGTGACTTGACCCAGGAAAGCTGCCCTTACTTGGGCTGAATAATGATGCCCCCCCATACCCGAGCTGCTGCCTGGGGCTCCTACATGAACTTCTAATGGGGGGGGCAAGAGAAGCTGTGTGGCCCTTAATCTTGATGTTAATGGGGCCCGAGGGTTAGTTGGCCCAACACTACAGATGACACTGAAAAGACAAGTTGAGAAAAGTCACAGTTTATTTATGATCACACGTGTCTAGTGACTGGGGGCCACATCCCCATGGAAGCGCCAATTTCTCCACTGGATGCAACTGTCACTTCTCTATAAAGTCATTGGCTCCCTCTGACCCAGTTACACACCGAGCCTGGTGCCAGGGGGGACTTTTTGCTACGGGCAAATCAATAAAAGTCAAATCTGCCCCTCCCCACTGGAACCCTCACCCGTATGGAATGTTGGGGGACCACACTACACCCACTTTAGCCTAAATGTATTTCCTCCTGAATGTCAGCTCTTATTTATTATACTGCTCACTAGTGACCCGACTAAGGAAAAGCTACAAGTTCTGCCAGAACCTTTCCCAGGACACACAATGACTGGACAGTAAATGGCTCACAGAACATCTCAGGGGGTCCCTGAGGCCACAGCATCCAGAACGTACACAACAAAGGGCGTCTTTATTAGCAAAGTATTTATTTCAGCTATTGACAGGACTGGTACCAGTTCTGGTTCGGTGCATTTTCCTGGACTCACAGTGTTGGATTTGTATCCGTGTGACAAAAAGTAGAAAAGGAGGAATAAATCAGCAGAACCAATAGGAAGATCCAGTGCACAGAACCGACCGGTCCATTAATCACAAACCTGTTCTCCTCTTGGCAAATGCTGGTGAGACCCGATAGAGGATGAAGTCTCCTCCACGTGGGCCGAGAAGGTGAGTGGGTGTGAAGTCCAACAGAACCAGCAGAATGAACCCAACTGCCCAGTCCAACTATTGGCTTTATACACAGGGTCCTAGTGCTCACAGCACGTTTGATTCAGGAGCACCATTTGGATCTGTAAACATTTCCACTGGACCCAGGTAGTCACAGAACAAGCGGCTAGTGGAGGTTCTGTTTAGTCATTCCTGCAACATGAAGCTGGACAGAAGTCGGGACAGACACAGGACCAGGGACACAAGGGGGAAAGAACGTTTGCCTCAGAACCCACAACATGAGAGTATGAGATGAGTACTGGTACCATGGACCCAACACTAGCAATGAATACACATCTCTCCCCCTCCAATCAGAACTGCTCTAGAACTGACCCAAACACTGCAAAGATAAAGTGGTTCCTTCTCATTTCACAGTAAATTGCTACAGATCTGTGGTTCCGCTCACCCTGTATGATCCATAGCCTTTGGCACAGTCTCCATCTAGGAATGGGGTGTCTGGACCCCGGGAGCATTAGTCCAACACTGATCATTGGGAGAACTGGGCTTTGGGGTGATTGGTCACAAACGAGTCCCAGGTCCATATCAAAGTAAGGATTCAGCAGTAACATGGATACGATGCCAGTCAGCAGGGGGTACAGGCAGGGGGTGCTCATGGGGAAGGGAGCTTTATTGGGGTGTATGGAAAAATAATCATCTCTCCAAAATATTTTCTCTTTCACTCGGTGGGGCCACAGAGGCTTGGCACTGAGAATGTCCTTGGCACTCAGGGGTTAATAAATGCTGAGGGTAACTGGGGCAAATGGATCAATGGAAACAGTACCCCCCCCACTTCTGTGGCACCTACAAACTGCATCACCCCAACTGTCTCCCAAAGTCCATATAGAGAGTGCAGGGTGTCATGGGTGCTGGGGTTAGTGACTTATTGAGAGACAGCAGGAGATCCTGGGGGGCAGGGGGATATAGAAAGAGACATCAGGAGATCCTGGGGGGCAGGTGGTTAGAGAGAGACAGCAGGAGATTGTGGGGGGCAGGGAGTTAGAGACAGCAGATCCTAGGGGGCAGGGAGTTAGAGAGAGACAGAAGGAGATCCTGGGGGGGCAGACGGATATAGAGACAGCAGGAGATCCTGGGGGGCAGGGAGTTATAGAGAGACAGCAGGAGATCCTGGGGGGCAGGGAGTTATAGAGAGACAGCAGGAGTTCATGGGGGGCAGTTAGTTATAGAGAGAGACAGCAGATCCTGGGGGCAGGGCATTAGAGAGAGACAGCAGGAGATCCTGGGGGGCAGGGAGTTATAGAGAGAGACAGCAGGAGATCATGGGGGCAAGATAAGAGACATCTGTGTTGGGCCCCTGGTTGATGAGAGGAAAGTCTATGACACTGGATGAAGTTGGGCCCCAAGAAGATGAAGGTGCAAAGAAACTACCCCTTTAAACAATAAATTAATTAATTACATTTCTATTATAAAGATTGTATAGAAATCTGTCAGATCCACCCTTAGGGCTAGTGCTGCATGGCTCCTCCCATCTCATTGATATTCAAATGAGGGCAGCCAATCAGAATCAACATTAGCTCTGGCATTTGATTGTCACCAGCTGCTGATTTGTCCAATGAGGGAGAGATCAATTTGTGCTGACGGATATCGTAGATACTAATACTGGGGCCCCCCCTAAACTTGGATTGGGTTAAGAGGGTTCAGCAAAAGGGAACAAAAAGGGGGCCCTGGGGACATGACAGATCTCTATGGGGGGCTCGGACTGAGTGAATTCAGCCAACATGCACCATGTTCTCTTGTCTACAGGAACATGGCAAACTGGCACCCCCAAAATCATAGGGTGCGGCCCCCTGATGTTTCTGCCTCTGGATCCCTGTACTGATACAAGTGGGACCCCCTGTAGCTCAGTAAAGTGCCTGTATGAGGGGTCACCTCTGTACCCCTGGGGTTCAGCTTCCTCACCCATTAACTCCATTGAGAAGCTTATATAGTAAGTGCCAGACAAAAGGGAAAAAAAAGAAACACAATTAATGGGGTGTGCCCCCCACTCCAGTGGGCTGTCCGATGGGCACCAATGTCTCCCAATAGGAAGGGGTTTCCAGCAGCCAATAGAAATGGAGAAGACAAGACGTGCTGATTGGTCCCGAGCAGAAGAACCGCTCGCCAGATCCATTTCTTTCCTGTTTTTTTTTTGTTATTTTTAAGTTTTTTTAAGCAATTTCTGACTGTCAGTTCTGAGATTTAAAAACAAGTTTAAAAAAAGGTCCAATTGGTGTAAACAAAGAAGGGTCGGAGTCCATGACGTGGACGACAGTAGGATAATTCAGCGTCATGACATCACTGGCTCTCATCCATGATATTTATGATGTCACTGGAGGTGTGGTTTGGGCCCCTGCAGAACGTCCCATTGACCCAGAGCGGAGGGAGACAATTGTCTCTGTAGCATTTGCTGCCGGGGGGAAGGTTCCTCCTCTATCTCCCCCATGAGTTCATTTGATGGGACCCCCATGCCCTCTGACAATTGCTAGCTCTGCTGGCCGGTGGCACAAGGATATAAAGATGGTCCTTCATTTTCATGTAGAAATGTCCCTTGTGTCTAGGGTTGCCACCTGGCTAGTAGAAATGATGGTTGATCCCAATGTTATTAATATATAGGGAAGGCCGGGATTTTTTTCCAGAAAAGGAGGCAACCCTACTTGTGCCCCCCGTGCCGCTCAGCTCACGCCCCCACCCGCCACCTTCAGCCCTTTTTTTCTCTTTATTTTATTCAACAAATCAGTAAAAAATATCCAATTAGTGGTTTCCCTCTGCCGCCGCCCCTGATCCCTCCGCCCGTGGGAAAGTAGTCCGGGGGCATGTGGAAACTCTGCGGGAAAACCTGATTGGTCGGTACATGGAAGGGGCGGGAGGGCTCGGAACTAGAAGAAGGAAGTGCGAGGAGGAGGAAGCGCCAATCAAACTTCCACCGACTGGATCTGGTTCATCTGTGCCCTCATCACCTGGAGGCTGTTCAGGATCTTTTTCTGGTGCCCGGCCAATGTCACCCCAACCCGCAGAATATCCCTGGGGAAGAAAGAACAATAATATCAGGGGGTGCAATGGTCTGAACACCCACATTCCTACATCTCCCCATGTCATTGGCACCAGCAATGGGCACAAACCCTCCACCCAACTGGTGCCAGTCTGGATTCATTTACCTGCTCCACCTCCTATTATCTCTAACTCATCATATCACCCACCCCAGCCCTACCTGACACCCCAATTACTTATATCACCCACCCCAGCCCTACCTGACACCCCAATTACTTATATCACCCACCCCAGCCCTACCTGACACCCCAATTACTTATATCACCCACCCCAGCCCTACCTGACACCCCAATTACTTATATCACCCACCCCAGCTCTACCTGACACCCAAATTCCTCAAATCACCCACCCCAGCTTCACCCCACCCTTTCTGCACCCCTGAATTGTGGCCCCAGAGAATGAATGTGAGGTGAGTGCGTGAGGCAGAGACACGGTGGGATTTGCCCCCGGGGGCCGCTACTAAGTGTTTGGGCTTCAGCTCCTGACAGACTCCACGCGAGAAGGTAAATATTTGTTTTCCAGGAGACAAAGGGAGGGCGGCCGCACCCCAGACAGTTCTTTAATCAGCGGGTCAGTAAATTGGGGTCGCCCTGAGCACAGAATTTACTGGAATTAGAAACAAGTGGTTGGAGAAATGACAACTTTTAGCTGCAACTTCCCTGTCAGGGTATAAAAGGGCTGGAAGGGCTCTGGGATCTCTCGTATATTTTAGGGGTAACAGAGTTTTGGGGGTATTACTCTGGGCTGTATATTTTGGGGGTAACAAAGTTATTGGGGGTATTACTCTGGGCTGTATATTTTGGGGGTAACAAAGTTATTGGGGGTATTACTCTGGGCTGTATATTTTAGGGGGTAACAGAGTTTTGGGGGTATTACTTTGGACTGTATATTTTGGGGGTGATACTTACTCCATACTCATCTGTGATATGACATCGAAGGAGGTGAATCCGGCGTTGGCAAAGCTCTCCTTGTACTGCGCCATCTTTATGGCGTCCAACCACTCGTCTACGCTGCTGAGACTGGTGTAGTCGGGCACGGTGCGGTCCAGCAGGGGGAGGGTCACTCTGTTGGGGCACAAACCAATTATTCCCTAATTAAATCCCTCGCCCCAAGTTGCCCCATTGTAACACGGCGCCATGAGAAGGAGAGAACTTCATGCACTGGATAAAGGGGGCATTTATTTCTGCCGTACCCCCCCCACTGACATGTGATGCCCCAGTGTTGCCCCTGTAGCTTGAGGAAAGTAAGAGGAATGTCCTGGGCAGCCTGGGGATTAATTGCCTGGCACTGAATGAAAGGGAGGGCGGGATAATTCCCTCACAGCCAATCAGCATCAGGATCAGATTTATGTGACACTGAACCAGCGCTTCGGGCACATTATTGTCTGCTGGGGGGGGCACGTTGGTTCATGTTCCTCTGTATAAACACAGCTGCACCCCCCCAACCAGACACAATGGCCCCTCCCTCTCCAACCCCCCCCCCCATTATAAGACAAGAGCAGAGGATTGGAGGAGAGAGAGTGTTAGTATTACAGGTGAGTACTCTGCCCGCAGCCCCCCCATACTCACCCCTGCACCATCCCCCCCACTAATGCACAATTACCCAGCATTTGTTTGTTATAGTTATACAGGAGCAGTGACCGCTCCATGTTGTAGCTCCCACCCTTCCCAGCTATAGTCAGGTGATCCCACTGGTGTCTAATAAAAGGGCAGCCAAGTATGGGGGTTTTACTTTGAAAGTAGCAAGTAAGTTAGTCCCTGTGTAAAATGTATAATGAAGCAATAGAATTCTTAATGAATCAGATAAAATTGAGCGTAGGACTGGCCAGATATGGGATGAGTTTGACTTAGTTGTTCAGCTTAAATATATTGTAATATATGGACAAACAATCCCTGTTTTGTTTAAAGGGTAAGTCATTTTTCAGTAGCACAAAATGTCTCTGTCTTAAATATATTGATAATGGGTTGAGTGCAGAGGACTCTTGTAATTGTCAATTACCCAGCATGCCATTATATACCCCTGCACTACCCATCCCCCCCAATGCACAATTACCCAGCATGCCATTATATACCCCTGCACTACCCATCCCCCCACTAATACACAATTACCCAGCATGCCATTATATGCCCCTGCACAGCCGATTGCCCCCCTGTACGTACCCTGAAGACAGCGGTGCTACGGCCTTTAACGTGTTGGGGTTTCGGATCATTTTATCCAACGTGTTGACATTTTGGCCAAACTTGGGCCGGTGGTTGCGGTCCTTCTGCCAGCAGTCGAGCATGAGCTGGTGCAGGGCATTGGGGCAGTCCATAGGGGGCGGCAGGCGGTAGTCTTGTTCGATGGCGTTAATAACCTGCGGGGGATAAAGGGGCACAGGGTAAGTCTCTCGGTACCAACTGCCCCAGTCTGTTCTGAGCTGTGGCCCCGACTCACTAAGCTGCGCTCAGTCCCAGATTCACCTGCAACTCCCGGGGCTGAAGCTCAGGATTGGGCATTAAGGGCATTGACAATGAATACAACTCACGTCCTGATTGGTCATGTCCCAGTAAGGCCTCTCTCCATAGGACATCACCTCCCACATGACTATTCCGTAGCTCCAAACGTCACTGGCCGACGTGAACTTGCGGTACTGAATGGCTTCTGGCGCCGTCCAGCGAATGGGAATCTTGCCCCCCTGAAATGAAAAATAAATCCCTGGTCACATGATGCACTAGTTCCGCCTCCTGGTACAGGGAGAAATTCCTGCCCAACTCAGAGTATGGGGCCCCCACAAACTGCAACAATCTGCTTGTCTAGGGCCCCCCGGGTGACAGCACCCACTAACCAGATGCACATAATTACCCCTCCCTTAGCCATCGCTACCAGCAGACCCCGGAGACTCATTACATGGAGCTGACAGGAGCCCCCACCCACAAATGAGACAAATGTGGCCCCTGGAATCAGCACATGGGGAGGAAATCAGCCCCTTCTGTCTCTGCCAACATCAATGTCATATAAATGCCAAAGGGACTGACAATAGAGTGAGTGGGAGGAGTGAGTGAATTTGAAGGGAGTGGCTAGAGTGGGAGAGAGTGGGGCAGAATGAGAGGGTAATGCCAGTCAGTAGGTGCCACACTCACCAGGGCGCTGGTATAAGTCGGGTCGGACGTATCATCCTCCAGGAATCGGGACAAACCAAAGTCGGACACTTTACACACCAGGTTACTGTTCACCAGGATATTGCGGGCGGCCAAGTCTCGGTGCACATAGTTCATATCAGCCAAGTACTTCATGCCAGCAGCAATGCCCCTCAGCATGCCCACCAGCTGGATCACTGTGAACTGCCCATCGTTTTTCTGAAAAACACAAAGGCAACAATATTTATATGTGTGTGGCACTAACCACAAATGCCAGTCTGTGCCCTGCTCGGTATCTCAAGTCTGTGCCCCACTGGGTATCTCAAGTCTGTGCCCCATTGAGTATCTCAAGTCTGTGCCCCACTGGGTATCTCCTGTCTGTGCCCCATTCGGCATCTCCTGTCTGTGCCCCACTGGGTATCTCATGTCTGTGCCCCACTGGGTATCTCCTGTCTGTGCCCCATTCGGCATCTCCTGTCTGTGCCCCACTGGGTATCTCATGTCTGTGCCCCACTGGGTATCTCCTGTCTGTGCCCCATTCGGCATCTCCTGTCTGTGCCCCACTGGGTATCTCATGTCTGTGCCCCACTGGGTATCTCCTGTCTGTGCCCCATTCGGCATCTCCTGTCTGTGCCCCACTGGGTATCTCCTGTCTGTGCCCCATTCGGCATCTCCTGTCTGTGCCCCACTGGGTATCTCCTGTCTGTGCCCCATTCGGCATCTCCTGTCTGTGCCCCACTGGGTATCTCCTGTCTGTGCCCCACTGGGTATCTCCTGTCTGTGCCCCATTCGGCATCTCCTGTCTGTGCCCCACTGGGTATCTCATGTCTGTGCCCCACTGGGTATCTCCTGTCTGTGCCCCATTCGGCATCTCCTGTCTGTGCCCCACTGGGTATCTCCTGTCTGTGCCCCATTCGGCATCTCCTGTCTGTGCCCCACTGGGCATCTCCTGTCTGTGCCCCATTCGGCATCTCCTGTCTGTGCCCCACTGGGTATCTCCTGTCTGTGCCCCATTCGGCATCTCCTGTCTGTGCCCCACTGGGTATCTCCTGTCTGTGCCCCATTCGGCATCTCCTGTCTGTGCCCCACTGGGCATCTCCTGTCTGTGCCCCATTCGGCATCTCCTGTCTGTGCCCCACTGGGTATCTCAAGTCTGTGCCCCATTCGGCATCTCCAGTCTGTGCCCCACTGAGTATCTCCTGTCTGTGCCCCATTCGGCATCTCATGTCTGTGCCCCACTGGGTATCTCCTGTCTGTGCCCCACTGGGTATCTCCTGTCTGTGCCCCACTGGGTATCTCAAGTCTGTGCCCCATTCGGCATCTCATGTCTGTGCCCCACTGGGTATCTCCTGTCTGTGCCCCACTGGGTATCTCAAGTCTGTGCCCCATTCGGCATCTCATGTCTGTGCCAGTGCCCATAGTTGTTGAAACCCAGGAGAATACCCGCAGAAATGAATCCAGGGATCCGTTCTCCATAAACTCAGTGATGATCATGACGGGGGAGCTCTTGGTGACGACCCCCTCCAGGTGGATGACATTGGGGTGATCAAACTGTCCCATGATGCTCGCCTCACTCAGGAAGTCTCGCCGCTGTTTCTCCGTGTACCCCGACTTCAGTGTCTTTATGGCCACAAAGATCTCCCTCTTCCCTGGCAGCTTCAAATGCCCACTGCAAACCTCCCCAAACTCTCCTGTGCCAGGAATGAGACAAGCAGCACCCCATTATTCTGTGTAACAGGGACCCCAAAATCCTCCTCCACAAATAATCACCTCCCACTTCTAATGTATTTCATGCAGAACCTTAAAAGGGCAATTGGACTGCTCTCTGGATTAATACTGAGTATGACTATCATCAGCCCCATATCTTCCCGTATACCTGTCTATCTATACCTGTATCTGCCATCCAGCTGCTTCCCACAATCCCACACTTCCGGTAACAGCTTAGTCGCTCTTCTCTGTACCTTCTCTATTTCATTACTGTCTCTTATATATAGTGATCATATCCCCCTTATATATTTATATATAGTGATCATATCCCCCTTATATATTTATATATAGTGATCATATCCCCCTTATATATTTATATATAGTGATCATATCCCTCTTATATATTTATATATAGTGATCATATCCCCTTATATATTTATATATAGTGATCATATCCCCCTTATATATTTATATATAGTGATCATATCCCCCTTATATATTTATATATAGTGATCATATCCCCTTATATATTTATATATAGTGATCATATCCCCTTATATATTTATATATAGTGATCATATCCCCCTTATATATTTATATATATAGTGATCATATCCCCTTATATATTTATATATAGTGATCATATCCCCCTTATATATTTATATATATAGTGATCATATCCCCTTATATATTTATATATAGTGATCATATCCCCCTTATATATTTATATATATAGTGATCATATCCCCTTATATATTTATATATAGTGATCATATCCCCCTTATATATTTATATATATAGTGATCATATCCCCTTATATATTTATATATAGTGATCATATCCCCTTATATATTTATATATAGTGATCATATCCCCCTTATATATTTATATATATAGTGATCATATCCCCTTATATATTTATATATAGTGATCATATCCCCTTATATATTTATATATAGTGATCATATCCCCTTATATATTTATATATAGTGATCATATCCCCTTAACTGTCTCTTCTCCAGTGTAACAATCCCAACTTGTCTTTCCCCATAACTGATCCCTTCCATTCCCTTTATCAGCTTAGTTGCTCCTCTCTGTACTTTCTCTATTTCATTACTATCCTGTGTTAGCACTGGGGGCAACAGGGCATATTGTAGGTGGATCATTATCACTGCAATATAAAGGCAAAGTATAACCCAAGCAGCACTTACCTGCACCAATGACTTGCTCGATCTTCACGCAGGAGATATCAATCTCTTTAGCAAACTCCCGCACAGCCTCATTGGGATCCTCGTAAGTAAAAGGGTCAATGTAGATTTTCATCCCTGGGGTCACTGTGATTGAAGAAGGAAAGGAGAGTATATGAAGGGTTAATGTTGGGAAAAGCTGAATGTGTAAAAGGTGTAAGGCCAGAGCTGGTAGTTGGGATATTGGGGTGCCAGGATGGAGTGGGTGATGGACAGAGAATATACTGACAGGCACAAAGTTCCACCTCTTACTTACTATAAGTCAATTAAATGGTCAACTTCCCCTTTAACAAAGGCAATTAAAGCATTGTATCACTGCACATCATGTACATGTACTGCTTGGGACCCCATTAACCCCCAGACCATCAGGCTGATGGGTATAGAAGGGGGAGGAGCCTGACAGTAACAAAGGAGTCTGGAGTCTGTCCCATCCAATCAGAGGTGGAGAAGATGCAGGATGAGGAGGGAGGCGGCACAATGGAGTTCCTGGTGGAAGGGTGAATGTGACGGATGGGTTGGTGGATGGAAAGTGACATTTAGAGAACAAACCATCCAACGAACCAACGAGAGAGCGGGCGCCGAGCCCGGGGGAGGGCAGTCGGTACGTACTGTGGCCACTGGTATAATGCTGCAACTTGTCCGTATACTCCGAGTCGGCACGCTCAAAGCCTCGTCTTCTGGAACAAATCCAAAGGGCAATTAGTGACGCCCCAAACAGACACCCCAAAACATACTCAGCAGCTCCCCAACCTCTGCCCTGGGAGGTGGCACTCGCTGTGTGGCACATGGACCAATCAGAATGGAGAATGCTGTACCCCAACGGCCAATCACAATGAGGCCAGGGAGCAGCATTATTGGAATTTGGGGCACAGTACCTGCTGCAGACGATGATGATGACTACGAGAGCGATGAGGAAGACCAGTCCAGCGGCCGACGAGCCAATGATGAGCGGGAGTTTCTCCTGGAAGCTGCTCTGGTATTCGGCTACGGGCAAAGCACAAACATTGCGGGGTCACTGGCCGCTCTGCCAACTCCCCGTGCCAACCCAAACCCTGCACATGGGAATCCCAACAAAGAGCAACTCCCTGCAAGTCACAATGGGAATGGAATCAACTCCCAGTGCCCACATTAAGCAGAAGTGCTGGGGATCCCCTTAGTAATAATGTTCTATCCCCAAGACATTGATTTCTCTTAGTTACAGAAATGACCAGATCAGATCATCTCGTCATCAAGCCAATGGGGTTGGGGGTCAGTGAGTGGGGGAGGGGAAACCCCAAACCACACGGACCTTCGGTCATAGTCTGAAAGTACATCTTGCCGCTGTATCGCCCGTATCCTGCCACCGTGCGTGCCCGCACCTGGAACACGTATATAGTCCCCGCCCTCAGGCCTGGCACCAGCACCGTATTGGTGGAGCTTTTGGCCACTGATGAGTTGTGCTCAGTCAGATCCTATAGGATGAAACGGGAATCATTATTATTTATAAGCCCCGCCCACACCCCCACCCAACTCTCACCCTGAGGGTCCTGCCCCTACCCCCCAGCCAATGGGTGCCTATATAGAAGGTTAAATCGGGGGGCGACTTGGGACAATGGGGGTACTAGGCTTATGCTGTCCCACTCCCTGTTCTGCTGAGTCACAGTTTGCTGAGGAGCAAGACCAGGCCCAGACTCTGTATAATGAGCTGCTCCTTATCTCAAAGCCTCAAACAGACCTCAGCTTAGGTTGCGGGGGAAGGGTTTGATGGATTGTGCTGTGGGAATCCCATAACCTGACTGCCCTTACAGTAAAGAACCCCTTCCAATGCTGATAGTGAGATCTCCTTTCCTCCCCACCAATGAATCTACTCATTCCCCCTCTCTTGGTAGGGAATCCCATAACCTGACTGTCCTTACAGTAAAGAACCCCTTCCTATGCTGATGGTGAGATCTCCTTTCCTCCCCACCAATGAATCACTCATTCCCCCTCTCTTGGTAGGAAATCCCATAACCTGACTGCCCTTACAGTAAAGAACCCCTTCCTATGCTGATGGTGAGATCTCCTTTCCTCCCCACCAATGAATCACTCATTCCCCCTCTCTTGGTAGGGAATCCCATAACCTGACTGCCCTTACAGTAAAGAACCCCTTCCTATGCTGATGGTGAGATCTCCTTTCCTCCCCACCAATGAATCACTCATTCCCCCTCTCTTGGTAGGGAATCCCATAACCTGACTGCCCTTACAGTAAAGAACCCCTTCCTATGCTGATGGTGAGATCTCCTTTCCTCCCCACCAATGAATCACTCATTCCCCTCTCTTGGTAGGGAATCCCATAACCTGACTGTCCTTACAGTAAAGAACCCCTTCCTATGCTGATGGTGAAATCTCCTTTCCTCCCCACCAATGAATCACTCATACCCCCTCTCTTGGTAGGGAATCCCATAACCTGACTGTCCTTACAGTAAAGAACCCCTTCCTATACTGATGGTGAAATCTCCTTTCCTCCCCACCAATGAATTGGTCACCCATTTACAAGCTGAGCTGGATTCAGAGGTTCAGACAGTTTTTGCCCCAATGACTACAGACCCCAGTGTACCCCTACTTTATGTCCCAAGTGTAACACCCCCATATTTGCCAGGAGCCCGACGTACCTTCTCATAATAGAGGAGCTCGTAGTCGAGGATGATACCGTTGGGCTGGTCGGGTTGGGACCAGGACAGGGTGATGCTGTCGATTGC
This sequence comes from Xenopus petersii, assembly GCA_038501925.1. NCBI lineage: Eukaryota > Metazoa > Chordata > Amphibia > Anura > Pipidae > Xenopus > Xenopus petersii. Next base: position 440,181 of record CM076684.1, on the reverse strand, counting down.
GCGGGTCACAAGGTGCATGATGGAAACACTGGATGGAGCTGCAATGGGGGAAGAAACAAGAGATTTGGGATCATTAGGGAAGGAAGGTGCAACTGCCCCAGATCTCAGCTAATTAAACTCTATGGGAAGAAGTCACAGGACGGGAGGAAGATACAGACTGACGGGTGTTTAGGGGTGAGAGAATATACAGTGACCTACTGAGTGTGGGGCCCCCCAATATATTCCAATAAGTGACCCTGTGTGATGTGTGTGTGGCACATTGTGTATCATCTGGGACATCTCAGAACCAGCCCATTCCTTCTATTGGGAACCTCGGGGCACCCTACAATACAACCCGATTCCCTATAGAACATTACTGGGGTTCAGTCTAGGAGTAATTTAACATTCCAGTCTATGGGGCAGATCCAGGCTCCTGATTGGCTTATGCTGTGATGCACAATGCAGCCCTGGATTCCCATTCGCTCGCCCTGTTATTACTGGGCCCATTTGTTCTGATAGAATCTCATTATAAGGAAATGACAGGTGGGAGGGGCCACTCATCAGTGTACAAAATATCCCCCACATTAACAGCCAATCAGCTTTGTCTGAGTCTCTGTGTCACTGACCCCGGGGCCACAGAACATGCGACTCTGGAACATACAAGTGACATGAGGCCTCTGCTCGCTGAATGGTGTTACAGCTTCTGTGATTAGTAGTACAGAGAGGCAGCGATTGGTCCCATCAACACCCTACACTGGTGCTGACAGTAAGTGAGGGTGTGAGTAAGTGAGGGTGTGAGTAAGTGAGGGTGTGAGTGAGTAAATGAGGGTGTGAGTGAGTGTGTGAGTAAGTGAGGGTGCGAGTGAGTAAATGAGGGTGTGAGTGAGTAAATGAGGGTGCGAGTGAGTAAATGAGGGTGTGAGTGAGTAAATGAGGGTGTGAGTGAGTAAATGAGGGTTTGAGTGAGTAAGTGAGGGTGTGAGTGAGTAAGTGAGGGTGTGAGTGAGTAAATGAGGGTGTGAGTGAGTAAATGAGGGTGCGAGTGAGTAAATGAAGGTGTGAGTGAGTAAGTGAGGTTTGCGAGTGAGTAAATGAGGGTGTGAGTGAGTAAATGAGGGTGTGAGTGAGTAAATGAGGGTGCGAGTGAGTAAGTGAGGGTGTGAGTAAGTAAATGAGGGTGTGAGTGAGTAAGTGAGGGTGTGAGTGAGTGTGTGAGTAAGTGAGGGTGCAAGTGAGTAAATGAGGGTGTGGGAATTCAGTGCCTCTGATCTACATGAAGTCGTTTGTGGGCGGGTCCAACAGGTGGAGGTGTTAGTACAGAGTTTTCCTTCCTCACACACTTCCCCGGGGATTCTCCTCTGGCCACTGCTGGGATCACAAGGAATTCCCTCAAATCAGCGTGGAAAATACCTTTGTTCCGGCAACATGAGTAACTGTCACTGTATCAGACCTGGAAAATTGCTTTAAATCCCTGGCGCCACGGTCCAATCTAGTTAAAGAGCCGCGAGTTCTTCTGCCAAGCACCAGGGTCACAACTCCCACCAATCAGACTCAAAATCTACATAAATTAGTTCTGTTCCCACACTGACCGGCCCTTTATCTGCCCCATTAGAGCAACTTCATGTCCCTGTGGGGCAGATATACAGTAACAATGTCTGTGTGGGGCAGATATACAGTAACAATGTCTGTGTGGGGCAGATATACAGTAACAATGTCTGTGTGGGGCAGATATACAGTAACAATGTCTGTGTGGGGCAGATATACAGTAACAATGTCTGTGTGTGGGGCAGATATACAGTAACAATGTCCCTGTGGGGCAGATATACAGTAACAATGTCCCTGTGGGGCAGATATACAGTAACAATGTCCCTGTGGGGCAGATATACAGTAACAATGTCCCTGTGGGGCAGATATACAGTAACAATGTCTGTGTGGGGCAGATATACAGTAACAATGTCTGTGTGGGGCAGATATACAGTAACAATGTTTAGGGGCCCCCTCTGTCACAAAGCAGCTGACTGGAGTCAAAAGAATGTAAGCTCTTGTGAGCAAGGCCCTCTGAACCTCTCTTTATTGTTTAACCTTCTCTGCTGAACCCTTATTTGTTATCAGCACATGTAACGCACTGGGCACCCCTGTACCCCCAGTCCTGAGCTCAATGAACAGGTACAAGAAAGGCTTTGAATCCTAAGGGCCCCTGAGTATGGAGCCCCAGTTCCAGGCACGGGATAGGGTGAACTAGTTGGCCAATAGGAAGGGAACAGGGGGGACAATAAAATATAGATAGGGGGGAACTTACCTGCTTGGTTGGTGGTGATATTCACTGAGGAAAAGTGGGGGGAGTAGGGACTCTGGTCAGTGACCCCATTAACCGCCTGGATCTCGAATGTGTACTGGGTGTGAGCCAACAGATCACTGATATAAACTCGGGGTTCCATCAGTCCCAGCTGACGTGGGGCAAACTGCACGTTATCTCCACAGCGAGTGCAAGCTCCTCGGCCCGAACCACAGCTCTTGCAGATGATATTGTACACAAGGTCTTCTCTGCCCCCAGAATCTCTGGGAGGTGCCCATTCCAGCATTAGGGAGGTCTCATTCACACTGGAGATGACATTCTGGGGGGCAGATGGGATTGCTGCAAGGGAGAAAGAACATATTGGGGTAATAGTCAGCTCTGGGGGCAATATAAGGGCTGCCTGGAAATGTTCGGGGTACATCTCTTCCAGATCTGAGCAAAGGTTCCTCCATTTCTGGGGGAGCCGTCATTTAAGTGACTGGAAAAGCGGTTCATAGATAATTCTTTGCAGTACCATTTCCCACCACTATGGGCTAAAAGGCAGTGTTTCCCATTGGCCTGCAAAGGAACAGCGCCCCCATCTGATCTGCTGATAAGTGTGTGACATGGAATCACTTTTGTACCCCCAGAAACAGCAGGAAGTCAGTTAAAGGCCAAGTATCCTCTGTTTTATCCTCGGTTGTCTCCCATTTATTTTTCCATGTCCAACTGGAACCAGTTCTGACCCGATTGTATTGGGCCCAAAACACAAGATCAGAGTGTCCAGCAAGATTAGTCCCACTGCTGTATCTAGTCTAGCAATTCTAAGCAATACAAAGCCCCTCCCTCCTGTTATGGGTTGGGCTCAGCTCACAAGCAGGAAGTAGAAAACACACTTGTGGATATTAGTAAGATCTGCAGCCCCTCTCCTGGAATTAATATAAAGGGCTGCAGATCTCTGTGCCTTTAATGCTGAATTAGCCATAAATATTGGCCTGTGACCCATTGTAGCTACAAAACTACAACTCCCAGCAGCACTCAAAAACACGGGGTTGTAGTGGGACACAAGTTCTTGAACTTTCTCCCACCCTACTGCACCCGGTGGTACCAACGTTACTGCAGCCTCACTGAGTAACTCTTTATTTATTGGTGCCCCTGACTGGCACTACCACAGACACTGGCACACCATCAGAATATTATGTTGGCACAGGAAGAAAAATAAGGGGCAGGTAAGTTTGCTTTATTACTCACGGTGCAACTCTAGTACCATAACCAGAGAAGGACAAGCATGGGCAGAGTAGTAGAGAAACAGGATGAGTATTAAAGACATTGGATGAGTAGTAATGACATGGAATGAGTAGAATTGACACGGAATGAGTGGTAGAGACACAGGATGAGTAGTAGAAACACAGAATGAGTAGTAGAGACACAGGATGAGTAGTAGAAACATGGAATGAGTAGTAGAGACACACAGCATGAGCAGTAGTAACACAGAATGAGTAGAAGAGACACACAGCATGAGCAGTAGTAACACAGAATGAGTAGTAGAGACACACAGGATGAGCAGTAGTAACACAGAATGAGTAGTAGAGACATAGGATAAGTAGTAGAAACACGGAATGAGTAGTAGAAACACAGGATGAGTAGTATAAACTCAGAAAAAGTAGTAGAGACAAATGAGCAGTAGTAACACAGAATGAGTAGTAGACATGGGATGGGTAGTGGAGACACGGAATAAGTAGTAGAGACACAGGATGCGTAGTAGAGACATGGGATGAGTAGTGGAGACAGGGAATGAGTAGTAGTGTCATCGGCAGATCAGTACTAACACGTAATGAGTAGTTGAGACACTGAATAATTAGTACACCAAGGGTTTGGGTAGTAGAGACAGTATATGAATAACAGAGACATGGGGTGAGTGGTAGAGATACGGGACAAATAGTAGAGACAAAGGATGAGTAGTAGAGACACGGGATGAGTAGCCCGAGAAATGGAATGAGTAGTAGAGACAGGGTATTGCCTAAAGACAGTGGTATGTCTTATACTGAAGGAGGTACTCAACAAACATGATCCTGAAGGGGAACAAAGGAAGGAAGCAGAACTAGTGCCAGCCAGTAAGGGCTGAGAAAGGGGATGAGTAGAAGAGACATGGGCACAGCAGTATTAGAGTATTAGAGAAAGGGCATGAGTACTAGAGACACGGAATAAGTAGTAGAGACAGGGAATAAGTAGTTGAGACACAGAGTTGGGGAGAGTGAATGAGTAGTATAGACACAGAATGAGTACTAGAGACAGGGGATTAGTAGTGGAGACAGGATGAGTAGCAGAGACAGCAGATAAGTAGTAAAGCGGAGGAGTAGTAAAGACAGGAGTTGAGAAGTAGAGACACAAGATGACTAGTAGAGAAAGGGGAGTAGTAGAGAAAGGGGATGAGTACTGGAGACAGGGGACGAGTAGTAGAGACACAGAATTAGTATTAGAGTCAGGGAATGAGTAGTTGAGACACAGAGTTGGGGAGACAGTGGATGAGTAGTATTGACACAGAATGAGTAGTAGAGAAAGGGGAGTAGTAGAGAAAGGGGAGTAGTAGAGAAAGGGAATTAGTAGTGGAGACAGTAGCAGAGACAGCGGATAAGTAGTGAAGGGGATGGGTAGTAGAGAAGAGATGAGCAGTAGAGACAGAATAAGTAGTAGAGACAGGGGATGAGTAGTAGAGAAACGGGATGAGTAGTAGAGAAATGGGGTGAATAGTAGAGACAGCAGATGAGTAGTAGAGACAGTGGATCAGTAGTAGAGGCACAGAATGATAAATAGAGACACAGAATAAGTAGTGGTGACGGGATGAGTAGTAGAGAAAGGGGTGAATAGTAGAGACAGTAGATGAGTAGTAGAGGCAGGCGAATGATAAATAGAGACACAGAATAAATAGTAGTGGCATGGGATGAGTTGGGTGACTAGTAGAGACAGGGGGAGAGTAGTCAGGACATGCAATGGGTAGTAGAAACACGGGATGAGTAACAAAAACAGGTATGTGTCAGACTGAAGTAGAAGTCATGTTTGACTCAGGAGCTGTGCTAGTTCCAGTAAGTGAGGGCCCCAGATGACCCAGATTGGGGTGAAAGGGGAGTGGCTAAGGCAGAGGTGCCGGGAGCTGATAAGACGTAAGAATAAGGAGCAAGCGGCCAATCAGACTGTGACACAGGGAATCCCTAAATGTTTGTGAAAACTTCACTCAACTTCACCCAATTTGCCATTCGGCTTAATGGGAACCTGATACCAGCCGGCACCAGCAGGTACCCCTGCCCCCCAACCCACCCATTGCCTCTGTATAAAATTCCCACAGCCAATCATCTGCTCATATTCACATCTGGTACCATATCAGCACATACTATATAGTTCTGGTACCATATCAGCACATATATAGTTCTGGTACCATATCAGCACATACAGTATACAGTCTTGGTACCATATCAGCATATATATAGTCCTGGTACCATATCAGCACATATATAGTCCTGGTACCATATCAGCACACATATAGTCCTGTTACCATATCAGCACATATATAGTCCTGGTACCATATCAGCACATATATAGTCCTGGTACCATATCAGCACACATATAGTCCTGTTACCATATCAGCACATATATAGTCCTGGTACCATATCAGCACATACTATATAGTTCTGGTACCATATCAGCACATATATAGTCCTGTTACCATATCAGCACATATATAGTCCTGGTACCATATCAGCACATATATAGTCCTGGTATCATATCAGCACATATATAGTCCTGGTACCATATCAGCACATATATAGTCCTGGTACCATATCAGCACATATATAGTTCTAGTACCATATCAGCACATATATAGTCCTGGTACCATATCAGCACATATATAGTTCTAGTACCATATCAGCACATATATAGTCCTGGTACCATATCAGCACATACTATATAGTTCTGGTACCATATCAGCACATATATAGTTCTGGTACCATATCAGCACATACAGTATACAGTCTTGGTACCATATCAGCATATATATAGTCCTGGTACCATATCAGCACATATATAGTTCTAGTACCATATCAGCACATATATAGTCCTGGTACCATATCAGCACACATATAGTCCTGTTACCATATCAGCACATATATAGTCCTGGTACCATATCAGCACATATATAGTCCTGTTACCATATCAGCACATATATAGTCCTGGTACCATATCAGCACATATATAGTCCTGGTATCATATCAGCACATATATAGTCCTGGTACCATATCAGCACATATATAGTCCTGGTACCATATCAGCACATATATAGTTCTAGTACCATATCAGCACATATATAGTCCTGGTACCATATCAGCACACATATAGTCCTGTTACCATATCAGCACATATATAGTCCTGGTACCATATCAGCACACATATAGTCCTGTTACCATATCAGCACATATATAGTCCTGGTACCATATCAGCACATATATAGTCCTGGTACCATATCAGCACATATATAGTCCTGGTACCATATCAGCACATATATAGTCCTGGTACCATATCAGCACATATATAGTCCTGGTACCATATCAGCACATATATAGTCCTGGTATCATATCAGCACATATATAGTCCTGGTACCATATCAGCACATATATAGTCCTGGTACCATATCAGCACATATATAGTCCTGGTATCATATCAGCACATATATAGTCCTGGTACCATATCAGCACATATATAGTTCTAGTACCATATCAGCACATATATAGTCCTGGTACCATATCAGCACATATATAGTTCTAGTACCATATCAGCACATATATAGTCCTGGTACCATATCAGCACATATATAGTTCTAGTACCATATCAGCACATATATAGTCCTGGTACCATATCAGCACATATATAGTCCTGGTACCATATCAGCACATATATAGTTCTAGTACCATATCAGCACATATATAGTCCTGGTACCATAGCACATATATAGTCCTGGTACCATATCAGCATATATAGTTCTAGTACCATATCAGCACATACTATATAGTTCTAGTACCATATCAGCACATATATAGTTCTGGTACCATATCAGCACATATATAGTCCTGGTACCATATCAGCACATATATAGTCCTGGTACCATATCAGCACATATATAGTCCTGGTACCATATCAGCACATATATAGTCCTGGTACCATATCAGCACATATATAGTCCTGGTACCATATCAGCACATATATAGTCCTGGTATCATATCAGCACATATATAGTCCTGGTACCATATCAGCACATATATAGTCCTGGTACCATATCAGCACATATATAGTCCTGGTATCATATCAGCACATATATAGTCCTGGTACCATATCAGCACATATATAGTTCTAGTACCATATCAGCACATATATAGTCCTGGTACCATATCAGCACATATATAGTTCTAGTACCATATCAGCACATATATAGTCCTGGTACCATATCAGCACATATATAGTTCTAGTACCATATCAGCACATATATAGTCCTGGTACCATATCAGCACATATATAGTCCTGGTACCATATCAGCACATATATAGTTCTAGTACCATATCAGCACATATATAGTCCTGGTACCATAGCACATATATAGTCCTGGTACCATATCAGCATATATAGTTCTAGTACCATATCAGCACATACTATATAGTTCTAGTACCATATCAGCACATATATAGTTCTGGTACCATATCAGCACATATATAGTCCTGGTACCATATCAGCACATATATAGTCCTGGTACCATATCAGCACATATATAGTCCTGGTACCATATCAGCACATATATAGTCCTGGTACCATATCAGCACATATATAGTCCTGGTACCATATCAGCACATATATAGTCCTGGTACCATATCAGCACATATATAGTCCTGGTATCATATCAGCACATATATAGTCCTGGTACCATATCAGCACATATATAGTTCTGGTACCATATCAGCACATATATAGTCCTGGTACCATATCAGCATATATAGTTCTAGTACCATATCAGCACATATATAGTCCTGTTACCATATCAGCACATATATAGTTCTGGTACCGTTATGAGAACATTTAACAGAATTACAGTTCTGCTGGGGTGGTACTTACTAGTGCAGGGCATCTGTAGTGGGTCTGAGTCAGACCGGTAGTAGCCAGTCCGGCACACACAGTTGGTGGCCCCCTCGGAGGTGGTGCGGCTGTTGATTGGACAGTGGAGGCAGCTGTCGTCCCCCTGATTGGCCTTGAACATCCCACTGGGACAGTCTGTGGGGAGAGAAGAGGAATCAGTGAGAGCCCAGGCAGCACAGCATTGTCTGCTATAGACTCACAGTGTTTGATGGATCAGGGTCAGTGTATCACTAACACCCCCCCCCTTCCTATTTTATAATATTCACTGGCCTGGCAACTGCCCCAGGGGGTCATTTAATGTGGGTCACCCCTGCCCCCTCCATATGTCACACGTATGTCATCTGTCCCTCTGATATATGAGATATGATTCTGTATAGATTCACTATGTGATTTGTCTCCTCCACTGATATATATTGTACTTTTATATATATTGTACTTTTATATATATATTGTACTTTTATATATATATTGTACTTTTATATATATTGTACTTTTATATATATTGTACTTTTATATATATATTGTACTTTTATATATATATTGTACTTTTATATATATTGTACTTTTATATATATTGTACTTTTATATATATATTGTACTTTTATATATATTGTACTTTTATATATATTGTACTTTTATATATATATTGGACTTTTATATATATTGTACTTTTATATCTATTGTACTTTTATATATATTGTACTTTTATATATATTGTACTTTTATATATATTGGACTTTTATATATATTGTACTTTTATATATATTGGACTTTTATATATATTGTACTTTTATATATATTGTACTTTTATATATATTGTACTTTTATATATATTGGACTTTTATATATATTGTACTTTTATATATATTGTACTTTTATATATATTGGACTTTTATATATATTGGACTTTTATATATATTGTACTTTTATATATATTGGACTTTTATATATATTGTACTTTTATATATATATTGTACTTTTATATATATATTATACTTTTATATATATTGGACTTTTATATATATTGGACTTTTATATATATATTGGACTTTTATATATATTGGACTTTTATATATATTGGACTTTTATATATATTGGACTTTTATATATATTGGACTTTTATATATATATATATATATTGTACTTTTATATATATTGTACTTTTATATATATTGGACTTTTATATATATTGTACTTTTATATATATATTGTACTTTTATATATATATATTGTACTTTTATATATATTGTACTTTTATATATATTGGACTTTTATATATATTGTACTTTTATATATATTGTACTTTTATATATATATTATACTTTTATATATATTGGACTTTTATATATATTGGACTTTTATATATATTGGACTTTTATATATATATTATACTTTTATATATATTGTACTTTTATATATATTGGACTTTTATATATATTGGACTTTTATATATATTGGACTTTTATATATATATATTGTACTTTTATATATATATTGTACTTTTATATATATAGTACTTTTATGCACTGTACGGCACTGCGGCTCCTTAACAGCACTTTACAAATAAACATACATATATACATACATACATACTCACACACACACTCACACGTGCACACACACATGGACCCGGTACCAACCAGCATCCACCAACCATCTCTCAGCAGCAGCTATTGCTCAGTTGTAAGCCCCACCCTCTTACTGTGCAGTATGGCATCTCCCCCCCCCCCCACGTGTACAAATACAAATATACAGGGAAGGAATTTTCTGATGTGTTCTGGGTACAGTATAAATGTTATTGATTTTGGGGGGGGAGGGCTCAGAATGGATTTAATCACCCCCCCCCCGGTGCAGGCCGTGTCCCTACACAAACCTCCGCAGTACAAAGTGGAAATGACAGAACTTTGGGGCAAATTCACTATGCGCCGAAGCGCCTAACGCTGGTGTAACTTTGCTAGTGTAACTTCGCATCCTTACGCCTGGCAAATTCACTACGTAACTACGCAAATTCACTAACGCGCGCAGTGTACTGAACGCTACCTTTTACGCCAGACTTCCTTCCTCCACCTCAGACCAGGCGAAGCGCAATAGAGTAGATAGGGATTGTTTCAAAAAAAGTTAAAATTTGTACTAAGACCAAAAATACATGATGGGTGATAGGCTGAAAAAGATCGAAAATTTTTTGGGGTTCCCCTCCTTCCCCCCTACATTTCCTGACTCATGGCAACTTACCTAGACAGTGGGCACATGTGTAGGGCAAAATAAATATTTTCTTTGATGTTTTGAAGGTTTTCTAGGCATTTGTAGTGCAGATACGTATTCCTCCATTGAAATTTGAATTTGGCGCCGTATGCAAATTAACCATCGCTACCGTAACTTCGCTTCGCAAATCAACGCTAGCGCAACTTCGCAACCTTACGCTACCCCTGAGTGCCACTTCTGATTTTAGTGAATTTGCGAAGCGCTGGCGAAACTACGCCTGGCGAAGTGCGGCAAAGTTATGCCTGGCGCAACTATGAATCTTAGTGAATTTGCCCCTTTATCTCCCATGGCTGGAAATATCCCAAAATCCAATGTTCTGCTCCACAATGAAACAGCTCCTCCCTTTTACTTACCCTTTATTCAGAGCCCTAATTAACAAGGTGACCCCTTTACACACACCATGGCGCCCCATGATAATAGCGGGGCCCACTGCCTCACCCTATGAATCCTGGGGGCAATATGTACTTTATCATGCTGCTTAACCCTTTCCTACCAGAAGCACCGCAGCTCTGTCCAACATACAGAAACATATTCATTATTATTCACCCCAACACCCCGCCCCCTTAACTCCTCCTCTCCCCTCCCCTAAATACAGACTGGCCCCCACATTCTGCCATAGAGACCAGGGTATTAGTGCCAAGGGCAACAGGGCTGGGGGAGATAGGGGGGCAGTAAGGGCTGAGGGGAGACAGGGCTTGTTGGGCAAAGTTGCACCAGGCAGACAGTTCAATTGGGGCAACTGCCATCTGTACCCCATCCCCCCATTTAGGGATCCACTCACTCCCACTGAGCTGAAAAAGAATCTGCCCGGGGGTTGATCCCAGTTTAACCCCATTATGTAGATATTGAGTATTACCCCATTATATATACAGTATATATATATATATATCCTGGAATCTGCCCAATTACCCCCCCTCCCCCATTCCCTGGCTCTGGGATTGCAGGGGGTCCCAGGCAGGACTAGTTTCATATGTTCCCAGGGCTAGTGATGCCCCCACAGCAGAAGCCACTCTCTCTGCCAGAAGGGCCCCCAGAAAACATGCCACCCCTACAGGCAAGGGTTACACTGGCAGTTTTACACGAGGAGCAGCTGTAACAGGCGAGGGTTAAACTGGAAGTTTTACATGAGGAGCAGCTGTAGCAGGCGAGGGTTAAACTGGCAGTTTTACATGAGGAGCAGCTGTAGCAGGCGAGGGTTAAACTGGAAGATTTAAATAAGGAGCAGCTGTAGCAGGAGAGGGTTAATGTGGCAGTTTTACATGAGGAGCAGCTGTAACAGGCGAGGGTTAAACTGGAAGATTTACTTAAGGAGCAGCTGTAGCAGGCGAGGGTTAATGTGGCAGTTTTACATGAGGAGCAGCTGTAGCAGGCGAGGGTTAATGTGGCAGTTTTACATGAGGAGCAGCTGTAGCAGGCGAGGGTTAATGTGGCAGTTTTACATGAGGAGCAGCTGTAACTGGCGGATACTATAAATAAGGTTTAGCCCAAAACGCCCAGTGTGGTCTGACCCTAAAAGGTACAAAGTCTGCTCCTCGCTCATAAAATCCCAATTAAAGAGGGGAGTTTCCTATGGGGGGAATGTGGGGCAGGTGAGCGACACATCAGAGCTGCCCAAACAAAGAGCCTTTTCATCCAGCAACTCCCTGCAACTCCCTGCACTCTTATCTGCCCTCTATCTCAGCCTCATAAATAACCACATTAAGGGCCCTAAGAGCTTCTCTAACACCAGTTGTAAAGTTGACAAATTTTCGGGGGCCTGAGGGGGCACCATAAATCCCTCCCACGTATTTATCCTGGCTGGGACATCAATGGGGCACATTCCCAGTATCACCCACTTCCCTAACTGGGAGCCAGAATGGACTTAACCTCTTCATTGCCAAAGTCTCACTTTCTGGTGCCTGATGTGACTGCGGTTACAAGAGATTCGTTTTGTTAAAGTCATGTTCCGTGTCACACGCGTGTTTCATTCACTCCTCCCGGAACCTCATCCTGCGTCATCAGCACCCTGGGCAACATACACTTGTCTGCTGTGGGATACTGATGGGAATGGGACCTTAGATTGTAAGCTCACTGGGGCAGGCACTGATGGGAATGGGACCTTAGATTGTAAGCTTACTGGGGCAGGCACTGATGGGAATGGGACCTTAGATTGTAAGCTCACTGGGACAGGGACTGATGGGAATGTGACAAGGACATTAGATTGTAAGCTCACTGGGACAGGGACTGATGGGAATGTGATAGGGACATTAGATTGTAAACTCACTGGGACAGGGACTGATGGGAATGTGATAGGGACAATAGATTGTAAGCTCACTGGGACAGGGACTGATGGGAATGTGATAGGAACCTTAGATTGTAAGCTCACTGGGACAGGGACTGATGGGAATGTGATAGGGACAATAGATTGTAAGCTCACTGGGACAGGGACTGATGGGAATGTGATAGGAACCTTAGATTGTAAGCTCACTGGGACAGGGACTGATAGGAATGTGATAGGGACATTAGATTGGAAGCTCACTGGGACAGGGACTGATGGGAATGTGATAGGGACATTAGATTGTAAGCTCACTGGGACATGGACTGATGGGAATGTGATAGGGACATTAGATTGTAAGCTCACTGGGACAGGGACTGGTGGGAATGTGATAGGGACATTAGATTGTAAGCTCACTGGTGGGTATGATGGATAGTACAGCACTTCAGAACATGTTGGCGGTATGGAAATGATGACGGGATGAGGTGCATGTGAATAAGAGGGAGATGCAGTTCAGCGCCAGTGAGATGATCCAGACCCCGGCGGCGTCTCACAATCTGGAGCATAAATCCTGCGCCTCACTGGTATTTGGGACTAAATTAGGAATAAATGAAGCACAAAGGGAAAGTTTTGCTCCATTTCACTCGCAGCCTGGAATGTTCCCAATGAGGGGAAGGATCACGTCACCCCCAGATGGGAGAGAGGCGGAGCTATCCTGTGTAATAAGGGGGAAGAGATCACATGATGCTGCTCCTGTATATTACCCCCACCCCATATCTGCCCATTCACCCCATGTTTTTGAATTGGCTCCACCCTAAATAATGTTTTAGTCTGCCACTTCCTGTGCATGGGTCTCTACTTCCTGTCTGGCAATAACCCAGCTGCACTGTCTCGCTTTATGGCAGAGTCTCAGGACAGGAACACGCGGGAGAGACGTGAGACTGGGAGAAAGAGAGACTGTCTGAACAATGAGGGGCTGTCAGAGTCTGAATTCAATGGGACTATATGGGGGGACTCATGAATTATACTGGGGGTTAATGAGGAGATTTCAGGCTAAAGACCAGGGAGCCCTGGGGCTATTTCCTAATGGGCAACGGCATCGACCGGCAATTGGCAACTGCACATGCGGAATGAGACCTCCCCTCTTCATAAGACTGCCCCTCGCCATAAACTGCCCCTCGCCATGAGACTGCTCCACGTGATGAGACTGCTCCTCATTATGAGACTGCTCCTCATTATGAGACTGCTCCTCATCATGAGACTGCTCCACATCATGATACTGCTCCACATCATGAGACTGCTCCACATCATGAGACTGCTCCACATCATGAGACTGCTTCCTCATTATGAGACTACTTTACATCATGAGACTGCTCCTAATTATGAGACTGCTCCGCATTATGAGACTGCTCCACATCATGATACTGCTCCACATCATGAGACTGCTCCACATCATGAGACTGCTTCCTCATTATGAGACTACTTTACATCATGAGACTGCTCCTAATTATGAGACTGCTCCGCATTATGAGACTGCTCCTAATTATGAGACTGCTCCACATCATGAGACTACTCATCACGAGACTGCTCCACATCATGAGACTGCTCCACATCATGAGATTGCTCCACATATGAGACTGCTCCACATCATGAGACTGCTCCACATCATGAGACTGCTCCACATCATGAGACTGCTGCACATCATGAGACTGCTGCACATCATGAGACTGCTCCTAATTATGAGACTGCTCCGCATTATGAGACTGCTGCACATCATGAGACTGCTCCTTATTATGAGACTGCTCCACATCATGAGACTGCTCCTAATTATGAGACTGCTCCACATCATGAGACTGCTCCTAATTATGAGACTGCTCCAAATCATGAGACTGCTTCCTAATTATGAGACTGCTCCACATCATGATACTGCTCCACATCATGAGACTGCGCCTAATTATGAGACTGCTCCACATCATGAGACTGCTCCTAATTATGAGACTGCTCCACATCATGAGACTGCTCCACATCATGAGACTGCTCCTAATTATGAGACTGCTGCACATCATGAGACTGCTCCACATCATGAGACTGCTCCTCACCAGGAGGCCGCACTCATTCTCCATCAATGATATTAAAAGCCATTAGTCCAAAACTCTCCTGTGAGATCCCCCCGACCTCCGACCCCAGAGGCATCAAACTGATCGATTGGATCTTTCAAACACAAATCCACCGCCAGGCAGAGAAGGTCCCTTGTGTCTCTTATCCCATCCTCAGCCCTTCTGCCACCTGGGGGGGGGGGGGTAGCTAAATATATCTACACACACACACACACACATATATATATATATATATATAAATATATCGGGGGGGGGGCAGTAGCACTGGGGGTTAAAGAGACATGTGACTGAGCAGATGGGGGAGAGGGGGCAGCGAGGAGCTGTCAGAGCAAAATTCCCTTTCAGCCTCGGAATTCCCAGTCACACTCGCTTTATGGCGCTGCCAATCACTTGCCTCTGACTCCTCATGTGCATGGAAATTGCGCCTGATCTCTGCAATTATACGATTGGATCCATTCTCAGCACCAGACGCAAACGCTCTGTATAATAACCCCAACATATTGTTACCCCGGGGCAGATCTCTGATACCCCTGAACTACTAACTGCACTCTCCTGTCCCAAATAACTCTCCATCATTCACATACAGCACCAACATATTATACATCATTCCCATCAGTCCCTGTCCCAGAGAGCTTACAATCTAATGTCCCTATCACATTCCCATCAGTCCCTGTCCCAGTGAGCTTACAATCTAATGTCCCTATCACATTCCCATCAGTCCCTGTCCCAGTGAGCTTACAATCTAAGGTCCCTATCACATTCCCATCAGTCCCTGCCCCAGTGAGCTTACAATCTAATGTCCCTATCACATTCCCATCAGTCCCTTTCCCAGTGATCTTACAATCTAATGTCCCTATCACATTCCCATCAGTCCCTGCCCCAGTGAGCTTACAATCTAATGTCCCTATCACATTCCCATCAGTCCCTTTCCCAGTGAGCTTACAATCTAATGTCCCTATCACATTCCCATCAGTCCCTTTCCCAGTGAGCTTACAATCTAATGTCCCTATCACATTCCCATCAGTCCCTGTCCCAGTGAGCTTACAATCTAAGGTCCCTATCACATTCCCATCAGTCCCTGCCCCAGTGAGCTTACAATCTAATGTCCCTATCACATTCCCATCAGTCCCTTTCCCAGTGAGCTTACAATCTAATGTCCCTATCACATTCCCATCAGTCCCAGTGAGTTTACAATCTAATGTCCCTATCACATTCCCATCAGTCCCTGTCCCAGTGAGCTTGCAATCTAAGGTCCCTATCACATTCCCATCAGTCCCTGTCCCAGTGAGCTTACAATCTAAGGTCCTTATCACATTCCCATCAGTCCCTGTCCCAGTGAGCTTACAATCTAAGTTTCCTATCACATTCCCATCAGTCCCTGTCCCGGTGAGCTTACGACCTAAGGTCCCTATGACATATCCCAGTGAGCTTACATACACGTGCCCCCAGCTCAGATGCGCAGGCAGTAAGGGCAGGTTTGGGGGTATCATTCCCTGGGGCAAGTGCTTGTTACATGAGCAATAAAGGGTGGCTGTTGCAAAACATAAATTAACCCTAAACACCCATTAAGCAATTCTACCCAGAATTCAGTACAATCAGTGCCATACGAATGGGTGATTTAGTGGGACTGGTGGCTGACAGCGTTACCCAGCATGCTCAGCAGTGGCAAGAACTGCACATAGTGGGGTTAAAGTGTGCCCCTCCCCCGCTATTGGCCACATGAATAATGAGGAGGGGGATTTGCCGGGGGCCCAGGGATGTAACAAGGCGGCGCGGTCACCGTTGAACTTCACACCTCCATTTTTATTAGTGATTTTCAGCATGGAGTGAGCGAAGCCTCTGTTACCATGGTAACCGTGCAGATATCCTGCTGACCCCCCACCTCTCCATTAGCTGCAGACACCACCAGTCTTGTCTCTATCAGGCTCCTCCTACTGCACCCCAAAACCTCCCATGCACCCCCATGTCTGTGTGCCCCCCTATACCCCCATGTGATACAGAGAAGTGTATAAGACTGACAGAAGAGCTGACAATCACTGGAAGTGTCTGAGGGTTGGGGCCAATCAGGGGCCCTTCCCAGTCTCCATGTGAATCTGTTTCTGAGCTGAAATAAAGCAGCCGCCCTGTCCCAGCAGGGAATGAAGGGGGGGCCGGGGGGCTGAATTAGCTCAGTAATGACTTCATTCTGCTTCAGTGGGACCTGCGGCTGCCAAAATGCGCTCAGACCCTGATGCCGGGGAACTGCCCACAATTGGGCTAATTGGAACAATCAGGCTTAGAGATAATGATGGGGGACCTACACATCTCCCAGGTCTGTGCCCCTGCCCCGAGCCAGGGCCCCCCAAATCTTCCTGCACTTCCACTGCACTCCTGTTACATTTCAACCAAACTGCCCCCCATAGAACTGAACCCCAATAAAATGGGGCAAAACACAAACATCTGTTGAATTCGCTGGTGGAGATGCCACAGGGGGTGTGGCTAGTGAGTACATATGGACAGAGCAAGGGAAGGCAATAACGCAGCACAGGGGGTGTGGCTAGTGAGTACATATGGACAGAGCAAGGGAAGCCAATAATGCAGCACAGGGGGTGTGGCTAGTGAGTACATATGGACAGAGGAAGGGAAGCCAATAATGCAGCACAGGGGGTGTGGCTAGTGAGTACATATGGACAGAGCAAGGGAAGCCAATAATGCAGCACAGGGGGTGTGGCTAGTGAGTACATATGGACAGAGGAAGGGAAGCCAATAACGCAGCACAGGGGGTGTGGCTAGTGAGTACATATGGACAGAGGAAGGGAAGGCAATAATGCAGCACAGGGGGTGTGGCTAGTGAGTACATATGGACAGAGGAAGGGAAGGCAATAATGCAGCACAGGGTGAGGGACAGACACCTCCAGACAAACACTGTCGCTGGGAGCCCTGTTGCACGGCTGCACACTCACTGCTGAAGGATGATGGGATTAGTGCAAGGCGAGTGTGCAAGGGCAGAAAGCGAGGGGGGAGTCGCAGGGAAATGTGACAAAAGGCGCAGCAGCTGCATGTTTGCAAACAGGAAAACGGAGTGTCAGCAGTGCGGGGCTGAAAGCAGTAATTGTCTCTAATTAAGGAGGTTGGAAGAATCACAAAGTGACAAAAGACTCATGTCTCCTGCCAAGAGCCGCCCCCACCCTCCCTCTCACACTAATACACAATAAAATACACTAGGAAATACCCTCGGCCCCCATATAGAGCCACAGGGACTGGCCTGGAGTTGCCTGGAGTAGTGGGGACAGTGACTGCTGCTCAATATCAGCCAATGAGAGAAGGACAACAGCATGGGTGCTGGAGATGCCCCTACATTCATTCCCACATTACCCTGGAAAATTTCCCAGAATCCCGCTGGAGCTGCCCCTTCCCAGAAATTGGCACAAGCTGTGCGGCTGCAGGTTATGGGGTACAGAGGAGCGGCTGCCTGTGCATCATGTGACCCCGAATAATAACATGAGCTGTAAAGCAATTACTGCTGCCCAATAGGGAGCTATAGCATGAGCCCACGGGGTTCACATTCCCTGCACCCCAAATATCCCAGAAAGATGTACAGACAGCCCAAAAATGAGAACAGGGACTAAACGAGCCCCCCGCTGGTGCCAGCGCCATTCCCAGAGCCGGAATATTATGGCTTCAATCATCAGATTCCCGGGAGCAGGATTATTACCTCTCTGTGCGGCAGCGACAACATGAGGGAGAGGGGTCCCCTTATTACTCCTGGGAGACAGTCCAGCCCAATAGCAACCCCATTACTTGTGCCCCCAGTCATATACAATATTCATATACATCCCCGGCGGGATGGCACTCAACGTGATTCGTTTCCCGAAGTCGCCTGACATTGCCGAAGAGGTGATTCGATGGACGACTAAATCTCCCTGAATATCAGCGTGTGTCACTAGACTCCTCATCTATGCAGGGAGCAGCTTGGCACAGCGAGGGTTAAGACGATGAGTGCTCATATCTATCTACACAGGGAAGGGCCTGGCACAGCGAGGGTTAAGACGATGAGTGCTCATATCTATCTATACAGGGAAGGGCCTGGCACAGCGAGGGTTAAGAAGATGAGGGCTCATATCTATCTGTACAGGGAAGGGCCTGGCACAGCGAGGGTTAAGAAGATGAGGGCTCATATCTATACAGGGAAGGGCCTGGCACAGTGAGGGTTAAGAAGATGAGGGCTCATATCTATACAGGGAAGGGCCTGGCACAGCGAGGGTTAAGAAGATGAGGGCTCATATATATACAAGGAAGAGCCTGGCACAGCGAGGGTTAAGAAGATGAGGGCTCATATCTACACAGGGAAGGGCCTGGCACAGCGAGGGTTAAGAAGATGAGGGCTCATATCTATACAGGGAAGGGCCTGGCACAGCAAGGGTTAAGAAGATGAGGGCTCATATCTATACAGGGAAGGGCCTGGCACAGCGAGGGTTAAGAAGATGAGGGCTCATATCTATACAGGGAAGGGCCTGGCACAGCGAGGGTTAAGAAGATGAGGGCTCATATCTATACAGGGAAGGGCCTGGCACAGCGAGGGTTAAGAGGATGAGTGCTCATATCTATCTATACAGGGAAGGGCCTGGCACAGCGAGGGTTAAGAAGATGAGGGCTCATATCTATACAGGGAAGGGCCTGGCACAGCGAGGGTTAAGAAGATGAGGGCTCATATCTATACAGGGAAGGGCCTGGCACAGCGAGGGTTAAGAAGATGAGGGCTCATATCTATACAGGGAAGGGCCTGGCACATGTGATAATACTTTTGGCTGCAGAACTTGGACAGGTCCCAGAGCCCAATGTGCTGATGTTTATTGGCTCGGAGCACTGGACTCTGGGGGTGACACGGGGGTCCCACAAGGATCTCATTATCTAACCCCCCCCCCCAATACCTGGGGCAGGAGGACAAATAAGGGTCAGTAATGTCTTCCAGACTTTGCCTTTAATCTCAGTCCCTGCAGGCCGAATACTCGCAGCCTATTGAGGGGAGGGGAGCAGTGAGACCCCCGAATGTTACTGAGCTGCTACTGACGGCCGCTGAATACTCAAAGGCTGGGGGCTCTATTTCTATTTAAAATGTTAGCTCTTTCGGACACTGCTTCTTGGAGAACTATATCGGGGGGCACTTATGTCAGTCGGGCTTAGTAAGGCCTATCAGACTGAGCTGGGGGGCATGTTCCCGTTTGTAAGTCCCCCAGTCTCAGTAACCCAGTTGGGGTGCACAAGGGAAGTGACCCACAGAACAGCTCTGACATATCTGCCCCATGCCCCCCACATTCTACATACCCCCCCCCATACTGGCCACTGCTTCCCAATCAATGAAGTCCCCATCTCAGTCTCCTATGGGGTAAAGCAGCAGTTCCAGGGCAAGAGGCTCCCCACTATCAGCAGCGTTTAGGGTCTCCCTGTTACTGACACAATCGAGGGGCTGGGGAATGTGGGGGAAGGAATAAGCCCACAAGCAGGTTCCTCACAGAGGCGGGGGGGGCAGGACACTGATATGGGGACCACTTGTGTTGCTCATATAATGGCAACCCCCACCCTCCCAAGTTATATGTTTTTATATTCTGGACATGGGGGTCCTCGCCATCCTGAACCACAAACTGAAAATGCTGCTTGGAAAGTCATAACTGCCTGTGCACCTATGGATGGGCGGAGCCACAAACAGGAGCAAATCCCAGGGCGGGGCTGAGAAGCCACTGGCACATTTATATATAAACAGGATATTGCATGGAAAGGCGACGGCCAATCAAACGTCTGTGTGACATCACTCACAGTCATTTCCACCAATGAGCAGCAGCTGAGCCAGATGCAGTACAGGCAGGAATATGATGGAGACACTGTGGGACTAGAGTTATAGTTATTATTAACCCTGGCATAGGGCATCAGTGTTACCTGCCCTTGATTGGGGCAGAAGGTACAGCACCACTTAAGCAGTTGGGCTGGAAATATGGGGGTTCAGGAACAAGGGGCCCACCAGCAGAGATGACTTATAACCAACGCAGAGCCATGCAATATGGCAGCACCAACACGTGGGGGTACAACGGCGGGACTGAGGGGCAATTCCCAAATCATAGTTCAGCCAAGTGTAGAGAAAACTCATTCATGGAATGGAACCAATATTTATTTGGCAGCCTGAAGGCGGAGTCAGTAGAAGAACCCACGGGATTGGACACAGGTAAAGCATCACATGACACATAGTGGACCCCAACAGAGCCCTCTCTCACTGACGACTAAAGAAATTGATGAGAATAAATGGGAGACAAATTAAATTGGGACACGCCCCTTAATAGCATCTTGTCCAACCCCTGCCGACTAACCACTCCCATTTACCAAGCGCTGATGCCTAGTCTGAAGCACCTGCCAATCATCCATGACCCCAGCTCAAACCCACATGGACGTGGGGCCCTCCAGCAGAACCTGAACATTATCCTGCCTGTCTCTGGGCTTCATGAAGTGCATAGGGTGTTATGTGGGGTTCAGGGGGTATTAGCTCCACAAATAAGCACTAACCCCAAATCTCCCCCTAACTGACCTTCAGACTGGGCTCCCTTAGCTCATAACAAGGTTACAGATATATAGAAACATTGGGGTGTCACCCTGCTATAGTTCCAGGGGTACCCAGGGTACAAATAAGCACTCACCCCAAATCTCCCCCTAACTGACCTTCAGACTGGGCCCCCTTAGCTCATAACAAGGTTACAGATATATAGAAACATTGGGGCGTCACCCTGCTATAGTTCCAGGGGTACCCAGGGTACAAATAATCACTCACCCCAAATCTCCCCCTAACTGACCTTCAGACTGGGCCCCCTTAGCTCATAACAAGGTTACAGATATATAGAAACATTGGGGTGTCACCCTGCTATAGTTCCAGGGGTACCCAGGACACAAGCACTCACCCCAAATCTCCCCCTAACTGACCTTCAGACTGGGCCCCCTTAGCTCATAACAAGGTTACAGATATATAGAAACATTGGGGTAACAGTCACCCTGCTATAGTTCCAGGGGTACCCAGGGTACAAATAAGCACTCACCCCAAATCTCCCCCTAACTGACCTTCAGGCTGGGCCC
Source organism: Xenopus petersii (assembly GCA_038501925.1). Taxonomy (NCBI): domain Eukaryota; kingdom Metazoa; phylum Chordata; class Amphibia; order Anura; family Pipidae; genus Xenopus; species Xenopus petersii. Next base: position 418,028 of record CM076684.1, on the reverse strand, counting down.
CCTTAGCTCATAACAAGGTTACAGATATATAGAAACATTGGGGTGTCACCCTGCTATAGTTCCAGGGGTACCCAGGGTACAAATAAACACTCACCCCAAATCTCCCCCTAACTGACCTTCAGACTGGGCCCCCTTAGCTCATAACAAGGTTACAGATATATAGAAACATTGGGGTGTCACCCTGCTATAGTTCCAGGGGTGCTCTAGTAACAAGGTTACAGACATACAGAAATATTGGGGTATCAGGCTTAGTTGTGGGGAGAAGACAGGACTTACCTCGGCAGACTGTGCCGTTCTCCACTGACTCGTATCCGGCCTTACAGAGACATCGACCAATAGGAACGAGCCATTCACCGTCCCCGTTACAGTAGAGCTTGATGGGCACATCCACCTCCTCGGCGTTGGGGATACAGTTGCCCCGGGCAGCCACAAGTGAGGTGCTCTCGGCCCCAGACAGAGTCTCCTGGAAGATGGCCCCATTCTGGATAATCCGGGGGCACTTTCGGTAATAGACCCTGACAGCGATGAGGGACATGCACCCCCCATAGTCCTGGAAGGCCAGGTAGAATCCGGACTTGGAGACGGGCCCAAAACTCCGCACCTCAGTATTAATTTTCATTACCCGCCCCCCAAGATCCACCTGGGAAAAGCTCTCGTCTGCCGCAATGGTGTCCACCTTGACCCAAGGGTTCTCCATCCAACTGGGGAAGGTTTTGGTGGCCGAGTCAAAGTCGGACTCATAGTAATAGAAGTTGAAGGTCTCCTTGCAGGAGCCGGGAACGTTGGGAATGCTGCTACAGTCCCGTACGGAAAACTTCATCTCCACGTGAATCCTGTGCGCCCCTCTCCTGCGGATGTACTTGGTCCTCAACCAGTTGTTCTGATTCACCTCAAATACGTTGCACACCTGGTAGGTCCTGATGGTGTTCATGTTCTCATCATATCCACTTACCTCTTCCCACTGTGCAAAGGGCAAAAACACTACGTAAGTCATCACAGTCACATGGGGAGGAGCCTATACAGGGAAGGCAATGAATACAGGGGGAGGAGCTTACATAGGGAGAACACGAAAAAGGGGGAGGGGTAAACATAGAGAGAGCAATGTATACAGGGGGAGGAGACTACATAGGGAGAACACTATACAGGGGGAGGAGCCTACAATGGGAGAGCAATGTATACAGGGGAGGAGCCAACCTAGAGAGTAATGTATACAGGGTAGGAGCCTACATAGAGAGAACACTATACAGGGGGAGGAGGGGCCTACATAGAGAGAGCATTTTATACAGTGGAGGAGCCTACACAGGGAGAATAATGTTTACAGGAGGAGAAGCCTACATAGGGAGAACAATATATAAAGTGGAGGAGCAATCTATATTGGGAAGGCATCAGTCAATATAAAGTGGGTAGAGTCTATATATAAGTCTATACTGGGAAAATAGCACTCTATATACAGTGGGGGGGAGCAGTCTAGATACAGTGGGGGGGGCAGTCTATATACTGTGGGGGGGGAGCAGTCTATATACAGTGGGGGGAGCAGTCTATATACAGTGGGGGGGGAGCAGTCTAAATACAGTGGGGGGGAGCAGTCTATATACAGTGGGGGGAAGCAGTCTATATACAGTGGGGGGAGCAGTCTATATACAGTGGGGGGAGCAGTCTATATACAGTGGGGGGAGCAGTCTATATACAGTGGGAGAGCAGTCTATATACAGTGGGGGGGGAGCAGTCTATATACAGTGGGGGGAGCAGTCTATATACAGTGGGGGGAAGCAGTCTATATACAGTGGGAGAGCAGTCTATATACAGTGGGGGGGGAGCAGTCTATATACAGTGGGGGGAAGCAGTCTATATACAGTGGGGGGAGCAGTCTATATACAGTGGGGGGAGCAGTCTATATACAGTGGGGGGAGCAGTCTATATACAGTGGGAGAGCAGTCTATATACAGTGGGGGGGAGCAGTCTATATACAGTGGGGGGAGCAGTCTATATACAGTGGGGGGGACCAGTCTAAATACAGTGGGGGGGAGCAGTCTATATACAGTGGGGGGGAGCAGTCTATATACAGTGGGGGGAGCAGTCTATATACAGTGGGGGGAGCAGTCTATATACAGTGGGGGGGACCAGTCTAAATACAGTGGGGGGGAGCAGTCTATATACAGTGGGGGGAAGCAGTCTATATACAGTGGGGGGAGCAGTCTATATACAGTGGGGGGAGCAGTCTATATACAGTGGGGGGAGCAGTCTATATACAGTGGGGGGAGCAGTCTATATACAGTGGGGGAGCAGTCTATATACAGTGGGGGGGAGCAGTCTATATACAGTGGGGGAGCAGTCTAAATACAGTGGGGGGAGCAGTCTATATACAGTGGGGGGGGGGACCAGTCTAAATACAGTGGGGGGGAGCAGTCTATATACAGTGGGGGGGAGCAGTCTAAATACAGTGGGGGGAGCAGTCTATATACAGTGGGGGAGCAGTCTATATACAGTGGGGGGAGCAGTTTATATACAGTGGGGGGAGCAGTTTCTATACAGTGGGGGGAGCAGTCTAAATACAGTGGGGGGGAGCAGTCTAAATACAGTGGGGGGAGCAGTCTATATACAGTGGGGGAGCAGTCTATATACAGTGGGGGGGAGCAGTCTAAATACAGGGGGGAGCAGTCTATATACAGTGGGGGGGAGCAGTCTAAATACAGTGGGGGAGCAGTCTATATACAGTGGGGGAGCAGTCTATATACAGTGGGGGGAGCAGTTTATATTGGGGGGCAGTGCAGACCAACAGAAGGTTGTACAGAGGGGGGCAAGTTGAGGACCCCCAGTACTGCTGCGTCATTCCTGCATTTCTTTCCCTAACAGGCGGGGGGGGCTAATTGTTCCCACATGTCTGTCAGTACCTGTGTCCCGGGCAGGAGAATAACATACTCGGCATTAATATATACAGGCTTTCAGCGCCGACAGGAATTTCATCACAAAGGCCCCCCCCCTCCTCTCACCCCACATATATTTATATACAGACAATACACAGTGATTTTCTCTGTGGGAATTTTGTGGTCACAGTCTCATTGCACCCCCACTCTATTTCTATATAAGAATTAGTCTGACAGACAGGGGCTGTAGGAGACCCGAGAATAATTAGAACTTAATAATTACTATGACATCACTAATACTAATGATGGGTAATTAATAATTACTATGACGTCACTAATACTAATGATGGGTAATTAATAATTAATATGACATCACTAATAGTAATGGTGGGTAATTAATGATTACTATGACATCACTTATACTAATGATGGGTAATTAATAATTACTATGACGTCACTAATACTAATGATGGGTAATTAATGATTACTATGAAGTCACTAATACTAATGATGGGTAATTAATAATTACTATGACATCACTTATAGTAATGATGGGTAATTAATAATTACTATGACGTCACTAATATTAATGATGTATAATTAATGATTACTATGACATCACTAATAGTAATGATGGGTAATTAATAATTGCTATGACGTCACTAATACTAATGATGGGTAATTAATAATTACTATGACGTCACTAATACTAATGATGGGTAATTAATAATTACTATGACGTCACTAATACTAATGATGGGTAATTAATAATTACTATGACGTCACTTATAATAATGATGGGTAATTAATAATTAATATGAGGTCAGTAATACTAAATACCCCCAAGAGCAGATCACATACAGTAACTCCACTAAGGACCCCAATTCTGCCCCCCCCGCTAGCAATAGAGTTAATGAGGGCAGCGCTGGGCTAATTGTTTCCATATAATTAAGGCCGAGAGGGGCTGTTTATTCAGGAATCTGTCGTTTATACTCAGAGAATGAAGAACATCAATGGGGGGATTGTTACCCGAGCGGCTGGGCCCCCACTAACTGTTTATAAGGGGGAGGAAATGAAATATATAAACCAGGGGCACATTTGCTACAATAACTCACATCCCATTGGGCCTAACTGACCCCCCCCCTATATGGACAGGGGACCCCTCACTGCTGAATAACTGGGGGGGGGGATTTCCCTCGGGGGCTGCTGGGAGATGTAGTTTATTATCAGATGAAGGGCCCCAGGCTGGGGAGGTCCGTGTCTTACTGAAATGTAGAAACTGGAATCTCTATTGTCCCATTGGTAACAACTAATCCCCCCCCGTATTGTGCGACACTAAGAAACTCACAGGCCGGTGCTTAATTATAGCCCTCCCTCTAATTAACATGCCCCCCCCTCAAGCAGCAGAATAATACATCCCCCCCACCAGCCTCATTAGCAGCCTGGGACAGGAGAAAAGGTAAAATATGGGGGGGGATTTGAACAGAAAAGCTGCCCCCCCCTCGTGACCTGAGCCAATGACATTTCAACAACCTCCCCCCATTGATCAAAGGCACAAAGGCCGGGGGCCACACAAGCCTCTCCCCCCATTAACCAGAGACAAACACAGGAGCCAATGGGGACACGGCCTTTTTGGGGGGTTTTTTGGGACTGTGGATTCCCCCTTTTCTCCCCCAAAGTAGAAGCGAGGGGGGGGGGAGAGGTGTTTTGTCTGACAGATTTTAATCCCCCTTTTCTCAGCAGATTCTTTTCTTATGCCAACGAGGTCCCAGCGATTGTGTCAAAGGAGCGTTTGGCTGGGGGCCAGCGGCACTGCGGGGGGTTGCGGGGGGTTGCGGGGAGTGCGGGCGTCAGGCTCGGCCTGTGAAATTCAAAGAAACGTCTTCATTTCTCACTTTTCCAGCCTCATTTTTAGCCCCACAAGTGAAAGAATAAAGTAATTCTGCTATTAACCCCCCCCCCGGGCAGATATACCCCCATATGGGGGCACTTGTATATATGGGACAAATCACAGGTCCAGCCCAGTGACATCACCACGAGCAGAACGGGGGCCACTGTCAATGGATAAAGGGCAAGTAAACCTTTCCTTACAGATACAGAGGCAGGAAGGAGGCACCTGTCTGGGGAGTCAGCAAATTGCCCCTCTAATTCAAAGTGGACTAATACGAGGGTGGAGGGATTGGGCAGGTTAGGGGCAAATAGGGGCAAATAGTGGCGCTGGGAATTATGGGATGCCACTCATGCCTCTAACTGCAGCTCACTATTCAAAGCTGACTGGTTGCTATGGGTTACTGCCCCGGGCAAAAATGTGGGAAATTAGTTAATGAGCCCCAATGCACATGACTTTCATCTGGGGGGGATAATTGGTTTGGATCCCTGTGCTGCTCCTGGGAGTTGTTTCTGGAGAACTCCCTGCACACGGTGGCATGTGACTGGTGGCATTGGGGCACGCGCTGGAGAAATCGGCATGTTCTACACTCCCAGGATTGGCCACATTATACTGGCCGGCTATCAGGAGAACATTCTCATTGGCTTCTGGACTTGAAACAAGTGGCTTTTCAATTGGTTCCAATAAGCTAATGCCACCCCAGTATAGGGCCCCCTCTGTGCCACACTCACCCCTGACGTTGGTCCCACTGTCCAACCAAGCTCTGCCGTCGCTGTTGTTGAATCCATTAAGGTTTCTGGAAGAGGAAGAAGCAGAAAGTCAGTGTTGGGTCAGTGTTGGGGGGGGGGATGAATAAAGGCCTCGGGCACTCTTTGGAATTGGGCTACTAAAGACTAATAAGAGAAACACCAACAATGCCAGACTGGCTTTCTCACTGGCCAGGGACACATGGAAAAGCTCCATTCCACCCGCCATCATTTTCACTTGGAGCCCACGTCACGTGGCCTTGGTTGGACCAGACTCCACAGTCAAACATGAGGAGAGGTCACTCCATACTCAAACATGAGGAGAGGTCACTCCATAGTCAAACACGAGGAGAGGTCACTCCATACTCAAACATGAGGAGAGGTCACTCCATACTCAAACATGAAGAGAGGTCACTCCATAGTCAAACATGAGGAGAGGTCACTCCATAGTCAAACATGAGGAGAGGTCACTCCATACTCAAACATGAGGAGAGGTCACTCCATACTCAAACATGAAGAGAGGTCACTCCATACTCAAACATGAGGAGAGGTCACTCCATAATCAAACATGAGGAGAGGTCACTCCATAGTCAAACACGAGGAGAGGTCACTCCATACTCAAACATGAGGAGAGGTCACTCCATACTCAAACATGAAGAGAGGTCACTCCATACTCAAACATGAGGAGAGGTCACTCCATAATCAAACATGAGGAGAGGTCACTCCATAGTCAAACACGAGGAGAGGTCACTCCATACTCAAACATGAGGAGAGGTCACTCCATACTCAAACATGAGGAGAGGTCACTCCATAATCAAACATGAGGAGAGGTCACTCCATAGTCAAACATGAGGAGAGGTCACTCCATACTCAAACACGAGGAGAGGTCACTCCATAGTCAAACACGAGGAGAGGTCACTCCATACTCAAACATGAGGAGAGGTCACTCCATAGTCAAACATGAGGAGAGGTCACTCCATACTCAAACATGAAGAGAGGTCACTCCATAGTCAAACATGAGGAGAGGTCACTCCATACTCAAACATGAGGAGAGGTCACTCCATAGTCAAACACGAGGAGAGGTCACTCCATACTCAAACATGAGGAGAGGTCACTCCATACTCAAACATGAGGAGAGGTCACTCCATAATCAAACATGAAGAGAGGTCACTCCATACTCAAACATGAGGAGAGGTCACTCCATACTCAAACATGAGGAGAGGTCACTCCATAATCAAACATGAAGAGAGGTCACTCCATACTCAAACATGAAGAGAGGTCACTCCATAATCAAACATGAGGAGAGGTCACTCCATAGTCAAACATGGGGAATAAAATGTATATATATATTTATATATATATATATATTTAAGACAGAGACATTTTGTGCTACTGCTACTGAAAAATGACTTCCCCTTTAAACAAAACAGGGATTGTTTGTCCATATATTGCAATATATTTAAGCTGAACAACTACGTCAAAGTCATCCCATATCTGGCCAGTCCCTGTCTGAAATATATTGATAATGGGTTGAGTGCAGAGGACTCTTGTATTTGTCTATATGTATTTTGTGGTCACACCCTCATTGTACCCCCGCCTAATGGTTTTATAAATTAATGGTGAGCACAACTTTCCCTTGTTTTTTATATATATATATATATATATCCATATAATGGAAGCCCGGGAGTTGCTGCTGGACTATATAAAAGCACTGGCCAATGACAGAATAGAGAGACAGAGCAGGAATTCTGGGAATGGTTTTTCCTTGTCTGTAAAGGGGCAAATTGTGACATTTCCACTCCCTGGCGCTCAATAACAGCCCAGCCTTTAACTGCAGCAGGCGAAGGGTTACTAGAAAATGGAACATCCAGCTGTTGCTGCACTACAACTCCCAGCGTCCCATAAGTGCACAGAGCTGTTGGCAGACTGACTGCAAGCCTTGTGGTCTACTGAGCCAGCAGATTAGCAAGCTCCTCCCCCCGGAGCAGTGAAATTGATACATAAAGGCCCCCCAGGCTTCCCACCCGCCAGTTGACATCAGGTTTGGATCCTCCTGCAATCAATCATCACCTTGCTGTCAGCCAATCACCTTCCTCGTTCATCTCACACCTAAGTGCAGCCAATGATGTCCTTGTGTGAGAGGCTTCTCAGTTAACCTCTTGTTTCCCACAGAGTGGAGCTAAAGGTGCGGGGAGTTGCACAAAGATAGATTTCAGGGTTCAGCAATATGAATGAAGTGATTTAATTGTGGGAAACTGACAGTAAATTCTGCTCCGAAGCCTCAGAGAGGGGCCAATCCCCAACTGGTGGATCACCAGAAGCACAGCCTAACTGCCAGCTACGGGAGCTGAGAGGGGACAATATGAGGAGTGACAGTGCCGTGTCCTGCCTCAGTCTGTAACGGGAGCTGCCATAGCAAAACCCACACTGGAAGTGGGAACCATATTTAATGCCAGACTCTTATACATGGCGGGAGGACTCCCATGACCTCTCAGCACTGCTGCCTTCAGACACTTACACACCCCATTCCCATCCTCACCCCACAAACCTGAACCCGCCCCTAACTGGTACCAACATCTTCCCTCTCCATGCGCCACTGAGGATTATGCCACTTTCCAGCACCCAACCCGAGTGCTGCCCAAACCTCAACATGAACCCGCCCAACATGCAGGGAAACGGGCACATCACTAGTGATCTCACCCTCTGCCACACTCCTTGCCATAAAGCAGAGCAGCACTGCTGTTATGTTGCTAGGCAGGATGTCACACGGTTACCAGGAAATGCAGGGCAGAAAGAGAAATGCCCCTCTGGGAGATCAAGGCTTATTTCATGATTTCCCTCAAATAAAGGAAACAAGCGGCCAGTGTTGGACGGGGTTAATTGGGGAGCAGAGCAGGACCCCCAGTGGGTGCAGACAGGACCAGAGTCTCAGCCACACACACAGAATAATGGGGAGGGGGGTGTTAATAACGTGTAAATAACACAGACTGTCCTTTCCCTCCGGCCCTGCCTGCAACTGTCAGCCCATTACTGTTATTCCAATGCAAGTGCCGCACACTGGGAATTACACAGCAGCAGCTCCAATGAAATAATATGAAATAATAAGCACATTCCTGCCCATTCCATGGAAAACGAGTTTGTCTCCATCTCAGCTCCTACAATCCAGTCTGACCGAGAGGAAATTATTTAATGACAAATCCGTCTGTATCCCGACTTCTCGGCCGTATTGATTTTCCTTTATTTAAAGACCCCGATCCACCTCCTGTGGTTCCTCAGACTCCCATTATAAGATCAACGGCCAACGAGGAGAACAGAAAAACAACTGCTTTCCCACTCGGCCAAACCTTCTTTATCTGGACTTTATCCAGAGATCCGAATTTCTAACTGACATTTCTTGGCTCTTCCTGGAGAATGTAAAGAGCTAAACAAGCTGAGGAACTGGGCGACCAGACAAAGAATTCCCTCTTCCTCTGTTCTCTCCTCTATCTCAGTTCTCTCCTCTATCTCAGTTCTCTCCTCTTCCTCAGTTCTCTCCTCTTCTTCTGTTCTCTCCTCTTCCTCAGTTCTCTCCTCTTCCTCAGTTCTCTGCTCTTCCTCAGTTCTCTGTTCTATCTCAGTTCTCTCCTCTATCTCAGTTCTCTCCTCTATCTCAGTTCTCTCCTCTATCTCAGTTCTCTCCTCTTCCTCAGTTCTCTCCTCTTCCTCAGCTCTCTCCTCTTCTTCTGTTCTCCCCTCTTCCTCAGCTCTCCCCTATTTCTCAGTTCTCTCCCCTATTTCTCAGTTCTCTCCTCTTCCTCAGTTCTCTGCTCTTCCTCAGTTCTCTGCTCTTCCTCAGTTCTCTGTTCTATCTCAGTTCTCTCCTCTATCTCAGTTCTCTCCTCTATCTCAGTTCTCTCCTATATCTCAGTTCTCTCCTCTTCCTCAGTTCTCTCCTCTTCCTCAGTTCTCTCCTCTATCTCAGTTCTCTCCTCTATCTCAGTTCTCTCCTCTATCTCAGTTCTCTCCTCTTCCTCAGTTCTCTCCTCTTCCTCAGTTCTCTCCTCTTCTTCTGTTCTCCCCTCTTCCTCAGTTCTCCCCTATTTCTCAGTTCTCTCCTCTTCCCCAGTTCTCTCCTCTTCCTCAGTTCTCTCCTCTATCTCAGTTCTCTCCTCTTCCTCAGTTCTCTCCTCTTCCTCAGTTCTCCCCTATTTCTCAGTTCTCTCCTCTTCCCCAGTTCTCTCCTCTTCCTCAGCTCTCCCCTATTTCTCAGTTCTCTCCTCTTCCTCAGTTCTCTGCTCTTCCTCAGTTCTCTGCTCTTCCTCAGTTCTCTGTTCTATCTCAGTTCTCTCCTCTATCTCAGTTCTCTCCTCTATCTCAGTTCTCTCCTATATCTCAGTTCTCTCCTCTTCCTCAGTTCTCTCCTCTTCCTCAGTTCTCTCCTCTATCTCAGTTCTCTCCTCTATCTCAGTTCTCTCCTCTATCTCAGTTCTCTCCTCTTCCTCAGTTCTCTCCTCTTCCTCAGTTCTCTCCTCTTCTTCTGTTCTCCCCTCTTCCTCAGTTCTCCCCTATTTCTCAGTTCTCTCCTCTTCCCCAGTTCTCTCCTCTTCCTCAGTTCTCTCCTCTATCTCAGTTCTCTCCTCTTCCTCAGTTCTCTCCTCTTCCTCAATTCTCCCCTATTTCTCAGTTCTCTCCTCTTCCCCAGTTCTCTCCTCTTCCTCAGCTCTCCCCTATTTCTCAGTTCTCTCCTCTTCCTCAGTTCTCTGCTCTTCCTCAGTTCTCTGCTCTTCCTCAGTTCTCTGTTCTATCTCAGTTCTCTCCTCTATCTCAGTTCTCTCCTCTATCTCAGTTCTCTCCTATATCTCAGTTCTCTCCTCTTCCTCAGTTCTCTCCTCTTCCTCAGTTCTCTCCTCTTCTTCTGTTCTCCCCTCTTTCTCAGCTCTCCCCTATTTCTCAGTTCTCTCCTCTTCCTCAGTTCTCTGCTCTTCCTCAGTTCTCTGCTCTTCCTCAGTTCTCTGTTCTATCTCAGTTCTCTCCTCTATCTCAGTTCTCTCCTCTATCTCAGTTCTCTCCTATATCTCAGTTCTCTCCTCTTCCTCAGTTCTCTCCTCTTCCTCAGTTCTCTCCTCTTCTTCTGTTCTCCCCTCTTCCTCAGTTCTCCCCTATTTCTCAGTTCTCTCCTCTTCCCCAGTTCTCTCCTCTTCCTCAGTTCTCTCCTCTATCTCAGTTCTCTCCTCTTCCTCAGTTCTCCCCTCTTCCTCAGTTCTCCCCTATTTCTCAGTTCTCTCCTCTTCTTCTGTTCTCCCCTTTTCCTCAGTTCTCTCCTCTTCCTCAGCCATTGGGAATACCAGTCCCCCCCCCCACAGGGATAACATGGGGCCATCGGGTCCCACCAGCTCCACTAACAGGGAGGCTTCCAATTAAAGGAACAGACACAGAAATAAAGGGAGTTTGCCTATTCATTAGCACATGTTACTAATTAGTAATGTTCATCTTTAATTAAGCAGCCCCCCCCACAGCTCAGGTTTAGGGGAAGTGCCTTTTTGCTGCTACTGGCCCCTCCTGTAAGGCTACTGTAACCCCCATGGCTGACAGCTGTCAGTGCAAGAGGTATTTCTGGGGACTAAGGACCCCCCAGTGAAGGTTGGGAGGGGCGCGGTTATGAGGCAGGGGTGGGTACAACGGAACCTTCCATGCAGCCCCCCCCCCAGTACATTTAGTCTATAGAGAAAGGATCTGAGCAGCCAATAAGGGCCAAGCTCTCACTGCTCCAACCAATCAGCAGCCCCCGCACTGTTACACCAAACTGGAGGGAGTTGGCTCTGGGGGGAGCAGCATCATCAACAGCCCCAAATTTCTCTGTCTCAGGTCGGACCCTTTAGGGTTAAAGCAAATTTAGTTAAAATGCCAAAAATGTGAAAGAAAAAATGTAAAAATAACAGAAAAAGGGAAGTTGAGTCCATCCCTGCTCTCCAGTTGGGGGAGGGGGAGTCTCTCTCTCATCTGTGATAAGCCCCACCCCCTCAAAAACCTGAGCATTAACCCCTTCTCCTCCCCTTTACCCAGCCCCCTCTAACATAGTCTGGGATTGAATCACTTTCCTCTCTGCTTCCCAGCCCCCTCCCCACCTGGGATTTAACCCCTTTTTATCTCATACTCAGCCCCTTCACATTCTGGGATTCAACTTCCAGCTCTATATTCCCCAGCTGGACTTTAACCCCTTCCTACGTCTTGCCCAGCACCTCACCAATCTGGGATTTAACTCCTTTCTTTCTATTCCCCATAAAATATTTCTGAACATCATCATCAGGTTTATTTATAGGGGAGGAAGTTACCCAGAGCCTCAGTTTCATTTATAACAAACTGGGGCAACAGAATAGAAATCGCATCAGAAGGACCTACTCACAAGAGCTTACAATCTAAAGGCTACATCTCTAGATTTAACTGCAAAGCCCCCAATTTTGGAAAGCTGCAATTGTTGACCCTCTGCCTCCCTATGCCCATCAGTCAGTACCGAGTGCCCATCAGGCCAAATTTGGGCAGATATTGATTAGGCAGGTTTAAAAATCCTGATGGGGCAAGAACCACAATTGGCGCTTTGATGTGCTCCTCGCCCCAATCCCTTGCATCTCAGTCAAATCGTTTGGCCCTCAAGTTGGGCATATACACTGGGCAAGTTGGGCATATCCACTGGGCAAGTTGGGCATATACACTGGGCAAGTTGGGCATATCCACTGGGCAAGTTGGGCATATCCACTGGGCAAGTTGGGCATATCCACTGGGCAAGTTGGGCATATCCACTGGGCAAGTTGGGCATATACACTGGGCAAGTTGGGCATATACACTGGGCAAGTTGGGCATATACACTGGGCAAGTTGGGCATATACACTGGGCAAGTTGGGCATATCCACTGGGCAAGTTGGGCATATCCACTGGGCAAGTTGGGCATATCCACTGGGCAAGTTAGGCATAGCCACTGGGCAAGTTGGGCATATACACTGGGCAAGTTGGGCATATCCACTGGGCAAGTTGGGCATATACACTGGGCAAGTTGGACATATACACTGGGCAAGTTGGACATATACACTGGGCAAGTTGGGCATATACACTGGGCAAGTTGGGCATATCCACTGGGCAAGTTGGGCATATACACTGGGCAAGTTGGGCATATCCACTGGGCAAGTTGGGCATATCCACTGGGCAAGTTGGGCATATCCACTGGGCAAGTTGGGCATATACACTGGGCAAGTTGGGCATATACACTGGGCAAGTTGGACATGATCTGCTTTAATTGTAATTTATGGGTCAATCTGCGCTACAAATTGTTCTGGGAGGAAACAGGTTAATCATGGCCCCCCACAATTCCATGCGACGCCTTATTAGGAGGGCCCCCTAAGCGTTTCTTCATTTCCTTTTATTGGAGAAACACAGATGTGATTGTGCCCCCCTCTCTTGCACCCTAATGTTTCACAGCAATAAACCAATAATCCCAGGTTTGGCCAAAAGGATATTTCTGCAAATAAAAGAGGACCCCGGGGGCCACATGAAAGGACCCGTTGGAAAATGAGGCGGGGGGGATATTTAACAAGATAAAATACTGACGATCATTTATGAACAGGCAAATAAGCACCTGGGCAGTGATCCATGGCAACCAATCGGATGTTTCCTTTTATTTTATTAAATGCTGCTCACTGATTGGTTGCTATGGGTTACTGATCAGGTGCAAATATGACCAGCACTTGAATTGGGGGGGGGCATTATTTCTGCAGCATCAACTTCTTCTGCATTTCTACTGCATTTCCTTTTAGCCATGTGACTGGAGCTACTTCCTGTTAAATGACAGCAGCTTGGTCACGCTTTACAGCAGTCACGGAATTCATCAAGATGGCAGTACATCATAGTGTTTCTCTTCAGTGCCCCTATAGCCCTGCAACTCCCAGCAGCCTCTGAAAGCCACAGGGCACAATATTTGAGTAACAGTTGGATGGTTGGAGGATTGTGATAGTGATTGGCACAGAGTGGCCACTCTTGGGCTCCTATTGGTCTCAGTCCAAGTACCCGGGTGGCCAGTCATAGAGACAGCGCGGGGCTATTGTTTAGGGGAGCCAGGAGTGTGGCCAATAGGATCTGGGACAAATAACCTTCGCTGTGCCAAGTGCCAAGTATCAGCCTGAGGTGGACTGGGGAGAAGGTGGGAATCCAAGTGACTGTGGTTACACTCACACTCATACTCACACTCACAAGCTGCCTTGGGGTGGGGGATGTACAAGCCCCTATTAAGCACAGAAAGTCTGGGGTTCAGCTCTTGGTGCGACGAGGGGGGCCAGTGAGGCTTATTAAGGAGGAATAAAGGGGTCGGCAGGGAGGGGTAGGACAGCTGCTCTGAGTTCTAAAGTCGGGGGGGGCGCAGAGATTTGGGCACAGCTGTTATTTGGGCTCTTTCTGCACAAAATTCCCCAAACCCAATAAAATCAATGTGCCGGACGCACGGGGAGACGAGACGCAAGTGGGAAGGAAATTACCGGCAGTTTCATTCTCACTGTCAGTTTGGGAAATTAAATTCACTACCAGGGGGCCCCTTGAAAATAAAAGGAAAGCAGCCTGGGGCCCTCAGGTACCTCCTCCAAGCGTTACTAACGGAGAGTAGGAAAGTGATGTCACAGTAATACCTGGGAGCTGCCATAGCGATTCATTTGTAGCAGCTGAATCCATTCATACGTCCAACCACTGACTGCTTCTGTCAAAGGCCTGTCATGTAAAACTTATATTCTCGGCACCCCTGAACCCCAAGAGACGACTCAGTATTCACACAGATACACAAAAGTAAACTGCTCCTGCTCTCCTATTGTCAGGCTACTGTAACTCCCAAAACCCAAAGGCCACATTTAGTCTCAGCATTAGAAGTCAGCACAGGAGAAGCTTCCTATAAAGTAAAGGGTAAGTTAAAAGAAACTAAAAGAGCGGTGTTGTATGATTATTAGGGTTTATGATGGGGGGGTAAGTTTCCTGTATCCCTGTTACCTTTACATAATGAGCCCCACTACTCCCGGCACCCTGTGATTGGCCATAGTTTGGGTGACTGCTGCATTTAGATCTGATGTTAAAACATCTCACAGAAATATTCAGCTTTACACGACTCCGGCACATTCCACATGGCCTGGGGGGGGGGGGTTACACAGCACAGACCCCTGTAATACGTCAGAGAATCTGATTCTGCACTCCCAGCAGCCCCTGCCCTGAGTATTAACCCCCCATACCCAGGCACTGACTGGCAGGTCACACAGATTGGGAAAAATCTTACTCTCCTCCTGTTAGCTGATTACTATGTGCAGGTGACCCTAGCAACCAGACTGTGACACTCGTGCCAGGCAAAAAGAGATGATGAAAACAATGATAGTAGTGATGCTTTCCAATGACTCCTGCTGGTTTCCAGGGGCACAGACCTTAGAAACCACAGGGTTAATGAAATTCCAGGCTGGAGAGAGACAGAACACAAAGGCCAAGCAAACCCACTAATATAGGGACCAACTGCAACATTTTTGTTTATTCTGGTAAAGTAAAGACCAACTGCAACATTGCACAGATGACGTGACCTTATTGGCTGCCTTCTCCATATAAGCTTAATGTGTCTCCCCTATTCTGCTATAGGGAAATAGGTGACTCTCTTCTCCAACTGCCACAATAATGCCCCCAACTTGCCATTTCTCTCCTACAGTCCCACCGACAGGCAAATGTATATGAGCCAATGAATAATAATGATGCCCCTTCATATGCCCTTTAATCTGCATCTGGGGTCAGCACTGACGATTGTGTCCCATTGTAATAATAATAATAATAACAATAATAATAACAATAATAATAATAATAACAACAACAATAATAATAATAATAATTAGGGAGGCACCGAATGCACTATTTTGGATTCGGCCGAACCCCCAAATCCTTTGCGAAAGATTCGGCTGAATACCAAACCGAATCCGAACCCTAATTTGCATATGCAAATGAGGGGTGGGAAGGGGAAAACATTTTTTACTTCCTAGTTTTCTGGCAAAAAGTCACGTAATTTCTCTCCTCTGCCCTAATTTGCATATGCATATGCAAATTAGGGTTGGGATTCCGTTCGGCCTGGCAGAAGGATTCGGCCAAATCCGAATCCTGCTGAAAAAGGCCGAATCCCGAACCGAATCCTGGATTTGGTGCATCCCTAGTAATAATAATAATAAAAATAAGTAATAATACAAATAATAATGATAATAATAATGGTAATAATAATAATAAAAATAACTAATAATAACAATAATAATGATAATGATGATAATAATGATAATAATAATAATAAATGATAATAATAATAATAATAATGGTAATAATAATAATAAAAATAACTAATAATAATAATGATGATGATAATAATAATAACAATAATAATAAAAATAAATAATAATAACAATAATAATAATAATAATGATGATAATAACAATAATACAGAAGATGTAGAAAACTCATTTATTTGCCCATGGGGCCCCGGGGCCAGTGATTCCACCACTTTCCGAATTTCCTGCTCCCCATTTCCCTGCTCCCCATTTCCCTGCTCCCCATTTCCCTGCGCCGGTCCCTATGGTCAGTAAATCTGTCAGCTCCATGTCAGGGCTCAATCAGCCGCCCTCTCGCCCCCCACATACACCCAGTCGACAGCTGCTCCTCTCCCAGCAATGTAATGGTTAAACACCTGGCAACTGCTGCTTGTTGGGCACATGGCCGGCTGGAAAGAGGGGGTGCTGCTCCTGTGTGGGGAGCGGGGGCCCCGGGGCAGGCAGGCTACACAGAACGTAGCACACGGGCCCCGTCCATCATCATCACAGAGGTATTTATTTAAACGTCGCCGAAAGATCTCAGCCTCACATTCAATCCCTGGGGCATCACGGAAACAGGCAGAAGATGTATAAAGGCTGCAGTTCTGTCACTTCAGTGTCGAGAACCCACAGTGCAGTCCCTAATGACTTGTGCTCATTTCATTTCCCAGTACAGAATGCAGAGCTGCCATATTGATTCCCCCACATGGAATGCAGGAGCCTGGGGGTGACACATGATGTATCTTACAGCTGATCTATGTCCAACATCATCTTTATCTGACCCTAATATACATTTCACCCCTTCAAAAAACACATGAAATTGTCTCAGCACTATGAGCCTGAGCGAGGGATTGGATAACGAGAAAGAAGGATTTGGGATAAAATTCTCCGAATTTAGGAAACATTCCTCAAAATCCAACAGAGGAGGCATGTTCTGAACCATCAAAAACACTGATTAGTTGGGAGAAAGCACTGATTGGATGGGAGATTTAACATAAAGCACTGATTGGCTGGAAGGTTTAACATAAAGCACTGATTGGCTGGAAGGTTTAACAGAAAGCACTGATTGGATGGGAGATTTAACATAAAGCACTGATTGGCTGGAAGGTTTAACAGAAAGCACTGATTGGATGGGAGGTTTAACAGAGAGCAGTGATTGGATGGGAGGTTTAACAGAAAGCACTGATTGGATGGGAGGTTTAACAGAGAGCACTGATTGGATGGGAGGTGTAACACAAACTACGGAGGCCTGACCAAGCCCTGTGATGTGCCTCTATCACTTCATAACTGAGTAACAAGGATGCATTGGGTCCTGCAGATTATATTTGTATGAGAGATTATATTTGTCCCACCCCACATATCTGTACCTCCAGTGACCCCATTCCATGCACAGATATGAAGAGTAATGAAAGGTGTGGGGACAGCAAACTGGGACTCGCCCCCAGACACCACTTATATCCCTAAAACGAATAATAAATAATAATAGGCTCGGCCAATCGCTGACACTCGAGTAATTATTCCATGTCTAACCTTCCAAACTTCCCCTTTAATCCAGCAGCCGGAAGCAGAGAAGCAGCTGTGCAGGGTGTGTCGCATGTAATGCTCCAACTAAATGACTTTTGGGGGGACCCTAAGGAGAGGAACTGGGGGGAACCTGATGGAGAGAAACTGGGGGGAACCTGGGTTCTTACGCATGGGCAGTTTTTCTGTATTTGAGCCGCAGGTTTGGGCGCAGCTACAAATAATAATAATATTATTATGTAATATTATTATATTCTGCCCAGTTCTACTCAGCGCTCAGAGTCGCATTTTACTCCAGTTGCACTACATGCCCGTGTGTAAGGAGCCTAATAATGGTACTCCCTGCAGGCACAAACTACAGACAGAACTGAAAGAGTTACTATGAAACAACTCCCTGCAGGTGTCAGTTCTCTTTACTATTCTCTCTATTTACTATTACTATTCTCTTCCCACCTTGTTACTCCCAGTAAAAGGCTAAAAGTGCAAGCTAGAATGCTATATTTATTCTGCAGAATGCTTTACCATACCTGAGTAACCAGCTCTAGGAAACTCTCTCTGTTTGATTAGGATAGCAGCTGCCATATTAGCTTGGTGTGACATCACTTCCTGCCTCAGTCTCTCCCTGCTCACTCATAGCTCTGGGCTCAGATGGAAAGAGGTTAAAGTCAGTCTGCCCAGCAAGTGGGTGAGAAGGGGTTAAAGTAAGTCTGTCCAGCCAGAGCGAGAGAAGGGGTTAAAGTAAGTCTGTCCAATCAGTGGAAGGGGTTAAAGTCTGTCCAATTAGAAGGAGGGAATGTGTTAGAACAGCCAATCAAAAGAATCAAAATCAATCACATCCCAACATGTCCCGTTAACCCCTTCTATACCTCCCCTGCACCCACAGACAGACCCCTCCTGTAAATATTGTACTTTATTAATCTTTCTATTTAAAGGGGATATAAACCAACTGGCTGTTAATGTCATTGCTATGGGCAGTAGTGTCTGTTTATATTCCTGGCACTGCTGTTCTGACTCATGTAACAATGTAGCAGATGGCAGGTGATTATAAGACTTGGGGGGGAGCTGATCTCAGCTACATTGAATCAAGAGTCAGAACCAGAGAACAGAAAGGGATACGAAACACATTTAAAGGGCTTGTTTGCCTAGTTGTTTTAATGACTAATTTAAATGTTTAATGACTTTTTCCAATGACTTTCTATTTTCTATGTGTGACAGTTTTTCTAATATTCAAGTGTAAAGTGTAATCTTTCACCTTCTAAAGCAGCTCTGGGAAGGATGGGTCACCGACCCTGTAAACTGATCTAAATTGATACATTTAGTTGATCCATTTGTTATGTTTGTCCCTGCTGAGCAGAATCTCTGGGTTTCATTACAGGCAGCTGTTAGACTTGATACAATAGTTACTGATACTCCAGAGATGCTGCTGAGAAATGGATCAACTCATTGTATCAACTAAATGTATCAACTAATTGTATCAACTAAATGTATCAACTAATTGTATCAACTAATTGTTGCAAAATTGTAAAAAGAGCCCACTGAGCATGTGCAGTGCCAGTGACACACAAACGATGAACAAGACCAGGAGATGGGGGGCTGCTGGGGAAAGTGGATCATTGCTGTTATGGGGGTGCAGCACCTATTATCTTCCATTGGGTAAAATATGACACTGGGTTTATATTCCCTTTAACTAAATGTATTTATAATTTGTGTAAGTAACAAGACGAGTAACTTTCTGTATTTGTGCTGATTTATACTATTGGGGGGGGTTGACTTCCTGCACAGGGACTTCTGAACAACTCCCGTAAGAACTGGGGCTCCCTGTGATTTACTATACACCCACTGGGTCCCTCTGTGGATTCAATTAATATAGAAGTAGGGATGGGCACATTTTTTCGCCTTGTTTCGCCGCAAAAATGACGCCCATAGACTGGTATGGTGTCGTGCGTCCAAAAAAAAGACGCGTGTCCAAAAAAATTTTGCGATGCCCATAGACTTTAATGGGCGTCTGCAAATTTTTGGCAAAATGAAACGGGTCAAATTCGCCCATCCCTATATAGAAGTCAAAAAGTTAATAGGAAAGAAGAGAAAGGCATTTAATGAATATAAACACTATAATAAATGTAAATCAGAAATCTGGAAGGCAAGGAAAGGAAATGAAGAGTTAATTGCGGTGGAGGCTAAGACTAACCCCAAAAAGTTTTTTTTAAATCTATTAACAGTAAAAATATGGGGGTTGAGAGTGTTGCTCCATTAAATAATGGTACCAGTATGGTTGTAACAGATACAGATAAGGCAAATGTGTTAAATCAGTTCTTTAGTTCAGTGTATACAATAGAGGAGTGTGAGTTCCCAGGCTCACTTTATAACTGCACTAATGGCTCAGCTCAATCTAGTCAGTGGCTCACTCGGGATATGATTCAAAAAGCTTTAATACAAATTAATGTAAACAAGACTCCAGGGCCTGATGGCATACACCCCCGGGTTCTAAGAGAGCTTAGTTCAGTTTTAGACCAGCCCTTATTTCTGATTTTCTCAGATTCACTGTCATCTGGTATGGTGCCTATGGATTGGAGAAAAGCTGATGTTATTCCAATATTTAAAAAGGGATTACGATCTCAGCCTGGCAATTATAGGCCAGTAAGTCTGACATCTGTGGTGGGTGAATTATTTGAAGACTTGTTAAGGGATCACATTCAAAATGTTGTCCTAGTGAATGTCATTATGAGCAGCAATCAGCATGGCTTTATGAAGGATAGGTCATGTCAGACAAATTTGATTTATTTTTATGATGAGGTAAGTAAGATTCTGGACAGTGGGGGGGGGGCAGTAGATCTATTTGGATTTTGCCAAAGCGTTTGATACTGTGCCCCACAAACGACTGCTTTCTAAACTAAGGTCTGTTGGGCTTAATGAAGTCGTTTGCACATGGATAGGAAACTGGCTACAGGATCGGGTACAGAGGGTGGTTGTTAATGGGACATTCTCTACTTGGAGTAAGGTTCTTAGTGGGGTCCCCCAGGGCTCAGTATTGGGGCCACTTTTATTTAACTTGTTCATTAATGACTTAGGGGAGGGTGTTGTAAGTAATGTATCAGTGTTTGCAGATGAGACAAAACTATCAGCCCAATTAATTCCATCCAGGATGTGGCACTTGCAACAGGATCTTGACTAACTGGCAATCTGGGCAGCTAAGTGGCAAATGAGATTCAATGTTGATAAATGTAAAGTCCTGCACCTGGGATGTAACAATATCCACTTATACCCTTAATGGGACTGCACTAGGCAAATCCATAATGGAGACGGAGCTTGGAGTCCTTGTAGATAATAAACTTGTCTGTAGCAAGCAATGCCAGTCAGCAGCATCAAGGGCAAATAAGGTCTTGACTTGTATTAAATGGGGCAGAGAGTCACGGGAGGAGGGGGTCCCACTGTATAGAGCACTGGTAAGGCCCCATCTAGAATATGCCGTACAGTTTTGGTCTCCATCACTCAAACAGGACATTATTGTATTAGAGAGGGGACAGAGAAGGGCAACTAAGCTGGTAAAGGGAAAATCTTAGCTATGAGGAAAGACTGGCCAAATTGGGGATGTTCACGCTGGAGAAGAGGCGCTTAAGGGGTGATATGATAACTATGTATAAATATATAAGGGGATCATATAATAATCTCTCTAATGATTTATTTACCAGTAGTATTGAATATAGATGGGCTGCAGCTCACCGTTTTGATTGCTTGGTTTTGGTTATCCTGCAGGGTATCCTGTGTCAATCCCCCAATAGAGTCAATCAAAAGGAATCCAAGTGCAGGACAAATCCACAGCAGTTTTCTTTGACTGCAAAAACTTTTATTGGGAATGTGAAGCACACAACATGTTTCGGGCTCGGCCCTTTATCAAGTGTCCACATTCCCAATAAAAGTTTTTGCAGTCAAAGAAAACTGCTGTGGATTCATTCGTCCTGCATTTGGTTTCTTTTGATTTATTTACCAGTAGGTCTTTCCAGCTGACACAAGGTCACCCATTCCGATTAGAAGAAAAGAGGAATATTGGGAAGGGGTTTGTTACAGTGAGAGCTGTGAAGATGTGGAATTGTCTCCCTGAATCAGTGGTACAGGCTGATATATTAGATAGGTACAAGGAAGGGTCGGATGCTTTATTCACCAGTAGCTCCTCCCAGCAGACAGGAGGGAGCCAATGAGATTAGAGGAGGGAAAGGGGTGTTACAGGGAGAGCTGGGAAGTGAATCAGGGGTACAGGCTGATACATTAGATAGGTACAAGGAAGGGTCGGATGCTTTATTCACCAGTAGCTCCTCCCAGCAGACAGGAGGGAGCCAATGAGATTAGAGGAGGGAAAGGGGTGTTACAGGGAGAGCTGGGAAGTGAATCAGGGGTACAGGCTGATACATTAGATAGGTACAAGGAAGGGTCGGATGCTTTATTCACCAGTAGCTCCTCCCAGCAGACAGGAGGGAGCCAATGAGATTAGAGGAGGGAAAGGGGTGTTACAGGGAGAGCTGGGAAGTGAATCAGGGGTACAGGCTGATACATTAGATAGGTACAAGGAAGGGTCGGATGCTTTATTCACCAGTAGCTCCTCCCAGCAGACAGGAGGGAGCCAATGAGATTAGAGGAGGGAAAGGGGTGTTACAGGGAGAGCTGGGAAGTGAATCAGGGGTACAGACTGATACATTAGATAGGTATAAGAAGGGGTTGGATGGTGTTTAGCAAGTGAGGGAATACAGGGATATGGGAGATAGCTCATAGTACAAGTTGATTGCATTTTGGAGCCAGGAAGGCAAATTGGAGAGGCTTCAGATGGGATTTCACCTTCCTCTGGATCAACTGGCAGTTAGGCAGGTTATATATAGACTTCAAAGGTTGAACTTGATGGACATGTGTCTTTTTTTCAACCTAACTTACTATGTTACTATGTTACTGTGTCACTGTGTTACTATACACCCACTAGGAGAGTGCAATGTCTATGGAGTCTGGTAGAAAACAAGGAGGAGCTTCTGCTCCATCCCCCACCCCTCTCATTCGCTGGCAGTGTCTGCACTGAACTGAGAGATAAGAGAGATAAGAGCCCCCTCCGCTGCCTATCAATCCCCCCCCCAGGGGCCATTCTCCAACCTCTGCTAATAAAATGCAAATCACTTTATCCATCAAGCGCTTCCCATTTATCAGCAGCATTTGTCCAGGGAATTCTGATCCTTTCTGAGGCCGAACCAGATCCCTCCTTGTCACGGGGCAACCACAGCCTCAAACAAACTCACGAGAAGCCACTGAATCAATGGACAGCACTGTACCCCCTCTAATTGGGAACCAGCCCCCAAACCCTAATAGGAAATCCTGCAACCCCTGCACTAAATATACAATATGGCATCATTTACTAATAAACAAACAAAGGCTGTACCCCCCAAAAACCCTCACAAACCAACAAACACACACAATCCCCCAGCGACCCCCCAATACACAGAAGTAGTCCTGCGCCCCCATAAGAACCAGTCCCTTTGCTCTGTCAGCAGTGACATCACACAAAAGTCTTCTATGGGGGCCGAGCGGGTGCGTCTCTATTTTAGGCCTGGGGAACAGTCAGGTGCAGAGCAGTCACTTGGCCGCCTGCCTCCCCCTCGCACGGAGATCCCTAATCTTAATGGAGATCTTCTCTAAACACACAGAGGCTGTGGCACAACATGTTTGGTATGTGAGGAGCACAAAGGGAAAGTAAATGGCACTCAGTGCGATGAAAGGCAAAAAGCAAATATAGAGACACCACCAGCCAACTCAAGGGCTCTGACTTCTTCCAAGACTAAAAAGAATTGGGGCCCTACAACTGAGAAAAAGGAAATAAATGATTGATTCATATTTACCAATGGCCTGGAACCTCCTCCCCCATAATGTACCTCCTCATATCTACTCTACCTCCAATATTGTCTCTACCATATAACCACCATATCTACTCTACCTTCCCATATTGTATCTTCCATGTAAGCACCATATCTACTCTACCTCCCATATTTTCTCTCCAATGTAGGCACCATATCTACTCTACCTTCCCATATTGTATCTTCCATGTAAGCACCATATCTACTCTACCTCCCATATTTTCTCTCCAATGTAGGCACCATATCTACTAGACCTTTCCTTATTTTCTCTCCCAAATAACCACCATTTCTACTCTACCTCCAATATTGTATTCTACCTCCCAAATTGACTCTCCCATATAACCACCAAATCTACTCTACATTCCCATATTGTCTCTCCCATGAACCACCATATCTACTCTACCGTCCCATATTGTCTCTCCAATGCAACCATCATATCTACTATACCTTCCCATATTGTCACTGTTTCTACTCTATACAATAATAGGGGGTTAAAAGTTAAAGTATAATTTCTATTTAAGTATATTGGAAGTGCTATTTTACAATGCACATTCCATTTCCAGTATAAATACAAGTGCATATGTTTACAAAACAGGGTTTTTTTGTTACAAAGTTATGATCATAAAGTTGATAAGCCTCCATACCCACGTCAACTGTATCTACTCTACCTTCCCATATTGTCTCTCCCATGTAAGCACCATATCTACTCTACCTTCCCATATTGTCTCTCCCATGTAAGCACCATACTGTATCTACTCTACCTTCCCATATTGGATAAATTAAATTCAGTGAGAAAAAGAAATAATGGTTTATCAAGTGAAAACTCATGGATGAGATTCAATTCCAGGAGTAATTACTTTTCTCCAAATTCAGTTCCAGTTTTTTCCCATAGACTCAATTGAGTTTTCAATGAAGTTTTTCTGAATTGCACCTTAAATTGCATCTCATTCATGAAGTTTCACATGATAAACCTTTTTCTCACTGAATTGAATCTGGCCCTTTATGTGATTGGACTCAGGAGCTTCTCACAAGACCCCTCCTATCACAATATTGTAGGATCAGGTGTGAGAGGCTCAGTCCCGCAGACTCTAATGGGCCAACGTGTCAAACTCACAAGCCAGAAAACAGGTCTGACCAGTTGATGCCGGGAGCGGTGGCCCAACAGCATAAAGATCGGCCCCCAACTCATGTCAAGGGGGGCACAGTCAAAGGTCAACAGGGCAAATCTGTCCAATCAGATTAGTGATTATGGGACCAGGGATTATATCTCCATGGGAATCATCTATGGTAATGATAATAATCCCACCACAGACACATCCAAAATATTCCCACTGTGCACAGCCCCCCCCCCCAAAAAAAAATCTCTCCCACCCCAAACACTGGCAATATGTGTGCAAGCAAACAGGGAAGCAGGAAGGGGCAGCAGAAAGGAAATCGGGAATGGGAAGTGGGAAGGGGCAGGAGCAATGGGAAGCGGGAAGGGACATCAGCAAGAGAATAATATCAAAGGAACCAGAAGGGGCAGCAGAAAAGAAAATCGGGAATGGGAAGTGGCAGGAGGAATGGGAAGCGTGAAGGGGCAGGAGGAATTGGAACCGGAAGGGGCAGCAGCAAGGGAACAGGAAGGAGCAGGAGGAATGGGAAGTGGGAAGGAACAGCATCAAAGGAACAGGAAGGAGCAGTATCAAAGGAACAGGAAGGGGTAGCAGTAAAGGAATAGGAAGGAATGGAAAGTGGGATGGGGCAGGAAGATGTGGGAAGTAGGAAGGGTCAGCAGCAAGGGAACAGGAAGGGGCAGGCGGAATGGGAAGCGGGAACTGATTAACTATCAGGTTGTGGTACCAGAAGGTTCCAGTGTAGAAAGGATCGGGCTGGAGTTGAATGCATTGAATACCCCTCTTTCTATGTCAGTGAATAGGGGGCCCAGGAACAAAGGGCCATTTAGGATTCCTGAAGCTGCCAGATCTCTGGTCTCAGCACAGAAACAATTGGGGGATCAGCGACCCCAGCGCAGGAAAATCCCCCCGACCTCAGCAGGGATCACAGAATTGCTGACTGGCACAATCCCAAACCCAAAACTGTACAGCTCCTGAGGGGTCTGGAACCTTCTGTGGGTGCCCTGAATGTAGTGCCCAGTTCTGCCCACATCGCACCACCAGTCCAACTCTCTCTCCTGCTTTACCAGCCAGAACCCCCCCCCCCCCCGGGATGTACCATTTATGCAGGAAGTCGCCAGTGAGGCAAATCCAGGAATGAACTGAGCAAATGGCACTGACATTGTACAACTGAACTACAACTCCCAGCAGCCCCGGTTAGGCCGCCTCCAGTGTTGATTTGCTGGCACACAGTTACATGGTAATTAAGGGTTAAGGACCAGTAGTGAACAGTCATGTGCCAGGACATAGGGGGTATAAGGGCATCACTACCAGCCCTTTCTGTTGCCCCGTGGATTCACCTGTGAGTAAATAAAGGTCCAACTGATCATGTACAGAACAGACACCAGTCCAGGATCCCCCTCCCCAGACAGAGATCAATGTGGTTCCTGAGATCTGACACATTCCAGGCACTTCATAGGTTGAGTCATCCGGTTGCCCTATAATCACTGCCCCTATTGCCCTATACCCAGGCACTGGCATCACAGCCCAAATATGTGTCACTTCCACTCCATGTGCCACACACACACCACATTTTATATTTTGGGCACAGTTGGCTACCATTAGTCCCATTGCATAGGAACTAGCCCCCCATCTCTGATGTCTGACACCCCACATTCCTATGAACCAGTGGAGGGGGGGGTGCATGTGTCAATGATTGTACAAGTAGCTGCTGAGCAGCCCATTCCCAGGCAAATCTCCCATCCTGAATGAGTTAAAGGTTAACAAAAGGTTAACTACGTGTTGTCTGAGAGTGGCCCATGGTCCTGTGGCTCCTCCCGCTCAGGCTGACAGTCAGGAAACTGCCAATTAATACATCTCACCCCCCATACACCTTTCATTCTGGGCTATTGAGTGTCGAGCTGAGGGCCGGGGGCAAGAGTGGCTTATGGCTACAAGCACAGCAGAGTCAACCAGCCACCAGGCAACTGGCCCAACCAATGGTGCTCCTGTTATTGATCAACGTATAAGCGCGGGGGGGGGGTAGAATGGGAAGCCCAGATAACCTGCTCACCTGCCTGGGACACTCACCTTCACCTGCCCACTAGTCACATGTTCCTGTAACTCCCAGCAGCGCATTACTCTCATTACTCACATTACTCTCATTACTCACATTACTCTCATTACTCACATTACTCTCATTACTCACATTACCCTCATTACTCACATTACTCTTATTACTCTCATTACTCTCATTACTCACAAAGGAAACTTGCTCCTGCTGTCCCATTGTAAGGCTACTCTAACTCCATGTGGGTCGAGGGGCCCCGCACAGAAGCAGAAGATTTAATGGCGTGAGGAAGGGATCGGGGAGCAGTTGGGATGTGACTGGCGTCTCCTGTCGACACAAAGTGCAAATAAACAGAGGATCTAAGACAGGGGGGGGGTCTTGTTGCCTTTCATTCTGCAGAGTTCCTCCCCCCAGTCACCTCAGACGTGCACCCCCGATTTAACCTTCTCTAGAGCCAATCCCAGCGGCTCCCACAACCCAAAAATGAGAACTTTTTCAAGCCTAAATCTCAGTTTTTCCCATTAACCAAACCCCAAAATGTTTCGCCCCTTACTTCATCTGATTACAGTAACGAGCCTCTCTTGAGGAGCAGCGGCAGGGGGAACCAGCAGTGTACCCACAGTTACTGCAGATCAAGCCCATTCCACTTCCCACCTTCACCCGCAGGGACCCCCAGGCTTAGTTCTCTGCCTGAGTCTGACATATGCAACTTGAGGGATACGTCTATTAAATCCAGCTAAAGGGGTGAGCTAAAATGTAACTGCCCCCGTCATCTGGTACCTACCCTGTCTGCTGCCATGGAAACAGCTGGAGGGCCCCAACTTACCTCATCCCTGATTCAATATGTCCTTATTTAATGTGCCCCCTCCTGAGGGTTCAGCAAATGCCCTTTTTGCCCCCCCCCATAAATCACCAATGTGTATAATCAATAACCAGAGCCCATACTGCTCTATATACCCACACACACATATACCCTCATATACACACACATATATATACACACACACATATACCCACATATATATATATACACACACATATAAACACACACATATATACACACACATATACACACACATATACACACACATATACTGTACTTATATAATATATATACACATACACTGCACATGAGGTGTCAGTAAACACACACACACAAGTACACGCAGGGCATGTGGATCAGTGAGGCAGAGAGCGACACACGTGTAACCACGAGTACAACATTATGAGTTTGTTACGGTTAATTCCATGCTTGGTTAACTTGCCCTTTGATTGCCAGATGACTCCCTGCAGCCAGTAATAGAACAAGCTGTTTGTGTTGGGCAGGGCGAGGGTTAAGGTGCTTATGTCCATCAGACACATCAATAACATGACCCCCCCACACCACTGAATTCTTGTAACTGTGATGGTGCCTGTGGGGGGCACAAGAGATGCAGCATAAGAAATGCCCAGCGCTGACACCCAGATGCAGCACATTGAGAGCCACATACACGGATATTAGTGTAACCAAAGGCCACTCTGTAAAGCTACAGGCAGGGGCCACTGAGTCATAGTAATAGTCATAGAAACTGGTCTCCCCCAATATACAGCCCCCCAGTAACTGCACAGAAATGCCCCCCACTAATTGATAATGTGACCGAATCCCATCCAAGCAGAAGTGTGTGTGGCAAGGAAAGGGTTAAACTGGCGTGACTTTGGGCTCAGCTCCCACTAATTCCCGTGTAACTAATAGTGATCAGGAACGTGGCACAACTCTCACCCCAGCCGCACCCTCCCCAGGAGCACCCACACTTTACTAACGTGAGGTCTATTACTGATGTTCTTCCTCCATACAATCACTGTTAGACTTCTGTTCCACAGGAAATATTTCTATATAACCTTTATGTAATAAATATGTGAATGAAAAGCAGGAAACGGGAGGTGATTTACACAAACTGAGTCTTGAGATCTACTGATCAGCAGCTAAAGGTCTCCTGGTACATCCCATCTACCTTTTGGCCACCCCTGTATTAATGGATTTGCCCTATAGGGAGAGAGTGTGATTGGCTGAGAAAGTGCACAGTGACCCCCGTACATACTATATATAATATATAAGCAGAGCTGGGCGGGGGGTTGATTCACAGGAATAAAGGGTGGTGTTGCCATACACCCCATCACCCGCCATTAATGGAGCCATGTACACCGACAGAATAAAGGGGAAATAACCTTTATCCGCTCTAATTAAAACCACCCGCTGCCCCCCGTCCCCCCAGCAACATAAAGGGAGACAGGGGACAAAATGTGTAAATATTCTGTGCCAGAGGCTGACTCACTCCCCCCAGTAATGGGACACGGGTATCGGGGTGCCGCCAGTACGTGGGGCCCCTGTTATTATTATATATATCATTATTATTTATTATAATTATTATATATCATTATTATATATTATTATTAAATAATAGTATTATATATTATTATTATTTATTATTATTATTATATATTATTATAATTATTATTAAATAACATTATTATATATCATTATTATTTATTATTATTATTATTTATTATTATAATATATTATTATTATATGACACCAACATATTGTGCAGCGCAGTTGTTCCCATGTGTTTGTTACACAGAGATGCACAAAGCAAAACACACATACCAAGGGGCCCCCCAGCACAGTGCCAGCCCCCCCCCTGGACACAGCAAGAGGGAACACAATATGGGGGGCCATAGAAACAGTCTGACAGGGGCTAGAAGAGCCCATTTGCCCCCACTTCCCAGTCCAACAAACAATGGGGCCCCCATACTAGCAGATCTGAGCCCCCACACACAGGGATATCCCACCAATGTTGTGACCCAGAGGGGCCGGATCCTTTATGTCATTTCTCTGGTGGAAGCATCAGTTCTGGGGGAGCCCATTAGCTGGGGGGGGGGATAATAAAGCCATAAATGACATTGTGCCAACAGGGCAATTCCCACCCCCACTGCCAACATGATCTGCCCAACAGGGGGGCATTACCTGCTCATTTGCATCACAGGGGCGTCTGGGACCCCAAACCAGGAAAGACTTGTCCAGTCCCAGTAGCAGTTTGTTGTTTATCCAACTGACTTGTATTATTGGCACCTGCTCCTTCCCTCGCTGCCCCCCCAGGGACCCGCCATCTTGCCCACCCGTCAATCCTGCTGTAATGTCCCCCCACATTTAGAGCACCCTGATCCCTGTCACCTTCCTGCTACTGCACCCTGATTACCAATCTGCACCCACAATACTCCGAGCGCTCCATGCCACCCCATGGGCACTACACCATTCTATCAACTGGGAACCAGTCTCCCCACTGGCACAACATAACACTCTTCCCCTTATGTCCAAACACCACCCGGAGGCTCTTTTTTGTATCTTATACCCCCCCAAATCCCACCCCATATCCCCCCAAGATATATCACCCAGCGCCATGTACCCAAAATTATACCAGATACAAAACTATGCACCCCAACAATACTCTGCCCAACACAATGACTTCCAAACAAGACTCTGCCCGATACCTAATAATACCCAATATAAATGCCCAGTGTACTGACACCCAATATAAATGCCCAGTGTAATAATAACCAATATAAATGCCCAGTGTAATAATAACTAATATAAATGCCCAGTGTAATAATAACCAATATAAATGCCCAGTGTAATAATAACCAATATAAATGCCCAGTGTAATAATAACCAATATAAATGCCCAGTGTAATAATAACTAATATAAATGCCCAGTGTAATAATAACCAATATAAATGCCCAGTGTAATAATAACCAATATAAATGCCCAGTGTAATAATAACTAATATAAATGCCCAGTGTAATAATAACTAATATAAATGCCCAGTGTAATAATAACCAATATAAATGCCCAGTGTAATGACACCCATGATATAATTCGGGGCACAATACAGCCAAAAAATAAATGGCCCTCAGCAATGCAATCAGCCCCAACAATGTCACACACAATATACCGCAAAATAAATAGCTAGTGCAATGAACCCCAACATTGTACTGTACAAAGGATCTTGCCCCTGTGTATAATGCTCAATGTAATGTACCCCAATGTTTAGCCAAAGTGAGTTACCCCAGTATTTAGCCAAAGTGATGTACCCCAGTGTTTAGACAAAGTGATGAACCCCAGTGTTTAGACAAAGTGATGAACCCCCATGTTTAGCCAAAGTGATGTACTCCAGTGTTTAGCCAATGTTACCCCAATGTTTAGCCAATGTTATGTACCCCAATGTTTAGGCAAAGTGATAAACCCCAATGTTTAGGCAAAGTGATACCCCAGTGTGTAGGCAAAGTGATGAACCCCAGTGTTTAGGCAAAGTGATACCCC
Organism: Xenopus petersii; assembly: GCA_038501925.1. Taxonomy (NCBI): domain Eukaryota; kingdom Metazoa; phylum Chordata; class Amphibia; order Anura; family Pipidae; genus Xenopus; species Xenopus petersii. Next base: position 387,273 of record CM076684.1, on the reverse strand, counting down.
AATGTTTAGGCAAAGTGATAAACCCCAATGTTTAGGCAAAGTGATGCCCAGCACAAAGCCTCCCCCCAGGTGCCCAGGAGCAGCACAAAGACCTGAGGCATCAGGATCCACTGACCTTCCAGAGCCCGGGTGAGGGGCAGGAGGGACGGGAGGAGCAGCAGGAGGAGCAGGAGGGATCCCCGGTCCATAGTCGCAGTCGCTACAGACAATCCATGGGGCACAATCCGGTGCCGGAGCAGCAACTGATCCCGAGATCGACGCGCAGCGCAGCCCAGACTGGGGAGAAACCAAATGTCCTGCAGCGCGGGGGTCCGCCGGGACGGCTCGTGTCTGTGTCGGGTCTGGAGACTCCGTGCGGCCCCGGGACCCTCGTCTCCTGCCCTGGAAATGTTACCGGTAAATAAGCTGAGACTATAGTGGGACAGAAACGAAGAGAAGCCGGACCTGCTCCCTGCACAGACCTTCACTCCCCCCTTCCCCAACAATGGTTTGCCCCGAGCTGTCTGTCAGGAACAGAGACCAGAGCAGCACAATGTTCCCTCCTGGGGGGGGGGAGAGATACTGAATGGGGGCAACAGGGAAGGGCTGAGGGGGGAGAATGGGGGGCACCGGGGACATGAGGAGAGAGACTGGGACACAAGAGGGGAGGGGAGGCTCTGGTTGGGGGACTGGATACTGGGGGATATATGGAAACAGTCATATACTGGGGCAGGGACTGATGGGAATGTGATAGGGACCTTAGATTGTAAGCTCACTGGGGCAGGGACTGATGGAAATGGGATAGGGACCTTAGATTGTAAGCTCACTGGGACAGAGACTGATGGGAATGTGATAGGGACCATAGATTGTAAACTCACTGGGGCAGGGACTGATGGGAATGTGATAGGGACCTTAGATTGTAAGCTCACTGGCACAGGGACTGATGGGAATGTGATAGGAACCATAGATTGTAAGCTCACTGGGGCAGGGACTGATGGGAATGTGATAGGGACCTTAGATTGTAAGCTCACTGGGACAGGAACTGATGGGAATGTGATAGGGACCTTAGATTGTAAGCTCACTGGGACAGGAACTGATGGAAATGTAATAGGGACCTTAGATTGTAAGCTCACTGGGACAGGAACTGATGGGAATGTGATAGGGACCTTAGATTGTAAGCTCACTGGGACAGGAACTGATGGGAATGTAATAGGGACCTTAGATTGTAAACTCACTGGGACAGGAACTGATGGGAATGTGATAGGGACCTTAGATTGTAAGCTCACTGGGACAGGAACTGATGGCAATGTGATAGGGACCTTAGATTGTAAGCTCACTGGGACAGGAACTGATGGGAATGTGATAGGGACCTTAGATTGTAAGCTCACTGGGACAGGAACTGATGGGAATGTGATAGGGACATTAGATTGTAAGTGATGTGTGTGGGGGCCCTGAGGTAGGAGGTGTCAGAGAGGAGGAGCCAGGACCCTGACCAATGGAGAATTTAGGCAGAGGGGTCCCAAGAATGAGGATTGGTAGTGAGTGACAGGAGGGTGGTACAGACCGGGGCTTAGTTTCCAGGGTAATAACCACAAGGGTAAATACTTGGGCAGGGGTAAATTATTTTATGGGGCAACTCTAGGTATTGTGGGGCAAAGGCATTGCTGGTTGGATTAACCTATTGAAGGAGCTGCCATACTTATCTGCAATGGGTATTCAATACACTGTGTGATACACTGATACACCAAGACTCTATGGGGCAGTGAGAACCAACCGTGCAGTAGCTTTCTTCTGTGAGTGTGAGAGTTATAGTTCAGATAGAGATCCTTTCTTTCACTATTCTGTGTACTAGAGAAGGTGTTACATCCCCAACTGCTTAAATAGCCCAGTCATAGGTAAATGCCACTTCTTCCAGCTCCTACTGCCTGTTATGGGCAGATTAATTGTGTGTCCAGCAGTGAGAGAGTTAATCTCTATAGTTTGGGTCTCTGGGGCGAGTCTAGACCGGCAGGAATGAAGGTGCCAGGGCTCCCCCTGCTGGAGGCCATAGATGAACTGCTGCTCTTGCTCCTGCTTCTGTATTCTGTGTTACACGCGTGTTCCTGTCGAATGACACGCACTCATATACACACTTATACACTCATATACACACACTTATACACACTCATATACACACACTAACACATACAAGTTGTATCAGGAGTCAGAAGCAGCAGTGCAGAGAAGAGGAAGGGACAGACACAATGACAGTTACACAGAACTATAAACCCAGTGAGAATGAGCAATGAATGGATATTGGGAAGTTGTATCAGGAGTCAGAAGCAGCAGTGCAGACAATGAGGAATGAATGGATATTGGGAAGTTGTATCAGGAATCAGAAGCAGCAATGTATATAGTGTGTATATATAGAGTATATAGAGTATATAGTGTATATAGAGTAAATATAGTATATAGAGTATATAGAGTATATAGAGTATATAGTGTATATAGAGTGTATAGAGTATATAGCGTATATAGTGTATATATAGAGTATATAGAGTATATAGTATATATAGAGTATATAGTGTATATAGAGTATATAGAGTATATAGTGTGTATATAGAGTATATAGAGTATATAGTATATATAGAGTATATAGTGTATATAGTGTATATAGTGTATATATAGAGTATATAGAGTATATAGTATATATAGAGTATATAGTGTATATAGTGTATATAGAGTGTATAGAGTATATAGCGTATATAGTGTATATATAGAGTATATAGTGTATATAGAGTGTATAGAGTATATAGCGTATATAGTGTATATATAGAGTATATAGTGTATATAGAGTATATAGAGTATATAGCGTATATAGTGTATATATAGAGTATATAGAGTATATAGTATATATAGAGTATATAGTGTATATAGTGTATATAGAGTGTATAGAGTATATAGCGTATATAGTGTATATATAGAGTATATAGTGTATATAGAGTGTATAGAGTATATAGCGTATATAGTGTATATATAGAGTATATAGTGTATATAGAGTATATAGAGTATATAGTGTATATAGAGTATGTAGAGTATATCGTGTATATAGAGTATATAGAGTATATAGAATATATAGAGTATATAGTGTATATAGAGTATGTAGAGTATATTGTGTATATAGAGTATATAGTGTATATAGAGTATGTAGAGTATATTGTGTATATAGAGTATATAGAGTATATAGAATATATAGAGTATATAGTGTATATAGAGTATATAGAGTATATAGTGTATATATATACTTTCTCCCCCCAAAGAAAATATTCTCTTTTTTCACTTATTTATGAATGAGTCGTCACTTTATACTTTTTCTCCTTTTACTAAATGTTCCCCCTCCATGTTGTGCAAAATGATGTTTTTCCCTGGGGCTACAATGTATAGGAGTGCTGAGTATGTGATACACACGTATAGAACTATAGATACAGTATAGGGGCAGATATTGGGGGATATAAAGAGCCAATTGATCGGCTCCGGGGGTGGGACAGAAGCTGGAATTTCACTAGTTAAATGGAGAGAGATGATTGTGGGGGTGTTGGGAGTTATTGTGGGGAGAAAAACCCAGGACAAAGGGCCCCCCCCGCTAATGACACGTCTCCCCCCATCTCACTATGAACTTTATTTCTCAGTAACATTCCCAGGGCCCCCCAATCCCCCTGAGGATCAGACAACAAGTTCTTAGGGATTAGTGTGTCAGGGGCCCCGGGGCCAAAGATCATTCGGCTCAGACACCCAAGTAGTGACATAATCCTACTGGAATCAAAGCCCCCCCCCACTGAGGGTCCTGGAACATTCCCTTAACCCCCCAACACCTTCTGCTCAGATTATTTATGTTATGGGGGGGCAGAGATATTGGGGACTGAGACGTCGGCACATCTGGGGCTAAGGGAACATTCTAGTGAGTAACATTTAGTAATCATGGGGGGGTATTGGGGTATCATGGGGGGTAAATAGGTGCCAATGTTCAGAGACACAGGGGGAGGGGTCCCTGAGGGGGAGTTCCTTATGGAGGGAAGGGATTCAGAATGAGCATCCCGGAGGCAAAGGGTTAAGGTGGGAGGAGACTAAGACTCTGAGAGGAAAAGAGGAGGGACCAGGGGCATATGGGAAGTTGGTAGTAGTGGAAGGTTGCAGTAGTCTTGGCAGGAGTGGGTGAGGGCAGGGATGAGACTTCTAGAGGGAAAGGGCAGATGTGACAGGAGATCTAGATTAGGGTCAGAGAAAATTCCTCAGGGGGTCAGAGTCAGAGTGGATTCTAATCCCAGGGCAGGAGCAGAGTCAGAACCAGGCTGGACAGTAAAACTCCCAGTTGTTACTCATTGTTGTTACTCGCTGTTGTTACTCGCTGTTGTTACTCGCTGTTGTTACTCGCTGTTGTTACTCACTGTTGTTACTCGCTGTTGTTACTCGCTGTTGTTACTCCCAGTTGTTACTCGCTGTTGTTACTCACTGTTGTTACTCGCTGTTGTTACTCGCTGTTGTTACTCCCAGTTGTTACTCACTGTTGTTACTCCCAGTTGTTACTCACTGTTGTTACTCGCTCTTGTTACCCTTCCCTGGGCGCAGTCACTTACAGAAGCTCAGACTGACAATGTGTGACTAGTGGGCAGTGGCAGAGGGGAGGCTGTAAGTTGCCACAGACACTCATTGGGCTAGTGGGGGGCAGTTTGGGCCTCGGTGCACTTGGAATGTCAGGGATCACTTTGACTCCCAGTCCAGACCTGTTTGGGGGGACCCACTTCTCTCCCTGGGGGTGTAAATAACACTAAACTGCACCAAGGTAAGAAAGGGACAGGATTTAGGGGTAAGTCTCTCTCTTTCTGGGGTAAAATGTCATCGTCTGGTTGATTCCACTTCACACCTGCCCCCCCGGGACATCCTCCTGCCCCAAGTCTCCAGCCTCCCCCCCCCTCTGATAATCCACTCAATGGTCTCTGCTTGTTTTGGGCTGTGGCCCCCCCAGGAGGGGATGGTTGGGGGACAATACAGACAGTGGGAAAGGGATTAGGGGGATTAGTGGGGGCTCTCTCAGACTTCTTCCCTCTCTGCCATCCCCCCCACATTCACTTTCCCACAAACCCTCACACAATTACCCCCCGTCTCCCCCCACCAAGGAAACCATCTTGTCCAGTTCATTCACTTGAGTGTCCCCTGTGCTACACTCCCTGTTCTATTGGATATTACCCAGCAGCCCTAGTGGCACCCTGGCACAGCCGCAGGGGGAGGCTACAGTAAGTGCCAGTGTGACTGACTGAATGAGTGCCAGTGTGAGTGTCAGTGTGAGTGTCCGTGTGAGTGTGAGTGTCAGTGTGAGTGTCAGTGTAAGTGTCAGTGTGACTGACTGAATGAGTGCCAGTGTGAGTGTGAGTGTGAGTGTCAGTGTGAGTGTGTCAGTGTGAGTGTAAGTGTCAGTGTGAGTGTCAGTGTGAGTGTCAGTGTGAGTGTAAGTGTCTGTATGATTGCTAGAGTGAGTGCCAGTGCGATTGTGTAACTGGCAATCTGGATATTTTGGGGTTGCCGCAGGCACTTGATGTGTGGGGGGCTGTTTGGCCTCACTGTATATCCCATGCCCAGGAATATTTTTCCCCAGGGAGTGACATCTCATTAACCCCAAGTGTGCTGTCCTGGACCTGAGTAGTACAGACCCCATTAATCCCATATGTGGGCAACTATGTTTTCTCTTTTGACATCTGCCCATGTGGCTCCCCTATACAAGAATGTGGGGAGACAGTGCTGAGAGCCCCAGGGTGTCTTTCTGCTTTGGTTCCTGAGAGGGGGAACATAACGTGGGTGGGGGTAGAACTGGCACACAATGGGTGCTGTTATTGAGACCAGGGGTGATTATCAGAGGAAGACAAGGGGGCACCCACTCTGTAATGGGCATTGGGGGGCGCAGTTAATTGGGAGATGCAGAACTAATTGTGATAGCAGAACCAATGGGCTGTTCCATTCATGGGGGAATTCATGGTGGAATAAGCCAATTTATGGCTCTTATGGAGGACCCCGGCCATTGAGTCCATATGAGTCAAGAGCTCAGGCAGCTCAGCACACAATGGGTCTTTGTGAGACTGTGTCCCCCCATTGCTCTCTCCTTCCCAAAGCTTGATGGGTAACTAGTGGCCCTGCAGCTCATCACCACACGGCCATTCCACTACTCAAGCCTCTCATTCACTGTTACTAAATGTGGACCCCAGGCTCCATCCACTCCCACCAGCCATTCAGGTGCTGAGTTCCCTGCACTAACTACCCCTGCAGTAAAATAGCCCTTCTGCCATTGCCTCTTTCCCCCAATCTCTTGTGCTTCTCTTCCTTGTGCTTCTCTTCCTGATAATCTCAATCCAGTATGAGAATTATACACCATGTGTGTGACAATACTGCGTATCTTGGTTTATTTTCTCTTTAAAATTCTAATGATCTAAGATACGGTAGGGCAAGATGGAGACAGTAGGGTAAGATGGAGAAAGTTGGACAAGATGGAGAAAGGTGGACAAGATGGAGAAAGTTGGACAAGATGGAGAAAGGTGGACAAGATGGAGACAGTGGGACAAGATAGAGACTTTAGGGCAAGATGTAGATAGTAGGGAAAGATGGAGACAATAGGAGACAGTTGGAAAAGATGGAGACAGTAGGACAAGATGGAGACAGTAGGACAAGATGGAAACAGTAGGACAAGATGGAGACAGTAGGGCAAGATGGAGTAAGTTGGGCAAGATGGAGACAGTGGGACAAGATAGAGACTTTAGGGCAAGATGCAGATAGTAGGGAAAGATGGAGACAATAGGAGACAGTTGGAAAAGATGGAGACAGTAGGACAAGATGGAGACAGTAGGACAAGATGGAGACAGTAGGGCAATATGGAGACAGTAGGACAAGGTGGAGACAGTAGGACAAGATAGAGAGAGTAGGACAGGATGGAGACAGTAGGACAAGATAGAGACAGTAGGGCAAGATAAAGATAGTAGGGAAGATGGAGACAGTAGGACAAGATGCAGATAGTAGGGCAAGATGGAGACAGTAGGGTAAGATGGAGACAGTAGGACAAGATGAAGACAGTAGGGCAAGATGGAGACAGTAGGGCAAGATGGAGACAGTAGAACAAGATGGAGACAGTAGGGCAAGATGGAGACAGTAGGACAAGATGGAGACAGTAGGACAAGATGGAGACAGTAGGACAAGATGAGATAGTAGGGCAAGATGGAGACAGTAGGGTAAGATGGAGACAGTAGGACAAGATGAAGACAGTAGGGCAAGATGGAGACAGTAGGGCAAGATGGAGACAGTAGAACAAGATGGAGACAGTAGGGCAAGATGGAGACAGTAGGACAAGATGGAGACAGTAGGACAAGATGCAGATAGTAGGGCAAGATGGAGACAGTAGGGTAAGATGGAGACAGTAGGACAAGATGAAGACAGTAGGGCAAGATGGAGACAGTAGGGCAAGATGGAGACAGTAGAACAAGATGGAGACAGTAGGGCAAGATGGAGACAGTAGGACAAGATGGAGACAGTAGGACAAGATGGAGACAGTAGGACAAGATGAGATAGTAGGACAAGATGGAGACAGTAGGGCAAGATGGAGAAAATTTGTGGACAGTAGGTAAATGACAGACACAGGAAGTGCAATTCTTCATAAAATTGTTGGCCAGTGAGAAGGTGGTACTGAGTGTGGCCAGCTGAAGTTAAATTAGTTTAAAGTTGATTTATGGACAGGTGCAATTGCCATTTTGAGGCAGGAAGGTAGCTGGAGAGGGTTTCAGGGTATATATTGGGGTATCAAGATATCAGGGTATATATCGGGGTATCAAGGTGATTATCTGGGCTTCTATTTGAGGGGTCATGTTGTTGATGCTGATTTGGGTCACTGGTGCCGGTGGACTGACACTGGGTGCAGATAATGACTTGTGTCCCCGTTACTATGGAGACAGCAGGGTACATATACAGTATATACAGTATATATAAATATATGAAGGAAAATGAATTAGGGGATGATCGGGATGCCGGGGGGGGGACGACACATGGGGTGTGAGGGAGGGAGGGGAGCCAGTGGAGCCAGTGGATGTTCCGGGAGAGTAAAGTGATTAAAAAAAACATGAGATGGATTTAAATATTTAACGAGCGCAATTTGTCTCTCCTTATTGTGGCTCAGGCCTGGGGGGCAGCGCTAGTGGCTATAATGCCCCCAGGCAGATGGTAGTGGGGGGAATAGAGGATTTGGGGGGTCTGACTGCTCCAGGAATGGGGGGTGCTGGGAAACAGAGCAGAAGATGCCAGGCCTGTCAGAGAGGCATTATGGGTAGTGGTGCCCTGAGCTAAGTCCCGACTGTCCCTGCCCTTCCATGACTGTTTCCATGGCAACCATCTCTGCTCCCCCCTCCATGTGACAGATTCTAGGTCACAGATGTCCAGCCATCCATGGTACAGGGGGGTCGGGGATTCCTGGGCATTTGCTCAGCTGTGTGTTTGACATTGGCACCCCTTTAGTGCAGTTACTCCGTGGCCCCTAAATAAACAGCCTCCAATTGTCTACAGTCAGACAGAGAGACAGACAGACAGACAGACAGATAGACAGAGAGAGAGAGAGAGACAGACAGACAGAGACACAGACAGACGAAGAGACAGACAGAGAGACAGACATACATAAAGAGAGAAGAGACAGTTAAGGGAGATATGATCACTATATATAAATATATAAGGGGGATATGATCACTATATATAAATATATAAGGGGGATATGATTACTATATATAAATATATAAGGGGATATGATTACTATATATAAATATATAAGGGGATATGATCACTATATATAAATATATAAGGGGGATATGATCACTATATATATAAATATATAAGGGGATATGATCACTATATATAAATATATAAGGGGATATGATCACTATATATAAATATATAAGGGGATATGATTACTATATATAAATATATAAGGGGGATATGATCACTATATATAAATATATAAGGGAATATGATCACTATATATAAATATATAAGGGGATATGATCACTATATATAAATATATAAGGGGATATGATCACTATATATAAATATATAAGGGGATATGATCACTATATATAAATATATAAGGGGATATGATCACTATATATAAATATATAAGGGGATATGATCACTATATATAAATATATAAAGGGGATATGATCACTATATATAAATAGATAAGAGGGATATGATCACTATATATAAATATATAAGGGGATATGATCACTATATATAAATATATAAGGGGATATGATCACTATATATAAATATATAAGGGGGATATGATCACTATATATAAATATATAAGGGGATATGATCACTATATATAAATATATAAGGGGGATATGATCACTATATATAAATATATAAGGGGGATATGATCACTATATATAAATATATAAGGGGCTATGATCACTATATATAAATATATAAAGGGGATATGATCACTATATATAAATATATAAGGGGGATATGATCACTATATATAAATATATAAGGGGATATGATCAGTATATATAAATATATAAGGGGATATGATCACTATATATAAATATATAAAGGGGATATGATCACTACATATAAATATATAAGGGGATATGATCACTACATATAAATATATAAGGGGGGTATGATCACTATATATAAATATATAAAGGGGATATGATCACTATATATAAATATATAAGGGGGGTATGATCACTATATATAAATATATAAAGGGGATATGATCACTATATATAAATATATAAGGGGATATGATCACTATATATAAATATATAAGGGGATATGATCAGTATATATAAATATATAAGGGGTGGACAGTAATGAAATAGAGTTCAGCTGGGTATTATTTTAGCTTTGGTTACTCAGTACTACTGTACAGTTGGCAGTTTAGGCAGCAGAGAGGGAAACATGTTTGGCAATTGGTTCATTTTTGTGTGGGGGGGGGAGATCTGAGGGGCCCTTGTGGTATATGACTTGGGGTTTTGAGAGATTCCTAATTGTGGGAATTTACAACTTTCTGGATTGTGTAATTGACAAATACAGCAGAATCATTTGCACATAATGAGTGTGTAATGAGGGGGGTCGGGCCATTGGATTGACACAGCCCCACAGTTTATCTGTGACCCCATTATTTATCATCCCATGCTCAGTAATAAATCCTACAAACAGCACTGTGTGGGGTGGCTCAGTCTCCTTCCTCTGATCTTGGGGGATACAAAACACGTAGGAGCTGCCATGCTGATTCCTCCTCTTCCCAAGAAATGGGGGTCTGGGGCTCTGGCTTCTGTTTCATGTTCCTTTGGGGAGAGGGGGCTCTGCATAAATGACATACGTGAGTGGGGTGCATGTATGTGCGATGTGTCAGTATGTGTGTATATGAATGTGTGTTTGTGCAAGTGAGTGTGTAAATGATTGTGTGTGAGTGAGTGTGTACATGAGTGTGTGAGCTAGTGTGTAAGTGTGTAAATGATTAAGTGTGAGTGAGTACATATATATATATATGAGTATGTGAGTGAGTGTGTAAATGATTAAGTGTGTACATGAGTGTGTGAGTGAGAATGTAAATGAGTGAGTGAGTCATACAGACAGGGGGCTCCTCCCAGTAATTTCTGCTTGGAGACCCCAAGTAGGAAACTGTCAGTTTGTTGCTATATATAAGGGAGGAGGCATTTGAGACCTTAATGGACCCCTGTACCCCAGTCCATATGAGAGAGCACCCCTTATTGGCTGAGTCTGAGACAGGGACTGACTGGCACATGTGTCTTCCTTCCCTGCCCAGCGTGGGGGCTGCAGGCCAAATATTTCATGAGTAATTTAATATGTGGAGCAGTGAGCGCTGGTCCCAGGGGGGCACATGGGGAGGGGGAGGGAGGAGGAGATGTTGGCTCTGTTCTACCTGCGCTCATGTACGGGGGGGGGGGTGAGACGTGAGACACACAGGAGGCAACAATATTGTGACTTATCTCTCATCTCTTTATCTCTGATCTGGACAACCCCAGAAGCCACCCGGGCCCCAAGTTTCAGGGAACAACCCAATAGGTTCCACAATATTGTCTTGGTCTTACAATAGAGAGAGGAGAGCTATTTATTTCCACTCATTCTCCCAGTACTTTCCTCTCTCTAATGTCATATTTACTATTTATCTACTAAGGCAGAGGGAAAAAGCAGCACAGAATAGATTGATTTAATCAGCTCATGTCATCTGCTTAATACAGACAGTAGGACAAGATGGAGACAGTAGGACAATATGGAGACAGTAGGGCAAGATGGAGACAGTAGGACAAGATGGAGACAGTAGGACAAGATGGAGACAGTAGGACAAGATGGAGACAGTAGGACAAGATGGAGACAGTAGGACAAGAAGGAGACAGTAGGACAAGATGGAGACAGTAGGACAAGATGGAGACAGTAGGACAAGAAGGAGACAGTAGGACAAGATGGAGACAGTAGGACAAGATGGAGACAGTAGGACAAGATGGAGACAGTAGGACAAGAAGGAGACAGTAGGACAAGATGGAGACAGTAGGACAAGATGGAGACAGTAGGACAAGATGGAGACAGTAGGGCAATATGGAGACAGTAGGACAAGATGGAGACAGAAGGACAAGATGGAGACAGTAGGGCAAGATGGAGACAGTAAGACAAGATGGAGACAGTAGGACAAGATGGAGATAGTAAGACAAGATGGAGACAGTAGGACAAGATGGAGACAGTAGGACAAGATGGAGACAGAAGGACAAGATGGAGACAGAAGGACAAGATGGAGACAGTAGGACAAGATGGAGACAGAAGGACAAGATGGAGACAGTAGGGCAAGATGGAGACAGTAAGACAAGATGGAGACAGTAGGACAAGATGGAGACAGTAGCGCAAGATGGAGACAGTAGGACAAGATGGAGACAGAAGGACAAGATGGAGACAGTAGGACAAGATGGAGACAGTAGGACAAGATGGAGACAGTAGGACAAGATGGAGACAGTAGGACAAGATGGAGACAGTAGGACAATATGGAGACAGTAGGGCAAGATGGAGACAGTAGGACAATATGGAGACAGTAGGACAAGATGGAGACAGTAGGACAAGATGGAGACAGTAGGACAAGATGGAGACAGTAGGACAAGATGGAGACAGTAGGACAAGAAGGAGACAGTAGGACAAGATGGAGACAGTAGGACAAGATGGAGACAGTAGGACAAGAAGGAGACAGTAGGACAAGATGGAGACAGTAGGACAAGATGGAGACAGTAGGACAAGATGGAGACAGTAGGACAAGATGGAGACAGTAGGACAAGATGGAGACAGTAGGGCAATATGGAGACAGTAGGACAAGATGGAGACAGAAGGACAAGATGGAGACAGTAGGGCAAGATGGAGACAGTAAGACAAGATGGAGACAGTAGGACAAGATGGAGATAGTAAGACAAGATGGAGACAGTAGGACAAGATGGAGACAGTAGGACAAGATGGAGACAGAAGGACAAGATGGAGACAGAAGGACAAGATGGAGACAGTAGGACAAGATGGAGACAGAAGGACAAGATGGAGACAGTAGGGCAAGATGGAGACAGTAAGACAAGATGGAGACAGTAGGACAAGATGGAGACAGTAGCGCAAGATGGAGACAGTAGGACAAGATGGAGACAGAAGGACAAGATGGAGACAGTAGGACAAGATGGAGACAGTAGGACAAGATGGAGACAGTAGGACAAGATGGAGACAGTAGGACAAGAAGGAGACAGTAGGACAAGATGGAGACAGTAGGACAAGATGGAGACAGTAGGACAAGATGGAGACAGTAGGACAAGAAGGAGACAGTAGGACAAGAAGGAGACAGTAGGACAAGATGGAGACAGTAGGACAAGATGGAGACAGTAGGACAAGATGGAGACAGTAGGACAAGATGGAGACAGTATGGAGAGACAATGAGATTGGCGCAAAATGGCAGCCAGGCCTGTGTTTGTGGAAAGGCCAGGGCCTAGGGCGGCAGGATTTTAGGGGGTGACATGCTGATCCACGACACACACATTGGTTCAGATATACTGGGGGTGCGCTGGAGATACAATAACTTTTTCAATTTCCCGTGTGCCAATCCCCATTGCTCTGGTCCAGGGGCGACAAATGGCAGTGGGACAAGGGGAGCCAGTGGGTAAATCGGGCCCTGAGAGCAGTAGTGACACTCGTGTATATTATTATTGTGTAACTTGGGTCCCTCCGTTTGTCACAAGTGTACAAGGTGTTTGATTGGATGATGGACGGGGGGGGATATTTCAAGTAGGGATGCACCGAATCCACTTTTTTGGATTCGGCCGAACCCCCGAATCCTTCATGAAAGATTTGGCCGAATACCGAACCGAATCCGAACCCTAATTTGCATATGCAAATTAGGGTTGGGAAGGGGAAAACATTTTTTACTTCCTTGTTTTCTGACAAAAAGTTATGCAATTTCCCTCCCGCCCCTAATTTGCATATGCAAATTAGGATTCGGATTCGGTTCGGCTGGGCAGAAGGATTCGGCCGAATCCGAACCCTGCTGAAAAAGGCCGAATCCTGGCCGAATCCCGAACCGAATCCTGGATTCGGTGCATCCCTAATTTCAAGTCCACAATGGGCCGAATATTGACTTTCCAGTTGATTTGCACCTGATGGGTCACTGCTCATTCCAACTTCATACAAGTAAGGGGGGGGGGAGAGTAAAGTATTTGGGGCCCGGGGTTGATCAGTTGTGAGTAGAAATTTCCTGTGCCCCCCCCCATACAAGGAATGTAAATTAAAGACCAGACAGAGAGAATTAATTAGGGGCCACACTATGGACACGAGAGGCTCAGGGTCTGTCATTATAAATCACTGCCCATCCCAAAGTATTTCCTACCCCCGGGGAAAGAGAAGATCCATCAGAGCAAATAATGAGTCTTTGCCCCCCAACATGTGTACTCCCCCCCACCCAGCTGTCACCCCAATATCATGTGCCCCTGTAATAATGACTGGGGGCTCTGCCTGTCTCCCTCCATCTGTGTCTCCCCAATATATACAGGTGGGAGCTTGTGCCACTGGGGAGGTGGGGGACCCCAAATCACTGCTCTGTGTGAATGTGCTGATATTTCACTTGTATTTACCACTTATTCACCTTCATGTAAAGAACCCCTTCCTATGCTGATGGTGAGATCTCCTTTCCTCCCCACCAATGAATCACTCATTCCCCCTCTCTTGGTAGGGAATCCCATAACCTGACTGTCCTCACAGTAAAGAGCCCCTTCCTATGGGTGGGAGATAAGAGGGGTATTAGGGTGGGAGATCGGGTCCAGGCGTTGCTGCTGGTGCTGAGATTCCACAGGCAGCGAATCATCAAGTGAGGAGTTAACCCTTCCCTGTCAGCTCCTGGGCAATGACTTTGTGGAGGAGGGGAATCACTAGCTTAGAATAAACCCTGTAATTAACCCCTGCTGAGCCAAAGCCCGATGAACAATCCGAGTTGGTTCTAAGTTCTGACAGCTCCTTTGCTGGTCCCCTTTCTCTATCACTTTAATTTTTTATGGTGCTTATTTAATATTTCAGCAATGGATTTTAGTGTCTCGTCTGCCAGTGGAATTTAACTATTCAGTGGCCAAACTCCTCCAGTGGCCAGGTAATAACGTTCCAGTTGGCAGCAGCACAGGGGAGCCTGGCATCACTCGAGGGGTCCTGACTTATACACCCCACCAACCTAACCCTGCACCCTCAGGGTAACTGAAATAAAATTGCACTTAGGGTTATTGTTAATTCTCTGTGCTGGAGGACCCCATTCAGGCCTGAATTAGCTCCAGCCCAAGCCCTGGGGACCCTACATGTACTCACAGGGGCCACACTAGGATTCTGGGCTGCCCCACCCCATGGCATGCTGGGAGAAACATGGTGGCCTAAGCACTGTCTCTCTGTGAATGGGACCTCAATACCTGGATTTCAGGGTTCCCTGTACCTTTCTCTTTCCAGGGCACATTGTTGGCTGGTAATGGGGGGAATGATATTCTATGGATTATTAACTCCATCAGTCCCTACAATCCCACAGGCCCCTCCTTATCTAATGTGCCAGAACCTCAGTGCCAAACACAGTCAATAAATCAACAGGACTTGTACTGAATATATTTATTTGTGAATCAGCAACATACTCAGTAGCGTTGTACAAACTGTGTCTATAGAACTGCTGAACAAATTCCCATTCGACTGCAGAGTTACAATATTGATGCTACAGACCCCACGCTATAAGGTGAAACATTTGATATGAGACATAACACAAGTGGGAAAAAGGCAAAACCTTTATTGAATAATCACAACAAGCTGAACATTTCAGTTGCCTGACCCCATAGTAATAATATATGAACAGACACTGACCCCTGCTGGTCACTCCAGGCCTTGCCCCCTCAGGTCTGTCTAATGGTTAATACCGAGACTTTGCAGCTAATTAATGTTCTTATTGAGATATAATGGGGCACTAATGCCTGTCCTGGGGAAGAGACTTTTAGTCACACAATGCATCATGGGAGTGATAAAGGGGAAGTTTATCTTAAAACTAACTTTTAGTACATTGTAGGCAGTGCCATTCTAATACAATTTGCAGTAGTTTTCCCTCATAGGGGTCTCTGGCAGCTGCTAAATACACAATAAAACACTTTCACTCTGCCTATTTACATTATCTCTTATCCTCTGTTCTTGCTGCTCCTGGGCTGCTCTCTTTCCCATGGCCAAGCAAGGGAATCCATTTCCCCCCAGTACTTACTCTTGGCTCTGGGCTGCTCTCTTTCCCATGGTCAGGTAGGAACCTCCCCCTGGATAAGTGAATCCAATCACTAATTCAGGAATAGATCTCTCATTTACTCTACTTTTAACTGTTGGGCTGTTCTCTTTCCTATGGCCTGGTAAAGAGTAACTATTCAGAATTGACTGGGCTTTCCTATTGCATTCATTTAAATCAGATTGCTAGTTCTTTAGGTCAATGTGTATTAGTTGTATTAGCCTATAGTGCACTAATCTGAGATTTTTCAAACCCCCATTGTGGTACAATATTTGACAGATGTCCCAATGTTGCAGTAGTCGCCCTACTAAATCTGCCTGCACCCCAAATCTTATCCTGATTGCCTTTCATTGTGAGAGAGACTAACAGAGATGGATTGGATCCAGAATATTCAGAGATTATGGGCATGGGAAGGAATGCAGCCCCGGAGCAGGAATGAAAGGCAGTGACATATTGGGGTACCTGATTGAGGGGGGCAGTTGAGCTGGTGTCAGTTCTAGTGCTGTTAATGCAGTTCTAGACTATAAAGCAATTGGTTAATGGAGCAGATTCGTTGGTGCAGCAGAAGGTTCTTATAGAGAGTCAGGGAAGAGCAGGAACCCAGTGAAGAGACTGTCTGCCCCGTCGGTTCCGAGCAGGTTGTTCTTATCTGTCGTCTCCAGCCAAACGGACTCGTCTTTCTGGACCTGCAGAACCAGCCCCCCAGTGGTCACCTGGAATATATTATTGGCCTGGTCACAGAATGTGGCCATTTTGCTCTTCTGCGCTTTCCCCTTCATGATATTCACACAGAGGTGCCCCCGGGACGTGGCATAATAGGAGAAATAATAGATGCCCGCGACCCGACACGTGAACTTGCCCGTCCTCTGATCATAGTGGCCATTCTCATTGGAAATCGGTTTATCAAAGCGAATGGGGGTTTCTCTCCGCACCGCCCCCGACCCCAACTTCTGAGCACAGAATGAGGATTTCAGGCTGGTCTCATAGTCGCCCGACTCCCCTTTTATGCCCTTTGGGCCTGGCAAACCCGGAAGTCCTGGTGGCCCCATTGGTCCTTTGGGTCCAACTTTTCCTGGGCTACCGGCTGGGCCAGTATCTCCTTTTTGTTCCTCTTTATTCCAACCCTCGATCTGCCCCGGCGCCCCTGCAATAAACATAATTAAATAGATATTTACTATTGACTGGGGCTCACTCAGTGATACAGTCCACACCCAGGACCCCCAGCTAACACTATACTGTATATATAATATAGAGGATAAAATCTTACCCACATCTCCTTTGGCTCCGTCACTTCCATCTTTCCCATCAGGCCCTGGGGCTCCTGGGATCCCGGGAACCCCAACTTTGCACCCCTGTGCGGCCACCAGTGCAAATAATAACAGCGGCAACATCGTGGGCTTCATGGTGAGAGGAGTGCAGCAGAATTACTGTCCCACTCTGAAAGGCATAAACAGGAATAATATAAGATATAATGTACCCCCTACTGTAAATGATAAGGATATTAGAAGTCACTGAGGGGTTGTTCTGTGACCATATAAAGGCACAAGGCTGCAGGCTGAGTTATACAGGGAACTCTGAGTATCACTCATGTATTATAAGGGATAATGTACCCCCTACTGTAAATGATAAGGATATTAGAAGTCACTGAGGGGTTGTTCTGTGACCATATAAAGGCACAAGGCTGCAGGCTGAGTTATACAGGGAACTCTGAGTATCACTCATGTATTATAAGGGATAATGTACCCCCTACTGTAAATGATAAGGATATTAGAAGTCACTGAGGGGTTGTTCTGTGACCATATAAAGGCACAAGGCTGCAGGCTGAGTTATACAGGGAACTCTGAGTATCACTCATGTATTATAAGGGATAATGTACCCCCTACTGTAAATGATAAGGATATTAGAAGTCACTGAGGGGTTGTTCTGTGACCATATAAAGGCACAAGGCTACAGGCTGAGTTATACAGGGAACTCTGAGTATCACTCATGTATTATAAGGGATAATATACCCCCTACTGTAAATGATAAGGATATTAGAAGTCACTGAGGGGTTGTTCTGTGACCATATAAAGGCACAAGGCTGCAGGCTGAGTTATACAGGGAACTCTGAGTATCACTCATGTATTATAAGGGATAATGTACCCCCTACTGTAAATGATAAGGATATTAGAAGTCACTGAGGGGTTGTTCTGTGACCATATAAAGACACAAGGCTGCAGGCTGAGTTATACAGGGAACTCTGAGTATCACTCATGTATTATAAGGGATAATGTACCCCCTACTGTAAATGATAAGGATATTAGAAGTCACTGAGGGGATGAATATTTAGTGAAAAATAATTCAGCTCAGGCCACAGAGTGTTTGTCCCCCCCTCACATTTCTACTAAATTCAAATAATCCCCCACTCGGTCTTTATGTAACCGCTGAGTCACATATTAATCACTGGCCCCCAGACTTTATAACCAGTGATAATAACTAGTCAGTGTAACTTGAGTGTAACCAGCAAGGACACAGTTAATACACAAGATTTCCTTTACTTCCCCTTTACAGACAGTACAGTGGGGGGTGTGGGACCCCTGAATACTGAACCCCAACATGGTTCTTACCTTACACTTGGCTCCGGGTCAGTCTCTAGAATTCAATTCTCTTGAGAACTTGTTCCCCTCGTTGTTGGGCGGAACCATCGGGCAGTGAGGGGTAAAAGCAGAAGTGGGGGGGGGGCAGTGAGAAGGGGAAATAGAAATTCATCTGAAATCACTAATTTCTGCCACTTAATCAAATCTGCAGGTTTCACATCCTCCAAAAATATAATTTCCTGAAATTGAAGAAAATTGCACAATCTGTGGTTTTGACCCCCAGAGATGAAATATTAACCCTTTGTACCCGGGAGTGGGCTCAGAGCAAGTTCTGGGGAATAGGGGGCTCTCACTACTGTATCACTTAGAGCCCCATGGGCCCCCCCTTGAGCTCATTTTGGGAGAGCAGTTTTGGGGTGACCATTTTGTTCCTTTGGGGTCACCAAAGCCTGTCTATAGTAAAATCATGGGCACTGCATGATCAGTCAGCAAAATGCTTGTGCCACAAATGAATAATAATAATAATAATAATAATAGCAATAATAATACTGATGATGATGATGATAATAATAATAATAGTAATAATAATAAGAATAACAATAACAATAACAAAAATAATAATAATAATAATACTAGTAATAATAATGATAATATCAATAATAGTAATAATAATAATAACAAGAATAACAATAATAATAATACTAATAATAATGATAATAATAATAATAATAATAATAATGATAGTAATTGTAATAATAATAATGCTGCTGATAATAATAATACTGATAATAATAATACTAATAATAACAACAACAATAATAATAATAATAATAATAATAATAATGATAACAATAATAATAATAATAATGGCACGTGGGGCTAATAGAAAAGTGGATCACTACAAGTACAGGGTCTAATACACAACTGACACCCCCAAACTCCCCCCCCAGACTGTTTATTTAGGGAGGGGGAGATTGGGAAGTTCTGGTCTGAGACCCCGTGGGCCCAAATCCTGCGTCTGTTACTGATACGTCACTGCCCCTCTTATTGCCCCTTCACCCTGCGCTGCCAGTTCCCCCCTCTTCATTCAGTGACGAGTGATTGAGCCAAAAGCAACTGTCAGCGGGGGGCAAACAGCCCGACCCACACCCAATAAAGTACTCGGGGGTTCCCACAATCATCTCTGTGTAGAGGGGGGCAAGGCTGGGGGCACAGGTACAGGGGGGGCAGTATAATCAATGACATGTAGAGAATGTGAGGGACACGATGAACTTCCCTGTGATGTGACTTTAGAGGTTTCTACATTGGCTCCTATGGGTCACGGGGGGGGGTGTTGGCTGTGGCTTTGGGGGGTGACGTGCGAGTGAATGGACCCCCCCCATGTGCAGTTCTGTCTTACTGCGCCACTGGTTTTATTTAATCTCAGGCCCAAGGTCAGACTGATGTGCCCCCAGCTACAGCCAATCCCATCACTTTATTGGGGTCTGCAGGGGGGGCTGCGCTAAGGAGTCACAAATGAGAGGGGGTCAGAGACCCTTAGAATTTCTCTCATTTCCCTCCATGAGCGGCTGTTGGTGATTGGTCCATTCTGTCTCTTCATTTTACTGAACCAACCCATGAAATTAACCCAACTGTCACTTTTCATTAGAACTCCCAGTCACCCAGTGTGTTTGTCTCCTGTAACTTTCACTGACACTGCTCCTTGTGTCTTTATATGGTCACAACCCCTCAGTGACTTCTAATATCCTTATCATTTACAGTAGGGGATACATTATCCCTTATAATACATGAGTGATACTCAGAGTTCCCTGTATAACTCAGCCTGCAGCCTTGTGCCTTTATATGGTCACAGAACAACCCCTCAGTGACTTCTAATATCCTTATCATTTACAGTAGGGGGTACATTATCCCTTATAATACATGAGTGATACTCAGAGTTCCCTGTATAACTCAGCCTGCAGCCTTGTGCCTTTATATGGTCACAGAACAACCCCTCAGTGACTTCTAATATCCTTATCATTTACAGTAGGGGGTACATTATCCCTTATAATACATGAGTGATACTCAGAGTTCCCTGTATAACTCAGCCTGCAGCCTTGTGCCTTTATATGGTCACAGAACAACCCCTCAGTGACTTCTAATATCCTTATCATTTACAGTAGGGGGTACATTATCCCTTATAATACATGAGTGATACTCAGAGTTCCCTGTATAACTCAGCCTGCAGCCTTGTGTCTTTATATGGTCACAGAACAACCCCTCAGTGACTTCTAATATCCTTATCATTTACAGTAGGGGGTACATTATCCCTTATAATACATGAGTGATACTCAGAGTTCCCTGTATAACTCAGCCTGCAGCCTTGTGCCTTTATATGGTCACAGAACAACCCCTCAGTGACTTCTAATATCCTTATCATTTACAGTAGGGGGTACATTATCCCTTATAATACATGAGTGATACTCAGAGTTCCCTGTATAACTCAGCCTGCAGCCTTGTGCCTTTATATGGTCACAGAACAACCCCTCAGTGACTTCTAATATCCTTATCATTTACAGTAGGGGGTACATTATCCCTTATAATACATGAGTGATACTCAGAGTTCCCTGTATAACTCAGCCTGCAGCCTTGTGCCTTTATATGGTCACAGAACAACCCCTCAGTGACTTCTAATATCCTTATCAGTTACAGTAGGGGGTACATTATCCCTTATAATACATGAGTGATACTCAGAGTTCCCTGTATAACTCAGCCTGCAGCCTTGTGCCTTTATATGGTCACAGAACAACCCCTCAGTGACTTCTAATATCCTTATCATTTACAGTAGGGGGTACATTATCCCTTATAATACATGAGTGATACTCAGAGTTCCCTGTATAACTCAGCCTGCAGCCTTGTGTCTTTATATGGTCACAGAACAACCCCTCAGTGACTTCTAATATCCTTATCATTTACAGTAGGGGGTACATTATCCCTTATAATACATGAGTGATACTCAGAGTTCCCTGTATAACTCAGCCTGCAGCCTTGTGCCTTTATATGGTCACAGAACAACCCCTCAGTGACTTCTAATATCCTTATCATTTACAGTAGGGGGTACATTATCCCTTATAATACATGAGTGATACTCAGAGTTCCCTGTATAACTCAGCCTGCAGCCTTGTGCCTTTATATGGTCACAGAACAACCCCTCAGTGACTTCTAATATCCTTATCATTTACAGTAGGGGGTACATTATCCCTTATAATACATGAGTGATACTTAGAGTTCCCTGTATAACTCAGCCTGCAGCCTTGTGCCTTTATATGGTCACAGAACAACCCCTCAGTGACTTCTAATATCCTTATCATTTACAGTAGGGGGTACATTATCCCTTATAATACATGAGTGATACTCAGAGTTCCCTGTATAACTCAGCCTGCAGCCTTGTGTCTTTATATGGTCACAGAACAACCCCTCAGTGACTTCTAATATCCTTATCATTTACAGTAGGGGGTACATTATCCCTTATAATACATGAGTGATACTCAGAGTTCCCTGTATAACTCAGCCTGCAGCCTTGTGCCTTTATATGGTCACAGAACAACCCCTCAGTGACTTCTAATATCCTTATCATTTACAGTAGGGGGTACATTATCCCTTATAATACATGAGTGATACTCAGAGTTCCCTGTATAACTCAGCCTGCAGCCTTGTGCCTTTATATGGTCACAGAACAACCCCTCAGTGACTTCTAATATCCTTATCATTTACAGTAGGGGGTACATTATCCCTTATAATACATGAGTGATACTCAGAGTTCCCTGTATAACTCAGCCTGCAGCCTTGTGCCTTTATATGGTCACAGAACAACCCCTCAGTGACTTCTAATATCCTTATCATTTACAGTAGGGGGTACATTATCCCTTATAATACATGAGTGATACTTAGAGTTCCCTGTATAACTCAGCCTGCAGCCTTGTGCCTTTATATGGTCACAGAACAACCCCTCAGTGACTTCTAATATCCTTATCATTTACAGTAGGGGGTACATTATCCCTTATAATACATGAGTGATACTCAGAGTTCCCTGTATAACTCAGCCTGCAGCCTTGTGCCTTTATATGGTCACAGAACAACCCCTCAGTGACTTCTAATATCCTTATCATTTACAGTAGGGGGTACATTATCCCTTATAATACATGAGTGATACTCAGAGTTCCCTGTATAACTCAGCCTGCAGCCTCTATTAATGTAGGACAATGCTAAACATCAGGTAGGATGGGGGTAGGTTGTTCTCTGTAGGTTCACATTGGAATATTTTTGCATGTTGATTCCCCTCTAAGGCACCTGCTCATTAAGGGAAAACCATGTTTGTTTGTTAGTTAAACGATTGATTCCCTTTATTAATTTGGTTGCTTTTTCCTGACCCTTCCAGTTGCTTTGTTCCCTGTTATAATTCTAAGACCAAAACTGCAGCTGAGCCAATGATTTATACGCAGGCAGATTTGTGGGTGTCTCTATCCTGTATCATTGTATATGTGGGGTTAATGTGGCCTTTACTCATTTGAATGAAGTTTCAGCTTTAGATTGCCCATTCCTGCGCCAGTACAGCCGATACAACTGCTAATTGTGACCATATTGTTCCTGGGCCCCGGGGCAGCGTTACCTTCTTATCCAGTCAGATTCTGTTGCTATGGTTACAATGAAACTCCCATGATCCTCACTTGTGCCACTTATTCACCTTCACACTAATTTGTTGCCAAGAACCCAATAGAACCCAACAGAAGACAGAACAAGGTACAAGATAGGAATACTTGCCCTTTAATGTATATAATGGATCACAATGTTATAGACACACAGAGATCATTGGCTGGGGGTAAAGCTGCTACATGATTGGACATGCTTTCCCCAGGGGGGGAGGGGCAGATTTGGTTCCATTACTAGAGGGGTAACCAATTTACTGGGTTCCTATGTTGGATCTCAATGATACATGTAAGAAAAGAAGAAAAACCCCAAAGAATCTGGCAGAGCCCCCCCATTCTCCCATTGGTTTGTGCCAGTGAATGAGGGGCAGCTAAGAGCCCCCCACTTGTCTATTGAGGAGACACAAGGAACCCAGAGAAGACGCTGTCGTTGCCCTCGGTGCCAATCATCCCATTGTAGTCATTGACCTCCATCCACACCTCCTGCCCCCCCGCCAGGGACACCAGGACCCCCCCAGAGGCCACCTGGGACTTGCTGGACATGTGGTCACAGAAGCTGCTCGTGGCCTTTCCATCCACATAGAGGGCGGCGCAGAGATTGGCCGAGTGGGACGAGTGGAAGGAGAAGAAGTAGTGGCCCGGGATCCGACACTGGAACTTGCCACTGGCCACATTGTAGTCTTGGTGGTCGTTAGTGATCTCCTTAGTGAACAGAATGGGGGTGTTCTTGAGGGGGTGCTCTTGGGTCAGTCTGGCCACTGTAAAGGCCGATTGGTACTGGCGCTTATGGTCCCCTGGGCTGCCGGTCGCCCCCACTTCCCCCTGCTCCCCCTTTTCTCCTTCAAGTCCTGTCGGTCCCTTTGGCCCATTTTTTCCGAGAGGTCCCCTTGGGCCCGGTTCTCCTTTGTCTCCTCTCAGGCTTTTGGGTAATGATGATGCCGGGGGCCCTGGTGGGGAGGAGACAGGTGAGTGAATGGAAGGCAAAGGGGAAATGGGGGTAACTGGAATATTCCCCCCAAATCCTTTACCATGTACAACGAAACTTTCCAACCCAAATGCACTAATTTACCCCAACAAAACTCCCAACTCCTTTCTATAACCCCTCCCCCCAGTGCTAGAAAAAGGGGGGCATCAACCCTTTAATATCAGAATATTGGGGTGAACAATTAGAGGGGACCCTGTAAGTACAGTGATGTAATAAACAGATCTGACTAAGATGATGTCACTGATATAACCTCAACATGGGGCAGATAATAAAGGGGAATGACAGTTTGTATGTTGGGGGGCAGATAATAAAGGGGAATGACAATTCGTATGTTGGGGGGCAGATAATAAAGGGGAATGACAGTTTGTATGTTGGGGGGCAGATAATAAAGGGGAATGACAATTCGTATGTTGGGGGGCAGATAATAAAGGGGAATGACAATTTGTATGTCGGGGGGCAGATAAAACAGGGGAATGACAGTTTGTACATCGGGGGGCAGATAATAAAGGGGAATGACATATCTGGTGATGCCACTAGGGGGAGCACTTTGTGACACAAATACAAATTCTGAACCCCCAACATAAGAACTAAAATTAAGTGGGTGATTAATAATTGTAAACAAGTCAATTTACCACTAGTAGCCATAATGGAACGGTTGCTAATGGCAACTGCACTTGTGCAATCTCCTACCTATGTTGATCATTTAGCCCCCCGAGAGTAAGAAGGGGCAGGATTTATGGGCAGATATTTGGGGGTTCCATGAGTTTTCCCCCTGGTTGGACTTACCTGCCTCTCCCTTGGGGCCTCTGCGTCCGTCTCGTCCGTCTTTCCCAGAGATTCCGGGAATTCCTGGCAGACCAGCGGTGCAGGAACAACACGGAGATTCCATGGATCCCACCAGGGTGATCAGAGTCACGAACCCCAAAACGGCCATTAATGACATCATCATCATCATCATCATAAGGGTCTGGCTGTTGCCCTGGAAACAACAGGAATGGGGTAATAAAGGTGAAATGGGGTAACAGGGGCCCCTGGGTACACTGGGGGTATGTGGGGCACATATAGTAGAGAGGAGCCTGGGGTCGGTACTTACCTCCTCAGCTGGACTCGGGCGCTGGACTGATACAGTTAAACAAGGGAAAGTGGCACCAGGGCAGTTACTCAGCCCCCCCCCCACGTCCATCTGGGAGAAAATCATGTTTCACTTCCTAATTCTTTTACTTCCCCTTATTGTGACCCCTCAGCCCCCCCCAAATGGTTCCCTTTTTGCCTTCCGTGTAGGGGACACAATTCCGCACATTCAGCAGTTTCGCTGCAACTCAACATCAGCACATTTAACTCTCTCATTTACACAAAACAACTGCCCCCACTGCTCGGGCCCTTAACCCCTCTGGGGCCTAAACACTAAACATTCTTCTCATAAGCGTTTGTCATGTGACTTGGGATAGCCCCTCCCACATTGACTTTTGAACTGTGAAGTGGACAGAACTGTAGCCATAACCTTAACCCTTTGAAAAAAAACTAGGTCCATCATTAGGGGCCCGTTATTATCATTATTATTATTAACATGTATTTATATAGCGCCAACATATTGCGTAGCACTGTAAAGTAAATGTGATTATACAACTACATCACATGAATTATATACATAGAACATACAGAGTAACAAACATCACAATCAATACAGGTACAAAAGGTGAGGAAGGCCCTATGCAAAAGAGCTTGCACTCTAAAGGGAAGGGAGTAATACACAAGGTGTGGGAGTGGGCAAGATGGAATTAAGTGGGTGAGAAATGTGGTACTGTATGTGGTGTTGTGTTTGGTAGTTAAGCAGAGTGAGGGGAGGCTTCTCGAAAGAAGTGCGTTTTCAGAGATTTTTTGAAAGCAGAAAGGTTGGGAGAAAGTGGGACAGACCGTGGGAGAGAGTTCCAGAGGAGGGGTGCAGCCCTTGCAAAGTCTTGAATGTGAGCATGTGAGGAGGTAATGAGAGAAGAGTTGAGTAGCAGGTCAGTAGAGGAGAGTAGTAAGCGAGCGGGTGAGTATATAGAGATGAGTTCAGAGATGTAGGGTGGAGCAGAGTTATGAAGTGCTTTGAAAGTCAGTGTCATTAATTTGAATTTGATTCTGAAAGGTAACGGAAGCCAGTGCAGGGATTGACAGAATGGCGAGGCAGAGGAGGAGCGGTTGCTGAGGTGTATGAGCCTCGCAGCAGTGTTCATTATGGACTGGAGAGCTGACAGTCTCTGGAGGGGAAGGCCAATTAAAAGAGAGTTACAGTAGTCTAGACGCGATATGATGAGAGAGTGAATAAGAATTTTGGCAGCATCTTGGGTGATAAATGATGGTATTTTGGATATGTTCCTTAGGTGGAAGTGACATGATTTAATAAGTGACTGGATATGAGGAGTGAATGACAGAGTTATTGAATATTCATGTTCCCGGCACAGGGAGAAGTGGCTGCACCAGGTCTACATAAATCTCATTGCCAGTGTTAGTGTTAGTGTAAGTGTTAGTGTAAATGTTAGTGTAAATGTTAGTGTCTCTACTGAGACTGCTTTGTGCAGAGTTACAAATGATCTTCAGGTGCCAAAGCCAAAGGTCACTTCTCCATCCTTCTCCTCCTTGACCTATTCTCTGCATTTGATCCAGTTGATCACTTTCTCCTGATGCAGATTCTCTATTCGCTTGGCATCAGTAACCAGGCTGTCTCTTGTCTCTCTTCTTACCTCTCTAACGGATCATTCAATGTCTCCTATGGTAACAAAACCTCATCTCCAGTTCCACTTAATGTGGGGGTGCCGCAAGGCTCTGTACTTGGTCCGCTGTTGTTCTCCCTGTACTCTCTGTCTCTGGGAGATCTCATCCAATCATTTGCCTTTAATTATCATGTGTATGCTGATGTACCCCAATATATTTATAATATATATTATAACAGAGGCTCAGATCTCTTACTGCCTCCTGGTTATCTCTAGTTGGATGAACCAGCACCACCTCAAACTCAACCTAACACTGAACTTATCATCTTTCCACCTAAGCCTGGTCCTACTCCCCTATTTACTGTCTCTATTGATGGCTCATTAACCCTGTCAACTCAGCTCACTGTCTGGGGGGAATCTTTGTCTCCTCTCTCTCCTTCTCTGATCATATTAACTCCACTGTCAAAATCTGTCACTTTTTCTTACGCAATATTGCCAAAATCTGTCCCTTCCTTTCACCTGATACATCCAAGACTCTCATACATGCTCTCATCCTATCCCGACTAGATTACTGTAACCTTCTACTAACTGGCCTCCCTAACTGCCATCTCTCCCCTCTACAGTCTGTATTAAACACTGCTGCCAGAATTCTCCTCCTCTCATCCAAAAGGTACAGGCCCCTCCCCCGCTGCTGAAGTCCTTATCATGGCTTCCTATAAAACAAAAAATAACTTATAAACTCCTCCTCATAACCTTCCCTTCATTCCTCTGCACCTCACTACATCTCGGGTTGAGGAGACCCGGGTTGTGCTGAATGAGCTTCAGGGGGTACATTGTGGGGGTCCCACTAGTAAAGGGTTAAGGACATGTAATAGATCAGGGGGTACAGGGGTTAATAGCGTAGGCCAATAGACTAAATGTGGCCATAGACACAACAATATGATCTTTCCCATGATCTCCGCTCGTCCCTCTGACGTTATCAGCTGAATTGTCAGACATGGAGGGAAAAATCCAAAAATAATTATTTGGCTCATTCTGCCGATTCAGCATTAACGTTACAATGTTGGGGGTCAAAATGTTCAGTCGTGGCCAATCAATGAGACAATAGGGAGAAAGAAGTTGACTGACACTCAGGTAATGGCAGGGGGAGACCTTTGCTTTAAATCTATTTAGTGGGACATGTAACGTTTGGGGGACGAGCCCTTTATCAAACATATTGGAACAGAATAAAGAAAGTCATTGATTGGTAACGTGACCATCAGGTGGGTGTGATCAAATCAACATAATTATCTAATTAACTAAACACATTATTTAATATAGTGCAAAGACTGATAAACAAACAAACATGATCATTGAACAAAGCACAGAAGTAAAAAAGGATAAATATTAAATGTTACATTTTATATTGTACAAAAGTAACACAATATCTGCACAAGTGAAAGTCTCCAGGGGATGAAATAATCCAAAAAGTCCACTGGAAATATGATCCATAGCAGGAAAAATACATAATGTGTTTAAAATATTTTATTTGATTTTCATATTAAACAAATGAAATCAAAATGACAACAAATGTTATGCAGATGAAGAAAATATGTTGCAAAGGAGACAATGGCATGATAGTATCAAAACTATATCATTCATAAAAAATAACAAAAAACGAACTAAAAATTAACTAAGCCAGTGGATGCACAAGTAATAAAAAAAAGAAAGAGCCCATTTATCATGTGGAGTGTCAGATAGGTCATCTAACTATTGAAGAAAGCGCATTATTTGATCGCCAATATTGGAGTTACAGATTTCAAAATAAAGAGACCAAACCAGCCTAAAAGAATCTTTGGAAATACTTCCTTTAGTTTTAGTTATTAAGGCTTCTTGCCAAGTAAGCTGATTCATATAAGAGATGATGTCTGATAATGAGGGGGGTTCCTTTTGTAACCAGAAATTAAATAAAGCTTTCCTAGAAGCAGCTAGAAAAAAGGAAGTCAATAATTTACTTTCATGGGAGATAATATTTGACTTAGGATTTGCAGAAAGCATATTAATATCTAGATGCAGTAAAGCAATACACGGAGATAGTTTCATTTTTATCTTCAGTCTAGAATTCAAAAATTAGTAACTTCCCTCCAAAAAAGGTTAATTTTTGGACAGGACCATAAATAATGAAAAATTGACACATTAGTCTCGTCACATTTAGGACAAAATGATATAGGACTATTAGAGGTACTTTTAGCAAACATTTTCCCATATCCTAAATGAATAAGCTTAAAGTGTTGTATTCTCCAACTCTCTGGCAAAATTAATTTATTATAAGTATTAATAGATTCTAAATATGGGCAATTGTTCAGGACAACCCCCATTTATTGGTACAGAAGGGGCAGGAATGTTGGGGATTAAGCGTAAGGGCTCCCCACATAAAGGGGTACGTAACATACTAGGCACGTTCCCCTGTAGGAATTGTAGTCAATGGGATCATCCCCGGCAGTCATGTGACTCATTCACATTCAGGGGTTAAAGCCGATCTTGTTGGTTTGTTGAGTTGTGAGACGTGAGGGGGTGGATTGTATGAAGTGTCCGTGGGGCCTGATATATATTGGGCACAGCAGTAGGGCAATTAAAACAAGGCTTAACGAGCACAAATCCAATATTAGGAGATATCACCCATTACCTCCCATGACACAGTTGTAATGTAAAAAGATAACAGAACAAACAACCACATTTCAACCAGAATCTTTATTGGCAAAACTATTATTGGCAGGTTTTGGAGAAAGTGGGGGTTAAACCATTGATAAAAAGAGAAGTTTATTACAGTGAGAATGTTACTGGATCTGACTGTGCACTCACGTCACCCTAAGGGGTTAAATGAAGACTTTAATATGGCATCTTACCTATAAAATGGTGATTAACCTGCGCTTTTTCCTCTTACATAAACAATTGTGTCGGATTGATTTGAGGGTCAGTTCCCCTTATAGCGTAAGTTAATTAATTTATTTCCTTCTGATTAATTGACATTGTTACATTATTGTATAAGACACGACTCGATACTTTGTCTTCTTTTTCCCGGTTGTTTTTAACCTTTGGACAATTTCTCCATTTTCTGTATTTTTCCTGCTATGGATCATATTTCCAGTGGACTTTTTGGATTATTTCATCCCCTGGAGACTTTCACTTGTGCAGATATTGTGTTACTTTTGTACAGTATAAAATGTAACGTTTAATATTTATCCTTTTTTGCTTCTGTGCTTTGTTCAATGATCATGTTTGTTTGTTTATCGGTCTTTGCACTATATTAAATAATGTGTTTAGTTAATTAGATAATTATGTTGATTTGATCACACCCACCTGATGGTCACGTTACCAATCAATGACTTTCTTTATTCTGTTCCAATATGTTTGATAAAGGGCTCGTCCCCCAAACGTTACATGTCCCACTAAATAGATTTAAAGCAAAGGTCTCCCCCTGCCATTACCTGAGTGTCAGTCAACTTCTTTCTTCCTATTGTTGAGGGGTCGGCCGATCCCCCCTATTTGCTGGGCACCAGGGATTGAAGTTCCAGGAGGGCCAGGGTGTGCGTTTGTAAGTTGGATAATTAATGAGACAAGTCATATCCCAATATCAGTCGTTTCTCTCCCACCCACATGAACAGATTCTCATACAATAAATATTGGTGTGTGTATGGCCTCTTAATACAGACTCTTGGGGGCAAATTCACTAAGATTCGTAATTGCGCCAGATGTAACTTCGCCGCACTTCGAAAACAGGCGTAAGGGTGCGAAGTAACACTAGCGAATCTACACCAGCGTTCGTTAGTGAATTTGCGCAGTAACAAAAATGCCAAACGCTAGCGAAGTAACGCTAGCGTTCGGTGCTTCGGCGCTTAGTGAATTTGCCCCTTAAAGTGACAGTGTCAGCACATGGCTCTGGATGGGAAAATGAAAGGTAGCGTTCAGGGGAGAATGTGTTCACTCACCCCCCTTATGTGTATAGAAGTCTGTCCTGTCTCTTTAACTTGGGAGGGATTTGAGCACAAGGTGGGGCTTGAAAGTCCTCTCCCTTAAAGGGACAGTACAGGTGGATCCATTATAGATGGGAGGTGCTGGTTCTTCTCTGTATATTGAATCCTTGATAGAGATGGACACAGGGCACTTGGGGGTAAATATGACCCTATAATTAGTGTGATGAAAGCTGAAGTGGAAAATCTCTTGTCAGAGGTGGGAACAGCTAGTGCAGAGATGAACTGCCCATCTTACTACTAATTGCCCCCCCACATTAATTCCCTTATACACCGCCTGACAGACCTAAGTACAGATTGTGCGACATTCACTGTGGCCGCTAGAGGCCGCTCTATTCTCCCATTGCGTCCAGCCTCATCAGCCAATCAGTAACAAGAACTCACGGCCCTTTAATAGATTTAATATTTCATGATACAGATTTGAACAATATATGCTGTGATACATCTCATTATGTTTATACAATTGCCCCGACTGCTTGATACATAACTGCCCCTCCAGTGCCACCTGCCCATCAATTTAATAAAGAAGCAAAAATTAGAAGAAAATCTTTATATTCACCCCGGCAAGCAAATAGGAAACCATTGAATTCCCTCTAAATTCTCTACTTAAATAGTAGGTCCACTGTGTATGAAACCTTGGCCCATTAGCACATTAGGAACTGTCATCTATCCCAAGAGAGGATCCAATCTCCCCCAGTACTTCCTCTGATTCTCTGTACTTCCTGCTCCTGGGCTGTTCTCTTTCCCATGGTCAGACAGGAACCTCCCCCTGGGTAAGTGAATCCAATCTCCCCCAGTACTTACCCAGGTACAGAGCTCTGATTCTCTGTACTTCCTGCTCCTGGGCTGTTCTCTTTCCCATGGTCAGACAGGAACCTCCCCCTGGGTAAGTGAATCCAATCTCCCCCAGTACTTACCCAGGTACAGAGCTCTGATTCTCTGTACTTCCTGCTCCTGGGCTGTTCTCTTTCCCATGGTCAGACAGGAACCTCCCCCTGGGTAAGTGAATCCAATCTCCCCCAGTACTTACCCAGGTACAGAGCTCTGATTCTCTGTACTTCCTGCTCCTGGGCTGTTCTCTTTCCCATGGTCAGACAGGAACCTCCCCCTGGGTAAGTGAATCCAATCTCCCCCAGTACTTACCCAGGTACAGAGCTCTGATTCTCTGTACTTCCTGCTCCTGGGCTGTTCTCTTTCCCATGGTCAGACAGGGACTCAGAGCTCAGTACCAGAATAAGTAGGTGGGAGTAGGTGTATCTAATACAAATGGGCGCCTTTCATACCAAGTGGACCTACTCTGTAGCAGTCATTGTGGGCAGGAATGATACATCAGTCACTGTAGGTTGTGACTACTGAATTATTAGTGGGGGAAGAGCAAGAAGCCGGTGAACACACTGGTGATGTCGGCAGTAGTCGCAATGTTCTTTTTCTGTGCGTCGGTTTCGATCCAAACCTCATCCTTGTTCCTCAGATTAAGGACGGTGCCCCCTGAGTTGACTTGGTGCTGTTGGGCCTTGGCGCTGGTATCGCAGAACCCCAGGAGTCGGCCCCCATTCTTGACGATATAGAGACACAGGTCCCCACTGGACACAACCTGGAAGGTGAAGTAATAATATCCCGGGTCGGAACACACAAACTTGCCCGTGTCGGTTCTGTAGGAAGTTTCCACGTTGGTTATCGGCTGAGTGAACAGAACCAAGTTGCCCTTGATTTGGGGGTTGGAGGCAGAGAAGGCCGGGCGCCTCTGATTGGCTGTGTCGGCCATTGGACCCTTTGCTCCCTTTGGCCCCATTTCTCCTGGAGGTCCTGGGGGCCCTTGTGGACCTTTATATCCAATTGGCCCAGGTCCACCGGATGCCCCAGGATTGCCAGTCTCCCCTTTGTTTGCTGTGAGCCCCAAGTTCCTACCAGGTGCCCCTAAATATAAAGTACAATAATCAGATCCTGGCAGTAGTGGGACAGTGTAGTGAAAAGGGGGTGAGTGGGTAAGTTGCACCTGTACTTACCTGGGTGCCCTCTCTCTCCTTTCTCACCCTCTCGCCCATCTCGCCCGGGCATCCCAGGAACCCCATCTCTGCCATCTGGTGCCAAACACACGTCTGACTGGCACAGGGCGAAGCCCCAACTTCCTGCCAACAGCAGTGTCACCAACCACACTCTTCCTCCCATCTCCACCTGCAACAAAGTAAATTCATCAGAGGCACCACGGACACCCTACTTTCTGCTCCCCCACTGTCCAATCCCCTACTTACTGCTCCCCAACAGTCCAACCCCCTACTTACTGCTCCCCCACTGTCCAACCCCCTACTTACTGCTCCCCCACTGTCCAACCCCCTACTTACTGCTCCCCCACAGCCCAACCCCCTATTTACTGCTCCCCCACAGCCCAACCCCCTATTTACTGCTCCCCCACTGTCCAACCCCCTACTTACTGCTCCCCCACAGCCCAACCCCCTATTTACTGCTACCCCACAGCCCAACCCCCTATTTACTGCTCCCCCACTGTCCAACCCCCTACATACTCCTCCCCAACAGTCCAACCCCCTACTTACTGCTCCCCCACAGTCCAACCCCCTACTTACTGCTCCCCCACAGTCCAACCCCCTACATACTCCTCCCCAACAGTCCAACCCCCTACTTACTGCTCCCCCACAGTCCAACCCCCTACTTACTGCTCCCCCACAGTCCAACCCCCTACTTACTGCTCCCCCACTGTCCAACCCCCTACTTAGTGCTCCCCCACAGCCCAACCCCCTACTTAGTGCTCCCCCACAGCCCAACCCCCTACTTACTGCTCCCCCACAGCCCAACCCCCTACTAAATGCTCCCCCACAGCCCAACCCCCTACTTACTGCTCCCCCACAGTCCAACCCCCTACTTACTGCTCCCCCACAGTCCAACACCCTACTTACTGCTCCCCCACAGTCCAACCCCCTACTTACTGCTCCCCCACAGTCCAACAGCAATCTCAAAGGCAAAGTTAGGAAATGAAGAGCGCATTGAGGCTCAGGCTAAGACTAACCCTAAAATGTTTTTAAGGTATATTAATAGTAAAAAGATGCAGGTTGAGAGTGTTGCTCCATTAAAATGGTACCAGTATGGTTGTAACAGATACAGAAAAGGCAAATGTGTTAAATCAGTTCTTTTCTTCAGTGTATACAATAGAGGAGTCTGGGTTCCCAAGCTCACTTTATAGCTGCACTAATGTCTCAGCTCAATCTAGTCAGTGGCTGACTCAGGATATGATTCATAAAGCTTTAATACAAATGAATGTAAACAAGGCTCCAGGGCCTGATGGCATACACCCCCGGGTTCTAAGAGAGCTTAGTTCAGTCTTAGACCAGCCACTATTTCTGATTTTCTCAGATTCACTGTCATCTGGTATGGTGCCTATGGATTGGAGAAAAGCTGATGTTATTCCAATATTTAATAAGGGATTACAATCTCAGCCTGGCAATTATAGGCCAGTAAGTCTGACATCTGTGGTGGGTGAATTATTTGAAGACTTGTTAAGGGATCACATTCAAAATGTTGTCCTAGTGAATGTCATTATGAGCAACAATCAGCATGGCTTTATGAAGGATAGGTCATGTCAGACTAATTTGATTGCATTTTATGATGTGGTAAGTAAGATGCTGGACAGTGGGGGGCAGTAGATCTATTTGGATTTTGCTAAAGTGTTTGATACTGTGCCCCACAAACGACTGCTTTCTAAACTAAGGTCTGTTGGGCTTAATGAAGTCGTTTGCACATGGATAGGAAACTGGCTACAGGATCAGGTACAGAGGGTGGTTGTTAATGGGACATTCTCTACTTGGAGTAAGGTTCTTAGTGGGGTCCCCCAGGGCTCAGTATTGGGGCCACTTTTATTTAACTTGTTCATTAATGACTTAGGGGAGGGGATTGTAAGTAATGTATCAGTGTTTGCAGATGACACAAAACTATCAGCCCAATTAATTCCATCCAGGATGTGGCACTTGCAACAGGATCTTGACTAACTGGCAATCTGGGCAGCTAAGTGGCAAATGAGATTCAATGTTGATAAATGTAAAGTCCTGCACCTGGGATGTAACAATATCCACTTATACCCTTAATGGGACTGCACTAGGCAAATCCATAATGGAGACGGAGCTTGGAGTCCTTGTAGATAATAAACTTGTCTGTAGCAAGTAATGCCAGTCAGCAGCATCAAGGGCAAATAAGGTCTTGACTTGTATTAAATGGGGCAGAGAGTCACGGGAGGAGGGGGTCCCACTGTATAGAGCACTGGTAAGGCCCCATCTAGAATATGCCGTACAGTTTTGGTCTCCATCACTCAAACAGGACATTATTGTATTAGAGAGGGGACAGAGAAGGGCAACTAAGCTGGTAAAGGGAAAATCTTAGCTATGAGGAAAGACTGGCCAAATTGGGGATGTTCACTCTGGAGAAGAGGCGCTTAAGGGGTGATATGATAACTATGTATAAATATATAAGGGGATCATATAATAATCTCTCTAATGATTTATTTACCAGTAGGTCTTTCCAGCTGACACAAGGTCACCCATTCCGATTAGAAGAAAAGAGGTTCCGCCTAAATATTGGGAAGGGGTTTGTTACAGTGAGAGCTGTGAAGATGTGGAATTCTCTCCCTGAATCAGTTGTACAGGCTGATACATTAGTTTGTTACTTACTGCTCCCCCACAGTCCCACTCCTGCACCCCCAATATCCAACCTCCTATTTAGTGCATCTCTGCTGATTTCCCTTACATTAATTTGAGGGGTGTCTGTTGGGGTGTCAGTGGGAGGAGATAAGGAGACACCCCGGGGCAGCTATGCAGTTTATACACTTACCTTATGGAGTTTTCTCGTGAGCAGAAGGGCAGTTCTGGTTCTGGTTCCCCGGGAGGTGCAGATTTGGCTGCTGGATTTGGAGACGGTGCCCCTCCCCCCCTGGGTCAGGGAACTTCCTGCTGAGCTTTCACTTCTCTTTTCCTAAATCTGCAGTCAGCGCCTTGTGCCCCCGGAGGTGCCAGAACAGTGACGATGCCCATGTATCTACCCGTCACCCTCCCTGCCCCTCTGTGTTGCACCCTGGGACTCCCCAAAATAGAGTGGGATCCCCATATTCTACTAAAGTCCCCAGAGGCTGTGACTCCACAAAACACACAGAGTGGGTTCCCCATAATGTACTGAACCCCCAGAAGGTCAGACTCCCCTAAATAGAAAGACTGGGTTCCCCATAATGTACTGAAGTTCCAGAAGGTGGGACTCCCCAAAATAGACAGAGTGGGTCCCCTATCTTTTACTGAGCACATTCTTGACTCCATGTGATTCAAAGATCTACAAGAAACTCTCCTTCCCTTTCAATAACTCAGAAGCCACAGACAACACCCCAATTGTTCTGTTATTGCGCCCCCTAGTGGGAACATACTGGAAAATCCCAGAATATACAGAAGGGGAGGAGAACAGGGAGAAGAGGCCAAAGCTCATTTCAATGTCACGGAGGTTCCAAAATACAATGAGCCCCAAATAACCCCCTTCAAAGAAACCAGTGAGTGTCTATGGCATCTTACAGTGACCCCCCTATTTGCCAGAATTGGCAAAGAACGGTGGGATTTTCAGGGAAATTCTATCTATCTTGCTGCTCCTTCTCTCTGGAACTCCATCCCTGAATCCCTCCGTAAGGAATCCTCTCTTAGAGGCCGATTCACTATGGGTCGAATATCGAGGGTTAATTAACCCTCGATATTCGACTGTGAACTAAAATCGTTCAACTTCGAATATCGAAGTCGAACGATTTTGCGCAAATCCTGCGATCGAACGATTCGACGGATTTTAATCCAACGATCGAAGGAAAATCCTTCGATCAAAAAATCACAGGCAAGCCTATGGGGACCTTCCCCATAGGCTAACATTGACTTCGGTAGCTTTTAGCTGCAGAACTAGGGGGTCGAAGTTTTTTTTAAAGAGACAGTACTTCGACTATCGAATGGTCAAATAGTCGAACGATTTTTAGTTCGAATCGTTCGATTTGAAGTCGAAGGTCGTAGTCGAAGGTCGAAGTAGCCCATTCGATGGTCGAAGTAGCCCAAAAAAACTTCGAAATTCAAAGTTTTTTTTATTCTAACCCTTCACCCGAATTTAGTGAATCGGCCCCTTAATCTCTTGAAGAAAAAACTCAGAGTCTGCCATTTGGATCACTAGAACATTAGCCCAGTCCTGTCCCTACTGACTATGACTTACCTTGTGCACTTTTTATCTCCAAGTTGTACCTGTATGTTATCCTCCCATCCACTTAGACTGTAAGCTCTACGGGCCAGGGACCTCCTTCCCACTATGTCTCTTACCACATAGCACTTAAGTATATATATATATACTTATATATATTGTACTTTTATATATATTGTACTTTTATATATATTGTACTTTTATATATATATATATATTGTACTTTTATATATATTGTACTTTTATATATATTGTACTTTTATATATTTTGTACTTTTATATATATATATATATTGTACTTTTATATATATATTGTACTTTTATATATATTGTACTTTTATATATATATATTGTACTTTTATATATATTGTACTTTTATATATATTGTACTTTTATATATATTGTACTTTTATATATATTGTACTTTTATATATATTGTACTTTTATATATATATTGTACTTTTATATATATATTGTACTTTTATATCTATTGTACTTTTATATATATTGTACTTTTCTATATATATTGTACTTTTATATATATTGAACTTTTATATATATTGGACTTTTATATATATTGGACTTTTATATATATTGTACTTTTATATATATATATATATATTGTACTTTTATATCTATTGTACTTTTATATATATTGTACTTTTATATATATTGTACTTTTATATATATATATCGTACTTTTATATATATTGTACTTTTATATATATATTGTACTTTTATATATATTGTACTTTTATATATATCGTACTTTTATATATATTGTACTTTTATATATATATATTGTACTTTTATATATATATATCGTACTTTTATATATATTGTACTTTTATATATATATTGTACTTTTATATATATATTGTACTTTTATATATATTGTACTTTTATATATATATTGTACTTTTATATATATATATTGTACTTTTATATATATATTGTACTTTTATATATATTGTACTTTTATATATTGTACTTTTATATATTGTACTTTTATATATATTGTACTTTTATATATATATATCGTACTTTTATATATATATATCGTACTTTTATATATATTGTACTTTTATATATATTGTACTTTTATATATATATTGTACTTTTATATATATTGTACTTTTATATATATATATTGTACTTTTATATATATTGTACTTTTATATATATATTGTACTTTTATATATATTGTACTTTTATATATATATTGTACTTTTATATATATTGTACTTTTATATATATATTGTACTTTTATATATATTGTACTTTTATATATATATATTGTACTTTTATATATATATTGTACTTTTATATATATTGTACTTTTATATATATATTGTACTTTTATATATATTGTACTTTTATATCTATTGTACTTTTATATATATTGTACTTTTATATATATTGTACTTTTATATATATTGTACTTTTATATATATTGTACTTTTATATATATATTGTACTTTTATATATATTGTACTTTTATATCTATTGTACTTTTATATCTATTGTACTTTTATATATATTGTACTTTTATATATATTGTACTTTTATATATATATTGTACTTTTATATATATTGTACTTTTATATATATATTGTACTTTTATATATATTGTACTTTTATATATATATTGTACTTTTATATATATTGTACTTTTATATATATATTGTACTTTTATATATATTGTACTTTTATATATATATATTGTACTTTTATATATATATTGTACTTTTATATATATTGTACTTTTATATATATTGTACTTTTATATATATTGTACTTTTATATCTATTGTACTTTTATATATATTGTACTTTTCTATATATATTGTACTTTTATATATATTGAACTTTTATATATATTGGACTTTTATATATATTGGACTTTTATATATATATATATATTGTACTTTTATATCTATTGTACTTTTATATATATTGTACTTTTATATATATTGTACTTTTATATATATATATCGTACTTTTATATATATTGTACTTTTATATATATATTGTACTTTTATATATATTGTACTTTTATATATATCGTACTTTTATATATATATTGTACTTTTATATATATATATATTGTACTTTTATATATATATTGTACTTTTATATATTGTACTTTTATATATTGTACTTTTATATATATTGTACTTTTATATATATATATCGTACTTTTATATATATTGTACTTTTATATATATTGTACTTTTATATATATATTGTACTTTTATATATATATATTGTACTTTTATATATATTGTACTTTTATATATATTGTACTTTTATATATATATTGTACTTTTATATATATTGTACTTTTATATATATATTGTACTTTTATATATATTGTACTTTTATATATATATATTGTACTTTTATATATATATTGTACTTTTATATATATTGTACTTTTATATATATTGTACTTTTATATATATTGTACTTTTATATATATATTGTACTTTTATATATATTGTACTTTTATATATATTGTACTTTTATATATATATTGTACTTTTATATATATTGTACTTTTATATATATTGTACTTTTATATATATATTGTACTTTTATATATATTGTACTTTTATATATATTGTACTTTTATATATATATTGTACTTTTATATATATTGTACTTTTATATATATTGTACTTTTATATCTATTGTACTTTTATATCTATTGTACTTTTATATCTATTGTACTTTTATATATATTGTACTTTTATATATATTGGACTTTTATATATATTGGACTTTTATATATATTGTACTTTTATATA